>CAMQGK010000038.1:2212500-2812500 GCA_947000775.1 Pterois miles | reverse complement strand
AAACCATACACCACCTGATCTGTGGTGGTAGCTGTTGGAGCTTGTGACTCTGGTTGCTGGGTGACGGTTTGGGACACGGGACTCTCCAGGTCTCTCCTTTCTGACGCCGGCTCCACATCTGTTGATGAAGGACTGGCGTCGTCTTCAGCCGGACAGATGTCCATCAGACTCCTGGTGAAGAAGGGCGAGATTCATGGATGATAAACCTGCTGAAAAACTGATCCTTTCCTGTATAACTGTTAAGTTGACTTACTGTATATATAGTATATATATATATATATATATATATATATATATATTCACACCAAGTAAAAAGTTTGAAGCCTTTCTGTCACACTTTCTTAGAAAAAAAAAAATCATCTGGTCTGTCTTTCAGCACTGCATGTTTGGTTGTAAGATGCCATTTGAGGTGCGATGGTTTCATGCATTCATTACTAAGAACTTCACCACATACCGCGCACCGCAGCCTGGGCTCTTCTTCCGTCCCGCTGCAACTAAATCAATTTTGAGGTAACTGGAGTCATATTTCCTTGATTTACACCGTCAGCAGCTAGAAGGTACCATGGAGACTTCACTGGCGCTGCTAAAGTAGCTGCTAGCACTTGTGCTCAGTTCACTGTCGTGTGCTTCAGTTTCTACAGGGCTGCTCAAATATCCTCATCCTGATCCGCACTTCTATTCCAAAAAACTCCCATTTGGAGCTTCGACTGCGGTGTTTCTAAAGACTTCATCTTTATTTAGCTACATCTGCTACACACTACCAGCCCAGTACGTAGCTGCAGCTGTTGTATGTGACCAAGGCCATGGAGAGGAGGTGCAGTCACGGTGGAGACCGACAGTTACACTGCACATTTGTTATAAACATCACTGTTTATTTTCACTAACTCGAGCGGTGGTCTAATCCCATGTCCGCCGTGACTCTGGCTCCTTTCATAGGCGTTGTAGGTGGCGGGTTTCAAAATAAAAGCTTTTCAGAGATTCCTCCACATACCGCCTGAGGGAGCTTGCGTACCCCTGAGGGTACACATACCAGAGTTTGAGAACCAATGGTATGGTACACAGTATATATGTATATTGTATTGTACTGGCTTTAAAAATTCCAACCTACCTTTTGAGGTCTGCCCTGATTCATAGAAAGAAAGTTGGTGAAAAGCAACACAAAATAAATTCAACCATGTGGTGACAGGCAAAGCTTGCAGAAAGCAGATGCAGAAGATGCAGATGTTTGGCCATATAAAAAACTATTTAGTGCCAAAGTCCCACCCTTGTTCCATGCTAACCGCTAACGTAAGCAAAGGAAGCAAAGGAAGCTAAGCTAACTAAGCGAAGACAAATGGACAGTTCAACTTGACAATACAACCACACCTTCCATTAGGTCTGATAGTTGTTTGAGAGCCACGTTGAACAATGGAAACTAAAGCTGGGCACTCACAATATGATTTTATAAATGTATTTCCTACGAGTAGATCGTAAGAGACAAAATCTTATATTTGGATACCAGGTTTTTGGATGTCAGTTCCAGTTAGCAAAACTTTGGCTATTGGTGAACACCTGGAATCAGACACCTGCACTCAGGTGTGTCATTCCTCATAAGTCTGGCATGGGTACAGTGACAAGGCATGCTACATACCCACTTAGCTCAGAACACAGACTGGAAAACACTGAACTGTAAAGCTCAGCTTTTAAAAAAAGACAATTGAAAGAAGCCCTTCTATCCGTTTGCTGCCACTTACAGTGGCAACAGGTAGCCCAGGTGTCCTCAGTTCCTGGTCATTTAAAGGTCACTGTGTTCTGGGTCTCCTGCCAGCTGGACATGCCTGATAAACCTCCACAGGGAGATCCCAGAAGCAACCAGATCACTTCAGGATCATTCTTTGTCATT
Organism: Pterois miles; assembly: GCA_947000775.1. Lineage (NCBI taxonomy): Eukaryota > Metazoa > Chordata > Actinopteri > Perciformes > Scorpaenidae > Pterois > Pterois miles. Next base: position 2,810,618 of record CAMQGK010000038.1, on the reverse strand, counting down.
CTTTCTAGAGGTCGACTGATACGTTTTTTTTTGTTTTTTTGTTTTGTTTTGTTTTTTATGGCCGATGCCAATTTTTTTACAGAATGGGGGGGTCGCTGATCACTCCATTCCTCATGTTGCCAGTTCGTATTTGATCCTTATGGTGACGGCCGTGAACTATTACACTTCTGAGTCGTGCATCTGAGTCCAGTGCCTTTCTGAACCAGACGTTACAGCAGCGGCTTTGTGCATACATGATTCATTTGCAGTCTGGAGGCAGAGGGATGAACATCTCCTGCGCTGTCTGCAGCTGGGATGGACTGTTGCGTGATGAGGACTGGGCCACCTGTGAGTGCTTTGGGGTGGGGGAAAGGTCCAGGGCAGCACCCACTGCTCGTTGAGATGAGTAAGAATGATACCTGCTTTCAAGACAGTCTCCAAAAGTCTCCAGTAACACCAGAAAAATTCGCTAGATTTGTTGCTAGGTGCTTTTTTGACAAAGAGTCACCAGAGCAACCAAAGTTGCTCAGTTGGCAACACTGCTGAGGTCTGCAGGCAAAACGGCAGTTTGATTGACACAAGGGGGGCAGAGTCAAACGTGTTCTACAGTAACAACAATACTGGGCTGCCTGCTGATGTGCCTGATTGATAATCGACTTAACATGCTCAGACATTGGCTGATGCAAAAGTCAAATAGTCAAATAATCGGTCCGATTAATCGGCCGACCTCTAATTTTTTCTGTCACTACCCAGAGCTCAGAACCAGGGAGGAAGGTTGTAACATGGATTGAATGATAAATGAATGGCTTCACTTACAGGCTCAGCTCTGTTTTCACACCCTGGGAGGATGAGGCAGACTTATAAGACTAGGAGGAAATGTTGCCCACCCTTGTGGTAGACATCATCAAGTTAGCCTATATGGTCAAGGGTGGCAAAGTGGCCAGGGTAGATGAGAAATAATGGACATGGTTAGTCTGCCTTGGTTGACATCGCTGTTCAGTATGATATAGAGGTCAGGGAAAGTGTCTGTGGACTGGTACACCATGCCAATCAAATGGCTTGGTAGATATGGTTGGTAAGTCCCATTTTTAAAGGTGTGCACTGGCCTTGTCAGGACAGTTTATTCTAGGGAGCTTAAAGAGGGCTCTGGCCACTTTCATACTGGTAGCAGAATAATGGATCAGCCCCTGAAAATACACTGGAAGAGTCATGAGAGTTTACCCGTTCAGTCGACATTTACAGGCAGCCAAGGAATGGAGAGTCACCCAGTATAAAGAAGAGATACTAGCCTGAAACAGGGCAGGACTTCAGCTCGCTCTAAGAAGCCATGAAAAGTAAAAAGCTGAGGAGATGTGACTGTACCAAAGTAAAGCTCTAAGTGCAAGCATATGCACAGGAAGTACACAACCCATACCAAAACACTCCATCTTTCTGACAGAACTCAAGAGGATCAGATGGTAGAATGATATTAAAGGACCAGTGAGTAACATTTAGAGGGATTTATGTACAGAAAAGGAATATAAGATTGATATCTATGTTTTCTTTAGTGTAATATCAGCTGATAATAAGAGTCTTATTTCTGTTAGTGTAGCATGAGCCGTTTATATCTACATACTACCTGTGTAGATATAAACAGATCATTCTTTCTTTCCGGTTCTCGTCACAGAGTCCACCGTGTTTCTGCAGTAGCCCAGAACAGACAAACCAAACTCTGCTAACCCTTCTGCTTGGGCCAGAGTCCATAACGCTACTCCCTCCAGAGTTAACCCCCATCACTCCACTCAGCAGCAGGAAACAAGACAGAAATCACTGTTGGGGTGCAGGAGCTGCAGCATTTATTTCTGCACAAACTTAACATTCACTGATATTCTCAGAGATAAACTCTTCTGCTCCACTAAATCAGTGGTATCACTCTGACAGCAGCTCTAGAGAGGGACATTCACGTTTTCACTTCAGCTACCATAGACCTGCTACATGATTGGCAGTCTTCAATCTGCAACCTCACTGCTAGACATTGCCCGATGTTACACACTGGACCTTTAAACAGATTGATATGGTGATGGTTTACAGGTAAATTGGATCCAAATCATTAGAAGTATGGGAGCATTCCTCCATCTTAATGCCTTTATCTAATTATAGCTGAGCTTACAGGTTACTGGCTTTAGTCTCTTCCTCAACAGTAGTTTTGATATTTTCCTCTGTGACTTTATTTTCCTCAGGACTCCTATTGTCTGTGCTGTCCTCACTCTCCTCCTGCAGGTTCTGCAACCTGAATGGTGTACAGCGAGGGACAAACAAGATGGAGAGCCCCGGTCAGACAGGTGAGACAGGTGAGGCAGGTCAGACCATTGAGATGGGTGAGACAGGTGAAACAAATGACACGTGAGACAGGTCATAGAGAGAAGACAGGTCAGACAGGTGAGATGGGTGAGACAGGTGAGAATGGTGAGACAGGTCATAGAGAGAAGACAGGTCAGACAGGTCTCATAGATGAGACAGGTGAGACACGTGAGACAGGTGAGACAGGTGCAACATCATCCATCATTGAGTCCCTGTCATTTGATTGTTGGTCACTTTGTCAGTGACATTTTATAGGTCCGTCTGAAAACTGCTGCTGTTGACTGAGACCATCTGAACTGATGAGGAGAGGTTGTCCTAATCAGATACAATCCAAAATATTATCAGACATTATTCAAAATATTATGTAACATAAAACACCTTCTAGGTAAAGTACCTCTTCTAGGTAACTTGAGTCACTCTAAGACCTTTAAAGTAATACTCCAATGCCAAAATCCTGGGAGCATCACTTTCATGCCTTTTTGACGCAGGTCAGGGATATACAGTAGGTGAAATGAAAGTAGAAGCCAACATAAAGTGTGAGAGGAAGGCATCACTAGTCAGTAGTGTGTGATATGTGTCAACACAGAAGCTGCAGTAGCGGTAGCGATAAGCAGCTAACTCAACCTACAGCAGGTTGGCGGTGGGACTTACTCTGGGTCGTCCTCGTTCTCCTCCTCCAGGATGTTGGGCAGTCTGTTGAGGACAGACAGCGTTACAGAGTCTCGGGTTGGTCGGGGATCTGATGTGTGTTTGTCTCTGTGTGCATTTGTATCATGTAGTGTGTATGGAAATATTATGTCTTAACAACCGATTCTGTCTCAGATTCAGCTTTTCTTCTTAGAAAAAAACATCAGCCAATGTAGTGAAATACAGTATACTGCTCAAGTGCAAAAGCTAGTGTCCTTGTCACTACTTGTAGCATGTTGCACAGGTTGTCCAGCTCCTCCATGATGGCTTATCCATATGTGTGGTCGCAAGAAGGTTTGCTGTGTCTCCCAGTACAGTCTCAAGAGCATGGAGGAGATACCATGAGACTGGCCGTTACACCAGGAGGGCTGGACAGGGCCGTAGAAGGGCATCAACCGAGCAGCAGGACTGGTATCTGCTCCTTTGTGCTAGGAGGAACAAGGAGGGGGAGCACTGCCAGAGCTGTACAAAATGACCTCCAGCAGGCTACTGGTGTGCCTGTTTATGACCAAACTGTGAGAAACAGACTCCATGAGGGTGGCATGAGGTCCTGATGTCCTCTAGTGGGACCTGTGGTCACAGCCCAGCACCATGCAGCTCAAATGGCATTCACCAGAGAACACCAGAACTGACAGGTCCACCATTGGTGCCCTGTTCTCTTCACAGATGAGTGCAGGTTCACACTGAGTACATGTGACAGGGGTGAAAGTCCGGAGGTGCTGTGGTGAACGTTATGCTGCCTGTCACATTATCTAGCATGACCAGTTTGGTGGTGGGTCAGTGATGGTCTGGGGAGGCATATCCTTGGAGGGTTGAACAGACCTTCATGTCATAGCCAACGGTATCCTGACTGCTGTTACTGGGATGAAATCCCCAGAGTGACTGTCAGACCTCCTGGTGCAGTGGGCCCTGGGTTCGTCCTGATACAGGACAATGTCTGGCCTTATGTGGCCTTATGTGTCTGGTACAACTTATCAGGAGCCCAGATGTTGTTGGGAGTTCATTCAGGCAGATGAGGGCCAAACACACGACTGAGTCACATTACAAGTTGATGTGTGCTCAAATAAGGGCCTTTCTGACAGTCTGGAGATACAGGGTTTCATTTCACGTGGACAGGATGTATATTCATTTGTGCATATGCTGTGTGTTTGTGTGACTTACTGCTCGTTGGACTCTGGCAGCGTTTCTATGACGATCTTGGCTGAGTGCTCCACCTCCAGCTGTCGGACCGCTTCCTCTGCCGCCTTCCTGGCCATCTCCTCTGCGATGCGGGCCGCCTCCAGGCGGTCCTGCTGCAGTCTGGACAACAGGGAAGAACTTAGATAGTCACCACAAACAGGAAATTACATTTGAATTTTAAATGTAGAGTCTAAACAAAACAAAGGCAAATAACAGTCTACAAGCCCTGTTAGTGTCCAATAAATTCTGCTAATTTGATGACATCCTATGATAACAAAGGCTTGCAGTTGCTGAGATATAGTTGCCAACGTGTTGGACGGAACAAAAAGCAGACAACTGCATCATTAGTGTGCTGGTGGGACAAAAAGAACTAAAACGTAATTAGGAACTAAAAGTGTAGTAAATTAGGCAGAGAGAGAGAGTAGTCACTGACCTTTCCTCCATGTGAGCTAGAACTGCCCCTCCGGCCTCCTTCTTAATGCTATCCATCAGTGGAGTGCATTGATCCACCTGGGTCTCTGCATCTCCAGTCTGCAAATGAACACAGACAGCCTTTCCAGATATCATAGTTTGATGCCATTGTCATGGTACCTGCCATGGTACTTACCCTGGTACCCTCTAAAGTACCATGGTGGTCTGGTTCAACCCTGCTACTCTTCCAAGTATCACGAGACTTGCCATGGTCTTATCCTGGCACCCTCTACGAACCTCAGTAGGTACCATACCACTAAGGCAGTTCAAGGCATACTATATACCCTTTTAGCTGAAGTGCTATATGGCACCTACTCTGGTACTACTGTAGCACCCTTCCTCATGGTACCTGCCATGGGACATATCTGGTACTCTCTGCGGTACCACAGTACCTTCCCTTCTACTAACATGGTATCCTTCAATGTGCCATGGTGTCTACTGTAATAAATGACTACTTACTGCCATGATACACTTTGAAGTACTTATGCCTGTGCTACCATTCTACCCTCCAAAGTGCAATGGTACATACCTTGGTATTACTGTGGTATCATTATTATACCCCTTTCACATTGAGGGCTCAATTGATTTTGTATTTGAAAAGGTCACCTGACAAACTTCAGCAAGCAACTTTATGTAGTATTAAGTCTTTGCTAGGAGGGTAGAGCGAGTGAAATATCTGAACGTCTGAATGGTCATGACCAGGGATTAACCCCTGCTGGCTTGGGTTGAACTGACAAAAGAAGAGTTAGTCATGGGTCACATAACCCTGGTCTGACCCTGGTCATTGGTGTGAAAAAGGTAAATGTCATGACGCCCACTCTGGTACTACTATGGTAGGTCCTACCTTTCAAAATACCACAGTCTGTACTACCATAGCTTACTGTATATCCAATAGTTGGTAACATGAATGTTACAATGTGAATCAGAGGACTTCGAAAAGCACCGTGGTAGTACAGGAGAAGGTACTGTGGTACTTCAGAGAGTACCAGACAAGGTACCGTGGGGAAGGGTGCTACCAGATTAGGCACCATAGTACTTCAAAGGGTACCATGGTAGTACATGCTACCATTAGCATGTTAGCAAGCTATGAAGGTGTTATGCTCAAAATGGGTGGAGTCAGGCTCACCAGATTCTCCTCTCTGACCTCCTCCTCCTTCTGCTTAACCTCCTTATCCTTATCCTTATCCTTGTCCTTGTCCTTGGCCTGGTCCAGGTGCTCGTCCTGTCCCAGGTCCTCCAGCACCAGATCCATCTTCTTCTGTACGATGCTGACTAAACGCCACATGGCAGGAAAAGCAGGCCTGAAGATTATCTGAATATATGTGTGTGTCTTGTACACATAACAACCTCTGGAAATTATGAGTTCATTTCACAGATAATAAGTTACGATTCTCGTTATTTCTCTCCATATTCTAGAATAAATGGAATTTGATTCAATATGTTTTTATCAAAGAATCCCCAAGTTAATCTGTTTTGGATCTTAAACAGTAAATGTAAGTGAAAATTGGTAAAATCAATAATACAAACAAGCAGGTGACTTTCTAATGCTATCTGTTGCTGTTTATTTTACAAAGTCACTGATACTGCAAAATGTAATGATGTCCTTGAGACTGTGAAGAAGATGAAAGATGAATTGGAAGAAATGCTAAAAGCTAACAAACAGAAAAAAACCAAAGAGATGAACAGGACTACAAGAACAAAGAAGTACACTTCTGCTTCTGTATCCTTACACTTCCAATGATCCAATCACATTAATTTGGTGGTGTTTAAAAGAATACACAGCACCATAGTTGTTCTCTTAATGTCTTGTTGAAGATCCTCTTTGACTGACAGCTGGTGATACTACACCCATATCCTTGTTTAACAGACTCGTTGATTGATTGGTTCCTGTTCCCTGCACACCCAGGTTTACCAAACACAACAAAAACACTCAATAAAGCACTCATTTTCCCCCAATTTCTTTATTTTCATGAACATACAGGACAATGCTTTAATGAGTTGTGATGTCTGTATGTAGTTAACTGCATTCATTTCTTCAGCAAAAGCCTTTTAAAAAAGCTTAAGTTGTGCTGAGCTATTGTCAGTCCAGATCCAAGATCTGTCTCTAACAGCTTAGGAAGTAGCACCAACAGCCAAAGATTCGCTGCTTGGTTCAGTTTGTTCTGTAGCTACTATACTGCAGCATGTTTTATTAAACAGGGCCGTCCAATAACGTCATAATTGAAGATTTAGATTTATCACCCTCAATGTTTATCATTAGGAAAACCAGTGAGACTAAACGGGAAACTAAATTATGTAATTTCATACAATTATCTTTCAGATGTAATCATGATCAGCATCTTATAGAAACAAATAATTCAGATTTCATTCCATGTTTTTAGTTTCTTTAGTCATGTTTGGTAAGCAAAAGTTAATTAATAAAGTTAATTTATTAATTAAACAATTATGATATCTTAAAATCTTAAAGTGCTGCAGCTTGGGGGAGCAGCTTTTTTTTTTTTTTATCAGTACAGGACTGAATTGTCGGGTGTCTGTCTGTCCTTCAGTCAATTAAAGCCAAAGTGAGTCAGTCAGCCGAGTTCAGCTGGTTTACTAAATCGATTTCCACTCTAACAGACAATTGTAACAAACTCAAATATGAACAATACAAAATATATATACAAACATAAACATGACAAATGTCAGCATTTAAAAGAAGAAACAAGATCTGTTTCTCTCCTGCAGAGACGGCATGGTGCAGTCGGTGATGTCACCTGGTTGGTCGGCTCAGTGGATGGACAGACCGAGACAGGTGATGGACAGACCGAGACAGGCGATCAGAGAGAGGAGAGGACAGGAGATGGACAGACCGAGACAAGCGATCAGAGAGAGGAGAGGACAGGAGATGGACAGACCGAGACAGGCGATCAGAGAGAGGAGAGGACAGGAGATGGACAGACCGAGACAGGTGATCAGAGAGAGGACAGGACAGGAGATGGACAGACCGAGACAGGCGATCAGAGAGAGGAGAGGACAGGAGATGGACAGACCGAGACAGGCGATCAGAGAGAGGAGAGGACAGGAGATGGACAGACCGAGACAGGTGATCAGAGAGAGGAGAGGAGATGGACAGAAAGAGACAGGTGATCAGAGAGAGGAGAGGACAGGAGATGGACAGACCGAGACAGGTAATCAGAGAGAGGAGAGGACAAGAGATGGACAGACCGAGACAGGTAATCAGAGAGAGGAGAGGACAGGAGATGGACAGACCGAGACAGGCGATCAGAGAGAGGAGAGGACAGGAGATGGACAGAAAGAGACATGTAATCAGAGAGAGGAGAGGACAGGAGATGGACAGACCGAGACAAGCGATCAGAGAGAGGAGAGGACAGGAGATGGACAGACCGAGACAGGTGATCAGAGAGAGGAGAGGACATGAGATGAGAGACGGTCAGCTGGACTCAGTGCCAGTTGGAGGACTCTTTCAGTGCCACTAGCCAGCACTGCAGTAATGTTACTGATCTCTGTTCCAGTGTAAGTTTCTTGGTTTTAACATCATAAAACTCATCTTTACAGCCAGGAGAAATTCACTAGTGTACCCCCCTTAGTCTTCCTCTGTCTTCTGTCTCCTCAGTGTCTGTCTTTCACAGTCTCTACCATTGTATCTGTGTAACTCAGTTGAGCCAACCAACCTGGTGACATCACAGACTACAGTACTGCAACATGGCTGCGCTCTGGTCACGAAGGCTGAAACCGATCCTCTTTTTTTCACTTAAATGTTGACATTTGTTCATGAAGTTCATTAAAGTAGAAATCCATTTAGTAAACCAGCTTAACTTGGTGTGTCTGTCCTTCAGTGTCAGTGTGAGCGACTCTGTCCTGCTCTTCCTTCTCCTTTTATTTCCCCCCTGAAACAGAAGGAGAAGAGCAGCGCAGTTAGAGTCCGACTCATCACTGACAGCAACCCTTGCCAATCAATACACCGCTAACAAGACCAATGAATGAATGAATGAATCAATCAATCAATCAGCGTATCACTGTACCCAACAGTGATGTCACAGTGTACTGACACCCCTGGAGTACAGGTCTACATCCCTGCAGCCACTGGAGGTCATCAAAGAGCTGCTGTCAAGTTGCTTTTTAAATATGATTTCAACACTGGAATTAAAAGAAAAATGAACTACAGCCATGTTTGATTTCCAAAAATCATTTTTTTTAAATGTCTTAACACAACCATCTGATTTGGCCTTTCGCATTGTTTCTACCCAAAACTCTGACATTACTCCACTTCATAGTGGTGTCTGCAGCATCTGTATATTATCTATATATTAAGAAAAGACAGATAGAATGAGTCCCTAAAATAGACCCTTTTAGTGTCTATATCATGATGAGGTCACAGTGTTAGCTGGAGGCTAACCATAGACTGGAGGCTAACACTAGCAGTGGGCTAAAATGTCAGCTTGCTGTGTTGTGCCAAACTGTGATTTGAGTCTCTAGCAAGCTAAAATATTGGAGGGTTTATTAACGTTGTGAGAAATGGTTGAGCCCATGGAAGTTCATATATCGGTGCACAATAAGTTCATATTGTACAGTATATTATCTTTTTACTCATGAATTGTTTTTCTTGGTAATTTTATATATCTGAGGAAAATGTGGATATTCTCAACGACCTCATCTTTCTGCTTTGCATTATGTCTTTACATTTCCTGCATCATGTTACCCACTAGATAGCTTGCTAAACTGTTAGCCTCTGTGGCTTCTAGACTTGGACAGTAATGTTAATTTTGCCGTTGCGTAGCAGTGGTGGTCTTCATGACTTAACCACTTGAACGGCACACATATGGTGTCCACGACTTCCCATCTCGTAAACATGGTTAAACACGACCCCATTTGAAGGCACTATTATTCTGCCTCTACTTAACACTCAGCCTACCTGAATAACAATGTCATCGTGTTCACTAACAGGAAAGGGGACTATAACAGATACCAGAGCAACGTGATGCTCAGCAGATGCTAATGTTCACGTAGAAAGATTGTACTTACTGTTGTGCACCTGGTCGCTGGCTGCATCCTGCATGAGGAGAACACACATGATGAAGATGATGATGATGATGACATGTTAAGTGACGGTCTGATGTCCTTATACGCAGTAGATGAATCACGATGCAGCGACTCACCTTCTGTGCAGGCTGAGGTAACCTGCGGCCGATCTCAGTGACGATCCATCCCATCATACTGTCAACACAACAGGCGGGGTTTAGACCACATCCTACAACACCTGTCCTAAACTTAGACCCTCAAACATGTTCACATCTTGTACACCGTGTTAATTCATTATGTTAGCTACTAGCAACGTCTGGGACATCTCACTGTAAAATGCTGCCTGTTTAGCAAATATGATTATGTTGATTATGAGGGTTGTTTCTATGTTTCTATCAGAGTATTCATACATGATATATGGTTTGTTTCCTAGAAATGTCCTTTATAGATGTTTGAGTTAAATTTCCAGTGGAGGGATTTCAGCTAAATTCCAGCTATGTGCTCTAATGTTGCTGTAATGTTGGATTAATGTTTCCACCTACTTGGGCTGTGGCTCTCCTTCCTTGGAAGAACTGAGGACAAAAAGAAAAACCAACAGTGTTTAACAACGGTCCCTTTATCAACCTGCTGTCTTGCTCTTGAGTTTCACTTCCTGTTTTATTTTGAAGGTTACTGTCCCTATGTGTTATGTTGCATTTTACTTTGCGCCTTTGTCATTTTCCCACCACACGAGTTTCATTAGTCAGTTAGTTCCTTGTGTGTTTAGTAGGTGTGACTTCCTGTTTCAGTGTCAGCCCGTCTGCCACAGGTGCTTATTCCACGTTCCAGTCTTTCTCTTAGTGTTTGGTTTCAGTTATTAGTCTTCGTAGTTTGTGTTGCATTAACTGCTGCTGCCCCGGGTCCCGTGTCAGGGATCCCAGCCGACTTCAAGCCAGTTCCAGTGTCAGGGATCCCAGCCGACTTTAAGCCACTTCCTGTGTGGGGGGTTCCAGCCGTTGGCAACCTAACTGGTTTCACTTGTTTGTCCTGCCTCTGGGATGTTCGCCAGGAGGGTCCCGCTCATCGCATCTGTGGCCTCCGAGCTGTCCTCCTGAGAGACTCTGCCCGTCTGTCCTTCCCCCAGGCCCTCCTGAGGTCTCTTGTTCCACCCATTCAGCCCCAGACCACTTGTCCCTGCCTTTAGCTAACACTGGTAGCATGCTAGCTGTGTAACATAGAGTGCATATAGTGGTTCATATGTCTCAAGGCAAATTATGGGCTGAAAAAAAAATGGAGTATGGCAAACCCATTGAAGATCATAGAGGTCCCACCGGGAATGAAAGACCTTCTGGTTGACTTGCATGCGTACACAGTGATGTGTAAATGAGGCATAATCTGAACAGGCAGCATCTCAGGAAGTTTATTTTTCTCTGTCAACACTAAAATCCAAGTCCACATTTCTAAACATATCCAGTTTGAAGAGAACTCAGTTTTTAAAGATCTGTTTTATTTGGTGAATAAAAATGAAACACAAGATGCATCAACACTGACTGTATTAACCCCACCTACTGTTAGTAAAAAAAAAAAACATAGATCTCCATAAGATAACCCATAACCCCCGGTGATTCCAATCCTGATCCTGATCCTGGACCTGCCTAGTCCTTTTAACTTTTGCCCTTTCAAACTGCACTGCTCAAAAAAACTGAAGGGAATCCATAATGATCTCAGGATACCAAGTCAGTTAATCTTCAGGGATATCAATCCGTCCATTTAGGAAGCACAAGTGATTGTGAATCACTTTTACCTGCAGCAAGACAACCCCCCAAAAGGGAATGGTTTTACATGTGGTGGCCACAGACAGTTGCTCTCTCCTGATCCTTCCTGACTGATTCTTCTCTAGGTTTGTGTTCTGCTAGTGTCCTTGTCACTACTTGTAGCATGTTGCACAGGTTGTCCAGCTCTTCCATGATGGCTTATCCATATGTGTGGTCGCAAGAAGATTTGCTGTGTCTCCCAGTACAGTCTCAAGAGCATGGAGGAGATACCAGGAGCCTGGCTGTTACACCAGGAGGGCTCAACAGGGCTGTAGACAGGCATCAACCCAGCAGTAGGACTGGCATCCGCTTCACCAGAGAACACCAGAACTGACAGGTTCACCAGTGGCGCCCTGTTCGCTGCCTAGATGAGAACAGGTTCACACTGAGCATGTGACAGGTGTGAAAGAGCTTAGAGACACCGTGGTGAACATTATGGTACCTGTAACATCATCCAACATGATCGGTTTGGTGGTGGGTCAGTGATGGTCTGGGGGGGCATATCCTTGGAGGGTCACACAGACCTCCATGTCATAGCCAACGGGACCCTGACTGCTGTTAGGTACTGGGATGAAATCCCCAGAGTGACTGTCAGACCTTATGCTGGTGCAGTGGGTCTGGGTGCCCCCTGGTGCAGTGAGTCCTGGGTTCCTCCTGGTACAGTGGGTCCTGGGTTCCTCCTGGTCCAGGAAATGCCCAGCCTCATGAGGCCAGAGTGTATAGGCCGTTCCTGGATGACGAAGGCATTGATGCCATTGACTGGCCCTCACGTTCCCCTGACCTAAATCCAACTGAACACCTACAGGACGTCATGTATTGGTCCAAGTACCGCCACAGACTGTCCAGGAGCTCACTGAGGCCCTGATCCGGGTCTGGGAGGAGATCTCCCAGAACCCCAGGCAGTTCATGCAGGCAGGCTGGGGTCAAGCACACAACTGAGTCACATTATGAGTTAGTGTGATGAAATTCACACTAGCTGGATCAGATGAGTTCAGTGTTTCACTGTGATTCTCGGTGTGCCTCTGAATCCAGCCCTCAGTGGGTTGATGATTCTGGTTTCCACTGACTGTTACATCATAAGTGTTCCCTTCATTTGTGTGAGCAGTGTATATCGTTTAATATCTTCCTCTCTGAGAGTTATTATAGATCACGATGTTCATCACACCACTGACCAAGATTTCACTCACATTTCAGGATCAGCAGCTGGTTGTGGGGCTGGAGGAGGTTGTGGTGCTGGATCAGGTTTTGGTGCTGGAGACTCTGCTGTATAAAGAAGCAGGAGAGTCTCAGTAAGTCCACAACATGTGAGTTGAGTCCATCTGTGATGGTGACCTGAGGCTGACCTTTAGGTGGAGCTTCCGTCTTCTCAGGGACCTGGGTCTTTGAGTGGATGTGGATCTCAGGCTGAGGAACCATCTTCTCCAGACCCTGTTTGATCCAGTCCACAATCCTGAGTCACACACCCCACCACACACACACCCACACAAACACATTACTCAGTGGATTCATCCACAGCAAACAAGTTAATTCTTTGTTTCTCATTGTTGGTACATTTAGTCAATGTCAGCCTTTGTATGTACTGTATGTGATACTGAACTTCACTGAAAAAACATGACACTGTCTGGTTAACTAGTCACAGTCTATTTAACTAGTCACCATCTGGTTAACTAGTCACCATCTGGCTAACTAGTCACTGTCTGGTTAACTAGTCATAGTCTATTTAACTAGTCACTGTCTGGTTAACTAGTCATCATCTGGTTAACAAGCCATGGTCTGGTTAACTAGTCACAATTTGGTGAACTAGTCACAGTCTATTTAACTAGTCACAGTCTGGTTAACTAGTCACTGTCTCTTTAACTAGTTAACACACAGTTAACTAGCCATCATCTGGTTAACTAGTCAGAGTTTAACTAGTCACAAACTGATTAACTAGCCACAGCCTGGTTGACTAGTTACCACCTGGTTAATTGGTCACAGTCTGTTTAACTAGTTACATTTTGGTTAAGTAGTCACATGCTGGTTAACTAGTTACCATTTGGTTAACTAGCCAGGCTGGTTAACTAGTCACTGTCTCTTTAACTAGTTAACACACAGTTAACTCGCCATCATCTGGTTAACTAGTCAGAGTTTAACTAGTCACAAACTGATTAACTAGCCACAGCCTGGTTGACTAGTTACCACCTGGTTAATTGGTCACAGTCTGTTTAACTAGTTACATTTTGGTTAAGTAGTCACATGCTGGTTAACTAGTTACCATTTGGTTAACTAGCCAGGCTGGTTAACTAGCCATAGAGTGATTAACAAATCACTGTCTGGTTAACTAGTCACAGGCCGGTTAACTAGTCACACTCTTTCTTTATGTGTTGCATTTGATTTTGAAACAAATGTCCACCAGAGTTTGTCTGAATAAATAAAACCTGTAGAAAGCATCTGATGTCCTTACAGTAGATTAGATTAGATTCTATTGTTTATTCAGACATAGCAGATGAGTTTTAATTCATACTAGTTTTAATATGAGACTGGTAAACTTGTCTTTTCTGTGAGATTCAGACATCGTCAGCTGGTTCCAGACACACTTTTTGGTTTGTTTCCAAATGTCTCCAGGATTCCAGCTCACAGTTAATAAATGAGATTAGCTTTAATCCGACCGCTGAGCTTGTTGTTGAGCTGACATTATTTACCTGCTGCTTCCTGCTCAACAACCTTCCTTTTTGGAAGGAGAACACTGGATATTTAAGGGACATAAACACACTGAGACATGAACTACATATCAGGTCTTATTGAAATTGAATGAATGTGATGCTGTTAATTTATATCCTCAGTCTTTGGAAACATGCAGCCATTTGATGGTCATGTGATGATGTCTTGAAGACTTTTCCTCCCTGATATGAAGAAACATCTCTAATAATCTTGACTAGCATGCTGACTATCAAGCTGTGTGTTGGTTCTACCATGGTTCTGTCAGGTGACGTTCTCTACTTGTAACTAACTACAGCAGGCTGTGCTACTGCTGCTTTCACAACACACTCTCATTCTTTGGCCGCTATGATTGTGAAAACGGTATTAAATGTCATTATACTGTATGTTTTATTAAAAAGAACTTAAACTGAACTTGGTGAACCTGCAGAACCCTGTTAAACCCCCACACACCTGGGTGGGAGGGGCTTGTTGTCGCCTCGGTCCGGTCCCACCTCCACCGCAGTGACCTGAATCTCTGCAACTGAAACAAACCAGTGATTCATTAATTTAATGTCATTAATTTCTGCTCTCTGCTCGCTTAATCTCTGCTCCATCTCAGCTCGTCTCACCTTTAGCAGCTGCTGCTTGAGGCACCTGAGGAGAAACAAACACACCAGGTCACGTGATCAGCAGACAGGAAGTGTGGGAGATTGACATTAAAGGAGCATTCCACCGATTCAGGTTACTAGTCGTGATTAAAGCCATTTCATACCTAACACCGATTTTCATCTGAAAAATTAGCACAAAAAATTATTTTGTTTGCTCTTATGATTCAGATGGACCTTAAGTTCGGTGTTTGTTTTCGGGTAACAGACTGATGGACAAATAAACAATTTTTTGTCCAATGGGACATTTTTGAGACTATTGGTGTTTGTGACTAACAGCGGGCCATCCTCTTCTCAACACCCCTTAATGCAGGACAAACACTACAACCTTATAATCAGATTAAGGACAACATCAGCCCAACCAGGGCTAGCCACAAAAGATAGCGTTAGCATCACATTGAATCTGATTAGTTAATTTACTGTGTAGTTGACATTAGCCCCAGGGCGAGCCACAAAAGCTAGCATTAGCATCAGCATTACATTGGGGTCTGATTAGGTAATGTACTGTAAAGTTAAAGTTGGCCCCAGGGCTAGCCACAAAAGCTACCGTTAGCGTTAGCATCACATTGGGTCTGATTTGTTAATGTGCTGTGTAATTAACGTTAGCACCAGGGCTAGCCACAAAAGCTAGCATTAGTATTAGCATCACATTGGGGTCTTATTAATGTATTGTGTAGTTAACGTTAGCCCCAGGGCTAGCCAGAACAGCTAGCATTAGAATTAGCATCACATTGGGGTCTTATTAATGTATTGTGTAGTTAACGTTAGCCCCAGGGCTAGCCAGAACAGCTAGCATTAGAATTAGCATCACATTGGGGTCTTATTAATGTATTGTGTAGTTAACGTTAGCCCCAGGGCTAGCCAGAACAGCTAGCATTAGAATTAGCATCACATTGGAGTCTTATTGGTTAATGTACTGCGTAGTTAACGCTAGTCCCGTAGACATTATGGGCCTTATCTTCTGCAGCATACAGCACAGCACAGTTACTAAAGATGGTTTTGGACTGAAGCAGTTGTTCACGCTCAGGGACCACGATGTGTGAGGAGTAGATCAATCGGGATGTCCTGTAGTACCTGCTGATGCACCTCGGCGGGCTGTTCAGGTGCTGGTGTTTCCTTCCTGTTAAGGTCAGGGTGAGGGACGACCTTCTCCAGACCCTGAGCGATCCAGGCTATCATCCCTTTCCTGTGGAACAGTAGAAAGACACAGTGACAAATGTCTGCTGAAGTCTGGAGGACTCTGCAGAGCCACCAGCAGCTCCTCAGCAGGATGATCGAAACATGATCAGGGTCATGTGATCAAGAGCGATGGTCTCTACTGTGAGCTCTACTTTCAGTAGAATCTAATAAGTTTCTACAGTTACGACTTAATAGAATATGCAGCAGCACGCTCTTAGGACTGTCCCTTTAATTGTATCCGCAGTTCGTAAAGTAGCTCACTATTTGGCAGCCTGTCTGTTGATTATTCATAAAGCAGCTCACTATTTGGCAGCTTGTCTGCTGATGGTTCATAAAGCAACTATTTGGCATGCAGCGTTTCACATAGTTACTTACTGGTCTTCAGATTTACTGGTGAACCGAGGAGAAGGACCACAGAGTGAACACAGAGGGAACATCAGGAAATGGATTCACGTTTCTGAGATCATGTGACTCATACAACATAAAATGACGGTTGTTGTCAGTTGGTATAGCAATAACAGAACGTACATCAAAGACATAAACTGTTGTAACAGCTCGTTGCTAAGAGAACGAAAGGTCTAATACATAATCTCACCAACAAACAACAAACAAAATAAACAAAACCAGTCCAAGTCAAGACTCAAGGCTCATTAAAACCAGTCCAAGTCAAGACTCAAGGCTCATTAAAACCAGTCCAAGTCCAGACTCAAGTCTCATTAAAACCAGTCCAAGTCAAGACTCAAGGCTCATTAAAACCAGTCCAAGTCAAGACTCAAGGCTCATTAAAACCAGTCCAAGTCCAGACTCAAGTCTCATTAAAACCAGTCCAAGTCAAGACTCAAGGCTCATTAAAACCAGTCCAAGTCAAGACTCAAGGCTCATTAAAACCAGTCCAAGTCCAGACTCAAGTCTCATTAAAACCAGTCCAGCATAATTGTTATTCTTAGGAAAGCAAGTCTCCAGTCCACACACACACACACACACACACACACACACAGTATTTACCTGGCTGTTGTGTTTTCCTCCTGTCAATCAAGGTCATGAAGGAAGGAGAAGACATGGAAATATTACCAGGACATTGAGGAGACCTGACCCTGGATCAGGGTCTGAACCTGGGTCCGGATCTGATGCTCACCTTGGTGGTGGAGTTGGCTCGACTCAGCCGTGGGGAGGCTGCAGGCTGAGGCAGAGCGGTGCTGATCCACATCAACACTCCCGGCTGAGAGCCTGCTGGGCTGAGGACACGACAGGAGGAGTTTTAACCTGTGGTTCACTCAGAGTCACAAAAGTTAAACTTTAAACTCCAAATTTAAATGAATAAGTAATGAACCAAATATAAATTCAAGGTGAGCCAATGAAGTCCAGCTGAAGAAACACTGACATCTGACCAAGACTCTCTATCCTGTTTCCTGTGTTCATGGTCCTTCTTATTCACTTCACCATGCCCCCATCAAACCAGAACAAATCCAATCCAACATCTTCTTTTTCATGACATTTGAAATATTAGGAAATCATGAATGTTGTACAGTTTAAAGTGAGGACAGATATGAGCTGAGCTGTGATGAACAGTGAAACTTATGGGTCACAGTCAGAACCACTGAGAGGAGAACTCCAACCCACGATGGAAACAGTCTCCGCTGACGAGACCGAAAGTATATAATATACGATGTGCCCAAGTCAAGACTCCAGTCTCTTTAAAACCAATATATCTGCAATGTACAATGTGTAATAAATGATTGCTCTAATACCAGACTTCCTAACTCATTTTGGGATGCTCCAAGTGCCGGTGCCGACCGTAACAGCACCAATAGCTGCCCATCTAAACCCTGCAGCGGCGGTGGGCCTGACTGCAGGGTTTCACTGCACCGCTCTGTCTATCACATACTACTATCACATACTATTATCACATTGTATTATCACATACTATTATCACATATTACTTTCACATACTGCTATCAGATAGTACTACCACATACTACTATCACATACTATTATCACATTGTATTATCACATACTATTATCACATTGTATTATCACATACAATTATCACATATTACTTTCACATATTACTATCAGAGTACTACCACATACTACTATCACATGCTATTGCATAGTACTGTCACATACTACTATCGCATACATACTACAGTATATATCACATACATATATCACATACTACTATCACATAATATTATCACATAGATATATCAGTACCACTATCACATAATACTATCACATAGATATATCACTACCACTATCACATACATATATGTACTACATACAGTATATCACATCCTGATAGTAGAAGCGATGAAGCCAAACATGTTTTGCTTTTGATAACTGTGATAACTCTGGTTCTAGCTGTATATTGTATATCACAGTGATGACAGTAGCGCTCACCTGTTGTCATCTACTGCTGCTGCTTCCTGGTGGGGTTTATCAGCTTTTGGAGCTGTTGATAAAACACAGATATATGTGTATATATGTTTATATTTAGAGCTGTTAATAAAACACAGATGTATATGTATATATGTTTATACTCAGAGCTATTGATAAAACACAATGTACAGTATGTTTATGTGTATATGTATATACTGTATATGTTTCTGTTCAGAGTGAAACCAGACTGAACCACCTGACGTTCACTGTATGAGCTTCCTTACCTTCAGTTCTGCACTCATCTTGAAATGTGACTTTCTTCTCCTGCTGTAAACACAAAATGATATCATCTTACATATAGAATTAAAATAATACAAACACATGTCAGCCTATATATTTTAAAATCCCTGAAGTCATTATAGTCACTACTGCACATTTAAAAGGATTTAAAATTGTACTATAAGAAAGAAACTGTGGCAGAAGAGAAGTCGACACAGTCTTTTATTTTGGCTTAAAGAGACTAAACGAAAATGACAAAAATGTAAATAAATCCAATGATAATAAAGGGGCGTGGCTTACAGCTACAGGGGGTGGGGCTGCTTCAGGGGGCGGGGCAGCGTCTGGTTTAACCTCCTTCTGCTCTTGGATGGTTTTGGCGGGAAGCTCCGGCGGCTGGGGAACCACTTTGACCACCCAGCTCAACATCCTGCACCAACAAACACACAAACATCTTTCTGTCTTTCTGCTTAAAACAACAATTTTCACACAATCAAAACAACCTCTTGACTTCCACTGATGTATTCAAAAATGTAGAAAACATTTTAATATATACAAGTGTTCAGAGAAATGGAAATTTAAAAACAATTCAATTAGAACTGATCCAACTGCAGAGATTGTTTTCTACTTTCACTGACGCCAAATTAATTGTTCCAACACAAGACTCCATGATAAATTAATTAATTCAACAGTAATATTTAATATGTCAGATAAATGTCAGCTAGCGAGGTGTGCTACGTTAGCTTTGACTCTTAGCATCTAATATCCATGAACTCAACAGTAATATGGTGTTATTGTGGGCTGCATGGTGGTGCAGTGGTTAGAGGGTCCTAGGTTTCAATCTGGCTTGGGGCCCTTCTGTGTCACTGTGGGTTTTCTCCGGTTCTCCGGTTTCCTCCAACAGTCCAAAAACTGTTCATCCTCTACCTGCCTCCCCTTGGTAATATCATACCATGGTCTCCACTTCCACTGCTACGCCGACGAAATCCAGCTCTACATTTCCACAAAAACTGCCTCACTGAAATTAAATCATGGATGCAAGTCAGCTGCGACAAATCAGACATGACCATCATCATTGGTCGGAAATCACTTACCAAAACCTTTCATAACTTCTGCCTCTCCATCGACAACTCCACCATGTCCCCCTCCCCTCACATCCACAACCTTGGAGTCATTTTCGACAGCAACCTCTCCTTCAAACACCCGTCAACCACATCACCAGGACGGCCTTTTTCCACCTCAAAAACATAGCTCATATCCGTTCATCAATCTCTTTCTCCTCTCCACTCTGATCCACGCTTTCATCACATCCAGAATCACCTACTGCAGCAGCATTCTTTATGGTTCATCATTCAAAGTCCTCAATAAACTCCAGTACATACAGAACTCTGCTGCCGTCCCGTGATCAAATCACCCTCGTCCTCCAGAACCTCCACTGGCTCCCTGTCCCACAGCCCATCCAGTTCAAAGTCCTCCTCCATAACCAGGCCCCCTCCTACCTCACCAACCTGCTCCACCAAGCACTGGACCTGGGGAGACACAGCATTCGCTATAGCTGCCCCCCTCCCTCTGGAACTCACTTCCCAAACACATCTGAGACTGCACCAACCTGACCACATTCAAAACACAACTCAAAACTCACCTTTTTAGAGCTGCTTTTAATGTGTGATTGATGCTGTAGGTTTTATACTATATTTTTAAATCATGACCATGTTTTATGATTATTTAATCTGTGTAAAATGTCTTTGGGTGTCTTGAAAAGTGCTATATAAATAAAGTGTATTATTATTATTATTATTATTATTATTATTATACTTTGTTCAATTCATTTAATAACTCAATAACTCAACATTTTTCAGTTGTAACACATGAAATAAAACAATACACTCACTTTTCAGTTCATTACTCTTCCACAAATCCATCAAATCCTTCATCATCAGTGTCTGAGTTAAACAGTTGGGCAATTTTAAGTGTACCTTATAGTGCGAAAAATACAGGAGTAGTAGTAGTAGTATTATCTTCACATTTAATTAAATCACATTATTTAGTCACCACTTTTTATGTCAAGATGGGTATTAACACTGTTTACATTACATCCATTACACTGAAAATTTTGACATTAATCCAAAGTTTCACGGCTGGTAGTTAAAAATGCCTGAAATGTCAAAAACAGCCAGATATGAATGTCAGGTGAACATATTATATGTTGTGTCCTTTGGAAACTTTGGGACCTTGAAAATAAATGTGTGTCTCCAATAGAGTTTACAAGGTTAATAATTAGTGAAATATGTATAAATACAGATAAGCATCCCCCCCAATCTGTCCTATGCTTAAAGGCATTAGATCATGTCTGACTGAGTGTCAGGCTCAATTAGAGCTGCCTGATCGTGACCCTAATCCACCACAGGAGTTCTGGCTGCAGATAACAGCCATTACAACCACCGTCTAGCTTCTCACTCACACTTTCAGCTGAGCTTTTTAGCCATTTAGCCAGTTTCTAAGTCAAACAGTCAAACAGTCATTTAGTTTTCCAGTTATCAGTTATCATCAGCCAGCTAGTTAATCAGACAATTCACCCGACCTGACATCATGGGAGGGTGTATAAACAGCACAACACTATAAGGACATTCAATGTGTCACAAGGACGTATTTTAGCCTTTTCACATGTCATTCACATGCAACAGAACTATAACAATGTCTGCAGTTATGTTCAGGCAACAATTCAAACCAAAGCAAACCAAACCAAACCAAACCATAACCAACAAACTAAACGAAACTAAACTCAGTGGTCTCTCTTTTGCAGTACTCCTCTAGTGAATGGCAGTGTCCATGAAGGTGTTTATTATTTTGTGTGTTATGGTCACAGTTGTAGGGTTAGAGGTGTAGGGGATTTGGGTTATGTGTCGGTGGTCTCTAGGATCAGAGATGTAGGGGGTGTGGTCTATGTGTTGGTGGTCTCTAGGGTCAGAGGTGTAGGGGGTTTGGTTTACGTGTCAGTGGTTTCTAGGGTTAGGTGTAGAGAGTTTGGTCTCTGTGTCGGTGGTCTCTAGGGCGAGAGGTGTAGGGACGTGATCTATGTGTCCATGGACTCTAGGGTTAGAGGTGTAGAGGGTTTGATCTATGTGTCCGTGGTCTCTACGGTCAGAGGTGTAAGGGGTGTGGTTTATGTGTTTCCAGGGTCAGATGTGCAGGGGGTGTAGTCTATGTGCTGGTGGTCTCTAAGATGAGAGGTTTAGAGGGTGTTGTCCATGTGTCGATGATCTCTAGATTCAGGGGTGTAGAGGGTGTAGTCCAGGGGCGTAGTTCTGGTGGTCTCTACACTCAGGGATGTAGGGGGTGTGGTCTATGTGTCGTCCTTTGGGTTAGAGGTGTAGGGGGTTTAGTCCATGTGTTGGTGGTTTCTAGGATTAGAGGTGTAGGGTGTATGGTCTATGCGATGGTAGTCTCTAGCATTACAGATGTAGGATGGGGGGTCTACGTGCTGGTGGTCTCTGGTCCTACCTCAGTAGCTCAGTCAGGGTCCAGCAGCATCCTACAGAGTGGCGATGTTGAAGCTGTGAAGAGCTGCAGGGATCTGAGCACTGTGGGAGGATTACGAAGGAACTGTGCTAACAGGATTACTGACGAAGTGAAGGGCAGAGTGAGACAGCGTGGGATAGACCAACAGACGGACCGAACTGCTGAGGAGTTACCTCTAGTCGATGAACCGAACCACTGAGGAGTTACCTCTAGTCGATGAACCGAACCACTGAGGAGTTACCTCTAGTCGATGAACCGAACCACTGAGAAGTTACCTCTAGTCGATGGACCAAACTGCTGAGGGTTTACCTCTAGTCGATGAACCGAACCGCTGAGGGGTTACCTCTAGTCAATGAACCGAACCGCTGAGGGGTTACCTCTAGTCAATGAACCGAACCACTGAGGGGTTACCTCTAGTCAATGAACCGAACCGCTGAGGGGTTACCTCTAGTCAATGAACCAAACCGCTGAGGGGTTACCTCTAGTCAATGAACCGAACCACTGAGGGGTTACCTCTAGTTGATGAACCAAACCACCGAGGGGTTACCTCTAGTCAATGAACCAAACCACCGAGGGGTTACCTCTAGTCAATGAACCGAACCACTGAGGGGTTACCTCTAGTCAATGAACCGAACCACTGAGGGGTTACCTTAGACAAGAAAAAAAGACAGAAGACCAACAGCAACATTATTTCTGATCTACTGTAAATGTCAGTGTCTCTGTTGGTGCCCAGCCTAACTGTACCTGGCTGATAATACCTGGCCTGACGATACCCGGTCTGACAGTACCCGGCTGACTGTACCTGGCTGATAATACCTGGCCTGACGATACCCAGTCTGACAGTAGCCGGCTGGACTGTAACTGGTTGACTGTACCCAGCTGACTGTACCTGGCTGATTATAGCTGGCCTGACGATACCCGGTCTGACAGTAGCCGGCTTGACTGTAACTGGTTGACTGTACCTGGCTGACTGTACCTGGCCTGGTGGTTCCTGGCTTGACTTTTACATTCAATTCCGTGCCATTGATTTTTCTTACACTTTTTAATTCATCCTCTTTGTGTGTATTTTACTTTGTAGTCATTTCTCTTTACCTCATCTTAGATTAAATGATCCACAGAGATGAATTTATTGATGTTGTTGTTGTTATTCTTATAATTTTTATTATAGTTATATGAAGTGTGACCCTGGTTCAGGGACAAATGCAGAGCCTCTGTGTTGCAGCAGCTCCAGGTTAAAGCTGTTAATGTGGCCCTGAGGGATTAGCTGCTAACAAGGTTAAGACCAGCGTCAGCCAAACAGAGGATTGGAGCTACCTGAGCCAGATCACACACCTGGGAACAGACCAGAGGCCTTTCCCAATTCTTAATTTATATGGCTCGACTCCTATCTCCAACTCCTCTCCTCAACTCCTATCTCCGACTCCTCTCCTCGACTCCTCTTCTCAACGCTTAGTCCTGCCCATATGAGATGTGAGCGGATCAAGGAGACAAGGAGGCAAAAAAAAAAATCAGAAAATAAGATGCAGCTTAGATCTCTGCTCACCAGGATCGTCACACAAAACCCTCCTGGTTCAGGTTCAGAAGCCTCCTGGTTCAGTTTTTACACAGTTAACTCATTGAGTCATTGATACAGTTCTGCTTCTACTCCATCTGGTTCTTTCTTTTCTTCACTCATCCTCTCTCTACACTCCTTCACAGGTTTCTACTTTTCTGTGGATTATAAAATCAGGATGGGAGTATTATTATACATTTCAATTCTGCTCCCAGTGAAGAAAATGATTAATTGTTGGTTGGTTGGTTGGATGGAAACAATACTATTACAAGAAAACTATACACCTAGACCACTGTACACACAGACCAGTATATACAGCTACACCACTATACACATCTGGACCAATGTGTACACCTAGGCCACTATACACACCTACACTACTGATCAACTTAGACCACCGTATACACCTAGACCACCATGCACACCGAGACCACTGTATACACCTATACCTCTAAATACACCTACATCACTATACACACCTAGACCACTATATACACCTAGACCACTATACACACCTAGACCACTATAGACGAGTAAAACTATACACCTAGACCACTATATACACCTAGACCACTATACACACCTAGACCACTATAGACGAGTAAAACTATACACCTAGACCACTATATACACCTAGACCACTATACACAACTAGACCACTATATACACCTAGACCACTATATACACCTAGACCACTATATACACCTAGACCACTATAGACGTGTAAATCTATACACCTAGACCACTATATACACCTAGACCACTATACACACCTAGACCACTATATACACCTAGACCACTATATACACCTAGACCACTATAGACGTGTAAAACTATACACCTAGACCACTATATACACCTAGACCACTATATACACCTAGACCACTGTATAGACCTAGACCACTATACACACCTAGACCACTGTATAGACCTAGATCACCATATAACCCTAGAGCACTATATACACCTAGATAGACGTAGATCACTATATAACCCTTGACACAGTAACACCAGGGTCTGGTGGAGTTCTACAAGAGGAATAAGGTTTAACATGTGGATTTGTTTCCTCTCCACTAATTATGACCTGGACACTTCATGTGGTCATGTCATTTTCTCTTCAAACTCTCTTCTCTTTGTAGTGGAGGTGGTACAAATATAAATACCAGAAGTTATCTGTGCAGATGGGTCAGACGTAGTGGCTTCTATCAGAAACCTTGAAAATTAAGACATACTGTGGACAATGAATGTCTTCAGAGACTCATGCCAGGTCTCTAAGAGTACGGTTTGCTGCTGTTGGAGGTAACAGAAAACAATAGGGATTTCCTGTCACCAGTAACCGGAGTTTCCTCTGTTAGTCCGGGAGTTCTGCATTACATAACTGAGGAAAGAATGGAGCCTGAAATCCTACTACATAACTGACAACAGGGGTCGCTACAGGAGCATCAGTGACAATGTGGCCAGGGGCAGCAGGAGAGAGGCTGCTATAAATACCGTGGGGGGGTCAGGTGAGCAGGTGGATGGTGTGTCTAGATGGTATCTCAGTCAGCCATCAGACAGGAAGTAGCCTGATGTCTTCTCATACGCAACTCTTTACTGATCTGAGATTGTGGCGGACTCTTGGTGCAGTATGAACTGATGAGGTCTGTCTCTGTACCAGATGTTAGCAGCTGGAACACTGAGCACCGGTCTGAGCGTCTCTGAGACTCTGACAAAGGTCCAACTGAGCTCTTTCCAACAGCTCAATGTGATGTCATAGTTTCCACTTCCTGTTTTGCTCTGACAGATTTGTCCTGAAGTTCATCAGCAGTTTCTGTGGTCTGATTTCCTACAGCTGGTTTTTAGCGTCTCATCTGCACAGCAACCAACACTAGCTTAAACTTTTAGACCAGCTGAACTGGTCGACCAGTTCAGCTGAGATAGTATATAAGTTAAAACACTTCATTGTACACTACTCAGATCAGCTGCTTTTAACCAGTCAACCAGTTCAGCTAATCTCTATCTAGACAGGAAGTGATAAAGTGGGTGTGGGGGGTTCGGGTGCGGCTTTATGGATCTGATCAAAGTTCACAGGCTGGTTAGAGATGAACTACAAGGGGCGGGGACTAACAGCAGGGGACGGGGACTAACAACAAGGGACGAGGCTAACAACAAGGGACGAGACTAACAACAATGGACAGAGACTAACAACAATGGACAGAGACTAACAACAATGGACAGAGACTAACAACAAGGGATGAGACTAACAACAATGGACAGAGACTAACAACAAGGGACGAGACTAACAACAGTGGACAGAGACTAACAACAAGGGACAGAGACTAACAACAATGGACAGAGACTAACAACAATGGACCGAGACTAACAACAATGGACAGAGACTAACAACAAGATGGACAGAGACTAACAACAAGGGACGAGACTAACAACAAGGGACAGAGACTAACAACAAGGGACGAGACTAACAACAATGGGGACGAGACTAACAACAAGGGACGAGAGACTAATAACAATGGACAGAGACTAACAACAATGGACAGAGACTAACAACAAGGGACAGAGACTAACAACAATGGACAGAGACTAACAACAAGGGGACGACGAGACTAATAACAATGGACAGAGACTAACAACAAGGGATGAGACTAACAACAAGGGATGAGACTAACAACAAGAGACGGAGACTAACAACAGGGGACAGAGACTAACAACAATGGACAGAGACTAACAACAATGGACAGAGACTAACAACAAGGGACGAGGAACAACAAGGGACCAGACTAACAACAAGGGACGAGACTAATAACAATGGACAGAGACTAACAACAATGGACAGAGACTAACAACAAGGGATGAGACTAACAACAATGGACAGAGACTAACAACAAGGGATGAGACTAACAACAAGGGATGAGACTAACAACAAGAGACGGAGACTAACAACAGGGACAGAGACTAACAACAAGGGACGGAGACTAACAACAAGGGGACAGAGACTAACAACAATGGACAGAGACTAACAACAAGGGACAGAGACTAACAACAATGGACAGAGACTAACAACAAGGGACAGAGACTAACAACAAGGGACAGAGACTAACAACAATGGACAGAGACTAACAACAAGACGACAGGACAGAGACTAACAACAAGGGACAGAGACTAACAACAATGGACAGAGACTAACAACAATGGACAGAGACTAACAACAAGGGACAGAGACTAACAACAATGGACAGAGACTAACAACAAGGGACAGAGACTAACAACAAGGGACAGAGACTAACAACAAGGGACAGAGACTAACAACAATGGACAGAGACTAACAACAATGGACAGAGACTAACAACAATGGACAGAGACTAACAACAAGGGACAGAGACTAACAACAAGGGATGAGACTAACAACAAGAGACGGAGACTAACAACAATGGACAGAGACTAACAACAAGGGACAGAGACTAACAACAAGGGACAGAGACTAACAACAAGGGATGAGACTAACAACAAGGGACGGAGACTAACAACAATGGACAGAGACTAACAACAAGGGACAGAGACTAACAACAAGGGACAGAGACTAACAACAAGGGATGAGACTAACAACAAGAGACGGAGACTAACAACAGGGGACGGAGACTAACAACAATGGACAGAGACTAACAACAATGGACAGAGACTAACAACAAGGGACAGAGACTAACAACAAGGGATGAGACTAACAACAATGGACAGAGACTAACAACAAGGGACGAGACTAACAACAGGGGACGGAGACTAACAACAGGGGACGAGACTAACAAGAGGGGACGAGACTAACAACAGGTCCTTTTATATCAGAAGCTCTTATACAATCACAGTTCCACCCTACAACACACAATATGGAGTAATAGATATGTTATGATCAAAAACAGATCTTTGTTTTACCAGGACTGGATGGAGAGGGGACTTTGGCCGGTGACTCACTTGATAATACTTCTGTCAAAAATACGATTTAATTAGAAATGGTGACATATATGTCCAAAACTAAAGCCATCCTCAACTCTATTATATGCTTGATTAGAGGAATTTTAACCAATCCCCTATCACACCTTGTCTCCTACAACTTTTAGTTGGTGGCGACGATTTTGGTGGAATATGTTTAATCACATCTCACCTTGGGCTGCACGGTGGTTCAGTGGTTAGCACTCTCGCCTCACAGCAAGAGAGTCACAGGTTTGAATCCTGGGGCTCTTCTGTGTGGAGTTTGCATGTTCTCCCCGTGTAAGCGTGGATTTTTTTCTTCCTCCCACAGTCCAAAGATATGCAATTTAGGTTGATTGATGACTCTAAATTGCACGTAGGTGTGAATGTGTGCGTGAATGGTTGTCTGTCTATATGTTGTCTGTCTCTATGTGCCCTGCGATGGACTGGCGACCTGTCCAGGGTGAACCCCGCCTTCGCCCAATGCCAGCTGGGATCGCCCCCCCCCCCCCCCGCGACCCCTAACGGGATAAGTGGCTGACGATGGATGGATGGTGGATGGATGACCCTACAGTAGCCCTATCCACATGTTACCAACTAATATCTAAAATTCCCCATAACCTCCAAACCAAAAGGAATCCATTTTAAAATATTAAATGCAGCGTATCCACCCGTTGTTGCGACAACGATTTGGAATTGAAATTAATACCTGTATATTTTGTGATGATACTGAAGCTACTGATCATTTAGTTTTTCAGTGTATTATGAAGCTTTATGGCTTGATATTAATGACTGGCTTTTCCCAAAAGTTTCTCATCTGGAAGTTTACATGGCTGATACATCACACCATCAACTCTCGTCTCATTTTTGACTGTCTCCATCGTGGTCTTTGCCCGTCTCCATCTTGGTCTCTGACCGTCTCCATCTTGGTCTTTGCCCGTCTCCATCTTGGTCTTTGACCGTCTCCATCGTGGTCTTTGCCCGTCTCCATCTTGGTCTTTGACCGTCTCCATCTTGGTCTTTGACCGTCTCCATCTTGGTCTCTGACCGTCTCCATCTTGATCTCTGACCGTCTCCATCTTGGTCTCTGACCGTCTCCATCTTATCTGCAGGTTTCAGTCATAATGGACAAATCACTGTAACTCCTGGCAACTATCAACATATTCGTCATCAGGTATCAGCTGTGATTTAGTAAAGTGGCGTCTCCATACACTCCTTTAATGGACCTGTGCCAGCCAATCAGAAACCAGCACTGGAGTAGAGGCAGGAAGCAGGCGAGGTGCCCTGAACCTCAGCGAGGAATTTATGTCCATGTGTTCAGGCTGATGTGTAAAAGTTTAGTCCACTGAGTCATCCAGATAGGGAGGGAGTATTTGTGTGTGTGTGTGTGTGTGTGTGTGTGTGTGTATTTAAACACCCCACCCCGTCCTGTCCTGGATCATACCGGAGCTGCTCGCTGCCTCTCTGCTGCTGCTGCAGGTAAGGAAAGAGAAAACCCAGAGATTCAGATTTACTGTGAAGACAGGACATCAACTGTGACACAGCTCAAAGCGTTTAGCTGCTTTTAAACTGCTGTGATTTTGTGACGAGTCCACTGAGAGCTAAACTCTCCCTGAGGAGGCTGCTAGGAATTATTCCTGATGTGCTGACAGCTGGCTGGTAGATGGGTGCGGCCGGCCGAGTAAACTCTGTAATTACCAGCTTCATGTGAGATCCAGAGGCAGGATCACAGAGAAGTGATGGAGCACTGCAGCAGTCTCTGGTTTATTTCTGCTGCTGGAGCTCTGTAAAGACACTGAAGAAGTTAATGTCTAACTCAAGATTACATTTATTCATAAACATGCAGGAATCAGAAAAAAACTGACTGGACGAGTTTCTGGTCTCACCACTGACCAAAGGCTTTTATTTTGAAACTAGCTTGATGTGTTTTGTTAGCAGCTTGTATCCAACACAAACTGTTAACGACAGCATGGATTTGTACATTTATAACAACAGAAGTGACATTTCCAGCTCTACACCTCTAAACCTGATCTGATCTGGATTTTAGGTTGAGGGAACCTTAAGAGTGAATGCATGCATAAATGATCATTTTTACTGCATTTTCCACATCACCTCATATTATCAGGAATAGTTAAACCAGCCATGTCCAAGAGATGTACATAGGATAAATCAAATATAGGATGCATTTAGGTGGCGTTAACAGTTCCTGTCATTGAAAACAGAGTGTATGTATGTTTTTTTACATAGAAATGTTCAATAAAAGATCACTTACTTGGCGACCTGTGGGTCCTGACCCGGTCACTGGGAATCTCTGTTCTGGAGACCTTTTTCATTTTAATTAATAACACTGTGACCAACACTAACTACTAAGTCTGAATGTTTGCTGTGGCAAACATTTAACAATTTGATTCATTTGGGGATAAAATGTCCAGTTTGTCTTTTTCTTTTATATTTTCAGTGGTTAAAACAAACAAACAAACAAACAGAAATTATCAGGACAACAGCAACCATAGACTGGATATCAGAGGACATCACCCATTGGTTTCTGGACTGATGTTTTGAAGCCTCCATTCTGGCATTTTGGTCATCACCATCTTGGATTTTGGTCGTCACCATCTTGGTTTCATGCAAACAGAAGTGACACGAGAAGGTGGAACTAAGTACAACTGAATACTGAATTACACATTTTTAGGCAACCAAAAAATAACAGTGATGAACTGAAAACACACTGTGAAAGGGTTAAAATATGACAAATGCTGCCTTCAAGTGAAACTAGTGAGCTTGTGTTTACAACATGGAAAATCGTGAACCCGAAATGCTTGGCTTTCAAATGAAGTTGTGAAAATGCCGCTGTTAAGCAACGGCAATATTAATGTTACTGTCGGAGTCTAGAAGCCACCGAGGCTAACAAGTTAGCAGGCTAGCTAGTGGGAAGCATAATGCAGGAAATAGAAACGTATAATGGCAGAGGAGAAGGAACCAGTAAACACCACCCCATCTGAAGGAACCAGTAAACACCACCCCATCTGAGATAAGAAGGAACCAGTAAACACCACCCCATCTGAAGGAACCAGTAAACACCACCCCATCTGAAGGAACCAGTAAACACCACCCCATCTGACTGAGGAACCAGTAAACACCACCCCATCTGAAGGAACCAGTAAACACCACCCCATCTGAAGGAACCAGTAAACACCACCCCATCTGAAGGAACCAGTAAACACCACCCCATCTGAAGGAACCAGTAAACACCACCCCATCTGAAGGAACCAGTAAACACCACCCCATCTGAAGGAACCAGTAAACACCACCCCATCTGAAGGAACCAGTAAACACCACCCCATCTGAAGGAACCAGTAAACACCACCCCATCTGAAGGAACCAGTAAACACCACCCCATCTGAAGGAACCAGTAAACACCACCCCATCTGAAGGAACCAGTAAACACCACCCCATCTGAAGGAACCAGTAAACACCACCCCATCTGAAGGAACCAGTAAACACCACCCCATCTGAAGGAACCAGTAAACACCACCCCATCTGAAGGAACCAGTAAACACCACCCCATCTGAAGGAACCAGTAAACACCACCCCATCTGAAGGAACCAGTAAACACCACCCCATCTGATGGAACCAGTAACACCACCCCATCTGAAGGAACCAGTAAACACCACCCCATCTGATGGAACCAGTAAACACCACCCCATCTGATGGAACCAGTAAACACCACCCCATCTGAAGGAACCAGTAAACACCACCCCATCTGAAGGAACCAGTAAACACCACCCCATCTGAAGGAACCAGTAAACACCACCCCATCTGAAGGAACCAGTAAACCCCCCATCTGAGGGAACCGGTAAACACCACCCCATCTGATGGAACCAGTAAACACCACCCCATCTGAAGGAACCAGTAAACACCACCCCATCTGAAGGAACCAGTAAACACCACCCCATCTGAAGGAACCAGTAAACACCACCCCATCTGAAGGAACCAGTAACACCACCCCATCTGAAGGAACCAGTAAACACCACCCCCATCTGATGGAACCACCACCCCATCTGATGGAACCAGTAAACACCACCCCATCTGATGGAACCAGTAAACACCACCCCATCTGAAGGAACCAGTAAACACCACCCCATCTGAAGGAACCAGTAAACACCACCCCATCTGAAGGAACCAGTAAACACCACCCCATCTGAAGGAACCAGTAAACACCACCCCATCTGATGGCCCCCCCCTGAACCAGTAAACACCACCTCATCTGATGGAACCAGTAAACACCACCCCATCTGAAGGAACCAGTAAACACCACCCCATCTGATGGAACCAGTCACACCACCCCATCTGAAGGAACCAGTAACACCACCCCATCTGAAGGAACCAGTAAACACCACCCCATCTGATGGAACCAGTAAACACCACCCCATCTGATGGAACCAGTAAACACCATCCCATCTGAAGGAACCAGTAAACACCACCCCATCTGAAGGAACCAGTAAACACCACCCCATCTAATGGAACCACTACTCTTTGAGTTTTGGACAAAGAAAGATGTATTTCTGATGGCTGAAACTGGACGACTGTTTGTATCAGCTGTTGCTAGGCGATGAAAGGCTGACCCTCACACACTCCCTGTTAATGTTCTCTAAGAGCTTAATAACTTCAGTGTTTACAGGTTAATAATTACTACCAACACTCCAGTTCAGTGTGTGAGTTACATAACTGGCTCAGATAGGCTGGTTTAGTGATCCATTGTCCTTATCTGCAGCCTCTGCCACGAACGCTCCCTCTGGCACGTCCTGGTCAATAAATCAAACACACCTATCTGAAGCTGGACTCTTAAGTGCTCGGTGTTAACAGACTATAATACAGAAGATTCTACAAAGGAAATCTGACGTTTGTTCTGACAGTCACTGAGCTTGAATCTTCGTCTCCATCCTACGTTCTTATGTGCATTTTCAACTTGTTCATGAAAAACCTGGATGAAAACACAAGACATTCTCAAAGAACAGGAAGATCGCATCTTGTTGAATATATTTGAGTTTATGGGACAGAAAAAGACACTTATGTATTTTCACTTTTCTCTGTGGTGATTAATTGATTAATCAGGAAAAGTAGAGTCAGATGAATCAGTAATGTTAGATAACTATAACTGGTAGTTTTAGCCCTGAATGAAACTTTAGTTTTTCTGCATTCTCAGTGAAAGATGAGGACGACCCACAGACAGGTGGAGAACATGGAATAATGAGTGATGGAGGCTGTCTGCGTTTACCCCTTTAGGTGGACTCATCATGGCGCTGGTGTCTGACTTTCTGGGCCAACTGACGCTGTCGTACGGAGTGGTGAGTCACATTCGTCATGGTTGAAGATTAGATCTGTCCATATCATCCTCCTTCAGCGTCTTTTTATGATGATATGAGTGCATGTATGTACATACGTTCATATCTTTACTGCCTGACGCTCTGAAAGGATCCACAGCGTTTTACTGGCCTCATAAAGCAGGTAAAGGTGTGGTTTGTTCTCCACCCAAACTACACCTGATAAACTGAAGACAAGGTCGCACTGATCAAAACCTGTCTAGAAGCTGAGCTGATAACACTGGACTGTCATTTCATATTCATTTGTTCATATATTGCATATGTGTACATATACATTAATGTAAGTGCATCATTGCACAAATGGAAATATGGGAGTAACGTGGCATCGTACCTCCACATGAGTCTCCATATGCATCTCCACAATCATTTCCCAGCAGGTGGGAGGAGGCCCCGGGGAAGAACAAGGACTAGGTAGAGAGCTTATATCTGTTGCCCCCGCGACCCAACCCCAGATAAGCGATTGATGATAAATGAGTAAAAAATATATGTGGTGAGGGGTCAGGGGTCAGTGAGGGGAAAAGTACATGAAAGGGTATGTGTTGTATGGGTGTGTTTAGAGAGATTGTATAGGTGGAGAGGACAGAGATACAAGTATGATCCATATATATATATATATATAGATCACAGATGGCAGCATTAGCATGGTCAGGACATGGCTCCACCTTTTAATAAATGCATCTTTCTGGAGTCTCAGGGAATAGGTCATTTGTTCCATGCTGTAAACTTCCTGTAACTTCTAAATCCATAAGTTATATGTTGGGAACTGTTTTAGCCACTTAATTGCAATATCTGTAAGAGATACTGTATTTTTTTTTAGCTTTTCCATTAATG
Organism: Pterois miles; assembly: GCA_947000775.1. Taxonomy (NCBI): domain Eukaryota; kingdom Metazoa; phylum Chordata; class Actinopteri; order Perciformes; family Scorpaenidae; genus Pterois; species Pterois miles. The sequence continues at coordinate 2,776,726 of CAMQGK010000038.1, read as the reverse complement.
AAATCTTGTATCGCTCCAAGCAGTGCCATATTTGGATCTTTAGTGAGGTTTTGGTGGAATACATCTTTGAGTGCCCCAAATACTTCTTGGTTGTGTATGAGGCTGCATAGCTGCAGACCGGTCAGGGTGCCCATGCTGACCCGAACCTTTTACGTTTCTTTTATGATTTCTGTGTGGATATTGCTGCAGATTTCAGCTTTTACTGCCTTTATTTCCGCCTGTAGAGAACTCTTCAGCTCTCCTCTTATCACAGTGGTTATGTCTTTTCTTATGGAGGAGAGAGGATCCACTTTCACCGATGCAATGTCCACGGTTAGTCTATTGGTGGGTGAAGCCTGGTCGTTATATGATATGAAATTAGTCAGGATTCTGTGTGAGCTCTGAAAAGGCTGTCTTACTCCATTTGTGGCTCAGTAGTCCCCCCAACGGAAGTTTATTTTGAAAGGACACTATACATGTAATGAGCGTATATGGTCATGCCGTCCCTGGTCCGTCCAATGGTAATGCTAGAGGGATACCCCATGTGCCAGTATATGACCAGTTGAGAGTGATGTGGTCCAGATCACCTCTGAAAGTGGCCTAAGCAATCAGATCCAAGCGGCCCACTTGTGATAAGATCACTCAGGACGCATGTTAATCATAATAAGCTTGTCTTGGAGGTTTACATCCACTGATAACTGATAACCACGTACATCTTTGTGTTGAATCAGGTTTATAGAGGGTCTAACTGCACCACCTCGTCTTCTACATCACATGCTGTTTCTGAGAGGTAACATGTCTCCGTCCTCTGTAGGAAGCGGAGCCCAAATTCCCCACCGTGGTGCCGGTACGAGACTTCGACCCGGCCAAAGACGCCGCCAGGATCGAGACGGCCATCAAGACTAAAGGTGAGCGAGTCCACGGACACATTTCTCGGAGTTGTGTAACTGAGATGTGATTGTCCGTCACTAATAATCCAGCTTCAGACAGAGAGTCTGGATCACTGGACTCATGAATTAAAGATATCAAGATAATTAACCGTTTAACCATGAACCAACAATGAGAGTTATTACTGATTAATGCCATAAGTTAAATGGTTAAAAGAAATATTAGAAGTTAAATAAAAAGCTGAACAAATGGATTCACACTAAACTGGTTGTCAATGACCCAGAACAGAGCGGACTTTGAGTGGTCAGAAGATTAGAAAGGGGACCATTGATCATTCCCTATTAATGGGACAATTTTTATTTATTATTATAATTATTAATAATAATGAATAGTGTAATTCTACTCTGGTAATTGAAAAGGAGCTGACGAGAGACATGACATGGTGATACTGTTTCTACTTTCCAGAGTCCCTCTGCAGGCTTTAGTTCCTCTTTAATCTTGACTGGAAGTATTATTATATTATTATCAGACCAGCGTGAACATATGATTCAACATGCATCCTGCAGGCGTAGATGAACAGACCGTCATCGACATCCTGACCAGACGCAGCTACGAGCAGCGGAGAGAGATCGCCTTTGAATATGAGCGGCTCTCCAAGAAGGTAATAATTCAGCTCTGAGACAGAACCGTCCTCCTTCCTGCTGACTGTTTCCAGTGTTTTTAAACAGGCGTGTGGTTTGTTTGTTCAGGACCTGGTCACGGCCCTGAAGGGGGCGCTGTCTGGCTCTCTGGAGGCTCTGATGTTGGGTCTGATGAAGAGCACCGCTCAGTACGACGCCTCCGAGCTCAAAGCCTCCATGAAGGTCACAGTCACCGCCGGTTCACAATACATTTACTCTGTAGTACTGAAGTACAGTCTGTCTGATGGTATCAGCCCCCCTCTGAATGTCTCACATGGTTTCATGTCATTAATCACAGATGATAAAACCAGTCAACAGATCAGTGTTCCTGAACTTAGTTTCTTCTCTCCCATTAATCATCTAACAACATATCTGGTGACCCTCTGGAGGGGCCTGACCTCTAGGCTGGGAACCCACGAATAAACTAGTAGTTAATCTGGTGGTTCAAACTCTGTGCAAAATGACGACTTTTACTTTTGATAAAGAAACATCTTTGACCAAAGAGATGGCTCTGACAGTAGTAGCGCTGGTGTGTAAAATGAAGGAGTCTTACCTGCCGGTACTGTTGGTTTCCAGGGACTGGGAACAGACGAGGAAACCCTCATTGAGATTGTCTGCTCCAGAAACAGCCAAGAACTGGTAGAGATCAAGAAGGTTTACAGAGACAGTAAGTCACTAACAACCAGGACATCATCTCAGATAAGGAATCTGATCCAATGAACACAAAGAGCTATCACATAATATACAGTATGTGTATATATCTACTGTATATACACACACAACACCAGCAGGTCAGGTCTAACAATATGATATATATCAAGTCAGGTTTAACAATATGATGATATATACTGAGATAAATCAAGTCCGGTCTAACAATATGAATAAATCAAGTCAGGTCTAACAATATGATAATACATACTGAGATAAATCAAGTCAGGTCTAACAATATGATGATATATACTGAGATAAATCAAGTCAGGTCTAACGATATGAATAAATCAAGTCAGGTCTAACAATATGATAATACATACTGAGATAAATCAAGTCAGGTCTAACAATATGATGATATATACTGAGATAAATCAAGTCAGGTCTAACAATATGAATAAATCAAGTCAGGTCTAACAATATGATAATACATACTGAGATAAATCAAGTCAGGTCTAACAATATGAGGATATATACTGAAATAAATCAAGTCAGGTCTAACAATATGAATAAATCAAGTCAGGTCTAACAGTATGATAATACATACTGAGATAAATCAAGTCAGGTCTAACAATATGAGGATATATACTGAAATAAATCAAGTCAGGTCTAACAATATGATGATATATATTGAGATAAATCAAGTCAGGTCTAACAATATGATGATATATACTAAGATAAATCAAGTCAGGTCTAACAATATGAATAAATCAAGTCAGGTCTAACAATATGATGATATATATTGAAATAAATCAAGTCAGGTCTAACAATATGATGATATATACTGAGATAAATCGGGTCAGGTCGAACATGTTAATGATATACAAACAGGAACATCTCTGGTTGTTGAGGTTAATGTTGTAAATTAATTAGCAGGACTGATGATGAGTAATTTTACATTTTCAGACATTTTAAAATGTTTCTATTACATAAAAGGACAGGAAATTCCTGTCCTTGCCTATGAATTAACATTTCACAAGTGAAATGTTAGAAAAACATTATTTTACATTATTTATACATTACTTATATATACTACTTTATGCATATGAAGTTCACATCAGATGTCCAAAAATCATGTTATTTCACGACACAATGTGACAAGTCGTCAATTGCAATAAATCCATGTGCTTTTTTTAAATTTGCCAAATATTTAATTAACTAGATTTACTAAATACATATATATATAATTTTGTAACTTTATAAATAAATGATTCTGGTATCATGATAACATCAAATTATAAAATTATAAGATATTCCTTTTATTAGTCCCACAGTGGAGAAATTTACATTTATATCATATATATATCACATATATATCATGATGGAGAATGCTATCTATGCCGACGATGTGACTCCATTTGTAAGAACTAAAAGCTAACGTTAGCATGCTAACGGTCTTGAAAGCTAATGTTTTAGCATGCTAGTTAGCTGACATTTACTACGTAGTATTAACTGTACAAACAGAGCTAGTTAGCCTTTGTGGCTAATATTAGCCACATCACAGATGTTAATGTTTTTTAATTTGTCTCTACAGTGTTTAAGAAGGAGTTGGAGAAAGACGTAGCCGGAGACACATCAGGAGACTTCGCTAAACTGCTGCTGGCTCTGGTTCAGGTAACTCACATGAGGCTAATGACCAACCAGAGGTTGCCATTTTGACAACATGAGAGACCTAAAACGTTGTTTTAGCTTCAAATGACTACATTTCAAATGTGAATGTTAATGCATCACGTTGTCGGTTTCAGGTGGGATGTAAACCCTGACCTCTGACCCATATAGAGTTTCACTCTTGATACTCCAGCCCTGACCTCTGACCCATATAGAGTTTCACTCTTGATACACTAGTCCTGACCTCTGACCCATACAGAGTTTCACTCTTGATACTCCAGTCCTGACCTCTGACCCATACAGAGTTTCACTCTTGATACTCCAGTCCTGACCTCTGACCCATATAGAGTTTCACTCTTGATACTCCAGCCCTGACCTCTGACCCATATAGAGTTTCACTCTTGATACTCTAGTCCTGACCTCTGACCCATACAGAGTTTCACTCTTGATACTCCAGTCCTGACCTCTGACCCATACAGAGTTTCACTCTTGATACTCCAGTCCTGACCTCTGACCCATATAGAGTTTCACTCTTGATACTCCAGCCCTGACCTCTGACCCATACAGAGTTTCACTCTTGATACTCTAGTCCTGACCTCTGACCCATATAGAGTTTTGTCGATACCACAGCATCTGACTTCAGCTTCTGCTCCTATCATATTTAGTACAGTTGCTAGAGGGTGCTGTCGTCTTCTTTTATAGTAGGTCCCTACTGACCCACGTCTATGGTGCTCATAGTGACTGATGACGCCTATTTAATGACCTGATAACAGTCGGATCAACTGAACTCATGAGAAAATAATCAGCGGTTTAATCCATAATAACAATAATCAATAGTTGATTGTTTGAGCTCCAGCTCAACCAATTACAACTGTAAAATCCTGCTGTTACATTAACACAGAGTACTAGTAATAATCTGATGATAGAACATACTGTATAGTACAGTACTCAAACTTAAATACTGAAATTATCTAATGATATATCATTAGATTATTTATAGTTTATAGTACAACAGTCATAGTTTAAAACTTAACATTTTACTGATTATACTGTCATAGTTTAACTGGAAGAACATTTTAAATGGAGGACTTGTACTGTAACAGAGTATCTTTACAGTGTGGTATTGGTACTTTTACTGTAACAGAGTATCTTTACAGTGTGGTCTTGGTACTTTTACTGTAACAGAGTATGTTTACAGTGTGGTATTGATACTTTTACTGTAACAGAGTGTCTTTACAGTGTGGTATTGATACTTTTACTGTAACAGGTATCTTTACAGAGTGGTCTTGGTACTTTTACTGTAACAGAGTATGTTTACAGTGTGGTATTATACTTTTACTGTAACAGAGTATGTTTACAGTGTGGTATTGTACTTTACTGTAACAGAGTGTCTTTACAGTGTGGTATTATACTTTTACTGTGACAGACTATCTTTACAGTGTGGTATTGATACTTTACTGTAACAGAGTATCTTTACAGTGTGCATTGGTACTTTTACTGTAATACTTATCTTTACAGTGTGGTATTGTACTTTTACTGTAACAGAGTGTCTTTACAGTGTGGTATTGATACTTTACTGTAACAGAGTATCTTTACAGTGTGCATTGTACTTTTACTGTAATACTGTATCTTTACAGTGCGGTATTGGTACTTTACTGTAATACTGTATCTTTACAGTGCAGTATTGACTTTACTGTAAACTGTATCTTTACAGTGCAGTATTGGTACTTTTACTGTAATACTGTATCTTTACAGTGTGGCATTGGTACTTTTACTGTAATACTGTATCTTTACAGTGTGGTATTGGTACTTTTACTGTAACAGAGTGTCTTTACAGTGTGGTATTGATACTTTTACTGTAACAGAGTATCTTTACAGTGTGTCATTGGTACTTTTACTGTAATACTATATCTTTACAGTGCAGTATTGGTACTTTTACTGTAATACTGTATCTTTACAGTGCAGTATTGGTACTTTTACTGTAACACTGTATCTTTACAGTGCAGTATTGGTACTTTTACTGTAAAAGACTTATATGGTGTTTAAACATGTATTTTATTGTATTTGTCACATGAATGGCGTGTTGACCCACAGACTAAGAGAGACGAACCCTCTAATGTGGTCGACTATGAGAAGATTGACGAGGACGCCAGAGTGAGTCACTCCATCCTGATATGTAGAGAAACTCTTCTCTGCTTTTTATGAATTATATTCCATCAAGCACTCAGAAATCCTTCACTATTCCTTCATACCTGAGAGCGTAGAGTGATTGAAACCGTCTTCTGTTCACCCTCTCAGTGTCTGTATGAAGCCGGGGTGCAGAGGAAGGGAACCGACGTGGCGACCTGGATCTCCATCATGGCTCAGAGGAGCGTCCCCCACCTGCAGAGAGGTGAACTACACCTACAACGCTGCGCACACCTGGCTGATGCCTGCACACACAGCACCATCTATCATCAAATACAGCATCATATACGTACATCATGTGACAATGTTTTTACAATATTCACTTTCTGCCACATCTGTTTAGAAGTTTTATTTCCGTTTTGGTGTATTTTTGTTTTGCCAGTGTTTGAGAGGTATAAGAGCTACAGTCCGTACGACATGAAGGAGAGCATCAGGAAGGAAGTGAAGGGAGATCTGGAGAAGTCCTTCCTCACTCTGGGTAACCAACACCACTACAGGACCAGGCATCTGATTTTTCTGTCTTATCCCCTACCTGTCCAAGTAAAGTGTGGGGACACACCTGAGCCCCCGGCTGAGCGCTGCTGTGTTGGGGTTGTGTTGAGCTGTGTTTATGTACCAAACAGCAATGATAATGATTAAATGTCCCTCTGTCTTCTCTTCACAGTGGAGTGCTTTGAAAACAGGCAGCTGTACTTCGCCAACAGACTCAGTGAAGCCATGAAGGTTCAGTTTCATAAGCTAAATACATTTACACAACTATTGTACTTACTCTGGGTGTTTTCCCCTTTTTTTAGGAACTGAAAAGCTACCAAGCAGTATATAAAGTCAAAAAGACATTAATGTATCAACAAATAGAATACAATAATAGAATTAAGTACTTTTAATTTTGGTACTTGATATTTTGTTGCTGATACTTTCGCACTTTTACTTTTGTCAAATTTTGAACTGGAAGTTGTAACAGGGTATTTCTACGCTGTCACTGACTTGAGTAAAAGGTTTTCTCTTTCAGCATTAATAAGTGAACACTCACTGCCCACCAGCTGATGGCTGTTTGTCGTCCTCCATCTTGTTTTTTTCGGTCTCTCTGCAGAGTAAAGGAGCGAAGGAGAAGGTGGTGACGAGGATCATGGTCTCTCGTTGTGAAGTCGACTTGATGAAGATCAGAACGGAGTTCAAGAAGCAACACAAAAGATCCCTGTACCAGACTATTGCTGTGAGTACCAGCCAGAGTACAATACTACGGCAGTATTAACAATATCTATACAACGTGACGATATTAGTACAACACAATGACGACATTAACAATCAATATGACACAATGACGACATTAACAATCAATATGACACAATGACGACATTAACAACAAATACGAGGCAATGATGATATTACCAACCAATACGACGCATTGACGATATTAACAACCAATACGAGGCAATGACGGTATTAACAACCAATATGACACAATGACGATATTACCAACCAATACGATGCAATGACGATATTAACAATATCAGTACGTCACAATGACGATATTAACAATCAATACGACACAATGACGATATTACCAACCAATACGACACAATGACGATATTAACAATCAATACGACACAATGATGATATTAACAATGTCAGTACAACACAATGATATTAATAATGTCAATACTACGTGACAATATTAACAATCAATACGAAGTAATGATGCTATTAACAATCAATACGAAGTAATGACGATATTAACAATATCAGTACGACATAATGATGATATTAACAACGTCAATACAACACAATGATATTAACAATATCAGTACGATACAATGACAATATTAACAATTAATACAATGCAATGATGATATTAACAATTTCAATATGACACAATATTAATATCTATATGCACAACCTTGATATTAATATCTATATGGCACAACCTTGATATTAACAATATCAATGACACAATGATAATATTAATATCTATACGACACAATGATAATATTAATATCTATACAACCCAATGACAATATTTACAATATCAGTATCAATACGACGCAATAATGATGTAACAACTTTCTGATTTACTTATTTATCACAAATTATATTATTATTATTATTATCACAGTATTACAGTATTATTACTATTATTGTATTTGCTGTATCTTTGTGTGATTCAGGAGCACACTAAAGGAGACTACCAAAAGGCTCTGCTCAGTCTGTGTGGAGGAGATGACTGAGACATGACTGGACTCCATTTCCCAGAAGGCTGCTGGGTTTGAAATATCAGCTGACTGTAGATGTTCTTACAGTATTAGAGCCTTTGTGTTTCTACTTTTATATCTAGCCGATAACTCCCACCTGTCGGAGCTACTGTCTACTTTCTGAAATAAACACCTTTCACCTGATTGTTTGTGTTGTTTGATGAAATGACCACCAGAGGGCAGTAGAGATCGTCTGAGTGTATACTGGTCTGCACTGGATGCAGCATGGGAGGATTTACTACAGGAATACAGACAGTATTCAAGTGAATTTACTAGAGTGAAGTACCTGAACTCGACTCTCGTGCCAGTCGGCATGCTTGAAGTGTTGCATGCAGCGGTGCTGTGGTTGTAGTATCTGACAAGCTGCCCAGCTGCAACGATCACTGATGCACAAACTGATTGAATCATCAATTATCGACAGCCGCAAAACAGACAACTGGGTGCTGGTGACTTCCTGCTTGCTGCTGTCACATGGCGCCTTCAAATGAAACCTGTGAGCTTAATGACATGAGAAGTCGTGAACACGATATGTGTGGCGTTCAAGGGGTTAAGTCATGAAGAACACTATAAAGCAAAGGCAATATTAACATTACTGTCTAGAAGCCACAGAGGCTAACAATTTAGACAGCTAGCTAGTGGGTAACATAACGCAGGAAGTGTAAGGACAAAATGACAGAGGAGAAAGATGGGGTCGTTGAGAATATCAGCATTTTCCTCCGACATTATAAAACTAGCAAGAAAAATAATATAACACTAAAATTACAATATATTAGCTTGATGAATGATGTGATGTGGTCCCTGGTTCCCTGTGCCTGCCTGTAAGCATGTTTGGTCCCCCCGAGTCCACCTGAGACCCTATTTTTTTGCAGTTGTGTATCTGATGGGGTTTCTCCCTCAACCCATGCTGCTCCAGGATAGTGGTGAGGATCCTGAAGTAGTCCATGATGGCCCCCCTCTTGGCACAGGACGCCCTCCTATGGTCAGTTATGTCTGGGGTCCGGGCAGTAAGGCAACGGTGGTGCTGCTCCCTAAAGTTAATCCACCATGGTTGGCCAAGCATGGTCTCTGGTGCAGCCTGGTGGTGGAGGTTTTATATGGCCAGAGTGTGGGCCAGGACCCGAGGCTTCGTCAGTGGAAACCCCTGACCCATGAGTACAAATAAAAAACAGTCGTACCAGAGAGTCTTCTGATCGTAGACGATTAGGCCACATTAATCAGGGACAGATAGAGCATGACAATAAAGGTTCCTTACCACACCTGGATGAGAACAAACATGGTGCTGCCATCGTTGTGGACCTCTCCATCTAACACTGTTGATCACGCCTTGCTTTTACATATTTGATGTAATAATGGTTTTAATTCCTGTGCTGTTCCTGAATTACCTGTCTGATCTGCAGCAGGCAGCGTTTTTACCTGAGGGCGTTCAAATCTCGCTGCAGTTCATTTTCAATTTACAGTATATCAGTAATATTATTTAACTTTTAACTACACTAAGCATGCTGACAGCAGGGAAGAACAGAGTACTGATCTTCCTCTGCCCCTCCGAGTTATATGAGCACTGATTGGGTACAGATTGAGCTCACCTGGGCCTCCAAACAGCACAGGTGAGCCTGTGGCCCAGTTCCAGTCTAGTTCCTCTACACTCTGGAACGGACTCTCTGTACAAAATATACAATATTGTTTTAAGATTTGTGAAGAAACCAAACACCACATTTTCCCATAATCAATGAAAAATCTGCATAGGACTTGATGTCTTGATCAATCTGCATGTAGTCCCTGACAGAATAATGCTTTTAGTAAAGGACACTTTCTTGACCTTATTCACTATTAGTACTAGTATTATTCAGTATGTTACAGTGGGAACATCCTCCCCCAGTAGTGATGCGGTCCCTGGTTTTCTGGTTCTGCCTGTAACCATGTTTGGTCCCTCCAAGTCCAGCTGAAGCCCTGTTTTGTTGCAGTTGTGTATCTGTTTATTCCTCAACCCATGCTCTTCCTCCAGGCTGGTGGTGAGGATCCTGAAGTAGTCCATGATGGCCCCCCTCTTGGCACAGTATGCCTCCAGTCTATGTGCTAAGCTAGACTAATAGTCTAAGAGTGTGAATGTGAGTGTGTAGTATAACCAGAGTGTGTGTTTAAGCAGCAGCAGGTCACTCAGCTTGCAGTGTTTGTTCAGTGTGTTAATCAGTAAACCGGCAGGAACAACTGATCGACATCAGAGTACCTGAATATCTGAAGCTCAGCTCACAGCTGTCTGCAGCACACAGGTGAGCTCTACAACACTTTATTTATACTTGATTTCACAGCTGTCTGCAGCACACAGGTGAGCTCTACAACACTTTATTTATACTTTATCTGCTTCACAAGTCCACCTGGATATTTTCCTCTACATGTCTGGTGCTTTTAAACTCAGAGGTTCAGTTTCGTTTTGTCTGCAGCTGCTGTATCTCAGCATTGAAATGTTAAAAATGTTAATAACTGCTCATTCTCACTTCTTGTTTTTCACTCTTCAGAAGTCATCCCTTGCGTGTTATAGCTGTATTAGCATGCTAACATCAGCTTAGTGTGTTAACATCAGTTTAGTATGTTAGCATAACATTAGTTAGCGTGTTAGCATATTAACAGTTTGTAGATAGATAAACCTTTATTGATCTCCGTAGGGAAATTCAGTTTTTACACTCTGTTGTTAATTTCACACAGCACACATACATGCATTAATGGAGAGATGTCAGAGTGAGGGGGCTGCTCCTGACAAGCACCCCGAGCAGTTGGGGGTTTGGTGCCTTGCTCAGGGGCACCTCGGCAGTGCCCAAGAGGTAAACTGGCACCTCTCCAGGAACCAGTTGGTCTTGGTCCATGTTGGGACTTGAACCGGTGACCCTCCGATTCCTAAACCAAGTCGCTACGGACTGAGCTACTGCCGTCCCCGGTTTAGCATGCTCACATTAGTTTAGCATGTAAACATCTGTTTTGAATGTTAGCACATTAACACCAATTCAGCGTGTTGACATCCAATAATTCCCTGCAGCAGTGTGTGTGTTGAGCTGATTGTTTCCAGGGAGTTGCCATCTGTAAATTTAAGCATTCCTATAACACTGAGGCCACATGAATCACTTCCTGTTCTGTCTCTTCTTCTTCTCTCAGTGATCATGGCGGCAGTCGGAGCCGAGGTCACGACATTAGGAGTCGTCAGCTTCCTCCTCCTCCTCCTCCTCTTCCTCCTCCTCTCCATCTTCCTCACAGCACTCTGCAGCGACTGCAGCAGGTCAGCTGGTTCTGTTCATGTTCAGACCCAAACCACCATCCAGACCCCGATACCTATGAGCTGCAGGTCAGCTGGTTCTCCTCTGTATCTCAAGTTGAGACCTGAACCACCATCCAGAACCTGTAACCAGAACTAGGACCAGCTGAGTCCTGATATCCAACCTAGGACACCCAGCAGTGTCCTAATTTCAGACCAGGGCCAGCTGATTCAGGATTTCAGACCAGGGCCATACATTCAGACCATACTGGTGTGAAATCGGATGCAGTGTTAAATCAGATGTAGTGTGGGTATTGTTGTTCAAGTTTTCATCTCTTCTTCTCTAGACGTTCATTTGAGCTGCAAGACTCTGAGGTGGACAAAGATCCTTCAGCTCTCATCAGAGTGGTGAGAGACCTTTGACCTCTGCTGAGCTCATTTCAAATAATAAAATGTCTGAATATATATTGAATATGTTTTATTGTTTTCAGGTGAAGCTGGAAGAAGTCGGGGTGGAGAGAGAGAACCCGATGATCGGTGACATCCAAAACGATGAGAAAGGTCAATGAAGTTCTGAACAGGAAACAGACTTCAAGAAAACATCTGAAATCAGACTCACCTGTCCTCTGTGTGTGTGTGTAGAGTTGAATCCTGGTGAAGGAAACATGGCGTCCTCCTTCCCTTCCTGGAGGAGCCACTTAGAGGCACCACAGAGCCACCAAGGTCAGTCTGCCTGATCAGTAAATGATGAACCAACATGTATCATCCCGACTTGTCACACAACGTCCCTGTGTCTCGACTTCACCACTCTGTGTCTTTGTCACTTTCCTACCTGTCTCGGCATCACTCCCCTCGTCTCGGTGTGGGCCTACTCTAATACTCTATGTACTACTGCAACATTGTACACAGTACCGTGTGTAGTTAAAATGAGTCCTCTTGTGGATGGCTGTTCTTCTCTTTAAGAACAGAACTGGTGAAAAAACATGCACATGCCTATAACTAAGGCTCAGTACTGAAATGTACAAATATACAGTATAATAGGAGTATTAGAGGAGTGTTATAGGAACATTCGAGGAGTATTATAGAAGTATTATAGGATCATTCAAGGAGAATTATAAGGGAGTATTGAAGGAGTATTACAGAAATAAAGGAATATTATAGGAGCTTTAGAGGAATGTTTCTGAAATGCTCCCCCTCTGTGTCTCGGTGTCACCGGCACATACTGACAGTGAAGGGTGCATTGTGCATCGCATCACCTGCTGTGTGACAAAGCATTGGCCCATTGACGCCCTGCGAATGAGATCAGGCTGAAATGCCTCAGGGTGAATTCATCCAGTTCAGTTACAGCACAAACACACCGGTAAATGTTTACAGCTGAGTGACGTCTCACTGAAGGACAAATGAATAATGTGTGTGTAACTGTGAGTGTCTGTCAGCGCTCATCTTTGTCTGCTGGACTGTTGGTGAGGCTCATTTATTACACCTCATTTAAATACCTGCAAATAGCACAGTGTGTGTCCTCAGATGTCCAGACCAATGTCAGCGCAGCAGTGATGAAGACAGGAAGTGACTGTGAAACTGCTGCAGGTACTGTGGTTCTTTTTATTTGATCCTGTTGATCAGAAGAATCAACTTAATGTCTGACAGCACTAACGCATGTCAGAAACCTGGTTACTACATTTCCTGTGATGCTCGATTCCAACTGCTGTGTGTGTGTGTGTGTGTGTGTGTGTGTGTGTGTGTGTGTGTGTGTGTGTGTGTGTGTGTGTGTGTGTTCAGAGGGTAACCCTGAAGAGGACAACTCTGTGGTCCCAATCCCTCTGTGGAGGAGCCACCTGAACCCAGGTCAGTAGAGAACCAGCAGCTCTCAGTCAGTCATTGTCTGAGACCTTCTCTCACTGATCATATAGGATCAATATCATCTGACATCCTGATCCTATAGGATCAATATTATCTGACATCCTGATCATATAGGATCAATGTCATCTGATCATACAGTATAGGATCAATATCATCTGACATCCTGATCACATAGGATCAATATCATCTGATCACATAGGATCAATATCATCTGACCACATAGGATCAATATCATCTGACATCCTGATCACATAGGATCAATATCATCTGATCACATAGGATCAATATCATCTGATCACATAGGATCAATATCATCTGACATCCTGATCATATAGGATCAATATCATCTGATCACATAGGATCAATATCATCTGACATCCTGATCATATAGGATCAATATCATCTGATCATATAGGATCAATATCATCTGATCATATAGGATCAATGTCATCTGACATCCTGATCATAAAGGACCAATATTATCTGACATACAGGGGAGGAGCACAGCGATTGCTCTGCAGCTTGTTGGGATTCCATGTATGCACGAGTCAGCAAGAAGGTGAGACCGACCACGGAGGAGGAGAAGGAGGAGGAGGAGGAGGAAGAGGAGGGTGAAGAGTCTTCACCTCCGCTGCCGGACAGGACGCTGGAGGGATGATGGAGGAGGAGGACGAGGAGGAGGAGGAGGAGGTGTCCTCTCTGCTGTCTGACAGCTAGAGGGCTGATGGAGGAGGAGGAGGAGGAGGAGGAGGAGGTGTCCTCACCTCTGCTGTCTGACAGCTAGAGGGCTGATGGAGGAGGAGGAGGAGGAGGAGGAGGTGTCCTCACCTCTGGTGTCTGACAGCTAGAGGGCTGATGGAGGAGGAGGAGGAGGAGGTGTCCTCACCTCTGCTGTCTGACAGCTAGAGGGCTGATGGAGGAGGAGGAGGAGGAGGAGGAGGAGGTGTCCTCACCTCTGCTGTCTGACAGCTAGAGGGCTGATGGAGGAGGAGGAGGAGGAGGAGGAGGAGGTGTCCTCACCTCTGCTGTCTGACAGCTAGAGGGCTCATGGAGGAGGAGGAGGAGGAGGAGGAGGAGGAGGTGTCCTCACCTCTGCTGTCTGACAGCTAGAGGGCTGATGGAGGAGGAGGAGGAGGAGGAGGTGTCCTCACCTCTGCTGTCTGACAGCTAGAGGGCTCATGGAGGAGGAGGAGGAGGAGGAGGAGGAGGTGTCCTCACCTCTGCTGTCTGACAGCTAGAGGGCTGATGGAGGAGGAGGAGGAGGAGGAGGAGGTGTCCTCACCTCTGCTGTCTGACAGCTAGAGGGCTCATGGAGGAGGAGGAGGAGGAGGAGGAGGTGTCCTCACCTCTGGTGTCTGACAGCTAGAGGGCTGATGGAGGAGGAGGAGGAGGAGGAGGTGTCCTCACCTCTGCTGTCTGACAGCTAGAGGGCTGATGGAGGAGGACATGACACAGTGTGAGAGGTCGAAGTTGAAGGTCAAAGGTCAAAGGTTGAAGGACGGCAGCTAAAGGACAAAACATGAGAGACAAAACAGGAACGAAGAAGATAAAAGACAACAAATATGTTTGTAGTAGTATATATGTATAAAGTAGTATTTGAATATTGTAGTATATGTACAGTATAAAGTATTGTAGTATATGTATATAGTGTGTATGTACAGCATATAGTTGTATATGTATATAGTAGTATATGTACAGTATATAGTAGTATATGTATAAAGTCTGGAGCCGAACCCAGCTGACTCTGGGTGAAGCTGGGTTCACTCTGGAGTCTCCAGACTATCACAGGACTGACATTCACACCTACGGGACATTTGGAGTCGTCAATAAACCTAATCTGCTGATGATGTAGTACACTGTATACACTTGCAGTACTGTATCATCAGACAGGAAGTGGGTCATGTGTAAAATAAAAACAATGTGTCATGTTCCTTTAAAATCAGCAGACCTATCAGCACGTAGCTCACGGCGGTGTGTTGCTGCTACGTGCAGCTCTGCACACACATGCACACAGACTTGGTGATGTAATAAGAGATATGAATGAAATAGAAATACCACAGAAGTACTTTGGGAGCATTTCATGTTCTTATACTGTAAAACTGGTGTGGGTCTACTATAATATTAGATGTACTACTGTAATATTGTATGCAATACTGTGTGTACTCAGAGTGAATCCTCTTGATGGTTGATGGTTGTTCTTGACTGTAGGAACAAAACTGGTGAAACAAACATACAGATGGCTATAACTCTGGTTCATTATAGAAGTATTATATAGGAGTATACAGAACAGTATTATGGGGTATTAGAGGAGTGTTACAGGAGTATTATAGGAACATTTGAGTATTATAGACGTATTAGAGGAATATTACAGGAACATTAGAGGAGTATTAAAGGGGAATTAGAGGAGTATTTCATAGGAGTATTATTGGAGGATTATAGGATTATTAGAGGAGTATTAGAGAAGTATTAGAGGAATATTATAGGAGTATTAGGGGAGTATTAGGGGAGTATTAGAGGAGTGTTTGAGGACTATTATAAGAGTACTGGAGTATTATAGGAGTGTAATAGGAGTATTATATAGGAGAATTTGGTGGACAGTATTCAGTGACAGTGTCTTTGTTATGTTCCAATTATGATGAGAATTATAGGAGTATTATTGAAGTACCATAGGAGTATTAGAGGAGGAGGAGGTATTATTGGAGTATTATTATGGACAGTAGTCACTGACTGTGTGTCTGTTATGTTCCGTTCATGAGGAGTATTATAGGAGTATTATCAGGGTTATTATAGGAGTATTATTGGAATATAATAATGACAGTAGTCACTGACTGTCTGTCTGTTATGTTCAGTTCACGTGGAGTATTATAGGAGTATTATCAGGGTTATTATAGGAGTATTATTGGAGTATTATTATTATGGACAGTATTCACTGACTGTGTCTGTTACATTCAGTGGTTTGAGTGCAGAAAGTCAGTAAACAACAGACCTCAGTGGGGTGTGTTCGTGCGCGGCTGAGCTCCACCAATCAGCATCCAGCTCTTCCCCACGTGGTTCTCTTGTTTACTATAAGGCTGGAGAGCCACTGCAAGGGCTGCTGGGAAAACCTGGAGTGGATCAGCTGGTTAGGAGTCCCTGCAGCGAGACAATCAACAAGAGCAGTTTGGTCCTGGCAGAGCCCACTGGCTGCTGACTGGCTGCTGATTGGCTGCTGACTGGCTGCTGATTGGCTGTTGACTGGCTGCTGATTGGCTGATGACTGGCTGCTGATTGACTGCTGACTGGCTGCTGATTGGCTGTTGACTGGCTGCTGATTGGCTGCTGACTGGCTGCTGATTGGCTGTTGACTGGCTGCTGATTGGCTGCTGACTGGCTGCTGATTGGCTGCTGACTGGCTGCTGATTGGCTGCTGATTGGCTGCTGACTGGCTGCTGATTGGCTGCTGACTGGCTGCTGATTGACTGCTGACTGGCTGCTGATTGACTGTTGACTGGCTGCTGATTGGCTGCTGATTGGCTGCTGACTGGCTGCTGATTGGCTGCTGACTGGCTGCTGATTGACTGCTGACTGGCTGCTGATTGGCTGTTGACTGGCTGCTGTGAGTGTTGTGAGACGTGCTCAGGAAAATAATGCGCAGTATGTTATAGCATGGCTTTTATATGCCGATGATGTCCATCTGAGGACTAAAATATCACAAATAAAATACATGGCTGCTGCAGTACTGGTCTCTATCTATAGACAACCAGGCACCATCATCCAGGTGCATTATGGGAGACGGCTCCAGTATTTTCGAATCATTGTGTTTTAATGTGTATTTCAATGTGGGTCCCCAGACACCTTAACAACCGTTGAGGAACTACTGGAAAACATGCTGTCAGGATATTTTAGCATTTTCATTATTTCTCTGACACCAGTTACTTGTGTTTTCATTTAGTTTAAATACTTCATTAAAGTTATTAATGTTAATTACTACAGGAGCTTATTAATCTGTGCACGTTGTATTGAGCTGGGTACACAGATTTCACACCAATAGTTTTTCTTCTGTACGCTTTTCAGAATAAAACATATTTTCATTATGGTTTTATCTGTAGCTCATGTTCTCAGGTAAGTGAAGTGAAAAACGTTCATCATGACTTGTTTTTGTTCCAACAGACTCCTCGATGAATGGACTCGTCATTTCAGGTCACTTTAACAACCAATCAATACGAGTTTATTGTGTAAAATGTGTTCACCATCATGTTCCATGTCAGCCAATCAGAAACTAGACAGTGGACAATGACATGTCATCATAAATCCCTTCCAGTTTATCCCAGTAGGATCCGGTCCATGTTTTGTGTGGATCTGCCAGTCTGCAGCAGCAAACACACACACTGAGCTCCCAATGACCAGAACTGGTCCCAGTCAGACCTACTGAGAGTGTTGGTGCTGTTGTGCTGGAGCTTCAGACTCTGCAGGTACGTCACATCTGATGCATGTTTTCATTGTCTCTTTGTGCAAAAACTTTACTGGTTTCTACAGCAATCCTCCTCTAACTCCTCCAGACCAGTGATCCTTAATTTCCCCACTGTGGGACTAATAAAGGAATATCTTTCTTTCTTTCTTTCTTTCTTACTGGTATCTGTGCAGACTAGTGATCCTGACTGGTATCTGTGCTGACTAGTGATCCTTACTGGTTTCTATCCAGACCAGTGATACTGATGATGTGTCTGTTTAGAAGTAAAAGTACGTATCAGTCAGTATGTATTGTCAACTTTGCTTTAAGTCATGTAAAAGACGATGATAAATTAATGTTCTGTGTGACCTCATTAATACTTTTGGAGCTCCTTTATTGAACACAGTCAGCTGGTTCAGACCAAGAGCAGCCGTGGCTCAGAGGGCAGAGCAGGTTGTCCACCAATCGGGAGGTTGGTGGTTCAATCCCTGGCTGCTCCGGGCAGGAAGGTGTAAAACACATGCCAAAACAAGCATCCGAATCTATGGTGATTCGCTGTGGTGACTCCTGAGGGGAGAACAACAACTGGTTCAGACGAAAGGGTCCAAATCTAGGAGATGGGCAGCTCCAGAGGGTCCAAATCTAGGAGATGGGCAGCTCCAGAGGGTCCAAATCTAGGGGTCCTTTATATAATAATAGTGTATTCAACACATGTTGAATGCTGATGGAGAAAGTCTGCTTCATAAAGTTATTGTCTTCACTTCCTCTTTAGCTGATATTTCCGCATTAAAGTGCAATGTTGTCAGTTCCAGACTGTAGTTCTGGTTAAGCTGAGTCAACAGGTCCTTGTAATTAAAGAAGTACCAGTAATGATAAAAATATCATTACATCATCATTTCATGGACTATCACACTGCAAAACATTACAAAATCAGCACTGAAAACAAGTAATGTAAAATATCAATATTTATTATGTATAGATTTATTATGATTTTTTTAGTGTTCAATGATGTCATACTATGATTTAATATTATTATGATTGTTATTAGAGGCTGCCCCATTAAAGGATATGGGTTTGACCTGTCAGTGTTTCCGTGTTTCAGATTCAAACAGACATGTTACCAAAGACTCGTCTGGGGAAGCGCTCTCCTCTCGGGGCGTTGGTGAGCGCCACCTTCCCTCAAACAGGAATACAAACAGGCCAGGAGATGGGTGAGAACGCCATCACCATGGCAACAGCAGCAGGACACCAGGCCAGCAGCAAAGCCCGAGGTCATCTTGGGCTAAAGGTCAGTGGAAGAAACATTTTTCTGCCAGCATTATTCATTAATGCAAATCTGATGGTGTTGTAGTTTGTCTAAAATGTTCACATTTTTCTGTCCAGTCCAGCTGTAGACACATGTTCATATAATATTATTTATTTTGACAAAACATCCAGTTCAGAGACAGACGATGAAATAAATAAAGAAGTGTTTGATTGATGGATGTTTTTCTCTCTCAGCTGTACTTCCAGTGTGGAGGAGGAGGAGGAGGAGGAGGAGGAGGGCAGCAGGAGGAGGTGAGTCCTCCGCTGTGCTGGGTCAGAGTGAAGTGTCTGTCTGGTCTTCTTCTCATCCCTCCTCTTCCTCCTCAGAGCCTCCGTCCTGCATCAGATCTGTCTCATCTTCCATCGATGTCCCCAGCAGGTCAGACGCCTTCACTGTCTCTGTTTTTTTATGTCTTGTTTTCCAGTAAACAGAGAGTAACTGTTGTTGTCCTGCAGGAGGAGTCCAGAGGACGTGGACGTGGACGAGCTGATGGCGGCTATGGTTCTCAGCAGTTTGTCCTGCAGCCCTCTGCTGCATGGCCCCGCCCACCAGGACCCAACAGGTACAACAACAAACAATAACAAACAATGATCAGTGACAATAAACAGCAACAAACAAGACGTATAAACAATAACAGCATTGATAAATGACAATAAACAAAAACAAAATATAACTACAAAGTATCATCTATAACAATAAATAAAAACAAACAATAACTACAAACAATAACAACTATCATCAATAACAATAAATGAAAACAATTACTACAAACAACAACAATAATCAATAACAATAAACAAAAACAAACAAGGATTAGAAATAATAACAGCTATAATCAATAACGATAAACAGCAACAAACAATAAATACAAACAATAACTATCATCAATAACAATAAACAAAAACAAACAATGACTAAAAGCAACAACAATGATCAATAACAATAAACAAAAACAGCCAATGACTACAAACAATAACAACTATCATCAATACCAATAAGCAAAAGCTGGACTCCGAGTCTGGTGTCGTGTCCTGTAGCCATGTCACCATTAAATATAGTCGACTGCACTCCTGATACTCCTGCTGTGGCCTGGCGAAGGCAGAAACCCTCATCATCCATCTTATTTGACAGAGATCTCACATTCCCCAAATTAATAATAACAAACAACAATCAATAACTAAACCATCAACAGACATTAATAATAACAAACAACAATCAATAGCTAAAACACCAACAGACATTAATAATAATAAACAACAATCCATAACTAAAACACTAACAGACATTAATAATAACAAACAACAATCAATAACTAAAACACCAACAGACATTAATAATAACAAACAACAATCCATAGCTAAAACATCAACAGGCATTAATAATAACAAACAGCAATCAATAACTAAAACATCAACAGGCATTAATAATAATAACAAATAACAACCAATAACTAAAACATCAACAGGCATTAATAATAACAAACAGCAATCAATAACTAAAACATCAACAGGCATTAATAATAATAAACAACAATCAATAACTAAAACATCAACAGACATTAATAATAACAAACAACAATCAATAGCTAAAACACCAACAGACATTAATAATAACAAACAACAATCAATAACTAAACCATCAACAGACATTAATAATAACAAACAACAATCAATAACTAAAACACCAACAGACATTAATAATACCAAACAACAATCAATAACTAAAACACCAACAGACATTAATAATAACAAACAACAATCAATAACTAAAACATCAACAGACATTAATAATAACAAACAACAATCAATAGCTAAAACACCAACAGACATTAATAATAATAAACAACAATCAATAACTAAAACACTAACAGACATTAATAATAACAAACAACAATCAATAACTAAAACATCTACAGACATTAATAATAACAAACAACAATCAATAACTAAAACACCAACAGGCATTAATAATAACAAACAGCAATCAATAACTAAAACATCAACAGGCATTAATAATAATAACAAATAACAATCAATAACTAAAACACCCACAGACATTAATAATAACAAACAAAAAGCATATTTAAAACATCAACTAAAATTAATAATAGTGATAATAATAATAATAATAATATAAGAACAAACAACAATCATAATTAAACATCAACAAAATAAATAATAAAAAACAATCAGACCTACAAAAATGACTAATAATAAACAACAATCAATAACTGAAACAGGATATATCTCCTGCATGTGCCACTTTTGTTTCAGCTCCTCCGATGGACTGTGGCGGCGGCGAGCTTTCCGACAGCGGCAGCAGCGGATACTGGAGTGTCGGCCTCTGCAACGGAAGCCCAGCTCCCTCTCCACCAATGGCAGAGCCCGACGCCGACCCAGCCGCGCCCTCTGATGAAGGACTGGACGTGGAGCTGGAGCAGGTGCTGTTTGACGAGCTGGCGCCACGGAAACGCAGGGTGAGCGGTGTTACGGCGGCAGGAGAAAACCAAATGCTGACGCAGCAGAGCGCTGACGTGTGTTTGGTCCTGCAGAACTCGGTGAAGGCGGCCTACAGGTGTCTGTGGCCCAGCTGTGGCAAGCTGCTGACGTCGGTGGTGGGAATCAAACGGCACATCAGGACAACTCACCTGAGGTCAGACTCTCCTTTCTCTTCATGCTGTGTTTATATGGGAACTGAATCACAATATCGTAGTCATATATTCACTTCAAGTTGTAGTAGTCTTATATTTCTGGCATGAATGGGCTTCAATATATAAATATATTGTTTGATTTCATGACAAAGCGTGTACTGGACTCAAAACAGGTGAACAGTTAGAAGTGAAATAAATAAAAAAAATACTCATGGCTCTAAGTCTTTATCTAGACTTTATTATAGATACACTGAGTCAGCTTATAAAGTGACCAAGTCAGAAGTATGAGATAAATGTGATATGATGATGTAGATTTTGACTCACTTATCAAGAAAACCGTCGTTTCACTTCCGTTTCCAATGATTCAGATTTTCTATCCAGCTCCCCCACTGTAAGGATCTGCAGCTTTTCAATCACAGTAAACTGAATTTTTGACTGTTGGCCAGACAAAACAAGACATCTGAAGGCGTCACCTAGATCCACACACACATAATTATTAGTTCCACTCACTGTCACAAGTCTTTGTCGTAATTTAATTTTGACAAATTGAATTTTGATCATTTTGAGTATCCATCCACCTCTTCATTTTCCATACCACCAGGATAATAATGAAACTGCCAAAATATTTTCAAACTAGCATTATGATAAAACTGATTATTATTTCATGACTTCATGATCTAACGGAGGCTGTCTGACCTTTGACCTCTCACAGCCGTGGCAGTGAACACGAGCGTTGTTCTCGCAGCGAGGAGGATTTTTATTACACGGAGGTGAACCAGTGGGACCAGGACCAGTCGCCTCCTCATCCTCTCCTCCTCAGCCCTGCCACCACCCACTCCTCTCCCCCCAGCCCTGCCACGTCCTCACCTCCTCCCCCCACCCCTCCAGCCTGCAGTGCTCTGAGTAGCTCCGCCCCCTCCTCCAGCTTCATGCAGGTCCAATCAGAGCACTCCTACCAGGTAGGGCGGGGCTTACTAGCGACACTGTGATTGTGTGTGAAAAAATATTATTTAACGAATGCAAACTACACAGTATTATAGTATGTGTTTGATTTTTTAGATGAAGAACATATGATGAATACATGAATAATTAACTGAACAAAAGTAATCTAGTCAAAATTAATAATAGTAATATGTATGTTTACTGTAAGAACATTCTGCTGATAATATCTCACTTGAAGTAAACATTTGCAGGACTTTTACAGTGCCGTATTTTTTGTATTGTCTGGAGCCTGGTGCTCCTGGTAGGGTCTTCCATGGCACTAAAAATGGTCACACCTCCGGGGGGGGCTTTTCTGGGGTCCCTGTGGAGGTTGGGGGCTTGAACCCAAGTGGGCAATGTTCAAAGCTTCCACTGTTGAAGCTGTGGTCTAAAGATCCGAGGTGCCTCAAGGGGTGGCAATCCTTGAGCACGGTGATGAACACTAGTGGTCAGGGAAGACCGACGAAGAGGGAGTCCTTCTGGGATATGTTATCTCGCAGGACTCCGAAGGTGGTTGCAATGTACCGACAGGCCCGTAGGGTAGCAGCCACTGCCATGAAGGAGGCAAAGCATCGGGAGGAGTTTGGAGCAGCCAAGACTTCTGGTCTGCACCAAGTGCTTCTGGAAAACCATCCGGCACCTCAGGAAGGGGAAATGGGGAACCATTCAAACTGTGTGCAGTAAGGATGGGTCACTGCTGACCTCAACTGAAGAGTTAATCAATCGGGCTGTGGAAGGAGCACTTTGAGGAGCTCCTGAAGCCGACTAATACGCCCTCTATTGTAGAGGCAGAAGCTGATGGGGGGGGTCGTCAGTTTCCGTGGTGGAAGTCACTGAGGTAGTTAAACAACTCCACAGTGGCAAAGCCCTGGGGATTGATAAAACTGATTGATTGAAATGTTGAAGGCTTTGGGTATGGACGGACCGTCTTGGATTACAACTTCAACACTACGTGGAGGTCAGGGACAGTGCTTAAGGAGTGGTAGACTGGGGTGGTGGTTCCCCTTTTTCAAAAAGGGGGATGTCATGACGGTGTGGATGACCATTTTTACATTCTTAGGAGATAATAAAGACTTCTAAGTCTTCCTGACACTAAAAAGACACCAGCAGCTTCCTTTCAGTCACAGCGATGAAACCCACTCTGCTTGGATCCAGTTGGCTCACATTGACTCCAGGGAATGAAGAAGAGTCCGGTTGTGATGTCAGTTTGTCCTGCAGTGAGCTGTGGTTTTCTGCTGCAGCCGCCACGCTCAATTCAGTCTGTAGAGCCCTGAAGCCCCACCCACACTGCTACTGCTGCTACTGCTGCTCACTGTTTGCTCACAAAGTTTATCAATATTGAACGCATCCAAATTGCACCAAATTTGGCATTGCATGACCTCAGGTCCCCAACAACACACACTCTCACACACATGACTGGACTCTGGATTTGCACTTTCCCACCCAGCACACACACACACACACACACAGATAAATGCATGTGTTATATTTATGTATGTATTTATTTGTAGGCTCCAGCTGTGACATCAGCAGCAGCTTTGAACACACCCACCTGTCGTTCAATGGCCCCGCCCACCAGCTGCCTCAGACAGGTGAGTCCTGTAATCAGTCTTTCTATATTGATAATGATCAAAAACGGATCACTAGACTGCATGTATGTACATGATTCTTTTAGCTCTTAGTTTTACATCACATTTCCTGGTTTCTGGTTCAGTCCCAGTGTTTCCAGCAGCAGGAAGCTGTTTTCTGATAATAGACCAGCTGGATGGAGAGTCCTTCTTTTTATGGCATTCAGAACCAAACAGAACCAGACCTGAGACCTAGCTCTCGTCTCGTCTTGGATAGGTTTAATGAGAAAAACTAACAGCTGACTTGTTCTTGAAGTGGACAGCAGGGCAGCTTTCTACGCAGGTAAAACACACCGCCAGGTGTGAGCTACTGTGTGTCAAAAAAACTGCAGATTGCTGCAAAATTCTGCCAAATATTTTCACACATCATCTGCAGACTGAAACTGCAGTTTCTCTGTAACTTGGGGGTACTTTATTGTGAAACATAGTTATGAATATTATATTCCATTTCTGCACCCTAAATACTACATACTGGTCCTTTAAGGCAGCTTCACCCCCCCCCCCCCCCCTGTTTTGGTCCTGTACTTTGTCTATTGTTGATTTCCTCCAGCAGCCCACAGAAGCCTGTTCAGACTGGTTTTATACTGGAGGGGGTGAAGAGTGGTTTCATTCAGCAGGAAAATCCCCCCTTGGTTGGTCTGTGGTCACAGTTTCCATCAGTGTGCCACAATGCAGCGCTGCCACCTGCAGGCTGGTAAAAGAAACTGCAGGATGTTTTGACACCAACACAAAGGACATGAAGAGCAGCAGCAGCAGAGGCAGACTGCATAGACAATAAATCCGATATTAGAAACCACCAGTCAAACAATAAAGCACTCCTGTTGTTCTGTCTCCTCCTCAGGGTTTGGCTTTTCGGGGGCGTTCTGTCAGTGTTGGAGAGCAGTGGCTGCAGCATCACAGCGCCCCCTGCAGGTCAGTAGTTAGTCATTCAGCTGGTGTTGGAGTTGAACCAGTGAATTCAGCTGAGGATGCTGTCTAATCCTTGAGGTTTGAGCAAAGAACTCATCAGCTCAACTCTTTTACCTTCCACATCCTCATAGCTGTGAGTCGTGTAGGTTTGTGTACCTTTAAACAATGTCAATTTAATCGTCCATCCATATCTGCACATATCTGCAGACATCAGCCGTCTGAGCCCACGATGTCCAGACCTTTATTTTGAAAATCTAACCACTAAACTCCTGCTATAAGGGCTTGTCCAGACCGGCACTATGAGCAGCACATTACTGAATGGCTGCTGCATCACCTAACGGCTGCTGCATCACTAAATGGCCGCTGCGTTGCTGAACGGCTGCATCGCTGAACATCTGCGTTGCTTAACAATGGCTGCATTGAATCTCTAAAAGAGACGTAGCTGACATTCAGCCGACCCATCGTGGGCTGTTCTGACCTGTTAACATGGCTGTCGAAATAAAAAAAACAACAAGTAATGCAGCCGCCATGTGCTCCTGATGCTCCCTGTGTGAACAAGCCATAAGAAAGTCTATTAAACCAGAGTTATACGATCTCTGTCTGCTATCAGCACAGAAACAGACTTCACTTGACGTGGCCTCATTAATCCATACAGTACAAGAAAAAAACAGCAATGAGAAAATAAACATGTTGGCTTGGTATAACAGTATATTTTACTCTTCTTTAATCCTTCCCACTAGTGGGGCAAATGTGAAGTGTCCTGAGTGTAGCAGCAGTGGAGAAGCCATGTTACCTACTAGTATGTCATACTGAATTCATGCCACATTACCCAGACTGAGATATATCAGGACCTTATGACAGCTACAAACTAACTTGACTGGAAGTATATCCACATAAAATCCACTCTTTAAGGGACAACGTAATCTATGTCCAGGCACAGTCATCACTGTCATTGGTAGAAGGACCATTAATACTGAGCATGCTGCTCTCTGATGAGATGGAGAATCTAACCGTTGTATTCAATGATGAAAATATTACGGAACCAGGTGAACACACCTGATGATCTTAACGGTAAATATCGATGGTTCTCTGTCAGGAGGATTCGTGGTGAAGCCAAGAAGTGTCGTAAGGTCTACGGCATCGAGCACAGAGACCAGTGGTGTACAGCCTGCCGGTGGAAGAAAGCCTGCCAACGCTTCCTGGACTGAACCCCACATCCATGGACCCGATGCTTCCAGGACTGAACCCTGCATCCATGGACCTGACACTTCCTGGACAGAACTCCACATCCATGGACCCGACGCTTCCTGGACTGAACCCCGCATCCATGGACCTGATGCTTCCTGGACTGAACCCCACATCCATGGACCTGATGCTTCCTGGACTGAACCCCACATCCATGGACCCGATGCTTCCTGGACTGAACCCCGCATCCATGGACCTGATGCTTCCTGGACTGAACCCCACATCCATGGACCCGATGCTTCCTGGACTGAACCCCACATCCATGGACCCGATGCTTCCTGGACTGAACCCTGCATCCATGGACCTGACACTTCCTGGACAGAACTCCACATCCATGGACCCGACGCTTCCTGGACTGAACCCCGCATCCATGGACCTGATGCTTCCTGGACTGAACCCCGCATCCATGGACCTGACGCTTCCTGGACTGAACCCCACATCCATTAACCCGATGCTTCCTGGACTGAACCCCGCATCCATGGACCTGACGCTGCCTGGACTGAACCCCGCATTCATGGACCTGACGCTTCCTGGCCTGAACCCCGCATCCATGGACCTGACGCTTCCTGGACTGAACCCCGCAACCATGGACCTGACGCTTCCTGGACTGAACCCCGCATCCATGGACCTGACGCTTCCTGGACTGAACCCCACATCCATGGACCTGACGCTTCCTGGACTGAACCCTGCATCCATGGACCTGACGCTTCCTGGACTGAACCCCACATCCATGGACCCGACGCTTCCTGGACTGAACCCCGCATCCATGGACCTGACGCTTCCTGGACTGAACCCTGCATCCATGGAGCGACTGGAGGCAGAGCGACAGGAGGAAGAAGGACTGAAGCAGGCTGTAGACTTCAGCCCCACCTGGTGGATGTTTTATACCTTTTCATATCTGAAACCAGAAACATGTCTTATTTTAATTTTTATACTTTTTCTATATTTGCTAGAAGTGTCTTTTTTATTTTGAATGTATTTTGAAGATGTTGTGTCCTGACAGTACTTTTTGATGAACAAATTGGGGCAGCTATGATGTGACCTTTGACCTTGAAGCAGTTTTTGCATCCGGCCAACTGTCCTCAGGTGCTCTTAACAAAAACAGCTTCCACGTCAGGATCGATACATACTCCAGTTTATTAGATGGTTGATGTGAATATTCGGTAACCATGGAAACGCCCGCCTCAGGCCAAAATTTGTCGTGATCAGATCATTCAAAATCTAAGTCAGCAGTTCTACAGGATCTCTACAAGCACAACATTTACTGTAAAGATCAGGGAGTGATTTAACGTTGTTACTGTGTGGATATAAAATAAAAACAGCAGGTAGGTTTGATTCCAGTATCAATAATGCCAAATAATATTGTTCATATTCATTTCAGGAAAGTATTCCCAGTATTCTTGACAATAGTTCAAATACTGTACATCAATTAACACATTTCAAATGTACTTTTACCTGCTTACAGCTACATGACAGAGTGTTATAAATGGTGCTTTAAATGTTTATATGGAATCACTGCTGTAGACTGTTGTCTTTGTGGTGCGTTCAAGTACAACGTTAAGACATGCCACTTTTGATGAGTCAGCTCTTGTTTTAAGGTGTCGGGGCCCTATCACTGAACCTTAATCAAATTATCAGATATCTATGAGATTGTAAATATCAGCATTTAATCTCCCATCATCCTTTTCCTCATGACAAACACAAGCCATTCCCACTCGTCTCTGTGGAAAACACATGCAGTATTGATCAAGAGGTCTGCTAGTAAAAATACACTCTGAATTATACAATATATATTTTATAATATACAGTATACTTGGTGTTAAATACAGATATAGAGCAAGTCCATAAAGTCATTTTAAAGGCTCAGATTTCACGTCTCTTTGCAGTAAACTGAGACAAAGATTTTTGTCTGTTTATATTTTCTATATTATGTCCTGTAAAGTAAATGTTGATCATTGTATTCATAGATTTTTTTTTTTCTCAAGTATGTTTATTGAGTTTTGTTCTTTTCTGTAAACACAAACAGCTCAGCAGAACATAGGTAGTTACAGTTAGACACTAGATATAAGAGCAAGAGCGCTTTATAATTACAGTTATAGGCCAGGTATAGAAGCTCCGCGATCACTCAGTGATGAATCATGAAGGAAGCAGCTGGTAAAATGCGGGTATTCCAGATAATCTCATGCCAGCTCGCTCCATCAGGTGGTTTATCATTTTTCAGGACACAAAGACGTTCAGCTTATGCAGCAATATCGGACCGTCTGCCAGAACCAGCACCAACTATCGGGTGACCCAGCAACGACAGAGGGTTGATATGCAGAACCACATATCTGGTAAAGAATCCGTCCAGTCGGCTCTGTTTGGATTTTAGGACCAGACTCAGTGAGTGTAGACTACATCTGAAGCCCTTTGTCAGGTGAAAACTGGAGCTCATTTCATATCTTTTGTTTGGAGAGAGGATTTTAAAGTGCAACAATGTGGCTCGCTTACATCGCATATGGTATTGTATGTATATTGTATGGTCCCATATCCCATTTCTCCTCATCAGTGTTCATTCTGCTGTGTCTGATGGGTGCAATATCACCCATTTTGAAGAGCTACTATTTTATACATGATGAGAATTCTTGATGTTGTTATGATAAAGTGAGAAAGCTGATTTTGGCTCATTTTGTCTTTAATAATGATGTTTATTGGTTTCACACACACTATATAAAAAGACAGTAAAATATTACTCACAAGAAAACCATCAGATCATTAGATCCCGATGGACAGGTTGCCTCTGATATCACTGTATAACTGTGGGAATAAATGAATGCTGACATGTGACATAAAGAGCTTTGAGTGGTTGGAAAACTAGACTGTATAAATGCAAGTCCATTTACCAGGTAAAAATAGCAGCATGACAGAAATCACCAGGACATTTTAGATTTTAGCCTTCAAAACATTTCACATATAGACACGTATACAGTGTGTGTGTTCAGTGTCAGAGTAAAGGAAAAAAAAATCTGAAGAAACAGGAGTAATCGCCATATTCACAGTTTCTAAGAGTGATCTTTGTTTTTTCCAAATCAAATGTTTTTGTCAGCAGAGCATTTCTATGTTTCTTTTTATACATATATAATGACAGAGGGATCCATTAAATGGACATTTTCATAACTCCATGAAATCTGAAAACAATGTGGTAAGTCTGCATCCTTATAGCTCACCTTAAAGACAAACATACAGGTTTAAAGATGTCAGATATTGTCAATAAATGGTCAATGAGTGGTCAATAACTGTCAATAAGTGGTCAATAAATGGTTAATAAGTGGTCAATATGTGGCCAATAACTGGCCAAAAACTGGAGCCAGAGCAACAAAATGTCCTCTCCAGCATGAAACCGTGAGAGAGGAACAGAATTTTGTTTTTAGATTACAGTTTGTCAGGCCGCTTTACCACCACGCCGCTTTACCACCACGCCGCTTTACCACCACGAAGCCGCTTTACCACCACGAAGCCGCTTTACCACCATGCTGCTTTACCACCACGCCGCTTTACCACCACGCCGCCACTTTACCACCACGCCGCTTTACCACCATGCTGCTTTACCACCACGCCGCCGCTTTACCACCACGCTGCTTTACCACCACACTGCTCTACCACGCCAAGTGGTATCAGCAGTATTGTGTGTAGTGGTATTAGTGGTATCAGTCATGTGGTGTGTAGTGTTATTTGTGGTATTGGTAGTATTGTGTATAGTGGTATTAGTGGTATCACTAGTATTGTGTGTAGCGGCATTAGTGGTATCAGCAGTATTGTGTGTAGTGGTATCAGTGGTATCAGTACTATTGTGGTATCAGTGGTATTGTGTGTAGTGGTATAAGTGGTATTGTGTGTAGTAGTATTAGTAGTATCAACAGTATTGTGTGTAGTGGTATTAGTGCTATCAGTAGTATTGTGTATAGTGGTATTAGTGGTATCAGTAGTATTGTGTATAGTGATATTAGTGGTATCACTAGTATTGTGTGTAGTGGTAAGTGGTATTGTGTGTAGTAGTATTAGTAGTATCAGCAGTATTGTGTGTAGTGGTATTAGCGGTATCAGTAGTATTGTGTATTGTGGTATTTCTGGTATCAGCAGTATTGTGTGTAATGGTATTAGTGGTATCAGTAGTATTGTGTATTGTGGTATTAGTGGTATCTACTATTTTGAAATGTTAAACCGGAAGCCTTCTCCCCGTTGTTAGCGTTTCTTTGAAGGTAACCCGCAAATTGCTAAATCTGATCTGAAATCTGCAAAAACTTGCAAAAACCTCTCGCGAGACTCACTGTCTCAGACACTATCATAACAATAACTATCTCGCGAGAGTGTTACCAACTCGTGGGTTCCCTTCTAGTCGAGTCCGCTGCGCAGTCCCACCGCTCGCTTGTTGTGTGGAGGGAAGCGGCTAGCTCAGTTAGCTCCCTTAGCTCAGTGTGTGTTTGACGTGTAGTTTACGGTAGTTATTTGTTCTTCCAGCAGCTTCCATAATGGCGTACCAGCTGTACAGGAACACCACTCTGGGAAACAGCCTGCAGGAGAGTCTGGACGAACTCATACAGGTGACACTCACCTGACATATGACGGCTGTTAGCTCACAGCTAACCTAGATTAGCATGCTGCTAACTACAGCGGCGGCGGGCAGTGACGCTAGTTAGCTCGTTGCTGGCTAACATTAGCTCGTTAGCCGCGCTTTGCTTCAGCACTGATATGTTCAAGGCAGAACTGCATATCGTGTGTTTTGTTTTATACTGTTAGAATACTGCAGTTTTTATGTGATGTACGTTAAGCAACATGTTTAAAATAAGATAATGTAATGCTAGTTTAAACAGTAATCAAAGTTTTACGTAGTTCCCAGTTAGCCTAAACTGATGTTTGCTAATGACAAGCAGTGAGTTTAACAGGAGAATCCTGCTGCTGGTTTCTGGAGCATCAGATAGCTGTGATGGTGCTGTAACCACGATTTGTGATGTGTATTGTCATCAGACAGGTGTGATGGTGCTGCAGTCAGGAACTGTTATTATGTTTGTTATCATCAGCCAATTATTGAATTAAACCTTCTGTGTGTGTGTGTGTGTGTGTGTGTGTGTGTGTGTGTGTTCAGACTCAGCAGATTACTCCTCAACTGGCTCTTCAGGTCCTCCTTCAGTTTGATAAAGCCATCAACACGGCGCTCGCCAACCGAGTCCGCAACAGAGTCAACTTCAGGGTGAGTCCACTTCCACCTCCTGTGACCTCTGACCCTCCAGCCTAATCCTTCACAGCAGCAGGATGTGATGGTGTATGAGCCGCTCAGTATGTCGTACATCAGTTAACGTCATTGTGTTTAGCTGCAGCCAGTCACCATGATTCTATGGTCACACGTTTTCACAACATTAAAAAGTCAAAAAAATTCCCAATATTGCCTGATTGCTGATTTTTTTTTTTTTTTATATTTTATGGTTGCAGTGGTGGAAGAAGTACTCAGATCCTTTACTTCAGTAAAAGTATTAATATTATACTGGGAACATTGTCCACTACAAGCAAAAGTCCAGTATTCAAAACCTTACTGAAGTGAAAGGGTGTAAGTATTATCAGCTAAATGTGGACTGATATTACTGCTGCATATCCATTCATGTGTTTTTCAGAGGGGTTCTATGAGGCTCTGATCCAAAGTCAGTGTATTTACTACAGTAGAAACAGATAGCAGTACCAGCAGGGAGCAGTATTACTACAGTAGAGGATGCCGTGGCAGCTGTGGGATGTCATGGCGTCTGTGTCTGTGCATTTCCGTGTGCAATGTGTTGAGTTTGGACTGCTTGCCGTCACTCAGGTTTTGTTCTCTCTCTGTCCTCCAGGGCTCTCTGAACACATATAGGTTCTGCGACAATGTGTGGACGTTTGTCCTGAACGACGTGGAGTTCAGGGAGGTGACGGACCTCGTGAAGGTCGACAAGGTCAAAATTGTTGCCTGTGATGGAAAGAGCGAGTCGACCCAGAACAAAAGTGATAAATGATAAGTATTGTTATTACATTTCATATTTCATACTGACACACTAGTGAGCATGACTGTACTGTGATGTGACTCCACCAGGTGTATGTTCTCTGTAGTTTATGTTAATCTGTAGTTAATGTAATCTGTATGTTCTCTAGTTTATATTAATGTTTAGTTAATGTTAATCCGAATCCTCTCTGTAGTTAACGCTTATCTGTAGTTAATGTTTATCTGAATCTTCTCTGTAGTTAACATTAACCTCTAGGTTAATCAGTAGTGAATGTTTTTCTGAATCTTGTTTGTAGTTAATGTTAATCTGTAGTTAATCAGTAGTGAATGTTGAATTCAAGATTCAAGATCCTTTATTTGTCACACATGGATGTACACCCATAGTGAAATGAAATTCCAACAAACTCCAATGTGCAGCTGTGCCATAAATATAGAATAAAAATAAAAATTAAAATATACTTCAGTAGAAAAAAGAATACAATATATACAAACTATCCATATGAAATTTGCAAATGTACAAATGAAAATTTGAACAGCAAATGTTTATGTGGGGGGTTGAGAATCCATCTGTAGTTAACGTTAATGTGTAGTTAAAGTGTAGTTAATATTGATGTATAGTTAATGTGTAGTAAACAATGTATAGTTAAGTTAAGTTGTAGGTAACGTTAAGGGGTGAGTTAATGTTAATGTGTAGTTAAAGTGTAGTTAATATTGATGTATAGTTAAGGTGTAGTAAACAATGTATAGTTAAGTTGTAGGTAACGTTAAGTTGTAGTTAAGGTGAGTTAATGTTAATGTGTAGTTAAAGTGTAGTTAATATTGATGTATAGTTAAGGTGTAGTAAACAATGTATAGTTAAGGTGTAGTTAACGTTAATGTGTAGTTAAAGTGTAGTTAATATTGATGTATAGTTAAGGTGTAGTAAACAATGTATAGTTAAGTTGTAGGTAAGGTTAAGTTGTAGTTAAGGTGAGTTAATGTTAAAGTGTAGTTAATATTGATGTATAGTTAAGGTGTAGTAAACAATGTATACTTAAGGTGTAGTTAACGTTAATGTGTAGTTAAGGTGTAGTTAACGTTGATGTATATCTTCTCTCTGCAGACTCCCACAGTGACTCTCAGGGTGTGTTGGTGTCAGACGGATGATGATGGACCTGGACTGTACATATAATTTATTACAGCACAGTCAGCTGACAAGTGTGTGTGTGTGTGTGTGTGTGTGTGTGTGTGTGTGTGTGTGTGTGTGTGGGGGGACCTGCAGCAGTGTGTTTTTTATGCGTTATTACCAGCAGTCTACAGGATCTTTGTGTTCAATTTGCTGTTATTATTGAGCTGGATCGTCTTTAATAAAAACCTTATTTAAAACACATATGTTCTTCTGTCATTCAACATACATTATGAGGGATTTATTAATAAGCTGTTGGACAGAAAAGAAATGAGTATTGATAATAAATATTTTACAACAGTATTCACATCACTATATTGATACTCAGGAGTTTTGGACTTAAGTTTGAACTAAATAAGCAGTTTGAAAAATCACTTCGGGGTCTGGGAAGTAAAGATGGACAAACGTTTTTTTCTGGACATTTAATTTATTATATATATATTGTATTGTTCATATATATGTGTATGAAAAGCGATCTATAAATCAAATATATTATATTAATATTAATGAGGGGGCTGATGCAATAATAGGTTTCATTGTTACCCATTCTAATGACGCTGAATCTAAATTCAATAAAATATTTGTTGCTCTAGTGTTATGGATTTAATTTCTGCCTTTATTTTGAAGGAGAGTTTTTTTCTGTTTTGATTCTTGGTAACCTGATGGAGGATTCAGAAATTGGGAAGGATAAAAACATTGTGAAGCAGTGTCTACTGATTATTTCACCTGTTATTTCTGCATTTGGTGAGACAAGTATCAGATTTTATATTTCATCCATAGGAATCACTGCCTTCTATTGGGATGACCGGACTTTGTTTTTAATTAACTTTAATATTCATGGATGTGAAAATAAAAATGTTTATTTGCTCAGAGACAGTTCTGATGGGGAATATTAACGGGTTAATTTATTCTTCTTTATTTAATTTACAGCTAATGAATCAGATTGTGTATCAATTAAAAAACTGAATTCCACTAGATGGCAGCAAAATATCAAAGAGGAAAACTGGTCAAACTGTAAATCTTCCTCCTCTTCAGTATCTTCATCACTGCTGTTTCTTCTCTCTGTTCACATTTCACTTTCTTTTCATTTTATTGATTTAAAAATCTTATTGATTACAAGGCTCTTCACTTACAGGCTTCTTATAACATACAGATGATTTCCTGTGTTCATATACATTAATAACTATTATGATGAATAAAGTGTTTTTTATACAGTAATATTATTATATGTAAATTGCTGTTTTGAATTGCTCAAGTTTATATTGACAAACAGTGTTGTATTTGTAACTTTAGTGACTTTCTCTTCGACTCATTTACTGTAAATCAGAATACAGATCACATTTGATGGTTCATCATCAAAGAAAGTGAACGTCTGAATATCTGTTTCCAAGGCAACTGAGTAATTCATCATATTGATTATAAGACCACGTGACAGTCAAAGGCGCCACAACAAATGACATCTTGAGTTAAATACATTTAATTTGTTTTCAGAAACAAAACATTGTGGAGGATGGAGGATGCCAAAATAAAAAGTAGATTAATACATTTAAAAAATACCTCCATAAATGAATAAATATATAATAAATGTAGCTAATAATGTTAAAAAGAAATGTAGCCATGAATTAATTGATAAAATGTGACATATTGAAGTTTCTGTTTCAATTTGCTTAATTTATCTTTGCATTAATTCCCTTATTCACTCTCTTCTGTTTAATTTTCCTTATTATCTATTTATTGTTAAGGCAAAAGCCAAAATGTTAAGATAAGTGATTTTAATTTTTATTTTTCATATCTAAGTTGCTCTTTAAATATTATGGGTGTATTAGTAGGTGTGTATTAGAGGGCAGCGCTAAGAAGCTGAGTTCACCTGAGATGTAGGAGGAGATTCCAGGTTAATTGATCACAGTTCACACTTCCAGGGATCCAGGTGGGAAAGAGGCCACTTAGTTATAAGAGGATCTGGATCTGCTCCCTGTGTGACTTGGTAGACATTCCTGCAGGGAAAATGCATATAGCTGCAGGAGAATAGGGCGTACATCAACATATAGATGACCTCAGAGACACTACTGGTATGTATAACTTTCTTAAGTGATAACGATAATTTGTAAACAACATGATATATAGATGTTTATTATTTGTTTAAGAGCTGTGCTGGTGTGCAGGTTGCCAGTGATTTACTTGTGGTTGGCGATGTTTAAGAAGAAGAAGAAGAAGAAGATCTACCTTTATTAGTCCCACAATGGGGAAATTCAATTTACACTCTGTTAAACTCATACATGGTACATGCAGACCTGAAACACACATACATGCATTAATGGAGAGGTGTCAGAGTGAGGGGGCTGCTCCTGACAAGCGCCCCGAGCAGTTGGGGGTTTGGTGCCTTGCTCAGGGGCACCTCGGCAGTGCCCAAGAGGTAAACTGGCACCTCTCCAGCTACCAGTTCACACTCAGTTTTTGGTCCATGTCGGGACTTGAACCAGTGACCCTCCGGTTCCCAAGACAACTCCCTACAGACTGAGCTACTGCCGCCCCCAGATTAGAAGCGCTGCACGCTTATATGGTATATGCACCGATTCATGATTTAATTTAATTTTAATTATTATTATTTTTTAATTTATTCGGCTTGAGCAGTGCGGTGTTTATATTTTGATTAAGGTCATTATTGTGGTGTTGGTTACTGCATTTTTTTTTTGACATTATGGCATTTGATCAGAGGGTTGATCCTCGGGGTGGGGCGGTTCATAAAATTCAAGGTTTGGTTCATATCACGGTTTGAGGTCACGGTTTTTGGTTCGGTTCGGTACAGCGGTAAACGGTATTTATGGTACAGCAAGGAGGCCAATTTCCAATTTCAATTTGAACAGCTTTTCATTTATTTGCCAAAATAAGTCAACTGTTTGCCTGAACAGCAGTAGACCAGGCTAATATAAGGAACAAGTGCGACTGTTATTTAAAAATAATCAATAAATAAAAAACAAATTATAGGCTCAGGCCATCAACAAAAAGCACAGTTCAGGAATTACTGTGTAGCTGATGTGTCTGCGAGACGGCATATTATAGTGCGGCTCAAGTGCCTTAATCATATGCTGAAATCTGGCGTCCTCCACGACCGGGGAGGCTGAATATCTTTGGCTATAAACATCCCTGATGCTTTAGCTCTGTATTTTTCTTTGTCTGAGTTGCATGTAGAGGCTGTTGAATGCTGCTGGGAGAAGGAGTTGCTCTTTCCTCCCCGACTCTCTCCTCCTATCACCGGACACACCGGAGTGATGTCTCTGTAAATGATTCGTCATATTGGAAGTATTGCCGCTAACATAAGCCACACAGTTGACGTTTTATCCACCACTTTTTTCCGTCACTGTCATCGGTGTCAGGAAGGAGGCTGGGTCACGCGTCATCAACGCGTCGTATCTTTGGCGGTACAACACATGTGAAGTAAAATCTGGTCCGTCCTCGCCGAAACTGAGCCAATCACAACGCACAAACACAGCTTCAGTTACACTGCGAATAAGTGATACCTCATATTCCCGTCCACCCGTGTCGCAGCCTCTTTCCATAGGCCTTGATTGCTAGTGTGACAATAAACAGGATGAAAAAAATACACAATTGTACTGATAATTGACCTGATTTATTTGCGCATCATTAATAATAATGGTAATAATAATAATAATAATAATACCAATTGGTAAAATACTGTTGGGTTGGATTGTTTGGAGGTGCCAAATGTGATGATGCTGATGAAATGTGAAGCAGATAAAATGAAATTATCCAGCAATTGTTGTTCATAATGACAGTATGGTTTAATTTCTCTCTCTCATTTTTTTTGTTTTGTTTTCTTTAAAGGTTATCAACCTAACAGCCTCCTGACATCGTGTCCTAGCAATCTTCAAATGAAGTTCAACATCAAACAGTCAACGGTTTGCATTCCTATGGATATAATTAATGCAGAAGACAGGAGTGAGCCGTCCCATGCGTCCTCTGTGGCGCTCTAAGCCATTTTCAGGTTCAGGCAGATGTTCAGCAGAAGAAAATCCCAAAGAATTCAACATTTATGTATTTATATTATTCATTTTAAATGTATTTATTTTGTTTTACATTTATTCATTAATTTATTGCATTTATTTTAAAATGTTTTTATTTATTTATTGATGCATGATTTTCCCTTTACATTTTCCCCTTATTTAATCCCCTTTAATCTGTATTTTTTCATCATACGTTTATATTTACATTTCTCTATGCATTTTTGCCTCATTATCCAAATGAGGGGGCTGTCACTCAACATGTGTCATCATGGGGTCATGGTACATGACTATATGCTAGCTAGTTAGCTTGCTGGGTATCGGCGTCTCCTGCTGATCAACTCCAGTCTTCATCTCCAGCTCCGTCCAGTCGGCCGAACACTGACATGTCATGAAAAACTGCAATGATACAATGAAGCAGCTGTGAGATATGATGAAGTATAAAAGTAGGATGAAAGATAATAGTAGAGTACTTCTACACTGTGGCGCTGGTACCTTTACTGCAGTAAATGGGATGAGTACTGCTGGTCCGTCTGTGTGTGATTGGCTCTCAGACTGGAGGTAAAGCTGCTGCTGCTGCAGCTGTAAGCGCTTCTGTGTGATGGATGTTGGCGCTGAGTGTTGTGAACGGCTGTTTGCTAATGAACAGATCTGTTTAGCCAGCCACTCCGCTGACCTCTGACCCCGCTCAGTCTCCACGCTGAAGGAAATAAAGCACAGCAACGCTCGGTAAATATGG
This sequence comes from Pterois miles, assembly GCA_947000775.1. Taxonomy (NCBI): domain Eukaryota; kingdom Metazoa; phylum Chordata; class Actinopteri; order Perciformes; family Scorpaenidae; genus Pterois; species Pterois miles. The sequence continues at coordinate 2,738,254 of CAMQGK010000038.1, read as the reverse complement.
ACGGAAAATGCAATTATGGGGAGGGAGTGTTGGCTCAACATTAAAAATGATGCATGAATGTAGACGGAAAATAAAGAGATGGTGTTGTGTTGGAGTCTTTTAGATCTTCAGTCTGTGATCCAGCAAGAAGGGCTGATGATGAGTCACATGACAGGAAATCATTCCTTCACTTAATGACAGCATCACGATGAAACAGCCAATCAACTTCTTCCTCTCACTCTGTCTTTTCTTTCTCACACTTCATCTTCTGCTCATAGAGCAAGTAAAGGGTGTGTGTATGTGTGTGTGTGTGTGTGTGTGTGTGTGTGTGTGTGTGTGTGTGTGTGTGTGTGTGTGTGTGTGTGTATCATATCTACTTGAACACTGAGGCCAATTCCTTTATTTTTGCTGTACACAGAAAACATTTGGGTTTGACATCAAAGTTTTAGGTGAGCAAAGTACTGGAACAGATAAACTTAGAATAGATTAAAATGAATAATACTTAATATTTACATTATATTTAATATCAAGCTTGTGACCCACTGACATCACCAAACTTTTACATTCTTCTTTTGTGATGCTTCCCACCATCCAAGCAGAACAACATCCTACAAACCAAACAAGCTGGTGTCATTTTTACACACTACTTGATAATATGTCAAATAAATTGAAGCACTGGAGCAATTAACGAGACATAAAACACTGATCATTTAGGGGAATAGGACCCCTTGAAAAGGGGGAACAGAAAAATTCAATGAATTCCCACCCAGCCAGGACGCTCAGTGCCCAAAATCAAACACACCTGATGATGCCTCACCTACAGCTGCATTAAATCAAACACACCTGATGATGCCTTGAGTGGACTAGCCCTACTGGGACAGAGTGAATTAGCTCTACTGGGACAGAGTGGACTGGTTCTACTGGGACAGAGTGGACTGGTTCTACTGGGACAGAGTGGACTAGTTCTACTGGGACAGAGTGGACTGGTTCTTCTGTGAAAGAGTGGACTGGTTCTACTGGGACAGAGTGGACTAGTTCTACTGGACAGAGTGGACTAGCTCTACTGGGACAGAGTGGACTGGTTCTACTGGGACAGAGTGGACTGGTTCTGCTGGGACAGAGTGGACTGGTTCTACTGGGACAGAGTGGACTAGCTCTACTGGGACAGAGTGAACTGGTTCTGCTGGGACAGAGTGGACTGGTTCTACTGGGACAGAGGGACTAGTTATACTGGGACAGAGTGAACTGCTTCTGCTGGGACAGAGGGACTGGTCTACTGGGACAGAGGAACTGCTCTACTGGGACAGAGTGGACAGTTCTACTGGGACAGAGGAACTGCTCTGCTGGGACAGAGGGACTGGTCTACTGGGACAGAGGAACTGCTTCTGCTGGGACAGAGGGACTAGCCACTGGGACAGAGGGACTACCCGGGACAGAGGGACTGCTTCTGCTGGGACAGAGGAACTGCTCACTGGGACAGAGGAACGCTCTCCAGAGGGACTACCTACTGGGACAGAGTGGACTGGTTCTACTGGGACAGAGTGGACTGGTTCTACTGGGATAGAGTGGACTGGTTCTCCTGTGAAAGAGTGGACTGGTTCTACTGGACAGATTGGACTAGCTCTACTGGGACAGAGTGGACTGGTTCTACTGGGACAGAGTGGACTGGTTCTACTGGACAGAGTGGACTGGTTCTCCTGTGAAAGAGTGGACTGGCTCTACTGGGACAGAGTGGACTGGTTCTACTGGGACAGAGTGGACTGGTTCTACTGGACAGAGTGGACTAGCTCTACTGGGACAGAGTGGACTGGTTCTACTGGACAGAGTGGACGGTTCTCTGTAAGTACTGGCTCTACTGGGACAGAGTGGACTGGTTCTACTGGGACAGAGTGGACTGGTTCTACTGGACAGAGTGGACTAGCTCTACTGGGACAGAGTGGACTGGTTCTACTGGGACAGAGTGGACTGGTTCTACTGGGACAGAGTGGACTAGCTCTACTGGGACAGAGTGGACTGGTTCTACTGGGACAGAGTGGACTGGTTCTACTGGACAGAGTGGACTAGCTCTACTGGGACAGAGTGGACTGGTTCTCCTGTGAAAGAGTGGACTGGCTCTACTGGGACAGAGTGGACTGGTTCTACTGGATCAGACTGAGGAGGACGTATCGGTGTACAAGGCCACAGAATGACGTCAGACTGGTGAGTACAACAACACAATGTGTGAAGTGTTGAAGCTGCTTCCTCCTGTAGCTCCACAGAGGAGGCTGGTTGACTGATTATCATCTGATTGATCAGGCTGTATTATTTGTGTATTGATGAGGAGGCTGGTTGACTGATAATCATCTGATTGATCAGACTGTATTATGTCTGTAAGGAAGACCTAGTTGTTGGGTCTGTGGTGAGATGATGTTTGCTGGTGAAATGTTGATGCACTTTATTTTGTGGCCTACATGTGCTCTTTAGTTTAATAGTTATATCATATAAAGTAATACAGTAACATTTACTACATTTTACTCTGCTCACATCTTTACAGCACTTTTACATGAATGAAATATCAGACAGCTGATTAATACGAGGCTGAAAACGTGCAGCTCCACTCATCTCCGCTCATCTCTCACTGTTATGATAATGAGCTCATTCAATATGCACATTCAGCCCTCAGAGGCCGCATGCTATATTAATTGTTCTCGTTGACTCCCGTAATTATGTGTTTGCAGATTTAATTTGGAGATTTACAAAGTGTTGATGCCACATGATTTGTGTGTGTGTGTGTGTGTGTGTCTAAATCCCATTATGTAATCCAGACCTGCTGCAGAATTAAAGCACCAACTGGTCATGTGGTATTACTACAAAATATCCAGTTTTGTTATGTAAGACAACATAAAGTAGATAAATTCAGTTAAAGGAGCAGTCTAACATGTTGGATTCTGTGTGTGTCCAGGCCAAGTTCAGCCTAGCTTAGCACAAAGACTGGAAGCAGGGGGAAACTGCTAGCCTAGCTCCATCACACACATCTAATGAAAAAGCTCTGCTCTGGTTTTAATCAACTCCAGGTGAATGTGCTCGGGGGGCATTTGGAGATGATTGACTGAGACAGACTGTCTGAGGGTGGGCTGTGATTGGTCAGCCAGGTCATTGCAACATGGCCTTTACAGACACTAAAGTGACAAAGCAGACAGCATCCTGATGGTTTAGATATTCCTCTGCATCACTAGTGGAGCTAACAACATAAAGCACATTTCATTCTTCATCACTAAACCTGCTCAACAAGTAAAAACACACTGAACGCTGAATAATCCAGAGTGACTGAATACATACATGTGTTTACTCAGAAGCAGACAAACAGACTGTAGTCTGAGTCATTTTGGTGGATTAGTCCTTTAAACATGCAGCTCTCTGATCTAACACAGCAAACATTGGTGCTGTAATTAGTGGCATTAGTGTTAATTAGCTCCCAGTAATCTGAAGTCAAACACACTGAACTGGCGATGAGATTCATCCGGCAGGTGAACAACTTGGAGACACTTTAATCACTTTTTATTAGCCACATTATGCTGAGTTTGAAAACAGCCTCCATCAGTGGTGTTTCCATGTGGTCTTACAGAGATCCAACATGACTCCTCCTCGTCCTCTGCTGCCTCCTCGTGGCCAGGTAGTTTACACTACACCTTTAACCTAAAGACTGTGTGTGGGTTAACTGTCCAAAAAAATTAATTACTGCAATCCAGCGTTTAAAAATGTACCAGTTAATAAGAGCTGAGATATAATTAAATTTGCGGCTGAGTGACTTTGGGAGAGTTAAAACATAAAAAACATGATGAATGACACACACACACACACACACACACACACACACACACACACACACACCACATGGGTCACTGCTGACCAACTAAGGGAAAGTTCTCACTGAACATTGTATTAGTGAAGACGGTCAAAAGGTCAAAAGGTCAGAAGCTGATGGTTCCTGTTAAAGCTGGAAGGACTTCTACATAGAAATGAACATCTGCTACCAAAACTAGTTCATACAATGCTGATTAACCCTGTCACCACCAGGGAAAGCCCTCTGTGTTGGTGTCTGGAGCAAAGAGTCTAGAAGAAAAGAGTCTGGAAACAAATGGTATAGAAATAAAGAGTCTAGAAGCAAAGAGTCTGAAAACAAATAGTCTAGAAACAAAGAGTCTAGAAGTAAAAATTCTAGAAACAACATCTAGAAGCAAAGAGTCTGGAAACAAAGGGTCTAGAAGTTAAGAGTCTAGAAGCAAAGACTCTAGAAGCAAAGAGTCTGGAAACAAATAGTCTAGAAACAAAGAGTCTAGAAGTAAAAATTCTAGAAACAACATCTAGAAGCAAAGAGTCTGGAAACAAAGGGTCTAGAAACAAAGAGTCTAGAAGTAAAAATTCTAGAAACAAAGTCTGGAAGCAAAGAGTCTGGAAACAAATAGTCTAGAAACAAAGAGTCTAGAAGTAAAAATTCTAGAAACAACGTCTAGAAGCAAAGAGTCTGGAAACAAAGGGTCTAGAAGTAAAGAGTCTAAATGCAAAGAGCCTGGAAACAAATAGTCTAGAAACAGAGTCTATAAGTAAAAATTCTAGAAACAAAGTCTAGAAGGAAGAGTCTGGAAAAGGGGCCTAGAAGTAAAGAGTCTAAATGCAAAGAGCCTGGAAACAAATAGTCTAGAAACAGAGTCTATAAGTAAAAATTCTAGAAACAAAGTCTAGAAGGAAGAGTCTGGAAAAGGGAAGCACTAGAAGTAAATAGTCTAGAAACAAAGAGTATAAAAAAAAATCTAAAAAAGAGTCTAGAAGCAAAAGATCTAAGCAAAGAGTCTATCAAAAATCTAGAAGTAAAGAGTCTAAATGCAAAGAGCCTGGAAACAAATAGTCAGAAACAGAGTCTATAAGTAAAAATTCTAGAAACAAAGTCTAGAAGAAGATCTGGAAAAGGGGCCTAGAAGTAAAGAGTCTAAATGCAAAGAGCCTGGAAACAAATAGTCTAGAAACAGAGTCTATAAGTAAAAATTCTAGAAACAAAGTCTAGAAGGAAGAGTCTGGAAAAGGGGCCTAGAAGTAAATAGTCTAGAAACAAAGAGTATAGAAACAAAAACTCTAGAAGCAAAGAGTCTAGAAGCAAAGAGTCTAGAAGCAAAGAGTCTAGAAACAAAGAGTCTAGAAGTAAAGAGTCTAGAAGTAAATAGTCTAGAAACAAAGAGTATAGAAACAAAAACTCTAGAAACAAAGAATATAGAAACAAAAACTCTAGAAGCAAAGAGTCTAAAATCTGGAAACAAAGGGTCTAGAAAAAGTTTACAAGAGTCTAGAAAAATATCTAGAAACAAAGAGTCTAGAATAAAAAAATCAGAAACAAAGTCTAGAAACAAAGAGTCTGAAACAAAGGGTCTAGAAGAAAAGTCTAAATGCAAAGAGCCTGGAAACAAATAATCTAAAAACAAAATCTATAAGTAAAAATTCTAGAAACAAAGCTAGAAGGAAGAGCTTGAAAAAGGGCCTAAAATTAAAAATTTTAAATTCAAAGAGCCTGGAAACAAATAGTCTAGAAACAGAGTCTATAAGTAAAAATTCTAGAAACAAAGTCTAGAAGGAAGAGTCTGGAAAAGGCCTAGAAGTAAATAGTCTAGAAACAAAGAATAAAAACAAAAACTCTAGAAGCAAAGAGTCTAGAAGCAAAGAGTCTAGAAACAAAGAGTCTAGAAGTAAAGAGCTAGAAACAAAGAGTCTAGAAGAAAGAGTCTAGAAGTAAATAGTCTAGAAACAAAGAGATAGAAACAAAAACTCTAGAAACAAAGAGTATAGAAACAAAAACTCCAGAAGCAAAGAGTCTAGAAACAAAGAGTATAGAAACAAAAACTCTAGAAGCAAAGAGTCTAGAAGCAAAGAGTCTAGAAACAAAGAGTCTAGAAGTAAAGAGGCTAGAGGCAAAAAGTCTAGAAGTCTAGACGCAAGGAGGGGAAACTGGTGCTTTTTCTGACAGCAGTCACTAGATGGCGCTGTGGTAGTGCTGCCATCATGAATTTTTAAAGTTAAATCAACTTCACAGTAGGAACACTTAATATCCTCATTTAAATCATGACTTTGACTTCTGGTCAGTATACTGTATGTTGTTTGGCCCGATGTCTGGTGCACCGGAAGTGATCCCATATACGTCAACCAACCAGAGCTAAAGGAGGCAGGAAGGGGAGGGACCATAGCGATGGAGCAGCAGCAAGGAGGATGGGGGAAACTACATAAAAAGATAAAAAAGATAAAAAAGTAATCTGTAGATGTTCTCGTACGCCGGCTGTATCTCTCTCTCGTCTGAGTTGTGGTCACCTAACAAACCGCAACCAATCACATATTAACTTTTTTACGCTACACTCAGCTTCTGTCTTCATAATAGCAGCAACTCTGAAATAACCGGTGCTGTAGTAATTTCTTCATACACGACACAAGCGACCTCCTCTCAAAGTATTTTATGAATGTAATCAGACACATCAATCACAGCGAGGCACTGAGGCCTGTGTTAATCCTCTCTGTTCAACCTAAACACTGTAAATCTCCTGTGTCACCGCTCAGTCTCTGCTGAGCTGCTCTGAACGCCGTCATTCAGCCCAGAATTAAACCACATTGTTATTCAGCCATCTTTCTGAAAAGTTACCAGGCTGAAAGAAAAACACAGATGCATGTTGTAATATTCCTTTATTTCAGTGAGAACATCACTGCCAGCTTCTTTCCACTCCAGTAAACAAGTATTAGCAGTTAATGTACTCAAGCAAAGAAGTATTAGCAGTGAAAGTATACAAGTAAACAAGTATTAGCAGTAAATGTACACAAGTAAACAAGTAATAGCAGTAAATGTACTCAAGTCAACAAGTATTAGCAGTAAATGTATTCAAATAAACAAGTATTAGCAGTAAAATGTACTCAAGTAAACAAGTATTAGCAGTAAATGTACTCAAGCAAAGAAGTATTAGCAGTGAAAGTATACAAGTAAACAAGTATTATCAGTAAATGTACTCAAGTAAACAAGTATTAGCAGTAAAATGTACTCAAGTCAACAAGTATTAGCAGTAAATGTATTCAAGTAAACAAATATTAGCAGTAAAATGTGCTCCACTTAACAAGTATCAGCAGTAAATGTACTCAAGTAGCCAATAAAAAATGGGTAACACAATGTGATTTCTGGAGCTTTCAGTAATATCACATGATGTTCCTCATCAGACTGACGTGGTAGTATGATATTTACATGTTACTATATGAATTTATTTTGTGATTGCAATTAAGGCAAACATGCAGCTGCAGTTCTCACATAAACCAGGTGTTACAGGCCTTCCAGGGTGTTACCAGGTGTTACCGGACCTAAGCAGGTGTAACCAGGTGTTACAGGCCTTCCAGGGTGTTACCAGGTGTTACCGGCCTAAGCAGGTGTAACCAGGTGTTACAGGCCTTCCAGGGTGTTACCAGGTGTTACCGGGCCTTAGCAGGTGTAACCAGGTGTTACAGGCCTTCCAGGGTGTTACCAGGTGTTACCGGTTACCTAGGCGGGCGGTGTTGCCTCGGTGTTCGTGTTCCGGCCTTACGGTTACCAGGTTTACTAGGCGTTACCAAGTTTATCAGGCCTTTGCAGGCATTACCAAGTGTTACCAGGCCTTCCAGGGTGTTACCAGGTGTTACCAGGCGTTACCAGGTGTTACCTGGCATTACAATATACAGTATTACCAGGTGTTAGAAGGCATTACCACTTTCTGGCAAAAACTGAATCGAAGGCAACTGGACTTAGATTTGTCCAGCTGCCTTCGATTCAATTTTTGCCAAAATGAATATGACCTGGATGAATGAGAACATTCACAGAGGGAAGGCATTACCACATTTTACCAGGCGCTCTCAGGTGTTACCAGGCATTGTCAGGCATTAACAGGCGTTACCAGGTGTTACCAAATGCTACCAGGCATTACCACGTGTTAGCAGTTATTAGCAGGTGTTACAGGTGTTACCAGGCATTAGGCGGCATTAGCAGGTGTTAGCAGGCATTACCAGATGTTACCAGGCATTACCATGAATTATCAGGTGTTACCAGGTGTGACTATGTGTTACCAGGCATTAGCAGGGGTTACCAGGTGTTTCAAGCCATTAGCAGGCCTTAGCCCATGTTATCAGGCGTTACCAGGTGATACCAGGCATTATTAGGTGTTGCTAGGTGTTATCAGGCGTTACCAGGTGTGACCAGGTGTTACCAGCCATTAACAGGTGTTACCAGCCATTAACAGGTGTTACCAGGTGTTATCAGGCGTTACCAGGTGTGACCAGGTGTTACCAGCCATTAACAGGTGTTACCAGCCATTAACAGGTGTTACCAGCCATTAACAGGTGTTACCAGGGGTTTCCAGGTGTTACAGGTCCCATCAGATTGTTATTTTGATGTACAAGAGACCAATGTTTCAAACTGCATCATATTTGGTGAGAAGCATTCTGGGCTCCATGGCAGTAGTTGCAGGAGTAGTTTCAGTAGTTGCAAGAGTAGTTGCAGTAGTTACAGTAGTAGTTGCAGTAGTAGTATCACAGTTGGCCACCAGGTAATGTTAGCCTGTTACACTGGTTCAGTTGAGTGTTCAGCTCATTAGACAGTAGTGGTTTCAGTAGGGGTTGCAGCAGCAGTACTACTACTACAACTACTAGTATTTGTAGTAGTAGTAGTTGCAGTAGTCATTGCAGTAGTAGATGCAGTAGTGGCAGTAGTAGGTGCAGTAGTTGCAGTAGTATTTGTATTAGTTGCAGTAGTATTTGCAGTAGTAGTTGCGGCAGTAGTTGCAGTATCATTTGCAGTAGTAGTTGCGGCAGTAGTTACAGTATGATTTGCAGTAGTAGTTGCAGTATCTGTTGCATTAGTAGTTGCACTAGTTTCAGTAGTGGTTGCAGTAGTAGTTCTAGTAGTTGTTGCAGTACCACAGATGTCCACCAGGTAATGTTAATATGCTGACAGTCCAGAACGTGTGTCTGTGTCAGTGTGTCGGTGTGAGTGCGTGTGAGTGTGTGTGTGTGTGTGTGTGTGTGAGATGGATGGACGGCTGTAAACGATGCGTTCACTAACAGGAGGCGACACAATAATCTGCTTGTTTGTCAGCAGCTTAACTAGAACGTCAATACGGTATCGACTGAACCGTCAGCCACAGCAAGGCCTTCATTAACCTGCTGTCACACACACACACACACACACACACACACACACACACACACACACACACACACACACACACACACACACACACACACACAGGCACACACACACGCACACATTACACTGTGTGATGTCATGTCCAACCTGTGACCACGACGAAGACCGATGATGCTCAGCTGTTTCCTCCGGCAGGCAGAGCTTAAAAATTCCAGATGCTCCTGAACTCAGCTGAGGAGTTTCAGGAAATAAAGTTTAGAAATAAAATTAGAATGAAGGAAAATAACAGCTGCTCTGTTTCAGCAGGAGAAAACAACTAAGGAGCAAAATCAGCAACAACAGAACAGTGAAGTTTTCACCGTTTCCTTCTCCACAAAATGTTTCTGTTGTTCCTACATTTATATTAATCATTTAATATTCATTATGTTTAGTGCTGCATGATCGATTAATTAGTGAAAGAGCAGAAAATTAATCCACAACTATTTAGATAATCAAATAATTATTTGTAATTAGCTTGACGACTGTGTCTGAGTGGGTCAGTGAACGCCTCACAGCTGCACAGCTCAGTGTAGACGTTGTGTTGAAGACTGGACCTGAGTGGGTCAGTGAACGCCTCACAGCAGCACAGCTTTTTCCTGCACTGTCAGAAGCATCTCGTCTTCAGGGATCTGTTGCTCCACATCTCTAGGGCCAATGTGGTTCCATCATTGCTCTTTGGTCCCATGTTCCCTGAACACATCAGAGCAGTGATGTTGGCAGGTTGTCTCACTTACAGTTCGTCTCTCCTGGCTCTGCACACACCTTGTTAAATCCTCCTCGTCCTCTGACAGTTAAAGAAGTGACGAATGGCCATTATTATGGAAAGAAGGTTACTTTTATACATGGCTCGCGACGCTGAGGGGGGGTGCCGGCGGCTGCTCCATCACTGTCAGGGAAACTAATGATAAGATATCATAAGACACAGGACGGCCATGTTAAGATGGAGTGGCCTCCCGTCCATCTGCGCTCAGCATTCATCTTGATTCTGCATCTACTCGCACTTATTTTGCTTCACACCTGCAAAAATCCATCAACCGCTCGCAGCTTCTGTAGATATCTGAGTGGAAGATTCTGCTCTCACAGTTCAGATGAATAATGATGATAAAAGTGTCGTTTTCACTCTTAATTTCTGCACAACTTCACAGTAAACACAGACGTTCAAACTGTGACAGGCTGACGAGCAGCACCCGAACACACCAGAAATATAGATAGTTAAATTAAACACTTGGAGAGAAACTGATTCCACCAACAGGAGAAACTCTTCTGTCTGTTTTAACTGCTTCTTCTCTCTGTATTCTTTATTCAGTCTGATTCATCAAAGTATTGATGACATGAAGTCTGATCCATGAGTGCGCAATGTAATACCCACATTTACCAGAAATATTCCAGGTGGGAACCTACCAGAACTACTAGGTTCAGGAACGATGGTGGTCTTGATCAACAATGACTTGAAGCATGACGTGTTTTCTTTATTTACATCGAACTATAACTTTTACTGTACTGACGGCCGTGACCTGCAGCGCTCCCGCCTCCTGCCATCTGGAAAGCTGCGTTTCCGTGCTCCGGTCTGTAGGCAGGCGTTTGTTTAGCCAGCTGTGCACCTGCTCTAGGCTGCGCCTCTGTTTGTCACTGTATATTGTTTGTCACTACTTTAAAAGTCATCATCTTCTGTCATTGGCTGTGCATTACATTGTTGAAGTTCATGGTTTATACACTTTATGCTGTGGTCATTGTCTGCTGTGCAGTGAGAGTTTTTACTGGTTGCTGCTACGTTAAAAGCCATTGTCCACCAGCCTGTATGTCCAGCAGTGTTATCATTTATTTTGTGCATGATTATTATTGTTGTCACTTTTCCTTTAGTTTAATTAGTTATCCTTATTAATGAGGCGCGCCGCCCACACCACTCGCCTTCGTTAACTGTTTGCTCTTCTCTCTCGCTGAACACGAGATGTTGGGTTCAGGGTTCGGGCTTCAGGGCTTCGGTTAATCCATCTGGTGGTGTACCCTCACTGGACCATGACATGGCAGGGAGTCATTGGGATGGTGTGGACAGGAGATGTTGGATTCAGGGTTCAGGTCTTTGGGTGATCCAGGTGGTGTCATCATATAACAGTATATATAGATATCTATATCTTTTAATAGCATTTGAGACCTTTGAGGATTCTTAACCTCAGATTGTTCGTGAAGGCTGATCCATCGGTGTGTGAATGAGTATTTAGATGATATCAGTGTATGAATGTGTGTGAATGCTGACACGTAAAGTGCTTTGAGTGGTCAGAAGACTAGAAAAGCTCCAAATAAATGCAGGTCCATTTACCAAATCAGACCGTGGTCCTGGTCGGAGCCGTTGGACGTGATGGACCTCCACTGAGAGACTGAAAAGAAAAGCTGAGCAGAAATGTGAGAAAGTTTTAATCGGCCTCAAGCAGATGTTGATGATAAGCTGTTAGTCCAGAGAGCCGCGCTGCATTCAGGGTCTGTAAAAGAAACCCGGCTCTCAGGATCCTCCACTGATGGACGGATTAGAGGCTCAAATTGTTTTCCTACTGCACTTTCATTGAAGTTTCCTCCGAATTAATTGAACGTGTGTGCTGTTAAACCCTGGAAAAACACACTGAAACACGGAGTCTCAGTTTTCTCCCAAACCTGAGTCGCTGGTCTGTGGTGTGTTTGAAGAGGATTTGATTTAATTACCACACGCATACAGGAACGGGACGGAGTGCTGCTGCTTTTCAATCAAAGTTAATATCAAAACAAAATCACATGCTAATCTTTTGATAATTGAATCCTTATTTATAGACAGCTTTTATTTGTTTAGTCTCCAGCGAGGGATATTGAGTTCTGCTGCAAATATATGCCCCGAGATGAAGACAAAATACATAAATATTAATATTAATTTATATAAATAAAAGTGTTAAAAGAAAGTGTAGACAGAGACCAGTAGCATCTACTGTTCATTGACTAGATTTCACTGTTAACGTCATCTAAATATTTAATAAAATGAACAGAAAGTGTCACTGTTAACACTTACTAGTGACATCTTAAACTTTTCACAGATGCATATTTGACATCTTTGAAAAGATTTCTGCTATAGCAGACTGAGGCCTTGAGCAGCAGCAGGGTTTAAGAGGCATATTTAGTTGTAGTCTGATCTTCCAGACAGATTTTACTCCCTCACAGTGTCTGTTGGCTCTGACGACGGTGTTGCTGTGTAAAGACCATCATTTCCTTTTGTCCCGCAACGTCTTCTGTCTTTATTATTGCATAACAGAGGAGTAAATACAATAGATTCATCCTCTCTAATGACTTCCTTGTTGGCCGCTCCTCCCTCGACGCCACACTTCGGTTTGATTAACGCGGCGCGACGAGTCTGAGCTGAAACACCGAGGGAGGACGGCGCAATGTGACAAAACAACAAGAGGAAGAAAATAAAAAGGTTGCGGAGAGATCACGGGAGAATAGTACAAGGAGCGTCTGGTGTATCAGAAACATTAAGAATGTAATGTGCTATTACTCTGAGCTGCCAGCCTTCTTCCTCCTGGCTCGGCTGATAATAGAGCCGGGCTTTAGGATCGTCCGCCAGCCACCACGCCGCGGCCTACAAGGGCCCTTGACACGCTGCTGCCTTAATACCAACCGCGCCTGCCGCTCCTCGGACAAAAATTGACATCGTCTGGAGAGCAAAGCAATCAGCCGAGCTGGTATTACGGAGCATTTATGTGTGAGCCGAGCCCCGGCACAGCAAATCTTGACCTTAAAGAAGCCTGTTATTCCATTTTTCTTTCAGACAACTCAGTAACTCCCTGCGAGAGCGGCAGCCGGCGGGGATTTCCTGCAGGTTATCTGTGGATTTAATTCACTGATTCACCAATCTGTTTCCTCCAAACGCCACCGAGGACGAGCAGTAGAAACACAGAAAGAAAAACACAAGCAAAGACTCTGACGTGTTGATATACGATCGGACAAAAACACAAAGCTTCTGTTTTTCAGAGTAAATACACCTGAGATCAGCTGCAGAGCTGCAGAGGTAAATGTGAAGGTGAGTAAACTGTGAACTGATGACACACTCAACTTCTCAGCCTCAGTCGGAGCGCTCGGATCGTTTCAAATCTGCAGGTAGGTTTTATTCTGGAGTTGACGAGACAGAAACACAGAACCTGAAATGTGCTTCTGGTGTTCAGTTGAGTTTCAGAAGTTTATATTTTAAAGGAGATAATAAGCCCAGCAGCTACACACAAACCGTGCATTACTTCACTGTTTGCCGGTTATTACATTTACTAAAGAATTTAATAAGTAGACTTTCAGGTGGTCAAATGGCGTCAGAAGAGAGTTAATGACCGGGAACAAGACAGCCTCATCACGCCGGACAGATCACTCCAACAGGACAAAGGTAGAAAATTAATTGAAAGAAGACAAAAGACAAAAGAAAAATAAACCCTTGACTTGATTGTTGCCAGCAGATAACTGCTGGACTGAGAGAGATGAACACTACTGGTAATCTGCACTGTGAGAAGATCTCATCTCACTGAATGGACGGGTAAATATGGGACATTACAATAAATAACTGCTCACTACAAGCTGAGAAAAGTGCCTGCAAAAAATAAACCAAATAAAAGTAAAATAAGGGAGGAAATAATGTATGACAATGAGGAACTGCTGGGAGCTACAGCGCCGCCTTCAGATTCAACACGTTTTCTCTCTCAACTTGTCAAATACCTCCACTTGGCATCACCGCTGCTCCAACGGTTGAGTAACACTGCAGGCAGCCATTTCATCAGCTTTTAACAGCAGTTCTCTTCATGTGACTGCAGAGCAAAGGGAGGCAATGAGAGGTACGTCCCCGCCAACGAAGCAAGACTCCAGAGTAACCCAGCATTCAGACAGACGCACTGGCTGCATCAGATACAGAGGTCATTCAACAGAGGTCTCACAATGCAGGCCGCTGTGACACCTCAAACATACTCAACCCAGCTGAGACGAGCAAACGCCTCAGTACTCTGTACCAGCATGCACGGCGTCACACATGGCAACAGTGGAAATCAGCATGAAACTCATGAAGCTTCCAAAGTCAAACTAGCAACGTATGATGGCAGAAGGGTCCGGGACTCATTTCTGTTGCCTTTTTAATGTCAAGCACACAAGTATGGATGGAGAGCGGTGCAGAGCGAGTGGATGGCCTTCACAAAGCCTCTGCTCTATACCAGAATACTAAACCCTCCTGAAACGGTTTGGAGTTAAAGATCCCTCAATGACTGTCCACAGGAACCTTGGAGAGCTGCGTCAGCGTAAAGAATGTAGGGTTAGTAACCCTAGCCCTAACCTACTTATCCCAGAACAGACCTATTACTGCTGCTGCTTCTGACACCTTTTAAAAAAGATTGAGGCACAGAAGATCCAAGGCAGCTCTGGGCTGTGAACACATGACAAACCGAAGCCTCCTCAAAGCCTGAAAATGCGCTGACCATGCTGAGGCCTCCCTTCTTCACATGTACTGTTTATGCCCTAGTCTAACCAAGTGCTGGATGGAGATCTTTCACACTTATCTCAGGAGTTAAATGTCAAATTGGAACAAAATCCTCCAGATGTGAGGTGCAATTAACTGCTGAAAAAAGTACCTCACCCTTTGTTTCCCCTCTGGCTCAGTGAGCAATCCTGCTCAGGTGGGCCAGTGCTGACCCACCCGCTCACACACAATGGTTGGTGGGCATCATCATCCTGCTTAAAGCTTCACTTCAATATTCACAAGAGAAACTCTGAAAAGCATGGAGCCCTTTTTTAGACACATTCCAGACCCTGTAAATACTTGATTACTGCTATAGTTGATTATTATATGCAGCTTGACTACATCTCACACTACTCACTAGGTCATCACTGGTCCTCGGTGTGACAGCTTCAGTATGGTTCGCTGGCACTGAATAGAGGAGGGATTGTTTTATTGTTGATATACACAGATTATATATGTCCTTTGTCTTTATATATCTATATATTGGCATTGGTACCAGCTACTGTTAACATATACTCATACCCGCCATTCCTCTTTGGTTACAGAGCAGCGCTGCACTTTTGCTAAATCCTACAAAACCTCAATAAAAAGATTTTGATTTAAAAAAGGAAATGTGATCACTCAGCTCAAATCAAGCGAGCAGAGCTGCTTATTCCCAATGTGGGTAAGCAGGGCGCATCATGAGACTGTTCAAGGTTTTCAGCTGTGACCATTAATGTAGCCCAAACTGACCAGTCACAGCTCTTACTGTCTCTGTGACCAGCCCAAACTGACCAATCACAGCTCTTATTGACTCTGTGACCACTAAAGGCCCAAACTGACCAATCACAGCTCTTATTGTCTCTGTGACCAGCCCAAACTGACCAGTCACAGTTCTTATTGTCTCTGTGACCAGCCCAAACTGACCAATCACAGCTGTTACTGTCTCTGTGACCAGCCCAAACTGACCAATCACAGCTCTTATTGACTCTGTGACCACTAAAGGCCCAAACTGACCAATCACAGCTCTTATTGTCTCTGTGACCACTAAAGGCCCAAACTGACCAATCACAGCTCTTATTGTCTCTGTGACCAGCCCAAACTGACCAATCACAGCTCTTATTGACTCTGTGACCAGCCCAAACTGACCAATCACAGCTCTTACTGTCTCTGTGACCAGCCCAAACTGACCAATCACAGCTCTTACTGTCTCTGTGACCAGCCCAAACTGACCAATCACAGCTCTTATTGTCTCTGTGACCAGCCCAAACTGACCAATCACAGCTCTTATTGTCTCGGTGACCAGCCCAAACTGACCAATCACAGCTCTTATTGTCTCTGTGACCAGCCCAAACTGACCAATCACAGCTCTTATTGTCTCTGTGACCAGCCCAAACTGACCAATCACAGCTCTTATTGTCTCGGTGACCATCCCAAACTGACCAATCACAGCTCTTATTGTCTCTGTGACCAGCCCAAACTGACCAATCACAGCTCTTATTGTCTCGATGACCACTAACAGCCCAAACTGACCAATCACAGCTCTTATTGTCTCGATGACCACTAACAGCCCAAACTGACCAATCACAGCTCTTTTTTTTACAACATGAAGTAATTTCTATCTCCAAAGTGTCTTGAAATAAATCTGGAGAATAAAGCTGTTTTGGTTCAATCAGACGGTGACTGATAGAGCTGGTTTCCTCTCCTCTTCTCACATTCTCTTCCTTCTTTTCTTCATCATTTGCTGTTCTCTCATTTCTGACTGAGAATCAGATGTAGGAGAAACCAGGTTTTCACCTGATAGCTCACCTTAACTTTACATGACCTCTGCCTCTGACGTCTGACGAGAAGTCGAAGTGAAGCATCATTTAGTTTTCGGTGTGACGGCTCCTCCGGCGGCGTTTTGCCGTGGCGTCCTGGGATGTGGCCGTCAGTAAACGGCCCCGTGTCGACCCAGACGTTGAGCTAACGGCCTCTCTGGCATCATTTCAGCCATTAGAGCTGTGGACTCAGCCTTCGCTCAGAGGAGACGGCCTCATTTCCTCCTCCATCCTCCTCCTGGGAACACGAGGAGCAGTTTAAGTGATTTCTCTCTGAGCGGCCCCATAACGCCACCAAACATCCCCCTTTAAACCCCGTGAATTGTAAAACATGATACTCTGATGTTTCTTCTGTTTTTTCTCCGACACGTCTTTTTAAAAAGCTCAGCGATCACCGGCCGCCATCCGAGGAGATGGGCTAATTAAATTGGTACTTTTTACAAGTCTTACTCAATAAATCTGAATAAATTAACAAGGCATTACTAAGGCTGCTACATTAAATTTGCATAGTGCATTTAATGAATATGCAACCGCGAGTGGAAAGGTCTGCCACTGTGAACCCTGGTGAATTAGCATAACTACTTCCAGCATGTTTCTTAAATAATGCTCTCATTTGCACATCACTGAGTTGGCTAATTTTGGCTTCGGCGAGGGCGGCCTCGTAATTAAAGAATCCCACTTTAATTTTTAATGAAGTTTATGTTACATCAATCCTGACAGTAATGAGGGGGACGTGGAAACAAAAAGGCTGCTAATAATTAAATTCACAAACCAGTTTGAGGGATAATAACTCCTGAGGAGGAATTACATGACTAATTATTAATTAAATATTCATAGTATTGTACAGCAGAGGCGGCGGCGATGGCGGTGGCTCGCTGTAAGCGGCCGCCTTGGCGCCGGCGGAGCCCAGATGCCAAACGGCTTTTATCTGTGAAGGACTTGAGAGGCTCATAACGACGCTCCAGACTGTCATTAATTATAATGACCCCTAAAACAAAAGCAGGCTGTAATTGGTCGTTGTCTGTGGCGGCGTGATGTCAGCGGTCTGTAATATGAGATTCCAGCAGACTGATTAACCATCATTTTCTGAAAAAAATCAGTCGATGGGCTGAAGTAGTTGAACTTGTGTAGTTTATTTGTTATACTGACCCTCGTTAATCAAACACAAACAGTTTTCTAACAGAAACCAGGTGAGACGTTTCCCTTCAGAGGACAAACAGCCGATAAACTTTCATTTTGATGGACCTGAGTGGACCCAGCAGGTTAATAACCAACTAAAAGCCTGTCAGGCTGCTGCTGGTGGATAAAGTTATGCGTCGGCGTGACCTTTGACCTTTGTTTAACAGCAGTGCAGCAGCGAATTAACGGATGGATCTCTTTACTTTACTCTGAGAATACTAATACTGTAAAAGTCAAGTCCAGGAGATTTTCATATATTCTGTGAATGGATTTAATGCTCGGTCACTGTGGATTCATGTGGGTCAACTCTGTCGAAAAGTTTAATCACATCTTCATTTCATTCTTCTTCTACGTGACAAATAAATCAACACTGACTTCCAGTTTCAGACGGGACATGACCGGTCATCTCCTGGTGAAAGTCTGGTGGTTTGAGACCCCCCATACCAGACCTCCTCCCTACACACCGTTCACCACTCTCTAGACTTCCTGCTTCGTGATTACGTACATGAATTAAACTGATTTTGTGGCACATATATGAATCACAGGGATTTAAGAAGAAGAAGAAGAAGAAGAAGAAGAGGAAGAAGAAGATCAACCTTTATTAGTCCCACAAGGGGAAATTCAATTTTTACACTCTGTTTGTTAACTTATACACGGTACATGCAGACCCGAAACACACACATGCACAAACATGCATCAATGGAGAGGTGTCAGAGTGAGGGGGCTGCTCCTGACAAGCGCCCCGAGCAGTTGGGGGTTTGGTGCCTTGCTCAGGGGCACCTCGGCAGTGCCCAAGAGGTAAACTGGCACCTCTCCAGCTACCAGGTCACACTCAGTTCTTGGTCCATGTCGGGACTTGAACCGGTGACCCTCCGGTTCCCAAGCCAACTCCCTACAGACTACTGCCGCCCCCTTACTTTTCGTAGGTACAGCTACGACCAGTGGATGAGACCAGCCTGACTTTTAAAACAATACGTCAGCATTTTGGGATATTCAGGTTGATACCACTCAAAGTCTGTACAGTAAATATGAATGTACACGCAGGAGACGGTTAGCTTAGCTTAGCATAATGAGTGGAAACGGGGAAAAAATGGAACGAAGTCCAGCTAGCAGCTCCTCTAAAACTCATTGATGAGCATCTGTTTTATTTAATCTGGACAAAACCTGATATGTTGAAACTTCAAATCAGTGACAAACACTCCAGGAAGTCACTGCTGCCAGCCAACAAGTAGTCCAGCACCGGAAAATAACAAACTGGCATTTTTACACTTTGGTTTGTGTGCATGAATTTACTTTTTGCTCTTGCATTTGTCTGTTTTTAAATGCTGTTCAGTCACTTTGTCCTTGGAGATCACGCTGCACACTCAAATTGGTATTGATATTGCTATTTTCTATGCAATATAAAGACTATAATATCTGAATGTCAACATGGGAAGTCTGTGTGTTATCAGATGTTTTATGTCAAGACGTGTCAGACTCTCGTTGGTCCAATCAGAGCGGACACTTGCTGCCATTTCTAGAAGTTAATTTGAGAGGTAATGAGCGCTGAGCTCCCACTAATTCAGCAGCGCGCTGTGAGGAGGCGGAGGAGGGTGATCCCGTCTTTTCTCATTTCACACCGCTGAAACATTCTCATTGCTCGTATATTTAATTGAGCTGCAGAAATGCAACATCAGGAGGACTTGGGGATGAATAAGGAGCGCTCCCATTGGTCCCACTGAGGAGCTATTGATGTTCCATAAATCCCAGTCAGGACAAATTTAATTGAGTTATACCACGCTGAATTACCTTGCATCTAAATGGCATCCAGGTCCAAGCAAATGGAATAATTAGGCCCCGGCCAAAATGTTATGGAGCGTTATCCCGAGTGACGCGTGGCGGCGGATATTCATGGATGTGATGCACTCGATTGGCTGCAGTTATGAAGATAAGAAGGCCGAGGAGGGAGCGCTTCAACAGCTGCCGCTCATTCAGGGTGTCCTCACAAAGCGCTATGTCTCACATTCAGCTGTACAAATATTGCAGATATTACCAACTCATAAACACGGCCCTTCATTTCAATGGAAATATTTCATCACGTTTAGTTTCGCTGAATTTCTTCCAAATGTTCTGCAGTTTAGAAACTTCCAATCCATCACACTGTTGTGTCTGAAAGCTCAGTAGTGGAAACAACTTGACCGCAGGGTCCATTTAGTAGCTCTTCTGGAGCTTTCAAGTGTATCACATGACCTTCATCACCAGATTTGGTTGTGGAATTGTAGATGCTTGAACTTCCGCGGTGGAACTTTGTCGACAGCATCCGAGTGCAGTTTCCATCTGCGAAGGAAGCTCATGTGATACGGGCGAAAGCTCCAGAAGCATCTCTCGTCCTTTCACACATTGTTACTGTGGCGATATCGATTCCAGCTGCTGCAATACGTGTACAGATGTGAAGATGTACATCAGCCTGGTGGAGTAATAATCTCTTAACGAGTGCCTCATTCGCCGCTCTTCACAGACGCTAATCGCCTCCCTAATTAGCAGCTCTCCTGAAGACCGTTGCTCGTTTACTAATCAGCTTCCAATTTGCTTAATCAGCGGTTTAATTGGAGTAATGGCCTCGTGAACACAGAGAGAACCACCGGAGCGTGAGCACACACACACCTGCTGAACCTGGACACGCTGCTGGGAATCGAACCGGCGACCCCGGCAGTGTCAGTGCTGCACAGAGACCCAACCATGATAAACCCACCAATCTGTCCAGTTTTATTGGGGGGGGGGGTTTAAACTCGGGGCCTCACCTTTCAGGCTTCAGTCTACTGAACAGTGGGGTACATCCTGGGAGACACTACTCAGGGCGATAAATCATTCAGTTGTTTTTATTTTCAGTTAATTAACAATCACATCAGTCAAAGATGAGACGATGTTTTATTAAAGATGTCAACTGTACTCATCATGAAGAAAAGACGTTAGCTGTTCAGCAGAGCTGCAACCATTAGCTGATTAATCAATTAGCTGATTAATCAGGACATTAACTGGTAGTGAATTTGAGAGTTGATGAAACATTTTGAATCGTTGGAGTCCAACTTTTCATACGTGGATATTTTCTTATATTCAACAGAAGATGTTTGTCAGATGATAAAATGTCAGCTGCTTGTGGTGATTCAGTCTGTGTGTGTGTGTGTGTGTGTGTGTGTGTGTGTGACATCCATGGTGGTCACTACTGAAAACACTCGACCTTTGACCTTTCGTCTGAAGGAGGCTGGTGGTGTTTAAAGATCCTGGTGATTGTTCAGTGTTTGTTGTTTGTTGTAAGTTTGTTCCTCTGCTTGCGTCAGTCTGTTGGTGATATTGTTGATCAGCTGAACTGATTACATCCTAATTACAATAATTATTACCTCACATTGTAACTGTCTCTTCATTTTAAAGGAATAGTTCAACATTTATGTTTATTCACTTTCTAAATGTTCACATCGATGAATATGAAGATATAGCGAGTAGCTTGTTAGCATAGCATAAAGACTTAATTTACTGAAATGCACTACGGGAGTCGTAGTTGACTTCTCTGTTAGTTTTATAACCACAGGTTGTTCTGATGACGTCCATCACACAGTTGAACAGAGAGTGCTGTCAGTGTGAATACATCATAAAGACGTCATACATCATATACTGTACATGTTACAGTCATGTATGAAGTGGAAAAATGGAGCGTAAATGGCAGAAATGAAAAAAAAAGAGAAGTAATCTGTACAAAGTGTTTCATGTGTGGAGTTTCCTCACATGAAACTAATCACCTCTTCTTCTTCTGTGGTGCTTTAATGGCACCAACCAGCTGGTTCTAGATATACCGATATTCATCCAGCAGTGGATGGAAAAAAGAGTGTTTTATGTTGACTGTTTTCTGGAGGTTTGGTCAAAATTTGGATGAAAACTATCAAATGAATGAGGTTGTTTGTATGTAATCCAGGTAATCAGCTAAAAACACGACTTTTACCAGCAGACCTGTTCATGTCCCGTCTGAAAGCAGAAGTCTACGCTGATTTATCTATCATTTAACTTCTGTACTGAAGTTACAGCACCTCTGGAGTTATTTTAACCCAATCCACCATCTGTTACTACACCTAACTAAGGAGTTTTATTTTGAAAAGACTGCATCATGCTGGACATTCGTAGGAAAAGAAATGACAAAAGAGGAATAACTTTTTGTCAGATATCACTGGAACCGTTGTAGGAGGATAGGTTTTACGGGTACATACCTGGAACTGGACACTCTTTTCAAAGATGGCGCCCCTTTTATTCCTTAGCTTGTCTCCCCCCGCGGCTCCCTGATGGTTTAACCCGGCCCTGGACTGAACCTGCTGAACATCATGTAGAGAAGGTTATCAGATGTTATGGGAGCAGTAACATGTAACTGGGGCTGTATCCCACCCCTGCCGTATTCAAACAGTGTAATTGAGTGATTTCCATTGTTTTGAATGGTCTTCTCAGCTCTGGGGGGAGGTGGGTTGTAAGCAGCGTGCTGGGTGGTAACAGCCATGACACATTCAGCGGCGCCAATTAATTTATTTTAAAATAAGGGCCTGGCCAGCCCAGGGTGGCGGCGACAGCGGGGGGGGGGGGGGGGGTCGTCATTAATCCGTCACAAATTGGAGCCTCGGTGATGCTCGATGAGTCATCACCAGAGAAAGATTTAAATGTGAGGAAACGTTATTTAGTCTGACGCTTACCTGTACGCTGAGCTCATCATAGTGTGGTTACCATGGTTACATGGTGGAAAAACAGCAAACCACAAACACAGATCTGAACTCTGGTTTCCTCCTTCAAACCCAGATCCTGTGAATTCAGAGTCAGCTGGAGCAGCCGGAGGTTTCGTCTTTCTTGTCTCTGCTGTTGGTGCTTTTCAGTGATTACGTGTGTTTTCCAAGGTCACATGGTAAGATTGTGGCTATATAATCCAGACATCCTCAAGCCAAACAGTGTGGCCCGTTTGGTGTAAAACTTTCTGCTCACGCTGCCAACAGATTTACTGCGGATGTTCATGTTCATTCTAAAGATGCTGTTGACCCAAACCAGCAGTGTGTAGATTGTTATAGTATAAATCTGATCATATTTTATCTGTATCGTCAAACTCCAAGCAGCAGTGAATGTCTCTACCAGTACTAGTACTGTAGAGACTAGTATTGAGTATCTACTAACTAGTATCCTGATACCTCTTCTCCATTAAAACACTAATCCTCACTGTTGTCCCTTCATCATCATCATCACATTTCATACACCTTCCTGCTGGCATACTCACTACAGCACCACATGTGGATTCATCCACGGCTGAAAATAGTCCCCAACAAAGACCCTATATCCTCCTGTTGGCTGATAAAAACAACAGAGAGACGCTGTTTGGGAGATGACTGATGAAACTATTGATCAGTGTTTTTAAAGGTCTTCAGTGGGAACCAATGAGCTGGGAGCTGAGAGACGGACAGGAAGTCAGACACAGTTTACAGACGGACACCAACATGTTGGTAGTTTGAGTTTGACGAGAAGAAAATACTGAATAAATCCAGATTTATTAACTCCTGACTCACAAGTTCAGTTGGCAATATTAAAGTTTTAGTAATTTTGGTCTGAACTTCTTTGGGGGAGACTTTTGTTATTTAATTTTATTATTTTACCACAAAGTACAGTGTGGATGTTTAAGTGACACACAATAGAGCGTCCATCAAAAACAATATACAGTACATCTGCTTGACTGGACCTTTTATACTTATACGCATTTTTCTAAATGACATTTAGAGAGAAAGATAATTCCTTCAGGGTTACGTTGATTGAAATGTTGTTAATTAGTTGATTAATCGGACTAATCAATCTGATGATGTCACGATGAGCTGCAGATATTATTAGTATTAAAGGCTTTTTCGCTATTTTTCTGCCATTTTACAAAGAAATTATTTCATCAGTGTGTTCATCCATCGTCATGTCTCATCATCCAGTGAAGTCGTGTTTCATCTGTCCTCCTCCTCTGTCCTCCTCCTCCATCCTCTATCCTCCTCCTCTGTCCTCCTCCTCCTCTATCCTCCTCCTCTATCCTCTATCCTCCTCCTCTGTCCTCCTCCTCCTCTATCCTCCTCCTCCTCTATCCTCCTCCTCCCTCTCTCCTCCTCCTCTATCCTCCTCCTCCTCTATCCTCCTCCTCCTCTATCCTCCTCCTCCTCTATCCTCCTCCTCTATACTCTATCCTCTTCCTCTGTCCTCCTCCTCTATTCTCTATCCTCCTCCTCTATTCTCTATCCTCCTCCTCTATCCTCCTCCTCTATCCTCTATCCTCCTCCTCTATCCTCTATCCTCCTCCTCTATTCTCTATCCTCCTCCTCTATCCTCTGTCCTCCTCCTCTGTCCTCCTCTTCTATCCTCCTCCTCTATTCTCTATCCTCCTCCTCTATCCTCCTCCTCTGTCCTCCTCCTCCTCCTCCGTCCTCCTCCTCTATCCTCCTCCTCTATTCTCTATCCTCCTCCTCTATCCTCTGTCCTCCTCCTCCTCTATCCTCCTCCTCTGTCCTCCTCCTCTATTCTCTATCCTCCTCCTCTATCCTCCTCCTCTGTCCTCCTCCTCTATCCTCCTCCTCTATCCTCCTCCTCTGTCCTCCTCCTCCTCTATCCTCCTCCTCTGTCCTCCTCCTCCTCTATCCTCCTCCTCTATCCTCTATCCTCCTCCTCTATTCTCTATCCTCCTCCTCTATCCTCTATCCTCCTCTTCTATTCTCTATCCTCCTCCTCTATCCTCTATCCTCCTCCTCTATCCTCTATCCTCCTCCTCTATCCTCCTCTATACTCTATCCTCCTCCTCTATCCTCCTCCTCTATTCTCTATCCTCCTCCTCTATCCTCTATCCTCCTCCTCTATTCTCTATCCTCCTCCTCTATCCTCTATCCTCCTCCCCTATCCTCCTCCTCTATTCTCTATCCTCCTCCTCTATCCTCTATCCTCCTCCTCTATACTCTATCCTCCTCCTCTATCTTATCCTCCTCCTCTATCCTTCTCCTATCCTCCTCCTCTGTCTTCATCCTCTAGCCTCCTCTATCCTACTCCTCTATCCTACTCCTCCTATCCTTCTCCTCCTCTATCCTCCTCCTCTATCCTCTCTCCTCTATCCTCCTCCTCTATCCTTCTCCTCTATCCCTCCTCCTCCTTGATCCTCCTCTATCCTCCTCCTCTATCCTCTATCCTCCTCCTCCATCCTCTATCCTCCTCCTCTATTTCTATCCTCCCCCTCTATCCTCCTCCTCTATCCTCCTCTCCTCTATCCTCCTCCTCTATCCTCTATCCTCCTCCTCTATTCTCTATCCTCCTCCTCTATTCTCTATCCTCCTCCTCTATCCTCTGTCCTCCTCCATCCTCTATCCTCCTCCTCTATCCTCCCTCCTCCTCTATTCTCTATCCTCCTCCTCTATCCTCTCTCCTCTGTCCTCCTCCTCTATCCTCTATCCTCCTCCTCTATCCTCCTATCCTCCTCCTCTATCCTCCTCCTCTATTCTCTATCCTCCTCCTCTATCCTCTATCCTCCTCCTCTATTCTCTATCCTCCTCCTCTATCCTCTATCCTCCTCCTCTATCCTCCTCCTCTATTCTCTATCCTCCTCCTCTATCCTCTATCCTCCTCCTCTATCCTCTATCCTCCTCCTCTATCCTCCTCTATACTCTATCCTCCTCCTCTATCCTCCTCCTCTATTCTCTATCCTCCTCCTCTATCCTCTATCCTCCTCCTCTATCCTCCTCCTCTATTCTCTATCCTCCTCCTCTATCCTCTATCCTCCTCCTCTATCCTCCTCCTCTATTCTCTATCCTCTCTCCTCTCTTTCCTCTCCTCCTCCTCCACCATCCCCTCCACCTCCTCCTCCTCCCCTGTGTCCTCTGGGAATATTCAGACCTTCAACTCTACTCAACCCTGTCTTCATCCTCTAGCCTCTATCCTTCTCCTCTATCCTTCTCCTCTATCCTCCTCCTCTGTCCTCTTCCTCGATCCTCCTCTATCCTCTGTCCTCCTCCACTATCCTCCTCCTCGATCCTCCTCCTCTATCCTGCTCCTCCTCTATCCTCCTCCGCTATCCTCCTCCTCTATCCTCTTCCTCTATCCTCCTCCTCTATCCTCTACCCTCCTCCTCGATCCTCCTCCCTCTACCTCTATCCTTCTCTATCCTCCCCCTCTATCCTCCTCCTCTATCCTCCTCCTCTATCCCCCTCTATCCTCCTCCTCTATCCTCCTCCTCTATCCCCCTCTATCCTCCTCCTCTATCCTCCTCCCTCCTTTATCCTCCATCCTCCTCCTCTGTCCTCCTCCTCTATCCCCCTCTATCCTCCTCCTCTATCCTCCTCTATCCTCCTCTATCCTCCTCCCTCCTTTATCCTCCATCCTCCTCCTCTATCCTCCTTCTCTATCCTCCTCCTCTGTCCTCCTCCTCTATCCCCCTCTATCCTCCTCCTCTATTCCCCTCTATCCTCCTCCCTCCTTTATCCTACATCCTCCTCCTCTATCCTCCTTCTCTATCCTCCTCCTCTGTCCTCCTCCTCTATCCCCCTCTATCCTCCTCCTCTATCCCCCTCTATCCTCCTCCTCTGTCCTCCTCCTCTATCCTCCCTCTCTATCCTTTTCCTCTATCCTCCTCCTTTATCCTCCTCCTCTATCCTCTTCTTCTATCCTACAACTCTATCCTCTGACTCTATCCTCCTCCCTCCTTTAACCTCCCTCCTCCACCTCTATCCTCCTCCCTCCATCTCTATCCTCCTCCTCTATCCTTTTCTTCTATCCTACAACTCTATCCTCCGACTCTATCCTCCTCCCTCCTTTATCCTCCATCCTCCTCCTCTATCCTCCTCCTCTGTCCTCCGACTCTATCCTCCTCCCTCCTTTAACCTCCCTCCTCCACCTCTATCCTCCTCCCTCCATCTCAATCCTCCTCCTCTATTCTTCTCTATCCTCCTACTCTATCCTCCTCTCTCCTTTATCCTCCTCCCTCCACCTCTATCCTCCTCCCCTCACCTCTATCCTCCTCCTCCCTCCTCTATCCTCCTCCCTCCTCCTCTATCCTCCTCCCTTCTCTATTCTCCCTCTCCACCTCTATCCTTCTCCTCTGTCCTCCTCCCTCCACCTCTATCCTCCTCTATCCTCCTTTCTCTGCCTTTATTCTCCTTCTCCATCCTTCTCCTCCTCCTTTTCCACCTCTGTTCTCCTGCTCTTCCTCTTCTTTCCTCTCCCCTCCTCCTCCACCATCCACCATCCACCTCCACCTCCTCCTCCTCTGCTGTGTCCTCTGGGAATATTCAAATCTTCAACTCTTAAATCAGACATACTGACATCAGTCTTCAACTCTTCCCATATCAAATAAAATACAATAAACATTCTCAATTTAATAATAGTATAATAACAGATATCAATATAATAGTATAATAAGAGATGTCAGTATTATAGTAATAGTATAATAGCATATATCAATATATAACAGCTGATATTATCAGCTTTTTTTATCAGATCCTCATTATGTCATAATAATGATGTAATAATAATAATAATAATAATAATAATAATATAATGGTGTAATAATACTAATAATTATGTAATGATACTAATGATGATGTAATAGTATGAATTAAATTTTTGTTTGTGTTTTTATCCATTTTAATATTTGAACATGTTGTAAAAATACTTTGTTGTTTTTTGGTTATTGATTGTCTCCTAATTCTTTAAAAATCAATCAGTCCAACAATTAACTCATGATTCCTATAGATAATTAAAGCACTTATGACATATTATCAGTCTAATTAATGAAGTCTGGCACATGACAAGTTATTTATTATTGTATGCTAATAATTCAAATAGCACCAATAAAGATGGCAATAACTATTCAAATGCCCATATGTTTTATACTTTTATGTATAATAATAATAATAATAATAATAATAATAATAATAATAATAATAATAATAATAATCCCGATGCGTGTGCTCATACTTGACGGACACTGTCGGTAATATATTTATTTCCATTTCTCCACAACAGAAAAAAAACTAATAAAGGTCTTTTCAGATCACTTTTGTCACTCTGAAATAAAGTGCAGATCTATTTGTAAATTTTAACGAGCAGTGAATGATTTTATGTAATAATAATAATAATAAACCAAATAGCCTGATAAGAAAAACAAGCATCAACGCGCTGAAATGAAAATTCATGAAATTAAATGAAAATAAATAAATTAATAAATAATAAATAAATAAAAATATATATACAGTATACAGTATATATCGCAATTTGAAACCCGTGTATCGTATTAATTTAGTTCTTTAAATTAAGCCTAAAATGTTCCTCACCATCTGCTCCTCCACCGTCTGTCAGAGCGCATTCCTGATTGATTAAAGGCCAATTTAAGATAAAATAAACGCCTAAAACTGTTTTTAAATCAGTGAAATGAAGTAGGAAGGTTTGGCGTGTGTGCAAAAACATATGAGTTAATTCAAAGTATTTAAAGTTGTTTTTTAGAAGACGTTTGTTCCATTCGGTGTAATGAAGTCCTGTGTGAAACATCACGAAGACTGATTCATTTAAAGAAATCCAGCCATTTAAGAGGCAGTTCAGTCATGAAGAGCTGTGTGCGTAAATGAAAAGAAATTGAATACGTTTTAATTAATGATTGCCCATTGTTGTATTTTTAAATATAACTTTAATATGTAATAATATATCTTTATCGTTTCTAGTTGCAGCTTCAGCTCGGCGCTGTAAAATAAAAAGACATAAAACAGAAACAAAGCAGATTGCTGTTAAAGCCGTTCAAACAGCAGCTCTCAGCGGCGCTATTTGTCAATGCAAATTGGTGAGGGGCACCCCATACCCCCCTTAGTCCACACACACTAACACACACACTGTGCGTAAAATGTTGCCAAACACATCAACGTACCCAACAGAGCGCAGCGCAGCTCCGGCGCAAACATCCCCGAAAATCAGACTTCTTAAATCGACTTATCTCGGCTCTTTTTGCCGCCGCAGCTTCAAATGAAAATGACTTGTGTTGGCTCAGTGCGTCCGTGTAAATACGTGTAAATGAAACCACGTTGTGCCCCCCGCCCCGTCCCCCCTCCCTCCTCCTGGATGTGATCATGTGACGATGAAGAAGTGGCCCATTAATGAAGCTCCTCTCCGGGGCTCTTTACTGCTCCTTTCACGGCCGTCCTGCCAGCAGACGGGACAGACCGGGAGAGGGACATGGAGGACGCAGCAGCAGAGCCGCTTAGCGCAGCAGGAGGAGGAAGGACACCTCGCTGCACCTGCTGGGGACCCGCCGCGGACAGAAAGGATCGAGAGGAGGAACCAGCCGCTGCTTCTTTAACTTTTCCTCAACTTGAAGGCGGAGTGGAATCGCGGCTCCAGCTGCGTGCGTAAAAGACGGGACCATGTGTGCCAAAAACCAGGCAAGTTTCTTTTCGTGCATAACGGTGTTTTGAAGAGTTGGAACTGTTTGGACAAAGTTTGTAAAAAGTGCGACGAGTGTTTTCTGCTGTGTGCAGACTGAGACTAGACTCATCCCGGACCAGGCCCGGCTCAGCAGAATAATGCCTCGCCCGGGGAGGAACACGTACAGCGACCAGAAACCTCCGTATTCTTACATCTCCCTCACGGCCATGGCCATCCAGAGCTGCCCGGAGAAGATGCTCCCCCTCAGTGAGATTTACAAGTTCATCATGGACCGGTTCCCGTACTACCGGGAGAACACGCAGCGGTGGCAGAACTCCTTGCGGCACAACCTGTCTTTCAACGACTGCTTCATCAAGATCCCCCGCAGACCGGACCAGCCCGGTAAGGGCAGTTTTTGGGCTCTACACCCGAGTTGCGGCGACATGTTTGAGAACGGCAGTTTTCTGCGGCGCAGGAAGCGCTTTAAAGTGGGCGGCATGGTGGTCACGGACCCGCTGGGACCCAGCAAGCCGCAGGACACCGCTCACTACCTGCAGCAGCAGGCCAAGCTGCGACTCAGCGCTCTGCACGCCGCCGCGCACCTCCCGCAGATGCCGGGCGGATATAACCTGAGTTCCGTGTCGCAGCCGTCCGGCTTCAAACACCCGTTCGCCATCGAGAACATCATCGCCAGAGAGTACAAGATGCCGGGCGGGCTGGCGGCCTTTTCCACCACCGGCTACCCGCTCCACAACCAGCTGACCACGGCCTGGCCGCACATGTACGGCTCCGGGATGATGGACAGCGCAGCTCCCATCTCCATGGCCAGCGACTACTCGGCCTACGGAATGCCGCTCAAGTCCATCTGTCACGGCGGCCAGACTCTGCCCGCCATTCCGGTGCCCATCAAACCCACGCCCGCCTCAATGCCGGGCCTTCCGGGCCTACCCGCACACATCCCGGCCTTCCTGGCGAACTCTCCCCAGTCTCTGAGCCCCACCTCCCCGCAGACAGCCACCGGCCAAAGCAGCCCGGCCGCGCCCGGAGAGGCGCTGTCCTCGTCGGCCTCGGCGCTGCAGTCCGCCGCGGTGGCGGTGCACTGACGGGAATATCTCACTGTGTTCCCTTTATCTTTCTTTTCAGAAATAAAAACAAATCCCGACTAAAATATCTTAATAATTAATGAAGAACTTTGTGTCCTGGTGAACCAATCCTGCGGTAGAGCTGAAGACGTTTTTTTAAAAATATATATAAATATATTTCTGAAAAGAAAGAAATTCATCCATCACACCTTCAAGCCTGAACATATTTTCCTCATCCTGTAAAGACGCAGCAGGTTGACCTCTGACCTCCAGTAAACAACAAAAATAATGATCTAGGTTTTCACCAAACAGTATTTTTCCTGTGAATCTGTTTTGTTTCATGTGGGGAACTAAAGTGGTTTTACTGCGCTGAATCAGTTTTCCTCCACATTCCTTCACAGTAGACTGACTCGCTGTTCGCGGTCGGATCGTGTCGTGACAAATGATCAGGATCTTTTGTGTTTGCAGCCTTTTCTTCTCAAACTGAAAGAGAAATCTCAGATTAATGACTCTTAAAGATCTGTTTCACTTCAGCCTTTCTGCTCTTTCTTTCCTGCCCCACAAACAAAAGTTAAACCCAAGAGGAAGTTCATTTGTTTTTACACTTGCAGGATTTTTCTTCCAAAAGTATTAATAAACGCAACAAAAATCTCAAGACAAAAATCTTCATGATAATGCAAATTAGCATTTGGTGAACCAAATAATGAGTATTTTGTCCTATTTTAATTTTTATTTTAGTTGTTATAATCGATATGAACAATCGAAGAGATGAGAAGAGGAACTAAGACTTGAAATCATATATTTATGTCAGAAACATAAACCACTGGAGATATTTGACCATGAATTCAAAGGATCGACCGTCTCTGATGCACTTTTTTCAAAATGAACTCTAGATGTTTTTTATTCCGTAGCCGAGAGCCGTGTTGGTTTAATTTAAAGGTTTTTTAAAAGCTGTGGTGTATTTGTACTGCTGCATGCTCCTGCTGTCTGAAAAAGTCCAAAATAATTCAGTGTTTGTTTGTTTATTCAGGCTGAAAGCAAAAAGCATGAACATGAACAACGGGTTTTTATTCCCTGCACACTGTCTGCTCATCCACATCCATTAAAAAACCTTGAAAAACACACAAAAATCAGTGAAGAGGCCTGTTATTCTCTCTCTCTCTCACACACACACACACACACACACACACTGAGTGTATTTACTGCAGTATTTTTTTTTTTTACATTTTTTGATTGATTGATTGATTGATTGACTTTATATGTATATCCAAATTTTACATTCATCCCGAGATTAACGTGCCTTTAGTCTGGGAAAAATCAGCCAGGTTTCTACTTGTGGCTTTCAGATATTTAAAAGGACAGAAAATTAAACTTGCTGCTGAATTATATACATATATTAAACGTATTTGAATATGTGAATATTGACCACATGCTGTACCAACAGTACTTTCACTGTAAAATGCTTAATATTATATTGATACTTAATAATTTTAATGCATTAAAATGGACAGTAAATGAATGTCAATAACAGTACGTCCACTGTAAAGTGATGGCTGTGAACTGTTCACACATTTCACTGTAACAATATAGTAAAATGTGTATGTGTAGAATATGCAGATAATATTAATACTAATAATTAGTATTTTTTAAAATTAACACCTGGATATTTAAACATTTTAATTAGTTATTCAGCGTTTTTTAAAGTGAGTATATTTTATAATAGATTTAAAAACTGTAATATTTTAATAAATGAATGTTCTCATGTTACACAGAGCAGAGACAGTGTGAAGTTTAAAATCTATTTATTCAAGTTCTGTACTGTCATTTACTGGAGTATTTCCATTTCATGATACTTTTACTCCAGTATAGTTATGTGACAGTTGGACAATGCATCAAGTACTTCAACCAACTACAACAGAAAACTAGGGTTACACATGGATGCGTCAGTAATGACAATAATAATAACTAATAATACAATATTTAACAGTGAAACACTCAAAGGGCTCATTTTTCATCATCATGAGTACTTTTACTTTTGAATCTTTAATTTGCTGATAATATGTACTTGTAGTGGAGTATTTTCACAATGTGGTTTCAGTACTTTTACTGCAGTGAAGGCTCTGAATACTTCCACCTCTGTGTAAAAGCACACAGCATCATTTCGGTGCATTTAAAGATGAACTTTAAGAAAAGTGAAGTCAGTCTGCGAGCAGTCAGGGAGTCTTAATGTCCAACATGTCCTGCACTTTATTTCTGTGTTTCTGAGGCACATTTCCAACAGATGCTGTTGGTTTTTAGATCACCTCACGTTCATGTTTAATGGACGCATCCTCTCACAGGTTAATGTGTGTCTGATAGCATCTGTCCACTTTAATCGACTCTCTGTTGAAAGACGACAGACAGCTCTTGTGCTCTTCTCAAGAGCTTTGTATTGTGGCAGAGTGACGGAGGTCTGGTGTGTCAACACTGGCCGGTTTGTGGAGAGAGCTGAATTAGCAGCAGGCAGCGTCTGGGCGGCCGTAAGGGATTAGCCAGTTAACACTTCCCTGGTGCCAAACACAATGTGCGCCGTCACTGTGTATAGGTCTTTGAGTGTGTTGCCGAGAGACACCGACTGTTACCATAAAAATGTCAGTATGTGAGCGCTCCCTCCCTCCTGAGCTTTGTGACCACACAAGTAAAACAAATGACATTTAAAGAGGAAAAGTCTCGCCTGCTGTTATTGACATTCCTGCTCAGAGAAGAAGAGAGAAGAAACAGTCCTGCATTCACATGTTTACTGAGGTGAACGTGGTAGAAATACATGGAGGTACTAACAGTAGGAGGTGGTGGGAAAAGCTGTGGTGGAGGAGTAGATGGAGGAAGAGGAGGTGGGAGAAAGGATGATGAGCAGATGAGGAGGGGTAGATTCAGATGTCTCCACGTGAAGGTCTGAAGGGATAAAACCAGACACTCATCACTGATTTATTCATCGATTCACATTAATTAATTCATTCATTCATTCACCCAAACTTTAAAGTCATAATAATAATCAGAATAATATTTTCATAAAATCTAAACGTTCTTCTATTTGTGGTAAAACATTTTTCTACAATAGTGATTCAATGCATTTACCTTCAGTCGTTACCTCTCTATAGTCTGTTTTATTGTAGTTTTATTATAGTTTTTAACCACATTACCAACATCAGTTTACTGTTCCCTCTTATACAGTCATAACAGTGTATTTCTTTATCCACATCGAGAGACTGAAGGTAGTAACTCTAACCCGACAGTCATAACAGTGTATTTATCCACATTGAGACTGAAGGTAGTAACTCTAACCCTACAGTCATAACAGTGTATTTCCAATCTACATCAAGACACTAAGGTAGTAGCTCTATCCCTACAGTCATAACAGTGTATTTATCCACATTGAGACTGAAGGTAGTAACTCTAACCCTACAGTCATAACAGTGTATTTCCAATCTACATCAAGACACTAAGGTAGTAGCTCTAACCCTACAGTCATAACAGTGTATTTATCCACATTGAGACTGAAGGTAGTAACTCTAACCCGACAGTCATAACAGTGTATTTCCAATCTACATCAAGACACTAAGGTAGTAGCTCTAACCCTACAGTCATAACAGTGTATTTCCAATCTACATCAAGACACTAAGGTAGTAGCTCTAACCCTACAGTCATGACAGTGTATTTCTTTATACACATCAAAACACTAAGGCAGTAACTCTAACTCTACAGTCATAACAGTGTATTTCTTTATCCACATCAAGAGACTGAAAGTAGTAATTCTAACCCTACAGTCATAACAGTGTATTTCTTTATCCACATCGAGAGACTGAAGGTAGTAACTCTAACCCTAGAGTCACAACAGTGTATTTCCAATCTACATCAAGACACTAAGGTAGTAATTCTAACCCTACAGTCATGACAGTGTATCTCTTTATCCACATCAAGAGAAAAAAGGTAGTAACTCTAACCCTAGAGTCATAAAAGTGTATTTCTTTTCCCACATAGAGAAACTGAAGGCAGTAAATCTAACCCTACAGTCATAAAAGTGTATTTCTTTTCCCACATTGAGAAACTGAAGGCAGTAACTCTAACCCTACAGTCATTAAAGTGTATTTCTTTTCCCACATCGAGAGACTAAGGTAGTAACTCTTACCTTAAAGTTATAACAGTGTATTTCTTTTTTCTTTTTCTTTTTCATCAGTGTACATCAGTGTAAGGTAGTGAACAGAGTACCTAAACAGGTAGTGAGCAGAGTACCTGAGTGAACACTGAGTGAACATAGTATCTGAGCACGTGGTGATCAGAGTACCTGAACAGGTAGTGAACAAAGTACCTGAGTGATCACTGAGTGAACATAGTATCTGAGCACGTGGTGATCAGAGTACCTGAACAGGTAGTGAACAGGGTACCTGAGCAGGTAGCGAACAGAGTATCTGAGCAGGTAGTGATCAGAGTACCTTAGTGAACATAGTACCTGAGCAGGTAGTAGGTACCCTCAGATCTACCAACACCACCAGCCTTCTCACCCCTCTCACCGGTCCAAGTACTGGACTCGGTGGGGGGGGGGGGGGGGGGAGAGCCTCCTCCACTGTCTCTGTAACTCACTCCCCTCCTTCAAAACGTCACTTAGAACTCACCT
Source organism: Pterois miles (assembly GCA_947000775.1). NCBI lineage: Eukaryota > Metazoa > Chordata > Actinopteri > Perciformes > Scorpaenidae > Pterois > Pterois miles. The sequence continues at coordinate 2,703,441 of CAMQGK010000038.1, read as the reverse complement.
GTTTAAATTCGAGGATCTGGTCTTTAATACTCTTGTATTTTGAAAGGGGTCGATTTTTTAAACCTGAAAACTGAGTCACGAGGAGGTGCAGAAATCTAGTTTTCTCCCAGCTGTGGCTCAGAGTGTAGAACAGGTCGTCCACCAATCAGAAGGTTGGTGGTTCGATCCCCGGCTGCTCTGGTCACATGTCAATGTGTCCTTGAGCAAGAAAGTTGGATGGGTGGATGTGACATGTAGTATAAAGCATTCTGAGTGGTTAGACGACTAGAAAACTCTCTCTATATAAATATATATAAATGCAAGTCCATTTACCGTTTACCATTCTCAGAACACTTGAATTACAACATGCTGAAATGTTGTTGTGGGATTTTTGCCCAAAGATGACAAAAACTTTCTTCCTACTGCAGGTTTAAAGCACCATATAAATAAAACGCATTATTATTATTGTTGTTATTATTATTATTACTATTATATTGTGGCTTCAGTGGAGTGGAACTGGACAGGACATGATTCAGGTCTGAAACGTCACAAGCACAATTAAAGTTAAATATCAGCTGGCTGTCTGATGGCGGCAGCGGCCCTTTCCTTCGCTGTATGTTGAGCTGTAATTAATCACGAGTCCCTGGCTTTGTGTTCGTTAATTAGAGACTTCAGGGAGGGGTCTGACAGCGAGGTGTCCTCAACAAAACACTAATTAACAAACAGTTTCTTCAGCGTATACGAGCGGCCCTGTGGAGAGAGATCACACCGAGGAGGAGAGAAGAAGAAGAACATGATGATGGTGATGATGATGACACGCCGGTGTTCAGAGCATCCCTCCCCTGCCAGCCAGACGGCACATGGCTTATTTACACTGATGAATTCATTCATCAGATGATGATGAATTAATCCACCAGATGATGAAACTGTGTGAAACAATATGAAGACTTTTAGACACGAAGAGGCGAGTGTCACACTGTGGGAGGTGAGACTCAAAACTTCTAATACCTGAAAGAAAGAGCACACAGTCTGTTCACTGGTGTGCGGTACAGTACGGTATATCTTTAACCTTCACTGTCATCACCTGGATGTCTGCTCACCTGCAGCAGTCACACCAAGTCAACTTTCTGTCTGAGAAGATATTTTGAACATAAAGGAAGAACCTGAAATATTAGAAATATTTCTAGATGTACTTTTGTGTGCTTCAAAGCTGCACTGATCGATATATCTTTATTTGAACAAAGAAAAAAAGAAAAGACACTGATATTGTTTTGTATCACGTCTCATTAATGTTTTGTTCTTTTATTGTCGTTTTCATTTTGTCTGTATTGTATTTTATCTGTGCAAACACTTTGTAAATACAGTACTGTGAAAAAGTATTTGCCCCCTTCCTGATTTCTTATATTTTTGCATATTTGTCATACTTACATGTTTCATATCATCAAACAAATTTTAATATCAGACAAAGATAACTGGAGTAAATAGAAAATGCAGTTTTTAAATGATGGTTTCATTTATTAAGGGATAAAAGCTATCCAAACCTACCTGGCCCTATGTGGAAAAAGTAATTTGCCCCTAAACCTAATAAGTGATTGTGCCACGCTTGGTGGCAACAGCTGAAGTCAAGTGTTTGCGATGACTGGCGATGAGTCTTTTACATCGCTGTGGAGGAATTTTGGCCCACTCTTCTTTACACAATTGTTTTAATCCAACAACATTGGAGGGTTTTCGAGCATGAACGGCCTGTTTAAGGTCATGCCACAACATCTCAGTTGGACTGAAGTCAGGACTTTGACTAAGCCACTGCATTTAAGCCATTCAGAGGTGGACTAGCTGGTGTGTTTCGGATCATTGTCCTGCTGCAGAACCCAAGTGGGCTTGAGCTTGAGGTCACGAACTGATGGAGGGACGTTCTCCTTCAGGATTTTCTGGTAGAGAGCAGAATTCATGGTTCCACCAGTTAACCAGTCCAGGTCCTGAAGCAGCAAAGAAGACCCAGACCATCACACTACCACCACCATGTTTGACTGTTGCTGTGATGTTGTTTTTATGAAACGCTGTGTTACTTTAACCCAGATGTAACTGGACGCACACCTTCCATAAAGTTCATCCTTTGTCTCGTCAGTCCACAGAATATTTTCCCAAACGTCTTCAGATCATCAAGATGTTTATTGCCAAATGTGAGACGAGCCTTTGTGCTGTTTTTTGTGCTGTTGAATCCTGGACACTGACCTTAACTGAGGCAAGTGAGGCCTGCAGGTCTTTAGATGTTCTGGTTTGTTTGTGACCTCCTGGATGAGTCGTCGATGCTCTTGGAGTAATTTTGGTCGGCTGGCCACTCCTGGGAAGATTCACCGTTTCAAGTTTCTCCATTTGTGGATAACGGCTCTTACCGTGGTTTGCTGGAGTCCTAAAGCCTTAGAAATGGCTTTGTAACCCTCTCCAAACTGATAGATGTCAGTGACTTTGTTTCTCATCTGTTCTTGAATTTCTTTAGATCACAGCATGATGTGTTGCTTCTTGAGACCTACCTAACTTTGTCAGACAGACTTTGTCTATTTAAATGGTCTGGCAGTAATCAGGCCTGGGTGTGGCTAGTGAAATTAAACTCAGCTTTCCAAAAAAATTGTGGTTAATCACAGTTAATTCAAGATTTAACGAGGGGGCAATTACTTTTTCATATAGGGTCTGGTAGGTTTGGATAACTTTTTTCCCTTAATAAAGAAAACCGTCATTTAAAAACTGCATTTTCTATTTACTGAGGTTATCTTTGTCTAATATTAAAATTTGCTTGATGATCTGAAACATTTAAGTGTGACAAATCAGGAAGGGGGTAAATACTTTTTCACAGTGCTGTAGTGTCCTGTTGTGGCAACTGGTTTTCGTGTTCAAACTGCTCCACCCGCCCCACAGTGCTCGAGGCCTTCACCCCCAGCTGGAGGAGCTTTTAGCTCCACGGTGTCTCTTTCTTCCCAACAATCGTCGATGTCTATCTGCACATCGCTGCTTTCTGGCACCTCGGCCTCTCACAGCAGCTTTGAACTGAGGCTGTTAGGTGTTAGTTTATGGATGACGGCTGCAGATAAGATTCCTGAATGGGCCGTAAATTAAAGTCAGAGAAAATACTAAGCTGGAGGAGAAAATCCACAGAGGTCGTTAGAGCTGACAGTCTGTTATCACCTGACACATTTTCCAAATAACAACCAAACAACAACTCTAAGCTGCTGCATGAACACCTGCAGGCAGCTGTTCCACCTGTCTCCAGCTAATGGAGAAAACATTACAATGAATACAAGCCAGCTGCTTGGACTTGGCTTAATTCTGTTTCTTGCTCTGAGTAAATCATCACCAATCAAATGTGGGCTTGAACCAAACATGTCTGAACAGAGTCCTGACCTGAACCAACGACGAGGGACGTAGAAGGAGGTCCACACACTGTAGCTCCCTTTAGATGCTATTTACGATCCCATCTTAGTGACGTTTGGAGCTCCAGCTCTGCTTCAGACAAGATTGTGGTCAGGTGACTCTGACGTGGCGTGTTTCAGAGAGTCAGGTGACTCTGATGTGGCGTGTTTCAGAGGGCGTGTTGTCAGGTGACTCTGACGTGGCGTGTTTCAGAGGGCGTGTTGTCAGGTGACTCTGACGTGGCGTGTTTCAGAGAGTCAGGTGACTCTGACGTGGCGTGTTTCAGAGGGCGTGTTGTGAGGTGACTCTGACGTGGCATGTTTCAGAGAGTCAGGTGACTCTGACGTGGCGTGTTTCAGAGGGCGTGTTGTCAGGTGACTGACGTGGCGTGTTTCAGAGGGCGTGTTGTCAAATGACTGATGTCTGCAAAGAGATGCTGTTGGTTTTAGTGATCTGGACATGTTTCCTTTCTCTGTGGATGAACTAATTCAACTGTGTCTGTTGTTGGTGTAAAATGAATTTTTAGTTGTTATGACATTAAAAAAGATGTGGTCAGAATAACAGAAAGCAGCGACTCATCATGTGAAAACACTCAGTATCAGTTTAGATGCCATACATCAGCGCAGGCTGTGTGTGAGTGCAGCAGTTCAACAGGACAGTTTATGGCGGCGTTGAACCCACCTGACGGCTGCAGGGAGCGGCAGCCGAGCCCTCCCTTCCCTCCTCCCTTCTCATCACGTACAGGTGCACTCTGGGAGGGCGGCGCTGCCTGCCACAAACCATTTAGAGGGCCGAGAGGGGAGGCAGAGGGGAGGCTAGTTAGTGGGCGTGTGAAAAGAAAACGACACTAATTCATTGGTAATAAAAGCCCCCCCCCAGGCAGATCCACCCACCCACCCTCCCCCACGACTAATTGTCAGACATGGGGGGGGGGGGGGGATCTGCCGCTGAGACCACAACAGCTACTAAGCATCATAATAAACCAATTAATAAACAGGGAGGTCGTAAACAGTAAAAATATTTTCCCTTGTGTTTTATTCAGTTTTTAATTCATCCACCTTGATTTGTGTTGATACTAAATACTACAAAAGATGGACTAAACCATTAAATAAAGCTCAAGATGAAATAAATCAGAATTATTAGCTCATAGTTTTGATTAGCAGCTGAAACCAATGATGGACAAACCCACCAAAACAAGACCTGACACTAAAGATATTTTCTGTTTATAGATGAATAGTTATTTGATTTTTTTTTTTTTTAATTAAATGATTTTGCTGGGGTATTATTTTGGAAATCAACAGTGACTCTTCTTCTCAGCTGTGCTCTTCAGTTTTATATATAATTATGTGCAGTATGTAGGCTAAACTGTATATACTATAAGCTGTATATACACTGTATAACTAACCGTTCAGCCTGTAGTCTTTCAAGGAAAGTATAAAGCTGAATATAAATTCCCTGTTTAAAGCGTTTTTTCTTTTCTACAACAGGAACAGAAACTTACTGTATATGTAATATGTAATATACTTGCTTAAGGCTGCGTCTATTTGTCTAATTATTAGTTCATGTGTTGACCCATTCAGCCTGTCAGAGATCCAGGTTTATCCACGCTCACAGGGGGAAGCCTTGTTATTTGGGTCACACATGAAATCAAACAGATTCACCTCTAGCTGAGACAGATGATTTATTCAGGCGCTGGCAGCCGGTCGGCACGGCGACAGATTGTGTTCTTGGTGATCTGACAGCGCCGAAGGGAAAGCGAGAGACGAGGCTCAGCAGAGACACAGAGATGAAGTTTAGCCTAGCTTAGCTTAAACTACGTCTGTTCCCTGTGTGGCTCAGAAACAGGAGACAGCATGTAAATCAGACAGCTCTGGAGTTGTCGCTAGGCTAGCAGTTTCCCTCTGCTTCCAGTCTTTGTGCTACGCTAAGTTAAACCCCACCCTGGACCAATGAAATGAGTATCTATCCATCTTCCTCTTCAGACTCATGGGGAACAAAGACAATAATGGAGTGCTCCTTTAAATATGTAATCAATTTACAGAAACTAACAGACTGATGTGACCTGTAAGGATAAACCATTAGCTTACTGGAAAAGTTTGCTTAAGATTTGCTAGAAATTAACTTAAAAGGTTAGTTTGGATTTACTGAAGAGGTTTTGTTTGAGGTTCCTATGCACTGTCAGTATGTGATACAGTGACCAGAGATCCCGGTTGGTCTGGATAGTCTCGGCTCTCGAGTCCTGACAAATACATGCATCTATATCTTTCTCTAGATTAAGCTTGATCCCCGGTTCCTCCTGTCTGTGTGTCAAAGTGTCTTTGAGCCAGACTCCGAACCCCATGGTGCTCCTAATGATGGGTTAAATGCAGAGGTCAAAGGTCATGTATGTATATGATAGGGATGGGAACGGTTCAGGTAAAAATCCGAACTGTTTAGTTCGCTAGTCATGGTTCGGGTCATGTAAGTATCGTTTGGTTCATTTGAAATTTTTCATTTTTTCCATTTCAGGCTTATGGAAAGAGGCTGGGACACGGGCAGAGAGGAATATGAGGTATCACACATGCGCAGTGTAACTGAAGCTGAGGTTGTGAGTTTTTATTGGCTCAATTTCAGCGACCAGATTTTACATGTGTTGTACCGCCAAAGATGTGACGTGCTGATGAAGCGTGACCCAGCCTCCTTCCTTCTCAAACCTCTCAGCTGGCAGAGACACTGATGAAGTGCAGAGTAGTCATTTTGTTAAGGAAATGGCGAGTGGACACGATAAAGACCATCAGCGTCGTTTCGCTCTGCTGTGTGGGAGCGTTACAGATTTGGTGTTACACGTGACAGTGACAGGAAAAAAGTGGTGGATAAAACGTCAGCTGTGTAAGCACTGTGCAACACGTGTGGCTAGCTAAAGTTTCAGTTTAGCTCTGGAAACAGTTCCTCCTGATTAGTCAACTTACACTTCAGCTACCATTTGGTTTACTCCAGATCACGTTAGGCAACATTTCATTTTGGTTCAGCTAATAACTGTTCAGTTTAGAGGCTAAAGTAATTTGGTTCAGTTTACTTCACCATTTGAGGCATTGGTACAAAATTGTCATGAGTTTGTGTCTTGGAGGTTCAACGTAAATGTCACAATTCTAATCATCACTGGCAGTGATTGATGTCACCTCTTTAGCTTCTTTAGCTGCTGGCAGTGAACTCCAGAGTTGTGAAGCTCTTTTAAGTTTGGAGAAAGCCTGTCGCCTCGTCTGACACCTCGAGCGAAAAACTGGAATTAGAATTTCACGTCATGAAACATTGGTCCAATCAGATCACAGCGAGACACATCAGTCAATATCATCAGCGGTAAGCAGCATTTTTGGGTGCTTTGAAGTACAACTGCAGCTCACGCTTTGCTTTGTTGTTGGTTTCTCTGGCAGCGACGTTAACACCCTGAGAGCAGCTTGGGTCAATGAGTCAAAGTTCCCTCACAGGTGAGCCATCAATCAACGGTTGTCTGACGTACCTGCTCCTCTTCCCTCCTGTATCGAAAAACAACTTTTTTAAACCTGCAGTGTTGATGTGATCAGTAGGTTTTAAATGCATTTTATCCACTAGAGGTGTTGGAGAAATTTGTCAGTCCAGGTGGAGCATGAAGCGTGATGATAGACTGAACTTGATTACTGGGAATGAGTCAAGAAGGCTCAATGACTCCTCCTCCACCTGAGGCCACATGGATAAATCATGTGTACACACAGAAACGTGTACGCCGTTTCCCATAGACTGAAGAACATGAACACCTCACACAACACCATCATCCCGATCCCAAAGAATCCAAGGATTACAGGTCTTCAGGATTACAGATCCGTCACTCTGACCTCTGTGGTAATGAAGACTTTTGAACGCCTTGTGGACCTACTGCAGTTTGCCTACAGAGCCAACAGGCCTGTAGGCGACGCAGTAAACATAGCCCTTCATTACATTCTCCAGCACCTGGACTCCCCTGGCACCTATGCCAGGATCTTGTTTGTAGATTTCAGCTCTGCATTCAATACCATCAGCCAAGTTCACCTGCAGGTGGATCACAGACTTTCTGACTGGCAGTAGTCAGCATGTAAGGCTGGGGTAGCAAGTCTCCGACACCCAGACCATCAGCACTGGTGCCCCCCAAGGTTACGTCCTCTCCCCACTGCTGCCCCTGCTCCAGTCACCTGACTCTCTGAAACACACCCCTGATGTTTACAGATGACACCACCCTCATCGGCTTCATCTCCGAGGGTGATGAGTCTGCTTACAGAGGGGAGGTTGACCATCTGGCATCGTGGTGCAGCCAGAACCACCTGGAGCTCAACGCTCTGAAGATAGTGGAGGTGGTGGTGGACTTCAGGAGGACCTCAGCCCCACTCCTTCCCCCGGCCATCCCGCATGGCTCCCCTGTCAACACGGTGGAGTTGTTCCATTTCCTGGGAAAGACGATTCACCAGGACCTCAAGTAGGAGTTAAACAGTAGCCAGGGACAAGGCCAGGCTACAGCGGGTCATTCGTGCTGCAGAGAAGGTGATCGGCTGTAATCTTCCCTCCCCCCAGGAGCTGTAGCCTTCAGGACCTTGAGGAGGGCAGGGAAGATTGTGGCTGACCCCTCCCATCCCGGACACCATCTCTTTCAGACTCTGCCATCTGGCAATAGGTTCAGGTCCATCAGGACCAAAACCTCACCCCACAAAAACAATATTTTCCCCATAGCAGTCGGGCTCTCAACCTATATACACCTTTTATGTGATTTATGATTGGTTCTCCAACAGTTTAGGTCCAGTTAGTTTACAGTTCTGGTTCAATCTGAAGGCAAAGAGATGGAACCAGGATGGAGGATATGGAGGATTTCCATAGATGTCTGTACTTTGGCTCATATAAATAGAAGTGAAGGAGGATGTAAGAGGAGAAAAGAGCTGAATTTGATCCTCAGTAAATTTCCTCTTCCATTAATGGAAAAGAAATCGGTCTGTCAGTGAGGAAGAATTAATTGTGTTCTGCAGTAAAGTGTTTTTTTTTCTCTCACAGTTGAAATCGGTAAAACTAACAGTGCACTTCCAGCCGTATTTGCTCACATCCATTCAGCTCGACACAAAGCACGGTTCAATCACTTTTTTCCTCAAGTGGGACTCACGTTTTGTGTGGACAAAATAAACTACTGGAGCCATCTTTTTCTTTCTTTCAGCCTCCTTGCAGCTTTTATTTCACGGCTGCCCCGAGCCTCAATGAGGGTGTCAGCCCTGAAGAATGCCTCCTCCTCATCCTCCTCCTCCTCGTCCTCCTCCTCCTCCTCCGCTCGCTGAGATTCAGCTGCTGTCCAGCCAGCTGACAGCTTCCCCACCACATTGCCTGGCGACTGAAGGGACCACACACACACTCCATGTCCTCCATGTGGTGATTCTTCTTCTTGGCTTTTTGGGAGGTTGACACTGTTTGCAGCCACAGGTCTTTTCTCTCTGGCAGGATTTTACCCTCAACCACATCCAAACTAATTTCAAGCATGGGAGTAAAAACTGTTGAGTGTTAGACAATGAAAATGTTCCAGGTCACAACTACACAACACTCATCAACTCTAGGAATATATATATATATATATATATATATATATATATATATATATATATATATAAGCCAGTACAACCATTTTGAACATCCTGAAGAAGAAAGAAACCAGTGGTGTACTGAGCAACAAACATCGAACCGGTAGACCGAGGGAAACGTCAGTGATTGATGACAGAAACATTGTGAGAGCTGTAAAGAAAAACCCTAAAACAACAAAAGGACAGAGGCGACACCAGAAGATGACAACCACTCATTAGCAATAAGAAGAGGAAGGACAGATTGAAATTAGCCAAAATTTACAGAGACGAGGCTCAAAAGTTCTGGGACAAAGTTTTCTGGACTGATGAGACAAAGATGAACCTTTACCAAAGTGATAGAAAGACTAATGTGTGAAGTCGGTGTTCTCAGGTAAAGATCACCTGTACAGGGAGTTGTCTTCACACTGAACACTGACACCACTTCCTGCATCTGTGACATCAGTCAGACACGTTAAGCAGCTGCCTCATACAGATGTTGATCATGTTTTCCTGTTACTTTCCTCATACAGCAGTTTGTGTGTTTCTGCACTTTTTGTCTTTAATTGGACTCTGAAAGCATATTAATTAGTTCTTCGCTAACGGGCAGGAACATCCAAAAACAAACGTCTTTACACTAACTGTGAGCACTAAGCCGTGTATTCAAAGTCTCTTCTGCTCATGTTGATTCTAGTGACAAAAGATTGTTTGTTTAGCAGCGGAATTAAAATAGAAATATTCAGATTATTTAAACTAATTACACTATGACAATATTCAAGTAATAATCATTCAAATGAGAATCACATTAAAGATGAAGGAGCTCCTCAACATGTGACGTTTCTGTTCAGACAGTAAACCGGCCCCATTCAGCCAGCCAGCCGTGTTAAATGAGCCGTTAGGAATGACCCAGGTTGCACTGACCGTATGAGCTACCATTAAAGAAAAGAAGAGGAAATAACTTAGAAATCTCCATCATATGGGCACCGGACTGAAAAAGGTTTGCTGGATGAAATCTCAGCCTTCAGATTCAGTCTGTAAAAGTGATCCAGCGACGTCGTTTCACCTGATTATCCCAACAGAAGAGGACGTAGTAGGTAATGCTGCAGACATTCGAACACGCCACTTGTATTTTTGATGTTTCATAGACATTAACTGAGAAAAATAATCTGCAAATTAATCAATATTAAAAGTAAATGTTAATGGAAACCCAGATTTGGTCTCAAACTTCTGATGTCGCATCTGATCATTTTAACTTTTCTGTTTGCCACTTCTGTGTAATTTTTCAGTTAGAAAGTCTAATTCTGAGCAAGAAAGTCTCATTATTATTTACCATAAGCATTTCTACATTATGCATGAACTTTTCTTGGTGGATATGATCTGACGAGACGTTCCTGCACTTAAAAACAGAAGCAAAGATCCAATCAGAGGTTTGAGGAGATGGCTGTGAAGATGATATGATACGAAGCAAATCTTCTGAGTGGACCTGAAACTGGAAATGCTGTTGATGTGGACTGGAAGAGAAGAGTTTCACCTCATCTGAAACACCGAAGATGCCGATGCTGACATGTTGACGACTGACAGTTTGATGGCAGTGAGATCTCGTAAAAAATTCTTCTTTGACTCCTGGTTTTTCTACCATATACGACACGGTCACGCTTCGGTTGGCGTACGTTTGACTGACGGGGGTGAAAATGAATCGGCAGGACCACAGCCGCACAATCAGTCTTAAAAGTTAAACAGCCATAAAAGGCTGCAGGAACTTTGACCTTCACAATCTAACCGAGCAGGAAAAGCCAATGATGTGTACAAGGCCCTGCTCGGCCTCGCCAGATTATGATAAAATATGTCTCGGCGACACAAAAAGATAACTGCACGTCTCCCTGTGACAGATACGGGCCCACTATTTTAATAACGGCCCAATTTCTGTGGCACTAAACTGTTTTACTGACGGTTATAAAGCATGCAGCGTGTGACACAGGAAGCACTTCAAAGTAAGATGGACCATGTGAAGCCACAGAGGATTTAAAGCAGCCCATCCAGAGCTAAGTGCTACGACGGGAAAACACGCTCCACCTCATCCACTACACATATGTCACTTTTGATTTTCACCAGCAATTTTTTGTATGATGAAAGAAAACATTTTCAAAACCCAGATCTCGAAGAAATCACCTCAACGTGACGATTCTGCTGTATTGTATTTACATCCCTATCAGGGCTGAATTTCTTGCTCTTTCATTTTGGCTTGATATCTGTTTGTTAATTGACAATACGCCCACCGCTTCTTAACCTAATCCCACTTCCGGACGTTCCTCCTGCAGCACCCCCTCACCGCCTCCCTTCAGACTGAATATCTGGCGGGTTGTTTCAGTCTCATGGGACGCCCCACCTCGCCTGCTCGCCATCATCAGCAGCATCTTCTTAAAACATGGCCGCTGCTGCTCTCTGGTTTATTCACTTTACACAGTGGCGTCCCTCTTTGTGCTCATTAAATATTTAATGGGCAGTTTAAGCGTTTGCTGGGATTAGGCTGCCGTCTCCGGGGAGTCGGCAGCATTGTTTCTCTCCACGGCTGCTAGTTTACAGTCTGTCTGTTTACATTCACTGGTAGTTGTAGGCCGCCGATGGGCGCTGATGGGAATTTACCCCGTGACTGTTCTGCTGAGGAGATCACAGACCGAATAAGTTTATAGGCCACATTTAATGTCCCAAAGTCTCTGTTTGTTTTCACTCTGTAGTTCTATACTGTAAAACTCACTGAATGAATGAGGTGGTTCTATGTTTCAGATGGTTCTATGTTTTAGGTGGTTCTATGTTTCAGGTGGTTCTATGTTTGAGATATTTCTATGTTTCAGGTTGTTCTATGTTTGAGATAGTTCTATGGTTGAGACGGTTCTATGTTTCAGGTGGTTCCATGTTTGAGATGGGTCTATGTTTCAGATGGTTCTATGTTTCAGATGGTTCCATGTTTGATATAGTTCTATGTTTCAGGTTGTTCTATGTTTGAGATGATTCTTTGTTTGAGATATTTCTATGTTTCAGATGGTTCTATGTTTGAGATATTTTTATGTTTCAGGTTGTTCTATGTTTGATATAGTTCTATGGTTGAGACGGTTCTATGTTTCAGGTTGTTCTATGTTTGAGATAGTTCTATGGTTGAGACGGTTCTATGTTTCAGGTGGTTCTATGTTTTAGGTGGTTCTATATTTCAGGTGGTTCTATGTTTGAGATGGGTCTATGTTTCAGGTGGTTCTATGTTTGAGATGGGTCTATGGTTGAGACAGTTCTATGTTTGAGGTGGTTCCATGTTCCAGGTGGTTCTATGTTTGAGATGGGTCTGTGTTTTAAGGTGGTTTGAGGGGTGTTTGAGATGGTTCTATGTTTCAGATGGTTCTGTGTTTGAGGTGGTTCTATGTTTCAGATGGTTCTGTGTTTGAGGTGGTTCTATGTTTCAGATGGTTCTGTGGTTGAGACAGTTCTGTTTCAGATGGTTCTGTGTTTGAGGTGGTTCTATGTTTCAGGTGGTTCCATGTTTCAGGTGGTTCTATGTTTGAGATGGGTCTATGGTTGAGACGGTTCTATGTTTCAGGTGGTTCTATGTTTGAGATGGGTCTATAGTTGAAACAGTTCTATGTTTCAGGTGGTTCCGTGTTTCAGGTTTTTTTATGTTTGAGATGGGTCTATGTTTTAAGGCGGTTTGAGGGGTGTTTGAGATGGTTCCATGTTTGAAATGGTTCTATGTTTCAGATGGTTCTGTGTTTGACGTGGTTCTGTGTTTGAGATGGTCACAGGTTTCTGTGAGGAGGGGGGGGCCTAGTGATGTTCCTTAGTATCACATGTAGATCTGAGATCTCACCGTGTGAAGTCCGTCAGAGATCCTCCGATGTTCCACGCCGTGTCGTACGGAGATCTTTCGTCCTGCCGTGTCCTCTGTGCTGGCAGGTTCTGGTGTTTACATGTGTGGATTTGAACCCAGTTTAACGGGGGGTTCTCATGTGACTGGCGGTCCCGCTGTCTTTGTAGTGGCAGCGCTCTATAACTGACACCCTGAGGGTCTCGGTGCCGGGGGACGTTAGTATTGAGGGGCTGCGGCGCCACGCCTTCCAGCCGCCATATGCTCCAGATAACAAGTCAAACACGGGACTCTTTTCTTGGCTCATTAACACGTTGGACATTTGGCAGGAGACAACCATGTGATCCTGACCTATTTTCAATGAATGCCTCTCTTCAGCCCACATCCATACTGTGCACTATTAGATCTGTTATCATTAATATTATTATTATCACTATTGTTATTATTATTAATGTTGTTGTTATCATTAGTAGTAGCAGTACTATTATTATTATTATTATTATTATTATTAACACTCTTGAGCACTAATGCTGACTGTGCATTATTATTTCTTGTCAGATTCAGGGCCAAACAAACAGTGACAGACGTGTTTTACTCAAATGCTGTGTCGTATCCGCGGTGCAGAGGATTGTGGGTCAGAACAGCCAGACCAGCATGCTGGCCTCGTACTGCAGAATGTGACCCGATGTGGTCAGACATCCTGGTATTTTTGGCATACTGCATTTGACAGAAAAACACGTTGTGACATACTTAACCTTTTTCTGGCACACTATGGTAGTTTGGGTACTGGAATGCACAGAGGCTTTCACATTTGTAGTCCCAAATGAGTGGAGTGCTCCTTTAAAATCCCTTTGACTCCTTATTTCTGTATCTCAGATCGCAGATGCAACCGTAAATAGCCATCAGAATTACTGAAAAACAGCAGACGCTCCAGATTAAAACGTGACTGTGATGGTAGAGATGGTATCCCATGAGTCTCTGCTCACCTGATTCGTCCTGGGACCTTTTTTCTGACATATAAAAATCAAGTGCCTGTAACAGGTTTTTCATTTCATTTCTCTCTCTTCTGGCTGTGCTGCTTCTCTTTATTTATTGAACTTATTTCTTTAAATTTCTACATCACGTCTCGCAATAGCTCCTATAACTTTGGTGTAATGTAAAGATCTATTTGTTACCATCTGAATCAATACAAACAGAACTGACTGAAAGGAAGTAAGAGTCTGTCTTTGGTATTATTATTATTATTATTATTATTAACAATAATAGTAGTAATAATAACATCTCGTCCTATTGTCCCGGCGGAGCAGCATCTCCTTTTATTACCCTGCAGGGTCATTTACAACCCCGTCTGTCTATTCATTGGCTGAGGAGATAATCCTGTGATAAATCCTCTGCTGTGCCCTTCACAGTTGTCATAGCAAGACCATAAACAGCATTTATAACAATCTGGGGGGGGGGGGGTCACTCTGCTTAGCATGCAGAACAGATTAAGATGGGACGGGTCTGCTTAGAGCCGCCGTTCCATCCGTGACAGACAGACGGACTCATGGGAAATGTTCTGGCGCCGACCCGTTTATTCTGAGTGAGGAATGAGCTGCAGTGACGGATCACTCACCGGAAACAAACACCACTAAATCCATTTTTTAGGTGTAAAAAAAAAAAAAATCACCCCAAGTAAAAAAAAACAACATTTACAGGATATGATTGTTGTCTTTTTTTTATTAGCTCTTTATTTCTCTCTTTATGTGAAGGCTTTTAGCTGAGTCACCTCATGTATCAGACGTCCTGTTTATGTTCAGAATAAAATGGACTCCTCAGAAATGCCACCAATTAACGCTATAATGCGAACAGTTTGAGGATTTTTTTTTCTGTATGTCCACAGGTTTTCAACACAAGATATAATAAATGTCATATAATTTAACATTTTTAACATTTTTCTTTGTGTTTTTTTTATTCTATTTTATATTTTTATACTATTTTATTTTATATTATTCTTAAATTGTAGTATTTGTTGTTGCATGTCCATGTTAAAGCACCAAAAAACCAAGACAAATTCCTCGTATGTGCAAACTTACTTGGTAATAAAGATTTTTCTGATTCTGATTCTGATAATAGATATAATGAATATTGGTGTATGAGTGTACAGGAGGTATGACTGTATAGAGGGTAAACATCTACAGCTCCCATAATGCTTTAGGGATGTAAACTGAGTGGAGTTAGTTAGCTGTGGTCTATATTATGTATAGTGTGTGAATATAATACATAATATATGTGTGAATTTCCCCACTGTGGGACCAATAAAGGAATATCTTATCTTATCTTATCTTATTAGTCTCCATGTACTGATCTGTGATCAGCTCCTGTCTCACTGGATCTCTGTGGTTCTGAAGGAAGCTAAATATAAATTATGATAACATGATAAATTGTAGATTCATGGCCATTTATTCGTGGTGCGTTTCGTGTCTGTGTTCAGGTTTGACTGAGTTATGACTCAGTGGAAGTGGTAAAAGGTTAGAAGTTGTTGGATTAGCTTAAAGCCATAGAAAGATAATTAATATTAATATTTTTATAATTTTACTTTTCTTTTAGTAGTGGTTGAAATGATAAAAATCCCCCCTCGACATTTGACGAGTCAAGCCACCACTGTGCTGCGGCGTTTAGCCGGGACGCTGCCGGCTAAACGCCGCCGGAGGGCTCTTCATAGGTACAATTAATCTTAATTAAAGCCGAGTGTGACAAACAACACACAGTCCTCCCTCCCCATTGTTCTGCCTTCGGTGTGGATGAAAGCTGCAGCCATCAGGAGTCCTGGTGAAATAAAAGAATAAATTAAATCACAGCGAGACGACACATAGACAACACAAAGAACATATGAGAGGATCAAAAATGAACATCGGAACAACAGAAACACATTTAACACCAGCAGCAACCAATTAAAACTATCAAATGACAAATGGAGCTGTTTAATATAGTGATAGTGAAATGTTCTGTTACAAGTCAAACAACAAACATTTCACAAAACACGCACTGCCATGGCAACACAAACGTGTAGTAAACTGATTTATAGAGGACCTGTCATGCTCATTTTCAGGTTCAAACTTTAATATTTATATTAATATTTTTGGGTTCCGGGCTGCACGGTGGTGCAGTGGTTAGTGCTGTCGCCTCACAGCAAGAGGGTCGCAGGTTCGATTCCAGCTTGCGGCTCTTCTCTGTGGAGTTTGCATGTTCTCCCTGTGTAAGCATGGGTTTTCTCCGGGTACTCCGGCTTCCTCCCACAGTCCTAAGACATGCTGTTTAGGTTAATTGATGACTCTAAATTGCCATAGGTGTGGATGTGAGCGTGAATGGTTGTCTGTCTATATGTTGTCTGTCTCTATGTGCCATGCGATGGACTGGCGACCTGTCCAGGGTGAACCCCGCCTTCGCCCAATGCCAGCTGGGATCGGCTCCAGCGACCCCCGTGACCCCTAACGGGATAATCGGTTGACGATGGATGGATGTGAATTTTTGGGTTCCTACTAGATCATATTTACATTAGTTTTCTCATCCTGTCTCTCTGAATATACCTGTTTTCACACTCTGTCTGAATATACAGTATATTATATATTATATATCATTCACCCTCTTTCTGAATATATATTAATATAATTCACCCCTTTCTGAATATTATTTATATGATTCACCCTCTGTTTGAATATGTATATTTTATATTAAATATATACTTAACAGTATATCATTCACCCTCTGAATATAAATATTTTATATATCATTCGCCGTCTGTCTGAAATGCTCCATTTTAGACCCTGTCTCTTTAAGAAGCCCCTCCTGAAAAAGCCCAGTGTGCTCTGA
The DNA here is from genome assembly GCA_947000775.1 of Pterois miles. Lineage (NCBI taxonomy): Eukaryota > Metazoa > Chordata > Actinopteri > Perciformes > Scorpaenidae > Pterois > Pterois miles. The sequence continues at coordinate 2,686,779 of CAMQGK010000038.1, read as the reverse complement.
TTGGCTAGAGGGAAAAATGTGGTGCACCTTTGAACAGGTAGTTCTGAAGCTGTGGGTGGTATGTTCTAACGTGACATAGGAAGGGGGGCCACATCTGATTGGCTTGTTGAATCACATGTTTTCTGATCCAGGCCTCCAACAACAAGCTGACTGTCCGGTCTGATTTCACAGTTTGTGGCTTAGTAGGAAATCCAGGTACGCAGATGTAAGTGTGTAAGTGCACAAACGGTGGAAATAAATATCTCTCTGCTGTGAAGTGATTGTTCCGTCTCGGTCCAGCAGTGGTGATAAACTCAAACCAAACTAAATACAGACTCGTCTCCTGTCATTCATCCTGTGTGCTGCAGCCCTGCTGACTGTCTGCTGACTGCTCCGTAAAGAAAACAAAGGACAAAAAAGCCATTAAGTCCAGTCATAAAAGCCCCAGTACCATAACATGCTACATTAAATATCTACTGAGCTCCATAAATTAAGACCAAGCAGCTTCTCAAGCAGTTTGTCTCATTGAGGTTGTTTACTGGAGGAAAAACTTGGACTGTTGACTCTCCTGCAGCACTTTGGACTTTTATTCACCACAACCACCCGTTCTCACTCACAGTTCATCAAATACCGACGTTTGGTCAGCTTTCAACTAACTCCAATGTAAACCGGTCGATGGTCGAAGCAGTGACGTAGCATTAATAGTATGAGAGTCCGTTCAGGGAGGGAGGGGGGTGGACAGGTCAATCAAACACAAGAATCTCCAGGAGACCGCTGTTGATGTCCTGTGTGAAACTAAAACTAAATGTTGATTTATTTTGTCACGACAGTCATCAGTCAGGGGACTCGTCTGTATCGTCAGTCCCGTGACTGGTGGAGGATGCCAGACCCTTCCTGAAATATTCCTGCCGGCCTCAGTTTGCACTGCTAACCCAGACCAGTTTAGTGCCACAGACTACAACAACGTCTGTCAGTTAACTTTAAAAGCTACAGTAACAAGCAAGTTAGCGCCAAGCTGCTATTTCTGCAAGGACCAAAGAACCAAAGTGACCAGTTTTCCTACAAAATACATGATTGGGGCACAGTAAGGACTGCAACTGGACCGGAACCACAACTTTCCCAGCCTGGCACCTCCACAGCCCCTTTGCTTCCATGCACTGGGTAAAGTAACTGGGCCAGTGTCCTACAGAACAATATGACTGACAATGTAAAACTACAAACATGGCCGCCAGGACATCAGTTACTGGTTACATGCATACAATCGTCAATAAACTTCTGTTTTCACAGGATACAACTTAGGTTGAGGCAATATGTCACATGACAAATATATCAACGCTGACTTGTGGTTTCACGCAGGACACACATGCTCATCTCCTGGACAAAAGTATTATTAGTCCCATCCATCCACTCCCATCTCCCTGAACGCAGATAATTTAATTATTAATCAGTCACAAATTGATAGTTTAGTATACTTGAAATGATTTATTGAGACTGCATTAATTGGCCATCATTTTTTTGTTGCTCCAAGGTGTTTTAATGTAAGCTAAATCATATTATTCTCTACTTATTCGTACTTTTGATAGCCATTGTAATGCCTCTTTGAGCTACTGTACCAAAATAATTTGTGTCCTGCTATCATCAATTGATATTTTTAAATTATTCATATTAATTTAAGTGATATCAGTAATTATTTTTAATATTTGCTATTTATTAGACCAGCTGCTACCTGTGTCCCCAACAGCATCCCCAGCATTGCTCTCCCTGTTGAGTTCTCCTAGTTTGTGTTGGCTTTACTTTGGTTACCTGCCAAGTCATGTTTTTGATAGTTAAACCACTGTAACTCTCCCTGCTGCCTTCTCATCTCTTCAACTGCATTTGGCTCCGAACCTACTTTCCTGACACTGTGACAGTACGAAGTGACCCAGTATGTTTCCTCGGACCCTAACTGTGGCAAACTCCTTTCAGCTCACTCATGAGTGTACTCCCCTCTTGGACAACATCTGAAGAAGAAGAAGAAGAAGATCAACCTTTATTAGTCCCACAGTGGGCAAATTCAATTTACACTCTGTTGGTTTTTTTTTTAACTTATACATGGTACATGCAGACCTGAAACACACATACATGCATTAATGGAGAGGTGTCAGAGTGAGGGGGCTGCTCCTGACAAGCGCCCTGAGCAGTTGGGGGTTTGGTGCCTTGCTCAGGGGCACCTCGGCAGTGCCCAAGAGGTAAACTGGCACCTCTCCAGCTACCAGTTCACACTCAGTTTTTTGGTCCATGTCGGGACTTGAACCGGTGACCCGCCAACTCCCTACAGACTGAGCTACTGCCGCCCCCAAGATCTGTGTTCCTGAGTCACTTTGTCTTGGCTGTGGCTCGGAGGTAGAGCGAGTCCATCAATTTGAAGGTCAGCGGTTCGATCCCCGGCTCCTCCAGTCACATGTGAAGTGTCTTTGAGCAAGACACCGAACTCCAAACTGCTCCTAAAGGCTGAGTGTAAATGAGTATTTAGATCAGATCCTGATGGACAGGTTGGTCGGAAGACTAGAAAGTCGATCTATGAATACAGTCCATATATGATCCGTTTACTGTGAGGTAAACCCATTCCTGCAAACCAAGACTTGAAGAGGGACAACTGTCAGTCACCAATGCTGAACATGACAACATGAACCACACTTTTCATTAGAAACGACGTATTCTGTATATACCGTAAACTACTGAGGTCAGCTCCATTGTAATGGACTGGAGAACTCTGAAACCAACCTCCATATTGAAGTTCGTCACAAAAGCAGAGTATTTTCAGTCAGTGAATGAGCTGCTGCAGCCGATCCCTTTAAATCAACCGTCCTCATGCACAGTAAACAGCCCGAACACTGTTTGATTTCATCAATAATTTCACTCGGCTGGGACTCACGTTGTTGTTGGCGTAAAGACATTTCTGTTTACTGTTCGTCAAGTGTAAAGCTGCCGCGAGACACAACAGGTGTCTCCGTCCATTTTTCAGAGACAGAAGCTTCTCTGAAGGAGAAAGAGGAAGGAAACGAGAAAGAATAAAAGGGTTGAGAAATGAGGATGAAGGAGACAGGAAACCATTTCAAAGAGGAGAGGAGGAAGGAAAAAAGAGAAAAGTTGTACAGGAAGCAAGGAGTTATGTTATGGAAGGAAATGAGGAAACAAGGGAAGGAAGGAAGCAAGGAAAAGTTAGGCAGGAAGTACAGCGACTGAAAAAAAGAAGAGAAATTTTAAAATGGCAGCATTAGAGAGAGAAGAGGCGGCTGTAGAAAAAGATGAAAACAAGGAGGTGATAAGTGAGGAGGTGATGAGTAAGTGTAGAGGAAGAATGAAAAAGTGTTTGACAAGGAAGAAAGGACGAAGCAAAGGAGAGGAAGGAAGAAAGAGGACACAAATTAAGGAGAGAAAGAAGGAAGAAAGATAAAGGAAGGAGAAAAGAGGTTTAGATGTAGACATCAGAGGAAGGAGGGAAAAAGGAAGAGAGAAGAAGGAAGGAAAGGAGTTCAGGGCGACTCTGCATCCATCAGCTTCCCTCCTTAGGCGTTAACGAGCTTAACGAGCCACTCTGCCTGGCCTTAAACAAGGAGGGAGACTCATTATTGCTAAATGCTAATATTAGCATGCTAACATACTGATGTTTAACTCATTTAATAACATTTGATAATTAGCACTGAACACCAAGTACAGCTGAGGCTGATGGGAATGTCTGTAGTTTTGGAGGTAAACTGAGTCAGATTTCTTGGTAATCATCCAATAGTGGTGGACCACCTTAAAAAGATCATTTGAGATTAACTCTGTAAGAGAATATAAAAATCAGAGACAGGATTATGCCAATAAAATCTCGATGTCAAAACCCCCTATGTCTCACTATGTCTCAGTGAGAGTTAAAACAATACAAAAAACGACTAATTAAAGTAACTGAAAAGCTCTAGTTATAAAATCTGCAGGGTCATTCAATTGTCACATAAATAATCCTGTAAACATGCACAAAATGCCTCAATAATTCCCTTAATTACTGCAGCCTCCACATGTCAACCCTTAAAAAGCCTTGATACAAATCTTTACTGCCATGAGAATTTAATATTCATCCTGACTTAATGGACAAATTAAGGACATTTAATATATAAAATAACATGCTTTGGTTCATTCAGGGGTCGCGAGGGGATGAAGAGAGTCCTGTTAGAATAAGAGCACTGATCAGGAAGATGGAAATGAAAAAAAAAAAAAAAACACATTACAGAGGAAACAGTGAGAGTTGAGTGTGAACTCAGTTTGTCTCTGAGCTCCAAAACAGCAGCCAGCATGGTGCCAATTAGCACGGAGCACGCTAACATATGCCCTCCTGTAGTTTCTGATTAAAGTGCATATTGATGGTATAAATTATCTCCCTCTACAATAGATAGCTGGGCATCTATATGTAAATGTTTAATTAACCCGTGGCTGAATCGCCGCACCGGTCCAGAATAGAGGTTATTAATCTGATGATGGTGACCATAACGCCGGGCCAATGCCGCTGAAATGAGCCGTCTGGATGTGGAGGCAGATTCATCAGAGATGCCACCTCATTTCCTAAAGTGCTGTTTGTTCTCAGTGATGAAGTTAGCACCACATCAGTCTTTAAGGTGGACTCAAATCTGCCTAATGGTTGTTCTGGCTGAATCTCTCAGCTAGGAGTTAAACAGGAAGTAGTTGTCTAACTCGTCTACCCTGAGTGGAACCAGAGTTAAACAGGAAGTAGTTGTCTAACTCGTCTACACTGAGTGGAACCAGAGTTAAACAGGAAGTTGTTGTCTGACTCCGTCTCCATTGAGTGGAACCAGAGTTAAACAGGAAGTAGTTGTCTAACTCGTCTACACTGAGTGGAACCAGAGTTAAACAGGAAGTCGTTGTCTGACTCCGTCTCCATTGAGTGGAACCAGACTTAAACAGGAAGTAGTTGTCTAACTCGTCTACACTGAGTGGAACCAGAGTTAAACAGGAAGTAGTTGTCTAACTCGTCTACACTGAGTGGAACCAGAGTTAAACAGGATGTAGTTGTCTAACTCGTCTACACTGAGTGGAACCAGAGTTAAACAGGAAGTAGTTGTCTAACTCTGTCTACACTGAGTGGAACCAGAGTTAAACAGGAAGTAGTTGTCTAACTCCGTTTACACTGAAAGGAACCAGAGTTAAACAGGAAGTAGTTGTCTAACTCGTCTACACTGAGTGGAACCAGAGTTAAACAGGATGTAGTTGTCTAACTCGTCTACACTGAGTGGAACCAGAGTTAAACAGGAAGTAGTTGTCTAACTCGTCTACACTGAGTGGAACCAGAGTTTACAACGTTTTGGAGATGAGTTTGTTACGAAGTGGGACCAGAGTGGCCAAAATTGTAGGAGGCAGACTCGTGAAACTTTGTCCAGTGTCCAAAAGTGAATTTATTTAAAGTGCTTCTAATCAAAGATATATACAGAAAACAAATAGAGAGAGAGTTCTGCATCACCTTCCTGTGCACACAGCTACACAGAGATCCTTTTTCCCCACCAGCCAAAAGCATCTGCTTTTATACACTCCTCAATCAGCAGGAGTCACCCTGCAGCAGGCTGAACTATTCAAGCAGTGAACACTGACCTCTCACTGAAAACAGACAAATAGTTATAGTGAAGGCTTTTTCTGTAATTTACCAATACTCCAGTAAAACACATGGTTACCACCTAAGTCCAAACAATTATAGTCATAATTATCATGATAATACTTTTTTTAAATTAAGTTATTTGAAATCAAACTCCCCTGTCTCTTAGTCTGGTCCAATGACATCACTGATGATGTCACTCAGGGTATAAAAGGAGGAAGTGACTGGGTGCCTCCTTCTTTTAACCTGAGCATATGGTGAATATGGTGAGTATGAAAAAATGTTTGTCTGAGCTCACCTTAATCATAAGAAAGCATAGGGACAAATGGTGTGTTCTCACCCACTTTGTCACAGAGTCAAAGAAAGATTCAGTCTCAGAAGATTGTTTCGTTCAAATCAGTGGTCACCAACTGGTGTTGCAAAATAAAGCTGAGAGGTCACGACGTGTAACAAGATCAAAAATAAGAAAATCAACAGAAACGATGCTTAAATTTGTCATTCAATCTTTACATTGTGTTGTGAATTAACAGATCATTTCTAACAGCTATTGAAATTGAACATTGTGCAACAGGAATATTATTGTTTGGTTGGTTGAAGTGGGAAGACACCTGTGAGAAAAGAGGTTACGAGACGTTTCCCAGTTGGATCAAACTCACCTGTGTTTCACCTGCAGCTGCTGCTGCCTTGAAGCACCTTTTAAGCTGCTCGTGTTGGAGCAATGAAGTCAGTAGTTTTGTTGTTCCCTGTTTATTTGCTCTGTTGTCTCTCACTTTGTCTTCGTCTAATGAACTAAGTGAAGAGCCGGAGCGTCTCCTGGTGGCTCAGAGGTTAGCGCTAATGTTCCCTGTTGTTGTTTTTTTGTTTTCCGCAGGCTGTAAACAACCCTGTTCCACTGATACACAAGCACTCAGAGTTTTTATATTACAGCACATTAAATATTCATGGAGCTTCTTCTGTGAGTAAAGTGTCAACAGGGTATTTGCCTTTTAACGACAGTGATATGGCAAATATTGAAAGCTGCAGTCAGACGGATGTTTTTATGGGAAAATGTGAAAAATGTTCACTTTCAGGAGGATTTTAGAGGGTTTCATACAATAAATGTCTCTGTATGTGCTGATGAGACAGAAATACAGATTAACACATTAACACATTCATCAAAGACAGATGATGATTGTTTTTCTCATTTGGTTTATAAAATGACATTCATAACTCAGTATGTTTTCAGTGAATGACAAATACTAATACAATATCGACATATGTCACTACTTTGTTAAAAGTAGTGACATATGTCCCCTAACGGGAAAAGCGTTTGACGATGGATTGATGGATGAATTTGATATTAAATGGTCTTTTTATTGGAAACTTTTTTCATGGATGAATGTGCTTAGGTCAACAGAGCAGAAATTAAGTTAATCACAGCCTCTATCAACCATATATCAATAACAGCTAGTTATCAATCAGACAGCCATCTATCAACCATACAGTCAGCTATCAATCAGACAGCATTATCAATCAGACAGACATCTATCAACCATACTATCAATCAAACAGCTAGTTATCAATCAGACAGCTATCTATCAACCATACAGTCAGCTATCAATCAGACAGCTAGTTATCAATCAGACAGCCATCTATCAACCATACGAGCTATCAATCAAACAGCTAGTTATCAATCAGACAGCCATCTATCAATCAGACAGCTAGTTATCAATCAGACAGCTAGTTATCAATCAGACAGCCATCTATCAACCATACAGTCAGCTATCAATCAGACAGCTAGTTATCAATCAGACAGCCATCTATCAACCATACTATCAATCAAACAGCTAGTTATCAATCAGACAGCCATCTATCAACCATACAGTCAGCTATCAATCAGACAGCTAGTTATCAATCAGACAGCCATCTATCAACCATACTATCAATCAAACAGCTAGTTATCAATCAGACAGCCATCTATCAACCATACAGTCAGCTATCAATCAGACAGCTAGTTATCAATCAGACAGCCATCTATCAACCATACAGTCAGCTATCAATCAGACAGCTAGTTATCAATCAGACAGCCATCTATCAACCATACTATCAATCAAACAGCTAGTTATCAATCAGACAGCCATCTATCAACCATACAGTCAGCTATCAATCAGACAGCTAGTTATCAATCAGACAGCCATCTATCAACCATACAAACACAAATTAATTTATAATAAAAAAAAATTAATAATTAAAAAATAAATTTATAATTAAAAAACCAATTTTAATTCACACATATATTTATAAATACACATATAGATATATTAACATTAGGTATAAATCACACACCCAGTTATAATCACACAATATTATTATAAAAAAAAAAATATAAATACACATATATTTATAATAAAAAAAATCTATAAATACACAATATTATATATAAAAAAATTATTTATATATAACACATATATTTATATATAAAAAAATTATTTATAAATAAAAAACATTTATAATAAAAAATCATTTATCAATCACACACCTAGTTATAATCATCTATAATCACACAGACATCTATCAATCAGACAGCCATCTATCAATCAGACAGCTAGTTATCAATCAGACAATCATCTGTCAATCACACAGACATCTATCAATCAGACAGTCATCTATCAATCAAACAGCTAGTTATCAATCAGACAGCCATCTATCAACCATACAGTCAGCTATCAATCAGACAGCTAGTTATCAATCAGACAGCCATCTATCAATCAGAAAGCCATTTATCAACCACAAAGCTATGATTGTAGTCTTGACTTCATTCGTAGTATTTAATTACTACATTATCAGTAGTAATTACTACAGTCGTTGGTGCTTAACGGTTGTAGAAAATCTTTGATCATCAGCGTACAGTCGCTTCCATAAAAACTTTACTAATATTACAAGTTTTTTTTCTCAAGATATGACAACTTTATTCTCGACTTTTCAGAGATCACATTCAAATATGAGAAATGTTGTGAAGATTTTGAAAATGAGCAGAAATGTTGTGCTGAGGCTGATAAATGAATTAAAACGCCTCCGTGTGGTCTGTTATTGAGGTGAATAGGCGCCACGTTTAAAGAGTCGTATCATTAACTATGTATTTACTTGTGAATCCTGATGTTTCTGAACCTAAAACAAATCAATTCTGTCATTTCTTTAACTTGTGTTGTCCCACTGTTGTCTTCTCCCTTTCCTGTTTTATTTTTCTCAGTTATTAAAAGTCATTAAATGTGTAAATTTACAAGGATTAACACACTGATGTCTCCTCCACCGTGAGGACTGACAGACAGAACGAGAGTCTCTGAACCGACTGTCAGAGGAGTCGAGTCGGAGAGAGACTCATTATTCCTCCGTCTGTCTGTCTGTCTGCCTGCAGAGAGACAGACAGACAGACGGAGGAAACATCCTCTTTCCTGTTCTTCCTCTGCCTCTGTCAGACCCGAACAGGAGAGGAAACCGTCGCCGTCCTCCCTCCTTCGCTGCGGGAAAGTGACAGCCCGTCTAATTGGGATTAATCAACTGGCAGCTCCAGTTGAGTGGCGGCGGCGCCGTCTGAAGAGAAATAGCATTGACCCAAAGAGAGAGGTGTATACCGCCGCCGGGCCGCTGCTTGTACCGATTCATCTTCCTCAGCATTACATTATTATTCCCCACTACATCACAGAAGAGAGGAGGAGAGGAGGAGAAGAAGAGAGGAGGAGGGGAAGAGAGGAGGAGGGGAAGAGAGGAGAGAGAAGGAGAAGAAGAGAGGAGGAGGGGAAGAGAGAGAAGGAGGAGAGAGGAGGAGAGAGAAGGAGAAGAACAAGAGAGAAGAAGGGAGGAGGAGAAGAGACAAGGAGAGAGAAGGAGAAGAGAGGAGGAGAGAGAAGGAGAAGAAGAAGAGAGGAGGAGAGAGAAGGAGAAGAACAAGAGAGAAGAAGAGGAGGAGGAGAAGAGACAAGGAGAAGAAGAGAGGAGGAGAGAGAAGTAGAAGAAGAGAGGAGGAGGGGAAGAGAGAGAAGGAGAAGAGAGGAGGAGAGAGAAGGAGAAGAAGAAGAGAGGAGGAGAAAGAAGGAGAAGAACAAGAGAGAAGAAGGGAGGAGGAGAAGAGAGGAGGAGAGAGAAGGAGAAGAAGAAGGGAGGAGGGGAGGAGAGAGAAGGAGAAGAACAAGAGAGAAGGAGAAGAAGAATGGAGGAGGGGAAGAGAGGGGAAGAAGGGAGAAGAGAGAAGGAGAACGGAAGATAAGAACAGAAGAAAAAGAGAAGGAGCAGACGAAGAGGAAGAAGAAGAGAGAAGGAAGAAGAGGGAAGGAGAAGAAGATAGGAGAAAGGCAGAGAAAAAGAAGAGAGGAGGAGAAGAAGGGAGGAGAAGAGAGAAGGAATAATATAGAAGAAGAAGAAGAGAAAGAAGAGGAGAAGAATAAGAAGTAGAAAGGAGAAGAAGAGGGGAGGAGAAGAAGAGAAGAGAAGGAAGAAGTTAGAAGAAGAAGAAGAAATAAGGAGGAGGAGAAGAAGAGAGAAGGAGTGGAAGAAGAAGACAGAAAGAAGAAAAAAGAGGAGAAGGAAGAAGGGAGGAGAGAAGGAGAAGAGAGAAGAAGAGGAAGAATCTTTCTCCCGGGTCAGGGAGCGAGAGAATAGAAACTGAACTAATCAAAAAAGAGGAAAAGAGCAGCACAGTTTTTTCCCACCAAACATGACAAAAAAAAAAGAAAAAAGAATGAAAGCAGCTTTTGGAGGAAGAGGCGGCAGCGCTACATTATTCTTTCTTATTCTTTCTCTCGCAGCTATCGCTTTGAATTACAGAGGGAATCTTTTTGCTGAGAGTCGGGCATTGAAGAGGAAAAAATCAAAAATTCATCTGAGAGACTTTCAGGAGCGAAGACAGAGAGGAGGCGAGGAGGAGGAGTGTTTTGTGCTGGAACCAACATTTGCAGAAAGTTCCTGCTCCTTAAGCAATTATTAGCGGTGATAGTTTGACATGTTCAAGAGTTGTCAACAACTGGCTTTAAACAAAAGTACAAAGCAGAAATAAACACTGCCCGCGGTGGAATTAACTTGAGGGACGTGCAGGGTGGATGAATTAAACATGTGCTGCTTCTTCTTCTTCTTCTGCTGTGTTGCAGCCGAGCGCGGTGTTCCTGTTATCAAGAGGCTGCGACGCTCACACTGCATCTATATGGAAAGCAGAGGAACACTGTAAAAATGTTACTGAGTCGACCTCTATCGTGAGCTCATTATAAGTATTATCAATTAATTTAATCACAGCTGTGATTGAACAAGGTGAATCAGATCAAATCATCTTTATAAGGACGACTGACCCTGACTTTACAACTCATCCCAACTCGTCACTTACTGATGAACTGGGTAGCCCAGCGCCTTGAACTACGATGCACGCTTAACGTTGTGAATTAAACAAAACACTCAGTTGGGTTAGGCAACAAATCCACGGAGTGATTTAGGAAAAACATCAAGGTTTGGCTTAATATTACCTCGTATGTAACACGGAAGTGAAACTTCATATTGTCAACAACGGGACGTGAACAGCAGTCTGCTGGATGATTGTCCTGTGTTTGCTGGATCAATCCCACCCCTCATGTGTGTTTACTCTTTAAACTACGTCACCCCTGTATAAATCAGGGGGTATATTAAATTATGAGGCCTTGCATGTAATTTATTGTTCACTTATGCTTCCTTATATTTCTTACTGTGTGGGATTGTGGGGGTCGACTTTTAAAATGACTATAAATTCAATCGTTTTACTAAAAAAAAACGAGCCATACGTATTATCAATAAGGCTCGTTATCAATTAATTCACTGTTTCTGAGTTCCCATGCTGTGAAATTTAATGATTATTATAAAATAATGCAAATAATGTTCAGAGCTAAATCAAAGTCACTCCCAGACGGTGTACAAATGTTTTTTTCACAGCAGGAGAGGAAGTATGATCTGAGAGGTATTTGTTAAGTTTTCTGTACAAAAAGCTAAAACGGGTATTAAAAGCAGATGCATTTCTGTTGTTGGGGGTCTAATTTTGGAATAATGCTCATATATAATTAAAAATGTGTAATTTGCTTTTGGTTTTCAATAGTATGATTTGCAAAACTATTTATGAGGGTTAAAAGTGTGAATGATTTTTCATTTTTTGTCTTTTATTATTTGTGGGTAGCTTAAGCATTTTGTCTATTCAGTCACTACTTAATACCATATGTGTCAAACTCAAGGCCCACGAGCCAAAATAGGACCAGTACCTGATTTTTAATATGTTTTGCTTATCATACAATTCTATGCTGCTTTACAGAAATATGGTGACCTGAAACTACATGTCCCACAATGCATCTCAATTTTGTTACATGCACACTGAAGCGTCTCAGTGTCACTGGATTCCTGCAGCGGCGAGTGATGGGGTCGTAAAAAATATGAGTCGTACCAAAATGTCCAAGAAAAGGAAAGTTGTTGCAGAGGGAAGGAAGTTTAATGAGAGACAGAAAGAGAATCCATGTTGGTGGTTAATGGAGACCAGCCGGTATGTCTTCTTTGCTACGAGGCAGTAAAACACTGTCGCACCACTGTCATCTATCACATGATCTCAGCTGATCAGCTGTTGATCACTAACAGTTTATAGGCCACAGACTGAACGTTAGATCAGAGCTCATTGATCTGTTGTATAGTTCCGCCCCTCTCAACTCCCACCACAAAGTTAAACAAAGTTAATGGAATAAATTGTGTTTGATAATATTTGTGTGACAGTAAAAAAAAACCTTTTATTATTCACTAGAGAGTTATTTTGATCTCTGATGGATGAGTAATGATGAGGGTTTCTGAATCTCATAAATTCATGGGATTTATGTTATAATAACACAGAAATGTGAGTGTGTGCCCGCATTCAGTATTTTTGTCTACGTGCTGCCTATACAGTATATTGATGCACAAGCATGTGTTTTTGTTACTGAACTTTTTTTTAAATAAATTGTACAATATTTTTGCTGGCAATTATTTTTCCTAGACTTCTGCTTTCAGAGCTAGTTATTGAAGAAATTATTACTAAATCTAATAATAATCAAATGCAGAGGCAATTTTGTCTGGCTTAATACAAAGACTGCTGACTTTGTTAATACTGATTGTACTGTTCATACGTATTGTATTGTGTGTGATGACAGAATAAAAATACTACTACTGCTACTACTAAAATGTGAATGTCGCTCTGGAGAGCTGTTTTAGAGTAGCGTAGGTCATTTACAGAGTAACAGAGTCGGTGTGTCCACGTGGGAAGTGAGTGGTCTGTTACTGTAGAAACATGGTGGACTTTGTGAAGAGGACCTGCTCCCTATGGAGATATGAACAAAGCTAACAAAACTCTTATTATCAGCTGATTATACTGTAAAGAAACATAGTTATTAATGTTATATTACATTTCTTTCATTTAAAAGGAAATCTGACCCAGTGACTGTAAATACGACCTAACGGTTGTTCACTGAAATCAAATTTGTTGGATTTATTTTTTTTTAATTCAACAAGGCATTATACATGTGCAGACAGCCTGATGATTTTAAATAGAAATAACTGTGATATATTTTTACAGTGCAGAGTGGTATAACGTGCAGTCTGAGCAGCTGCTTGCATCATTTCCATCGACATGTAATGAAGCGAGCCCCGGCTCCCCGGGGAGGAGACGGGGTGGGGGGGTCGTTGTTTTCACTCTTCGTCTTTATTCCGACTCCATTTACCCGAAATGTATTCATGCTTTCTCTCTGCTGCTGCTCCGCTAATTAGCAAAGTGCTTAAGACATAAAAGACCAAGTTTTATCTCTTTAATCTCTTATTCCCTTGTAGTTCTTGGAAATGAAAACACACACATGCAAATGGCTGAAAACATCCGAGCAGATCTGGAGTTTTGTGTTGTTTCAGTTTTACTTTAATTGATGCAGGAAAGAGAGAAATACTCATTTAGCAGCAGAGATTTCTGGATTTATGTGGGAGGACGTCTGAGTGTTAAACGACATGACGGGTTTAGTACTCTGAATGTGCAGAGACCCTGCAGCCAGCTGCTGGAGTTTCTCACGTCACTGGTTTGGTTTCTGGGCCTCATCCTCTGTAAAAAAAAAAAAATTAAAAAAAAAAAAAACAGCAACCAGGTCACCATATAATGTGTATGTATTAAGGATGGGAACGGTTTGGGTAAAAATCTGAACCGTTCGGTTCGCTAGTCACGGTTCGGTTTGTGTATGTATCGTTCGGTTCATTTGAAATAGGTTATGAGGCCGATTGTATAGTTTTTTCATCCCATTTATTGTCACACTAGAAATCAACAGGAATATGACGCTGCTGTCGTACATTGTTATTGGCTCAATTTCAGCGAGGGCGGACCAGATTTTACTTCGCATGTGTTGTACCGCCAAAGATACGACATGCTGATGAAGCGTGACCCAGCCTCCTTCCCTCTCGGACTTCTCAGCTGGCAGAGACACCGATGAAGTGCAGAGTACGGCTGTCATTCTGTTAAGGAAACGGCGAGTTTACACAATAAAGTTCAGGTAGAAGATCCACCAGCGTCGTTTTGCTCTGCTGTGTGGGAGCATTACGGATCTGGTGTTACGTATGACAGTGATGGGGGGAAAAAGTGGTGGATAAAACGTCAACTGTGTGGCTTATGCTAGCGGCTATGCTGTCCGTTGATAGAAGAAGGAGGAGAAAGTCAGGGAGGAAAGAGCAACTCCTTCTCCCAACAGCATTTAAACAGCCTCTACATGCAACTCAGACAGGGAAAAAAACAGAAATACAGCATCGGGGATGTTTATAGCGAAAGATATTCAGCCTCATGCAGTCGTGGAGGACACCAGATTTCAGCATATGATTAGAGTACTTGAGCTACGCTGTAATATGCCGTCTCGCAGATGCAGAAGTAATTCCCAAACTGTGCTTTCTGTTGATGGCCTGAGCCGATAATTATTTTTAAATAACACAGTGGCACTTGTTCCTTATGTTAGCCTGGTCTACTGCTGTTCAGGCAAACAGTTGACTTATTTTGGGAGATAAATAAAAAGCTGTTGAAATTGGGAATTGGCCTCCTTATTGTAACATAAATACTGTTTACCAATGTACCGAACCGAAAACTGTGACCCCAATCCGTGATTTGAACCGAACCGTGAATTTTATGAACCGTCCCACCCCTAGTATGTATGTGTATATATATATATACATATATATACACACACACACACTGTATACATACACACCTATGAGAGCAGTCCAGTACAACCAGTCTGATCTGAAGAAGAAGAAGAAGAAGAAGAAGATATTCCTTTATTAGTCCCACAGTGGGGAAATTCAGTTTTACACTCTGTTGTTTACACAGTACGTATACATGCGTCAATGGAGAGATGTCAGAGTGAGGGGGCTGCTCCTGACAAGCGCCCAGAGCAGTTGGGGGTTCGGTGCCTTGCTCAGGGGCACCTCGGCAGTGCCCAAGAGGTAAACTGGCCTCTCCAGCAACCAGTTGGTCTTGGTCCATGGGGGACTTGAACCGGCGTCCTCCGCGTCCTAACCCAAGTCCTTACGGAGTGAGCTACTGCCGCCCCCCTGTAGGTGTATTAAAAGTGTTGGACGCATGGACGCATTAACATGTTGACCTGATGATGGCGCAGACGATCACCAAAGTTATTACAGTTCATCCTGAATGATGACCCATATTTCATCACCATCTATCCCATAAAAGTTGTTGAGATAATATCTGGACCAAAGTGGAGGACAGACCGTCCCAGTCTGGCTCTGGACTTTATGGGGACTGAACTGAGATGAACTCTTGTGTTTCATTCATTCAGTCATTCATCTGTAGTCTTGTGCCATGTCTTGATTTACTTCCTGCCCCGCCATGATTAGTTTCACCTGTCTCCCCTTGTGTCCATGGTCTGAGTGTTGGCGCTCAGAGAACCAGCCTGTTTTTCTAGTGTTTTGGATTTACCTGCTTTATCTGCCAACTGCTTGGTGCTGCCTGTCTGCTATTACCTGCCATCCCTTGGACTATCTGTCAGGGTGTCAACAACAAGAAATCATTGAACTTTTCCTTCTGCCTCCTCATTGGTCCGTCTGTGTTTGGGTCCTGCGACGCCCCCCTCCTCCTGTCTTGGCTTCACTGGCGAACAATTGGCTGAGGAGGGAGTGTTGTCAGCTTGATTGAGCTCACCTCGGCCTTCTGGGCTATAAAAGCTGCTCATTGTTGTCTCTCTTTTCCTACAGCCACATCCACCTGACATTACCTTTGTTTGGTTCTGCGCCTTCAGCACCTCCACAGCAGATATGCCACATATTCATGCACTACATTCATTTGATGACATGACTAATTTTGGTCATTATATGTTAACTTTAGTGTGGTTTTATGTATGAACTTGCGTGGACTGCTGCAGCCTTTGAGCCGGGTTGGAACGGTCCAGTTTCCTGAGACAGTGACCGTAGAAACACGCTGCTAACATGACTTACACCGATCAGCCCAACACCTTACTAACCTGCAGAGAATCTAGTTTCATAAATGTGTTTGGTGATTGTGACTTGTAAATTTCAATCAGGGTGATGCAGTGTGTTCAGATATGACATTTGATGATGGCGTTTAAAGAGCGCTCACACACAGTTTACATCTCCATTGTGTAAAACATGGCTGCCGTTCCTCCATCACATTGAGCCAGGAGATGTGTTCACACATACTCTGAGCCTAGTGTGTGTTTCCTGTGATGAACGTTGCTTTAATCCTGTCAGCTCGTCTCTAACAGCACTCCGAGGAGGGGGGGGTTAATTCAGGTGACACCACTGCCGAGCGGAACAATTCAAGATCGCCGCCTCCACAGCGTACAGGAATATTATTAACAGGAAGTCATCGACCAAGCCGCGTCTTGTTCTTCTCACCGCCGCCGAGATTCGGATTAATCTCCACAGACCGGAATCAGAGAGGAGTCATTAACTCGGCGCAGACCGCCGTGTCGTTCTGGACGCAATCTGCCTGACTGTATCTCAGCCTGACGTCTTTGCCTCTCTGCACGCCAACCTTCGCTCTTCATAATCCATTACGCTGTGATCAGAATGCACACTGTTGATTGATTCAAATGTGTATTAGATCGGCGAAGCAGGAGGTAGATTTAGAGTAATGGAGTCTCAGACCTTGTTCACTCAACAGATGGATGATGGGAGCGTCAGCGGGCCGTACATCGCTGCCCGGCGCTCCATCAGTCCTGATGCTGTGAGATAATATTTGAAGTGCGATGGATGTTCACATCCCCTTTGTGTTCTTTCTTTCTCTTACCCAGAGTGCCTCTCTGTGCCAATCAGATGCCTGTTATTTCCCTCTTCGGTCGTGTTGTCGTTGGTGGTGAATCGCTGCAGGATGTGACATTAATGAGGTTCCTCTTGCTGGTTTTATATGCTCTGGTTCTCATATCAACACACACTCAAACACTTTATTTTGCCTGAAGAAGATGAGTTCAGCTTCAGGTACGCCGTCAAAATAAAGGCGCAGGTTGATGAATTCATCATACAGCAAAAAAAATATAGTGTAACACATTTATTTCATTTTACTAAGAAAATTATATTGTTTACTTTAGATTAAGAAACTGACACCAGCTCTTCTTTACATTATCATTTGTCTGTATTTTAATAGTTTCATTTCTATTCCTCTTCTTGCAAATCTGGTGAAAGTTTGAAGTGTGAAGAAAACACACCACGTTCGTCGACATGGATAAAATCTGACATCATGGTATTTATCGCACAATATGGATATGATATGAATATCCCTTTAAATCCCAGCGTTACATGACTCTTCTGCTCATTAATACGCTGTGGTCAGATACTGAAGGGATAACGACCACAATATCAACGGCGTCTCAAAACCTCTGATGGAACATTGTGATGATTTATTTAAATTTAATATATTCTAGCTGCTGTTATAACGAGGACGTAGAGGAAAGATTATGTATTTGTCTTGGGGAGACAATGTATTTACACCTTTTCATTGTGTGTGTGTGTGTGAGATGCAAAGTTTTCTGTCCACTTCACAAAAACCCTTACTTTCTTTTTCATTTAATTCAAATGTCAAGGAGACAAACTGACTTTTATTAAAACACAGTTAGATGATAGATACGTTCTTTATAGTTATATATTTGTATTTCTGGAGGGAAAGTTTCACGTCACAGCAGCAGCTCAAGAGAGAAATCCTGCTGAGCAAAGAACAGTGCAAGAGGATGGTAATAATTAATTACATTTTATTTAAATTTAAAAGTGTCCTTGAATTATCAAACTGAGTGTAACTGAAAGTAATCTGTCAGTGGTAATTTAATCACGTTTGGATCAATTTAACCTGAACAAGAGCTTACAGTTGTTTTGGCTCATAGTTACCATGAGAAACACAGAAAATGTAGATTTATAAAGTGAGGACAAATATTGATTTAAGCATTTTTAAAAATCACATTTTAAGCGGTTTCTAGCTCTTGTTCAGTGTGGAATAACGTGGCACTTAAAGGCAGAGGTTGGATTGGTGACAACATATAAAAAAGAAAAGGCAGCTTCCTGAAACACCATTTGCTTTTTTCCTAATCTCAAGAGGAAAAACAAAAATAAAATATACTATACTAAAACAATCAGAAACTGTACATATACAATAACTTCAGCTAATTAAACCAGTCTGAAATGTTGTGAGAGTTTATTTCAGGTGCTGCAATCTTCTGATAATTTCCTAAAAATTACAAATAATATATTCTTGTGAAGGAAAACAATTAAAACAGTTCAGGACATTTAGACCAAAACAAAATCTTCATACCTGTCAGGAGGTAAATTAATATTTGTGGACCCAGAAAATCAAGCAAAGAGTCACAGTAAAGTGTGAGTGGCTCCTCTGCCTCTCCCATCCATCAGCAGAGCTAATTCACACCCAGTATAAACCAGTGCGGCCTGAAAAACAGCCATAATTTTGTCTGTCCTTATGTATTTATCAAGATGAATAATCAAGATGAAAAAGCCCCCCGCCCGGGAGCTGAGAGCGGAGGATCCTTCACCGCCGATCGCTCCGCCACATCAATATTCAGACGATCAGCGGCCCATGAGTAAACAGAAAGAAGCGCTGGCCTCGGCATATTTAAAATGCAGCCATTTCAACGCAGCGGCTATTAACTTATCTCGCCATTATTTATTTCCTTTCCTTGTTATTAACGCCGGACGTGATATTATTCTAATTATATCAGGCCCAATCAGCAGTATTGCCTGTCTCTGGCTCATTTCCATTAGCTTTGTCTTTCACACTGTGATACTAATTCAATGAGACATCAAACATTTAAATGGAGCCGAGATGCAGAGGTCAGGCTTTTTTTTCCTTCTTGCCTCGGCACTCTGTTATTGCTTCACTGTAATTGTGTTTGTCCCCCCGCCGGATGACTAACGTCCCATCAGATGAACTGCACACTAATATGTTAGTTTGCTCTCTAATGCTAATATGTGTTTTGTTGTGGACCAGGCGCCGCTGGACGCAGATCACCATCCAGGTTTCCGTCACACAGATTTACACAGAAGGACAGACAGACAGACAGACAGACAGACAGACAGACAGGTGTGCAGGTAGATCAGCTGAGGGACGATGAGGGAGGACGAGACAATGGGGAGAACAACTAAATTTAACAGGATAGAAGATGCAAGATGACATGGTGGACAACATGAGGTGATAGTGAGACTTCAGAACAAGAGGACAGGGACAACATGGTACAGTTGATGGGTAGGACGACATGAGAGGACAATGAAACAAGAGGACAGGGACAACGTGGTACAGGTGATGGGTAGGACGACATAAGAGGACAATGAAACAAGAGGACAGGGACAACGTGGTACAGGTGATGGGTAGGACGACATGAGAGGACAATGAAACAAGAGGACAGGGACAACGTGGTACAGGTGATGGGTAGGACGACATGAGAGGACAATGAAACAAGAGGACAGGGACAACGTGGTACAGGTGATGGGTAGGACGACATGAGAGGACAATGTAACAAGAGGACAGGGACAACGTGGTACAGGTGATGGGTAGGACGACATGAGAGGACAATGAAACAAGAGGACAGGGACAACATGGTACAGGTGATGGGTAGGACAACATAAGAGGACAATGAAACAAGAGGACAGGGACAACGTGGCAGGTGATGGGTAGGACGACATAAGAGGACAGTGAAACAAGAGGACAGGCAGGGTGACACAACGAGATATATGGCAAAAGAAGACAGACAAAATTACATGACAAGAGGACAGCTAGGACAGGACTACAGGGGGACGACAGCACAAGATGACACAGATGAGACAAGAGGGAGGAAGACATTAGAAGACATATGAGACAGACGATGTACCGAGCCTTCACGTTGTCCTCCATTTCATCTCGACAAGTCGTCAACTTGTCTCAGTCAGCTAAGCTACGTCTATCTCTCATTATTGTTTTATCTGTTGGATCTGTTCGTCCATCTTGGACAGGTGTCCTTTGTTTACCTTGTTGAAAAAAGGTTGTCTGACACCTTGACAAGGTGTTCGCGAATCCAAAAGTAAGACACAGAAACAGATATCGAACCGCCAAAGTCTTTACTTCAGGTATGTGAAACGAGCTCTGGTTGTCCTCGGTGCTGGTGTGACCAGTCCTTCGTATGTTTGGGCTACAGTGGTGGGACTGTGTGTGAGTAGGAGGTGGGGGAGGAGGAGTCTTGGTAATAGTATTTAATTTATCACTTAAAGTGGTGGGCGACCTCTGGGTGTCCCGGTCCCTCCATCACCTACTCAGCTGCTCCCTTTAATTGTTGGAGCTGAGAGAGTAAATGAAAATCAACTGACCTCATAATGAATAGAGGCCATTACTCTGTTTAAACCACACACAGCAGCACAAAGCGCGACTGAAGGTTTCCCTTCGAAGGTCCAAGAAAACAGATAGAAAGATCGGAGCTGTTACTTAAAGCAGAGACCTTTGACCAGTCACAGCGAAGACACGAAGACAGACCGATGTAGTAGTAGGTCTGTAGACCTCAATGAGGCATCTGGTTTACTGAAGAGACGACGTCCCAGCTGCTTGTTTACTGGTGGAGCATCATGTTGGTGTTTCTCTCTGTTTGGGTCTGTTCAGGTCTCTCTGTGGGTTCAGGTCTCTGGGGGGTTGGGGTTTGTGTTTTTTGTTTCTTTTGTTATTCTCTTGTGTTAGTCTCTCTTGTGTTAGTCTCTCTTTTATTTCTGTAGGTTCAGGTCTCTGTGTGTTCATGATCAGATTACTATTAACCAGTCAGTTTATTAACCAGTCGGTTTATTAACCAGCTCTCTTTAATTGGGTTATTAACCAGTCGGGTTATTAACCAGCGCTCTGCTCCAGCACTGATCGGATTACTATTAAACAGTCGGTTTATTAACCAGTTGGGTTATTAACCAGTCGGGTTATTAACCAGCGCTCTGCTCCAGCACTGATCGGATTACTATTAACCAGTCGGTTTATTAACCAGTCGGGTTATTAACCAGTCGGGTTATTAACCAGTCGGGTTATTAACCAGCACTCTGCTCCAGCACTGATCGGATTACTATTAAACAGTCGGTTTATTAACCAGTCGGGTTATTAACCAGTCGGGTTATTAACCAGTCGGGTTATTAACCAGCGCTCTGCTCCAGCACTGATCAGATTACTATTAAACAGTCGGTTTATTAACCAGTCGGGTTATTAACCAGTCGGGTTATTAACCAGCGCTCTGCTCCAGCACTGATCGGATTACTATTAACCAGTCGGTTTATTAAACCAGTCGGTTTATTAACCAGTCGGGTTATTAACCAGTCGGGTTATTAACCAGCGCTCTGCTCCAGCACTGATCGGATTACTATTAACCAGTCGGGTTATTAACCAGTCGGGTTATTAACCAGTCGGGTTATTAACCAGCCTCTGCTCCAGCACTGATCGGATTACTATTAACCAGTCGGTTTATTAACCAGTCGGGTTATTAACCAGTCGGGTTATTAACCAGCGCTCTGCTCCAGCACTGATCGGATTACTATTTAACAGTTGGTTTATTAACCAGTCGGGTTATTAACCAGCGCTCTGCTCCAGCACTGATCGGATTACTATTTAACAGTTGGTTTATTAACCAGTCGGGTTATTAACCAGTCAGGTTATTAACCAGCACTCTGCTCCAGCATCGTGCTGCGTTGCTCGGAGGTTCAGTGATGAGCTGGCTGGGAGATTTGTGGACGAGCGTCTTCACACAGGACAGTGTATGAAAAGCCTCAGAGTCTCTCCGTGCTAAAGAGTTCATTACGCCCTGTCATCAATCCTTCCTCTTTTTGAAGCATTACATTCATCAGGAAAATTAAAAAAGTGTCATGTCTGCGGTGATTTGTATTCTTCCATCAAAAACACACACCGTCGAGCTGCTTCAATTTGCATATTGTCAGGATATGATAATAAGTCATTGGGGCCTGGCTCAGCCTGCACAGAGCCAGGATGAGATGGAGTCTCTCAGCAGGACCGGCTGGAAAAGATGAGACAGACCAGGGAAAACTGATAAAACCATCCAGACAGGAGTCCAGCAGGAAAAATCATCCCCACCAAGTGCAGTGAAAACTCTCCATGTTTTTTTTCCATTAGTTTTTATCATCTATGGATAACTGTTCAAAATTAGGAAGCTTTCACACCCAACCTGTCTGGTTGGTTTGTTCATCAGACTGTCATGAACAAACTGTCAAACTGTTGAAACACGGATGTAAACTGACACAACCGTGAGATGGTCTAGTTGTTTTCATTAGTACTGGTTTCGACTACTAAATTTCTGGTTTTACGACATCACTAGTACAATCAGACAGAACAGCTGAGGGTGTCCGCACAGCATTTAAACATCAGTTATGTTTCAGCTTCAGTATTTTGAGGCGACCTAGCAGTGTGGCTCTATGAGTAGCAACATGAATACATAATACTGCATGTCAACAACTATTAGATGAATTACACTCCTGAATCCTTCTGACTCTGGTGATCCTCTTACTTTTCCTCTTCTGACCACAAGAGATTTATATTGTTTGACTGAGATATGTCAACAACTGTTGGATGGATTGTGACGAAATGTGGGTCATTATTCAAGTCAAGTCAGTTTTATTGTTAAAGCCCAACATCACAAATTAGCTTCGCAGGGCTTTACAATCTGTACAGGATCCGACGCCCTCTGTCCTCTACACTACGACCCTGTCATTGGATAAGGAAAAACTTTATCAATGAAAACCATCATCAGGTTAATGAGTCCAATACTTTGATTTACGACCAAATACCTGCAGAACTGTTGACATTCGTCAGCCTCAGCTGGATTCTGTGTTTCCTGATAATGAGCTAATGTTAGCATGCTAAAGTTGTTGGTCACAGTCTTTGACTTTTTGTCAACGAAACCAAATTTTATCTGCTCAGTCTGAATGTTTTCACTGACAATATAACCAGAATAGGGGCGGGACGGTTCTTAAAGTTCACGGTTCGGTTCGGTTCACTGTTTGGGGTCACGGTTGTTGGTTCGGTACAGCGCTAAACAGTATTTATGGTACAGCAAGGACGGCAATTTCAATTTGAACACCTTTTCATTTCTTTGCCACAATAAGTCAACTGTTTGCCTGAACAACAGTAGATCAGGCTAACGTAAGGAACGTAAGGAACAAGTTATTTAAAAATAATTAATAAATAAAAAACAAATTATAGGCTCAGGCCATCAACAAAAAGTGCATCAGGGCAGCCAGCACTAGACCTTTTTTAAACAACAGTAACAGATGTCTCTCTATTCCCTGATATTTAAAAAATAATAATATAATAAACACAGAGATGCTGAGGCCATCAACATAAAGTGCAACATAAACCAAACACAGTGTTTCAAAACAACACTGCTCTGTCCTTCTGCTAGAGGACGAGTTTGTCCACATTCAGCCCTGGATGTCCATCCGTCTGTAGTCAGAGCTACACGGTCTGTGGTGGACACTTCTTTCACAATCCATCGTTGTGTCTGTTCGTACAGTTCAGGAATTACTGTGTAGCTTATGTGTCTGTGAGACGACATTATAGCGCTGCTCAAGTACCCAAATCATATGCTGAAATCCAGCATCCTCCACGACTACTTTAGTTGTGTGTTTTTGCTGTCTGAGTTGCATGTAGAGGCTGTTTAAATGCTGCTGGGAGAAGGAGTTGCTCTTTCCTCCCCGACTCTCTCCTCCTATCAACGGACACACCGGAGTGATGTCTCCGTGAATGATTCATCATATTGACGCTAGCATAAGCCACACGTGTTGCACAATGCTTACACACAGTTGACGTTTTATCCACCATTTTTTCCGTCACTGTCATACGTAACACCACATCCGTAACACCACATCCGTAACGCTCCCACACACACTAATGATCTACCTGTACTTTATCGAGTCCACTTACCGTTTCCTTAACGAAATCACAGCCATACTCTGCACATCATCAGTGTCTCTGCTAACTGAGAAGTTTGAGAAGGAAGGAGGCTGGGTCACGCGTCATCAAAACGTCGTATTTCTGGTGGTACAACACATGCGCAGTAAAATCTGGTCCACCCTCGCTGAAATTCAGCCAATAATAACTCATGACCGCAGCTTCAGTTACACTGCGCATGTGTTATACCTGATATTCCTGTCCGCTGTGTCCTGGCCTCTTTCCATAGGCCTTGATTTCTAGTGTGACAATAAACAGGATGAAAAAATACAAAATCTGCCTCATAACCTTTCAAATGAACGAACCGAACAGTTCCCATCCCTCACCAGAATGGTTTCAGGTCCACCACAGTGTTGGAATGTGGCCTGCTGTCTACAGGAAGCATGGCTAAGATGTTGAACCCAGCCAGCTGGGATGTTGCTGTCTGATAATAAATCCCACTGGTGCTGTAAGTGCCTGAAGGTGGGTGGGAGTCTTGTGGTCACCCAGGGGTGGGGTGGGGTAGATGACGGTTATTATGTGGATGATATATGTATTGGAGGGGAGGATCGGAGATGGAGGACTCAGCTGACTGAGTCCATTTACATGACGGCTTTGTTAGGAAGTTCACTGACAGATGATGTGGTTCAACAACAGACGACGCTCCACTGAGACTACAATAAAAAAATTAAAAGAAATAATATTTTTTAGATTGATAGGAACTGAGGAAATTAAATATTTGGGGGAACCAACATCCTCCTTGGTGAGATCTTGGACATACAGAATATACTGTATATTGTAAATGTGATATGTCTGTTCAAGGTGGAAGAGGTTAAGAGGTGAAGTATGCTTAGAGAGCAGCAGGCCGTGAGGGTTGGATCAAACATCAGTCTTACTTTAGATGCCAGCGAATCAGTCAGTTTTATGGAGTATTGGCACAGTGATACCCTTCGATCTATTTGTTTAACTTTAGATTCTGCATATTTTCCTTCCTGGGCTGCACGGTGGTGCAGTGGTTAGCGCTGTCGCCTCACAGCAACAGGGTTGCAGGTTCGATTCTTGTGACTCTTCTGTGTGGAGTTTGCATGTTCTCCCCGTGTTAGTGTGGGTTTTCTCCGGGTACTCCGGCTTCCTCCCACAGTCCAAAGACATGCTGTTTAGGTTAATTGATGACTCTAAATTGCCGTAGGTGTGGATGTGAGCGTGAATGGTTGTCTGTCTCTATGTGCCCTGCGATGGACTGGCGACCTGTCCAGGGTGAACCCCGCCTTCGTCTAATGCCAGCTGGGATCGGCTCCAGCCCCCCCGCGACCCCTAACGGGATAAGCGGTTGACGATGGATGGATGGATTGATATTTTCCTTCCTGTCTGTGTGAAGGCAAGAGAGGCTGGAGTCACAGCTCGTCACCAATGGGATTACGTCATTCCATAATCCATGAAGGGGACGGACGGGAAGACAAGATGGCCGCTGTAATGATGTAAAGCGTAGTGGGTTAGGGTTTTACTACCACTTCTATTTTTATTACTGTTCAGCGTTGAAAAAGCCAAAGAATCATCAGGTGAAATTTAGTCAAAGCGATCATTAGTGTGGTTTCTCTCCAGTCCGATGTACCCATCACAGTTGGAAAGCACTCTTTTCCTCCATTCCAAGGTCTATTTGTTCAGTCATCAAAGTGTTAATATTACACACCAGTGTTAACCCTCTGAGACCCACAATAGACCTGTTTTAGTGTCTTTTAGGGGGGTCCAGGGGGGCTTTAGTGGAAGGTAGCAGGTCAACAGTAGATGAAGTCTCTGAAAGCTGGGGACCTGAAGATTCATTTGAGATGCAGCTCAGCCCTGTGTGTCAAGTTGTTCTAGTCGTTAATCAGAAATAAACAAATTAATTGAAATAAATACTGAAAGTGTATAAAGGTTTAGAACATTATGACAGAAGGAACTAGATCGCGGGTACAAGCGGCGGAAATGGGTTTTCTCAGGAGGGTGGCTGGCGTCTCCCTTAGAGGTCGGGTGTATTCAGTGTATGTGGGATCCAGTCAAAATAACATACATGATGTGTTCATGGTCAGGCTGGTCTCATCATTGTCACTACATGCACAGATTTTGCAACATATCTTCATCAGAGTCTCCTCAAAAATCAAAGCGATATCTGTTTTTTCTGTTAGCAGCACTGGTTCGGTGGGTGTTTTTGTGGTTTACTGACCAGCAAATGCTGTCTCACTGCAACCATGACTCAGCACTTTTAGACCCAAACAGGTGGTTTTGATTGGCTGATTAGACTCTCTCTAGATTTTTAAAGGTTTATTCCACCCAAATACTGCTTTATGTCTAAGGACTTGTAGTTTCAAAGATTTATTCCACCAAAATACTACTTTTTTGACTTGTAGTTTTAAAGGTTGATTCCACCCGAATACTGCTTCATGTCTCACGGCTTGTAGTTTTAAAGGTTTATTCCACCCAAACACTTTTTTTTTGTCTCTCTCTCTCTCTCTCTCTCTCTCTCTCTCTCTCTCTCTCTCTCTCTCTCTGATTTTTGGACTTTCACTACTCCTGCATACTTTCAGCTACAGAAACCATTCAACTATCAAAATATTCAGATATTCAGATAAATATATTCAAATTTACCACTTTTGACGGATACAGTTTAGCTTCTAGGTCTTCTGTCTAGCAATGTATTTCAGGTTTTAGGTAATCAGCTAAGCTTCCAACTCTGCCAGTTGTCCTTTCCAACTTCAGGGTTTTTTGGCAGTGCGGTGGACTTGAGCTTTAACATTTTTAGGCAATTCATTTCACCTTTCTACATTTTCAGCAGTGCTTTGCAATTAATTTCAGCAATCAGCATTCACACGCATTTTCAGCAGGAAATGCATTTTCTAGTTTTAATGAGCGTAAGTAGTCTTCCACAGTGGGCACTGGAGCCAGAGAGGGTTTACAACTCCTTTGAAATCGGATGTAAGTATATATTTAATTTTGCTGCTGGATGGCTGCAGGCACACGCAGACACAGAGATTAATTGGCACATCATTATTGTGCCCTTATAAAGTTGCTGCACTATCACTATCTGCAGAGGGAAAGATTTGAGTGAAATAAAACTTTGTTTAAAAGACGGAACTCCTCCGTGAGTTTTATGCACTACTTAACTGAAAGTTTCTTTACTTTCTCCCACACGTCAGAACAAGAGTCTGCAGCAGTGCACGGTGGGGAGCGATGATTCCCTCGATAAACTTCCAGCACATTGCTCTCCATCTAGAATGTAAATATGTTGGTCTGAAATAAATAATGTGTATAAGTATATCTCATAAATGCAGCAGGAAGATTTGCATGCAGACAGTAATTCACCCTGGCTTTTTACTACATAATCAAATCCAACTCTCTTTGCTCCCAAATATGTTCAATAAAATATTTCACAAAGGGTACATATGTTTGGCTGTTTGCCTCTCTAGCTTCATTCTTTGTATGTTAATGTGGAGAAAAATACACTTTACAAAGGTTTGTCATTTTCTGGCAGCACTCAGTGACATCTCTGGGACGCGACAGTCGGATCCTGTTTCAGCAGTGGCAGCAAGGACGACGCAGGGCAGAAAGAGATTAAACATTTATGCTAATTGTTGCAAAACTTCCCACAAAAGACGACAAGAGGCATGTGATGAGGAACTGTCAAGCAGCGCTGTCATAATGATGAGCCTGAAACCCACGGAGGAGCAGAAATCAAAGGCTCGTGCACGCAGCGCTCGGGTCCCGGACGGGGCGCGCAGAAGGTCGGAGCCCCTTTAAAAATATTTATAATGAAGGGCTGGCATCAGGAGCACGTCAAGGCAGATTAGCAGACACGGGCATCACCGCGCTGATTCGACCCTGCAGGCTAACTTTGCTTCTACCTGACTCTTCAATCTCTTTCAGCGTCTGTCTGCGTCTCAGTCAAGAAGCCAAGGCCTGACATGAAAGTCAGGATGCAGGCCTGATAAACTTTGCATATTCCCCAAGAACAAGAGCAGAAGAAAAAGAAATGACAAGATTAAACATGTGCAACTCAGTAGGCGGGCATGAATAAAAATGTTAAAGTTCCAGCGCCTGGCTTCATTTGCATTTGGCTTTGGAGAGCTGAATGTAGAACAAGAGCCCTGTGTGAAAATCTGTATTTTGACTCACACAAAACAAATGTTTTTGGCCTCTGCTTTTTCTTCATGTGTGTAATAATGATTCAACAAGCTGCGACTTTTATGGATCTTGTTCAGCTGGAAATATTTGGTGTTGTGTGCCTGTGTCAGGTTTTAGTTTTCTCTTTTGTAATGGGGGATCCTGCGAGCAGAGCATTAATCTGCGTTTAGCCAGAGGAAATGTGCCGTGGCACAGCTCGCTCCTTGGGCGTCGCTTTGATCAAAGGCCCAGTGGAAAAAAACTCCTTAAGGGCGAAGAGAGAAAGGTGCTTGATCTCTGCGCTTAATTAGCGGCCTGTTTCTTAATTGTTCATTTTACGAAATGGAGTGAGCATGTGGCAGTCTGGTGTGCTCAACATAATTCATGACTTCAAGCCTTGATTTGAGCTAAAAAGCTACTAAATGGTTGAAAAGAGAGCCTTGTGGAATCTGTTGGTTTGCATTATGCATGAATGATTTTTGTAGTCTTTTCATCTTTTGAATTTTCAGAGAAATGGCTTCTTCCTGGAAAAAGATTGGTGTCAACAGCTGAAAGAACAGCAGTGTCAGGTGATATATGTTCAGTGTTGTATCTGATTTCTTGTACAAGACTGAAAGTCCAGCTGTGCTCTGCTGAATCGTGGCTCAGTGAATTAGTAGTGAACTAGTAAATAAAACAATGCTGATTGGTCGCAGGCAATGGTGACATCCGGACTCGCTGCCAGCGGCCTGTGGCGACGTCCAAATGGGTCGACGGAGAGAAAGACAGAAGAGCATTTGTCTGTCAGCTTGAGATGAAAAAGATGGAGGTGAGACTTTTGGCTCTTTGCTCCCGGAGAGAAAACAGACAGCAGCCATCCTGATCTGCAGAGTTTCGGCTCATCACCATTAAAACAAAACCTGAGGCAGGAAGGAGCAGGTTGGACGGGGAGTCGGGTGACCCGGGGTCAGGGCGAAGGGGGAGGACACCTACCACCAACCATACCCTCCAGGGTTTCTCCAGAGAGGGCTGCTACATAATGCTCTGTGGTTGCAAGATGATTTATGATGATTTATTACAGAAT
Organism: Pterois miles; assembly: GCA_947000775.1. Classification (NCBI taxonomy): domain Eukaryota; kingdom Metazoa; phylum Chordata; class Actinopteri; order Perciformes; family Scorpaenidae; genus Pterois; species Pterois miles. The sequence goes on along the minus strand of CAMQGK010000038.1, from coordinate 2,657,550 downwards.
AACAATAAGCTGAGCCTATTTATTTTAGATAAGAAGAAAAGTATTTATATTGCAGTTTTTTTTAACATAAGGGAAGGGATTTTTTATATTTTAGTTAGTGTCACTTAATTTTATGTGCAGACTCAAACCAACAACGTGTCGGTCTGCCTCTAAACACTGTCTAAGACGCCCACTGGAACCTCCCATATAGACGACATGACAGCTCCCCAAAAGTGAAGTAAAAACCCTCTGGATCGCACCCTGGTGGCTGGCTGCAGTACAGGTCATAAAGCCCGCCCCTCCATGTTGGGCTGCTTCGCCTTGTGACACGGAACCGTTCTACCAGCTGATGGGCTGGTTCATACTCTGATATGGAACCGTTCTACCAGCTGACGGGCTGGTTCATACTCTGATATGGAACCGTTCTACCTGCTGACGGGCTGCTTCATGTTCTGATACGGAACCGTTCTACCTGCTGACGGGCTGCTTCATGCTCTGATACGGAACCGTTCTACCTGCTGACGGGCTGGTTCATCCTCTGATATGGAACCGTTCTACCTGCTGACAGGCTGGTTCATGCTCTGATACGGAACCGTTCTACCTGCTGACGGGCTGGTTCATACTCTGATATGGAACCGTTCTACCTGCTGACTGGCTGCTTCACGTTCTGATATGGAACCGTTCTACCTGCTGACGGGCTGCTTCACGCTCTGATACAGAACCGTTCTACCTGCTGACAGGCTGCTTCACGCTCTGATAGAGAACTGTTCTACCTGCTGACGGGCTGCATCACCCTGTGATACGGAACCGTTCTACCTGCTGACGGGCTGCTTCCCGTTCAGGTATGGAACCGTTCTACCTGCTGACGGGCTGCTTCATGCTCTGATACAGAACTGTTCTACCTGCTGACGGGCTGCTTCATGCTCTGATACAGAACCGTTCTACCTGCTGACGGGCTGCTTCATGCTCTGATACAGAACCGTTCTACCTGCTGACGGGCTGCTTCACGCTCTGATACAGAACTGTTCTACCTGCTGACGGGCTGCTTCACGCTCTGATATGGAACCGTTCTACCTGCTGACGGGCTGCTTCCCGTTCAGGTATGGAACCGTTCTACCTGCTGACGGGCTGCTTCACGCTCTGATACAGAACCATTCTACCTGCTGACGGGCTGCTTCACGCTCTGATACGGAACCGTTCTACCTGCTGACGGGCTGCTTCATGCTCTGATACAGAACCGTTCTACCTGCTGACGGGCTGCTTCATGCTCTGATATGGAACCGTTCTACCTGCTGACAGGCTGCATCACCTTCTGATACAGAACTGTTCTACCTGCTGACGGGCTGCTTCACGCTCTGATAGAGAACTGTTCTACCTGCTGACGGGCTGCTTCACGTTCTGATATGGAACCGTTCTACCTGCTGACGGGCTGCTTCACCCTCTGATACAGAACCGTTCTACCTGCTGACAGGCTGCTTCACGCTCTGATAGAGAACTGTTCTACCTGCTGACGGGCTGCATCACCCTGTGATACGGAACCGTTCTACCTGCTGACGGGCTGCTTCCCGTTCAGGTATGGAACCGTTCTACCTGCTGACGGGCTGCTTCATGCTCTGATACAGAACTGTTCTACCTGCTGACGGGCTGCTTCATGCTCTGATACAGAACCGTTCTACCTGCTGACGGGCTGCTTCATGCTCTGATACAGAACCGTTCTACCTGCTGACGGGCTGCTTCACGCTCTGATACAGAACTGTTCTACCTGCTGACGGGCTGCTTCACGCTCTGATATGGAACCGTTCTACCTGCTGACGGGCTGCTTCCCGTTCAGGTATGGAACCGTTCTACCTGCTGACGGGCTGCTTCACGCTCTGATACAGAACCATTCTACCTGCTGACGGGCTGCTTCACGCTCTGATACGGAACCGTTCTACCTGCTGACGGGCTGCTTCATGCTCTGATACAGAACCGTTCTACCTGCTGACGGGCTGCTTCATGCTCTGATATGGAACCGTTCTACCTGCTGACAGGCTGCATCACCTTCTGATACAGAACTGTTCTACCTGCTGACGGGCTGCTTCACGCTCTGATAGAGAACTGTTCTACCTGCTGACGGGCTGCTTCACGTTCTGATATGGAACCGTTCTACCTGCTGACGGGCTGCTTCACGCTCTGATACAGAACCGTTCTACCTGCTGACAGGCTGCTTCACGCTCTGATAGAGAACTGTTCTACCTGCTGACGGGCTGCATCACCCTGTGATACGGAACCGTTCTACCTGCTGACGGGCTGCTTCCCGTTCAGGTATGGAACCGTTCTACCTGCTGACGGGCTGCTTCATGCTCTGATACAGAACTGTTCTACCTGCTGACGGGCTGCTTCATGCTCTGATACAGAACCGTTCTACCTGCTGACGGGCTGCTTCATGCTCTGATACAGAACCGTTCTACCTGCTGACGGGCTGCTTCACGCTCTGATACAGAACTGTTCTACCTGCTGACGGGCTGCTTCACGCTCTGATATGGAACCGTTCTACCTGCTGACGGGCTGCTTCCCGTTCAGGTATGGAACCGTTCTACCTGCTGACGGGCTGCTTCACGCTCTGATACAGAACCATTCTACCTGCTGACGGGCTGCTTCACGCTCTGATACGGAACCGTTCTACCTGCTGACGGGCTGCTTCATGCTCTGATACAGAACCGTTCTACCTGCTGACGGGCTGCTTCATGCTCTGATATGGAACCGTTCTACCTGCTGACAGGCTGCATCACCTTCTGATACAGAACTGTTCTACCTGCTGATGGGCTGCTTCACGCTCTGATAGAGAACTGTTCTACCTGCTGACGGGCTGCATCACCCTGTGATACGGAACCGTTCTACCTGCTGACGGGCTGCTTCCCGTTCAGGTATGGAACCGTTCTACCTGCTGATGGGCTGCTTCATGCTCTGATACAGAACCGTCCTACCTGCTACAGGCTGCATCACCTTCTGATACAGAACTGTTCTACCTGCTGACGGGCTGCTTCACGCTCTGATACAGAACCGTTCTGTTTTTCTGGCCACAGCTGCTGATCGGCGCACGGTGGAGGCGTGACATCACTTGAAACGGTCTCCTGGTCATTCAGGACCCAAAATCATCAAGAACCACAGCCAATCAGCACACAGACTGTTCTTTTTATTACCGTGTGGCAGATGATAGGAACATGGCTGCACGGCACCATCAGAGCTTTTAACTGGACCATCAGCCTCTCAGCTCAGAGACTTATGACACAGATCTGTTGACCTGCTGTCTGCACCTTGTCCTGCTACATAACAATCATCATACTGCTGCTATTGAGCCCCTTAGTTCTCATTTTCAGATGTAAACGGTGCGTTATTTTATTTTTGGGGGCGGCAGTAGCTCAGTCTGTAGGGAGTTGGCTTGGGAACCGGAGGGTCACCGGTTCAAGTCCCGCCATGGACCAAGAACTGAGTGTGAACTGGTAGCTGGAGAGGTGCCAGTTTACCTCTTGGGCACTGCCGAGGTGCCCCTGAGCAAGGCACCAAACCCCCAACTGCTCGGGGCGTTTGTCAGGAGCAGCCCCCTCACTCTGACATCTCTCCATTGTTGCATGTTTGTGCATGTGTGTGTTCGGGTCTGCATGTACTGTGTATAAGTTAACAACAGAGTGAAAAAATTGAATTTCCCCTCGTGGGACTAATAAAGGACTATCTTCTTCTTCTACTTATCTATTTATCCGTTCCTTTTCCGTATTACATTTATGCAGCAGTGTTGAAGATACTGTCACTTACTGTAGCCCACTAGATTTTATTTATTTCATCACTAAAGAAAAATGAAATGTAATTAACCAGTGGCCTCCAAGGGTGAAATATCATCTACCCTCACCAGATATACTTTTTTAAAGAAATGTTTCAGGAATTTTACCTTGACGTCTGGATTTCAGAAACACTTCAGATTTTAAAGTGGATTAATCTTAAACTCAAATCTCTATGTTTTTGTATTTAATAGATCTTCCTCTCCTGCTCGAAGGAGGAAGATGGCGGCTGACGAGCGCCTGTCAGAAAACGAGCAGCAGCTGTAATTATCTCATCCATCTGCGGCTCGGCAAGGTAGGAAAGGCTGACATTTGGTTCATGTTGGAGTGGCCGTCGTAGTGATTTCTGCTCGCCGTCTGAAGGTTTGGGGAGTGTGTGAGAGAGAGAGGGGGATGATGGGATTGAAAAGGAAGGCTGGCGATGGGATTAGGGTAGCGTGACAATTGAGGATTAGCTCTGCTTTAAACAAATAACACTCTTGCAGGTCAGCAGATCAGCACTCAGTGTGGAGAGCTGACAGAAGAGCTGCTGCTGACTTCATTAAGACATCATCTGTCTGTCTGTTATGGTAGTATAGTATAGTAGGGCCATGGTAGTATAGTATAGTAGGGCCATGTTTTTGTATTGTTGTGCTATGGTAGTATAGTATAGTAGGGTCATGGTAGTATAGTATAGTAGGGCCATGGTAGTATAGTATAGTAGGGTAATGATAATATAATATGTTATGGTAGTATAGTATAGTAGGGCCATGGTAGTATAGTATAGTAGGGCCATGGTAGTATAGTATAGTAGGGTAATGATAATATAATATGTTATGGTAGTATAGTATAGTAGGGTAATGATAATATAATATGTTATGGTAGTATAGTATAGTAGGGCCATGGTAGTATAGTATAGTATAGTAGGGCCATGGTAGTATAGTATAGTAGGGTCATGGTAGTATAGTATAGTAGGGTAATGATAATATAATATGTTATGGTAGTATAGTATAGTAGGGTCATGGTAGTATAGTATAGTAGGGTATGGTAGTATAGTATAGTAGGGTAATGATAATATAATATGTTTGGTAGTATAGTATAGTAGGGCCATGGTAGTATAGTATAGTAGGGTTATGGTAGTATAGTATAGTAGGGTAATGATAATATAATATGTTATGGTAGTATAGTATAGTAGGGCCATGGTAGTATAGTATAGTAGGGTTATGGTAGTATAGTATAGTAGGGTAATGATAATATAATATGTTATGGTAGTATAGTATAGGAGGGCCATGGTAGTATAGTATAGTAGGGTTATGGTAGTATAGTGTATTAGGGTAATGATAATATAATATGTTATGGTAGTATAGTATAGTAGGGTCATGGTAGTATAGTATAGTAGGGTCATGGTAGTATAGTATAGTAGGGTAATGATAATATAATATGTTATGGTAGTATAGTATAGTAGGGTCATGGTAGTATAGTAGTGGGTAATGATAATATAATATTTTATGGTAGTATAGTATAGTAGGGCCGTGGTAGTATAGTATAGTAGGGTCATGGTAGTATAGTATAGTAGGGTCATGGTAGTATAGTATAGTAGGGTAATGATAATATAATATGTTATGGTAGTATAGTATAGTAGGGCCATGGTAGTATAGTATAGTAGGGTTATGGTAGTATAGTATAGTAGGGTAATGATAATATAATATGTTATAGTAGTATAGTATAGTAGGGTCATGGTAGTATAGTATAGTAGGGTCATGGTAGTATAGGGATAATATATATTTATGGTAATATAGTATAGTAGGGCTGTGTATTTTGGTTTGTTTGATAGTATAGTAAGGATATGGTACTATAGTAGTGTTAGTAGTAAGGTCATGATAGAATAGTGTAGTAGGGTTATGGTAGTATAGCATAGTATAGTAAGGTTATGGTAGTATAGTATAGTAGGGTTATGGTAGTATAGCATAGTATAGTAAGGTTATGGTAATATAGTGTAGTAGGGTTATGGTAGCATATTAGTGTTAGGTAGTATAGTATAGTAGGGTCATGGTAGTATAGTATAGTAGGGTGGGGTTATGGTATTATAGTATTGTAGGGTCATGTTAGTTTAGTATCATAATAATAATAACATAAAATTTTACAGTGAGTCTTCCTGTATTTTTATCACAAAAAAAATAAATTATGGCATTTTTCCAGTATCACAGAGTCCTAGTTGTACCTTTATTCTTCGAACTCAACATTTTTCACATGTGGCTCTAATTCATTTCCGTAGGTTCTCTGTAAGTTTTGGTTCCATGACGTGAGTCCGGTTCAAGTAATGGAAAACAACATGCAGCGCAGTTTGGCCTCTTTTCCAGTGAAATCAGACAACAGTAGCTCCTCAAGTCGCTAAAAGTCGCCAGATAACGTCATACTCTCATTTGCATAAATCGTAAAGGTTGTGGTTGACTGTGATTTTTCTGAGCAGCATTGGAAATGAGTTCAAATATACAGTATTTCAACATACTTCTTGCTTTTTCCCTGCCGGTCTGGAGACGTTGCTAAATTTGTTGCCGGTGATCTGGTTGTCTTTTTCAGTCACAACCGATGGCGTCACAGTCGGACTCCCCTCCTCCTCTTCCTCTCTCTGAACAGCAGAATCTACGGCTTTAAGCTTTTCTTTTTTTTCTGCAGCAGAAATGCAAATCAGTCGCTGCTGCTGGAGGTAAAATTAGCATCTTTAATTAAAAAAAATTAGAGGCAAACAAACAATACAAAAACATACAAACGATTAAAGGAAAAACAACCTGAAGGAGCAGTGAAGGAATCTTTTTTATCTGACTTCCACTGGATTAAAATGATCAAATATGAATTAATGTGAGATTACACAAACAAAAAATATATATATATATATATATATATAAATATGTGTCTATGTGGGTCTACTGGGGAGTAATTAATAACCAATATTTTCACATCAAACACTGACTTTGATCCAACACTGATTCATCCTCGGGAAAAAAATTAACTATATTATAAAAATGTGATTTTCACTTTTTAATTTGCAGAGCAGAGTTTATCACCTGCCTGTGTCGTCATTAATTAATAGACAAACGGTAAAATTACTGCAGAAATTTTACAGAAGTTTATATGAGAGGAGGTCTCATTTGTTAAACATAACGAACCTAAAACCAGACTGTCGAGGATATTATCTATATATATTATATTAGATATTATTTTATTTTTATTGAATCTAGGGTCAGCAGCATAGATCCTCCTGCTATCTGATCATCTGACTGATGGACAAAAGTACGAAACACAAATAAAGCTGTAAAAGACGGGATGAACCTTTACAATATCACCATGATTTATATATTTATTCTGATAAATATTCATGTGGTTTGATTGATTTTATATCACACAGACGTCTGTTTTCAGGAACACGTTTGACATCCATGATCCAGCAAGTGTATTCGTTTTATTTTTTAAATTTTTTTTAAAGGTTTATAGTTTTATTCTGCGCCCACGAGTTGTAACTTCTGACAGCAGTTTGTCAGATTTATCTCTCAAAAATTAGACATTTTGGACAAATGTCTATACGTGGTCAATAATTTCACCCAGTTTAAGCTACAGTTTATAAAACTGCTCTGACAGAAACTGGAAACTTGGACTCCTCTCAACACTTTAAATAATTTGAAGTTGTTTTTTTTTTTTTTGTCAGTTTGATATTTTCAGATTTTTAACTTTTACTTGGAGGAAAATAAAATGTGACTTGAAGTGACTGAAAAATGACCTTGTGGAAGTAAAGGGCACGTTTATTTGTACAGCACACTTCATGTATTACAGTGGGGTGCAGATGAAGCATTAAAAAGCACATACAAGAACAAAATCATATTAAGACACTGCAAAATCCTAATAAAACCATGTAAAATAACTAGATCGAATTAAAATGATTAAAAGCAAGCAACAGTCCAAATAAGTTAAACGATACCGCGCAGATTTCATGCATAGGCGCATGAGAAAAGAAATGTTTTTAACCCTATGTTTGGTGAAGGTTTAATCTCCACTGGCAGTTTGTTCCACTTGTTTGCAGCATAACAGCTAAATGCTGCTTCTCCATGTTTAGTCCGGACTCTGGCCTGGACTAGCTGACCTGAGTCCTCGGATCTAAGAGCCCTGCTAGGTCTATATTCTCTGAACAGATCACAGATGCATTCTGGGCCTAAACCCTTCTGGGTGTAAACGATCGGTAGGGTTTTAAATCTGTTCTGACTGACTGGAAGCCAGTGTAGAGATTTTAAAACGCATGTGATGTGTTCAGATCTGTTAGTCCTGGTTTAACCTGTAGCCTCAGTCTGCTAGAGATGAACGCATGGATGAGTTTCTCCTGGTCTTTCTGGGAGACAAAACTTTTAATTCTGATGTTTTTGAAATGCTAAAAGTAAAAACTAATTTGCAGTGACAGAGAAGAATAAATTATTATTTCTAACTATACAATATAATTACATAAGTGTAGATTAATTCAGTGGTGTAATCACCCAAAAGCTGTGTTGAACTTTAAGGTCAAAGTTTTTTTTTTTTATATTATAAACCCTTTAAATCTGAGTGAAGCTGTAAGAAAAGATCTGAAAATTTTGATTCTTATATTATTTCAGAAAGGTTATTATTTTGTGTATTTCCCTACTGTGGGACTAATAAAGCAATATGTTATTTTATCTTTATTCTGTGTACCGATGTCGTGCAGACGTGTCGTGTTGTTGGTGAAACGTCTGTTTTCCCGGTAAATCATCTGTTTTCCCGGTAAATCTGCTCTTCAGCCCATGAACGCAGCATCGATACTGAGCCAGAGGGTTTATTACCAGCATGTCTCTGCTGCCCTCTGATGGTCGTTTGGTCAAACAGCAAACAAACATACAAACAGTATATAAATAAAATTTACTTTCACGTCACTATTAAATCCACTGAATGCAAATACATGTGTTATTGCTTGTTTTATGTTAAAGCAAAAAGTGTAAGATTTAGTGGTGAGCTTGCAGATTTGTAAAAACTGTAAATGTAAATCCATTTTGCTGTCACACGTTGCACATAACCCACAGTGACCTACTGCATCTAACCCATCCTGGTGCATCAGGAGCGGTGGACAGGTAGGGTTTAGGGGGAAAGGGGGAGTTTAATTAATACACTGTCCATTAACTGTTCAATCCTGTGGAACTTCTCATTAAGACCTCGTGATGTATGGTGTCTAATTTTCTTATCGTTAGCGGCGTCACCTCACTGAGAGAGGGTCACAGGTTCGAATCCGGCTTGGGGCCCTTCTGTGTGGAGTTTGCATGTTCGTCCCGTGTTAGCGTGGTTTGTCTCCGGGTGCTCCAGCTTCCTCCCACAGTCCAAAGACATGCAGGTTAATTGATGACTCTTGACTTGATGAAATTGCCTGTAGGTGTGAATATGAGCGTGAATGGTTGTCTGTCTCTATGTTTCTGTCTCTATGTGCCTTGCGATGGACTGGCGACCTGTCCAGGGTGAACCCCGCCTTCGCCCAATGCCAGCTGGGATCGGCTCCAGCCCCCCGTGACCCCTAACGGGGTAAGCGGTTGAAGATGGATGGCTGGATTTCTCTCCTTGTGTTCTTAGGGATGCAGACCACTGTGGTTGACTATGAATAACTGTGGTTTGGACTGATGCCCATCCATGTCACAAGAGATGATGGACCAGAGGAGTATGTGCTGTTTTTTTTTCTCAAATATGGTCAAAATGAAATTGCCGGTTTCCCCCACATACTGTAGTCCACATTTCCTGCATGCAATAAGGTAAACACAGTTCCTGGAATTAGTATTACCTTGTTTCAAGTATTTTGTTTACTATGCTGGCTATAAATCCAGTCTTTGTGTTTGAATATTTCGACATGACCTCTGGGTTTGGGGTCATTTAGTGGTTTAATTTGGCCTTAACTAGAATATCCTGTAGTTTGTTGGATTTTTATTTTTTCCGAAGGCTGCAGTTATACTGTGGTCCTGCAGTACTTCAGGTTCAATCATGAATTTTTGAAAATGGTTCCTGATCACTCTGACAAGAAAAAACGTTACAACCACTGGGAGAAGTGACGAGCATGGGTCTGGTCTGTCTGAAGGTCTTACAGGCCTTTCTAAGAAAAGACCTAGAAGACCCCTTAGTGGTCAAAGCTAAAAACAGCCCTTTTGAAGCATGACTGCAATCCTCCTGCTGTGTGCATGCTCTGTGGACTCATAACAACTGTGACTTCACCAGTCCTGTAAACCTCGATGTCCAGTCTGTGGGAATTTTGAAAATTTTCACCTTTTGAAAGTGGCTGTGTCCCAAAACACTGAGACAAAACAAGAAAGCTGCCACCTCTTTTTTTTCCCCCCTCTTACTCCAGTAAATTTTATCTTCTCAGCCTCACCTGACTGGACACCTGACCAGGTAAGTACAGGGTGAACTAAACCGAGCAAACATCCAAATTCACACAGAATAATGAACAGGTCATTAAAACAACATCTCTAAGTTACCGCTGACATCTCAATCTATCTAGGGGCACTCACACATACCCATGAGCCCCCAAGGCATTATAGAAAGCCATTTACTGCAGAACTATCTGACCTATATCATCCTACATGTTAACAGAGCCCAGCCCCTCCCTGCTAAGAGGACACCGTGAGGAAAACCTGTTGGCACTTTCCTTAATTGAGCTGCTGATCTACCCCACCATGCCAGGTAGGACTTCAAATTAAATATAAAACACACATAAAACAAACAAGCTTGGGTCATTTTTATCTAATACTTAGCATGATAACAAATAAACTGAGACACTGGACTGAAATCAACAATTAATCAGACAAAACACTGTCAGTGAAAATGGAGAACCTTTTCACAGTGCACAAGGACAGAAGTCAGCGTCTGAATATCTTGTTCCTCTGCAAGGAGTGATTAGTGATATATGACTGTTTGGGACAACATGTGATTTACATATTTTATGCCTTCAGTATATGTCTTATTGTTTAGCCTACAGTTTCAGTTATTATGTCTGTGTGGATGGGGCTGCATGGTGGTGCGCTGGTTAGCACTCTTGCTTCTTCTTTGTGGAGTTTGCATGTTCTCCCCATGTTAGTGTTGGTTTTCTCCGGGTTCACATGTCCAAAGACATGCAGTAGGTTGACTGATGACTCTAAATTGCTCTAAACAGGATGTGTGAATGGTTGTCTTTAGTTGGTCTGCGATGGACCTCCTAACAGGATAAATGGATGACGATGGGTCTGCACTGTCACAATCTGCTTCTCTGTCCTGCAGCCTGCTAATTTATTTTAAATCAATTTGAGTTACTCAGTCATAATGGCATAATTAATTTGCCAATAAATGTAATGTGATTTTAGTCTGTTAAGATACCAAAGACTTTGTCTCCATCTGGTGGTACAAAACAAAAAATACCACTGCCCGAGCTTTTATTTTGAAAGTAGAAGGTCTAAATGGATGTGCCTTCATTTCCAGGTCAAATTAAAGAAGTGACATCTGCTCTCAGTTTAACAGATTGTGTTCAGAGGACTCAGGCTGCCAAAAGTCAGCGTGACTGAGCAGCTTATGACCTGAGGATCGGTATTGCCGCCTTCCTCTTGTTGCTCACATCATGTATTATGCTCACAGTTTCTGTCCTCGCTGGCACACAACTCTACTCTGATCGATGCTTCTGCTCGCTCTCAGACTCAATAGTGCTCAAACTTGTTTTATGCTCCCTCACATCTTCTGTCATCATTATACTCCCATATACTTGTCTTGAAGGCCTATCCCTCTACTCTGTGTGGATGCAGAAAAATAAGTCTAACTCACGTAATAAATAAGCCTATTCAGGTTTAAATCATTGTCTATGACAACAGCTTTTTGCCCAGACAGTTTCTGAGAGTCCACACTGAATCTAGTTATATCCATATTAAAGCTGCAGTAGGAAGAATGTTTTTCACATACAGCTGCTCAGAGATGGCAGGCTCCAGCTTGGCTCTGATTGGTTGTTTTCCTCCGGTCTGTGAAATCCTGTAGATGTCATTAGGAGCACCAGAGAACACAGAGGAACATGATTTTTTTTTTTCAGGTTCTTATGCACTACTCTGCTCCTACTCTCACCTATGGTCATGACCAAAAGAGCTACATAGCGAGTATTGAGGAGGGTTGGCGTCTCCCTTAGAGATAAGGTGAGAAGCTCAGCCATCCGTGAGGGACTCGGAGTAGAGCTGCTGCTCCTTTGTGTTGAAAGGAGCCAGTTGAGGTGGTTCAGGTATCTGGTAAGGATGCCCCTCGTGGGGCGCCTCCCTAGGGAGGTGTTCCGGGCATGACCAGCAGGGAGGAGGCCCCGGGGACGACCCAGGACTAGGTGGAGACAATTTATCTCCACACTGGCCTGGGAACGCCCCGGGATCCCCCAGTCAGAGCTGGTTAATGTGGCCCAGGAAAGGGAAGTTTGTGGTCCCCTGCTGGAGCTGTTGCCCCAGCGACCCGACCCTGGATAAGAGCTTGACCATGAGTAAGAGTGAGAGTGTCTCATGCACTACTGTCAGGATATACTGAGTTTTAATCATATTTGCTTCAACCTGCCTAGTGCAGCTTTAATAAACTAACAAAACCTTTAGATTTATATTTGTTTTTACAGAATCAAGAAAACGTCTATAGATGGTTGATTGGTTGGTAAAAAGATATCAGTCTTCCCTCATCAGTTTCATGTTATCGTAGCTGTAGTTTTCATGGTCCTAAAGAAAAAGACAACAAGACCACCTGACTCTTTATTTGTAAAATACATTTAATCCCTTTATATTTGGGCAAACTGAAGTCTACAAGAGCAGAGAGGGGTTGAGATTTGAGTGGCAGTGGGTCCTGAGTGGCAGCTCCCAAATTAAAAAGGCAGCAACATGGACAGGACTGTCAGAGAAACGCCACTAGTGTCCTCGTCATTGGGGTATACTGGGCCGATGGGTGTCATCAGATTTTTTTCTAATGATCTCTGGGGAGAAGCTAGCTGATGGGCTGACTTCTTCTCAGTCGCCCCTGCCACAAAATCTCCCACCCTCTCTATCCGGACTCCTTTGACAACGTACCAAACACAGATATCACAATAACAAGAAGAAGAAGAAGAAGAAAAAAAGGCATACATTGTCTTTCTACAGCCTTCAGGATTTTCATTAGTACGTCAGAGCTGTAAATACTACAAGACACTTTTTTACTGTTTCTCGGTTTAAGTAGATGTTAACAAGACAAGGTTTTAGTTGGCTGACAAAACCTGCGATAATATGGAAGGTTACACAAGATGATATGATTTTAATGTGTGTTTAAGATGCGTGAAACTCGGAGCACTGCGGCGCTGTGCAATTATGCGTTAGTGACGGCGGCAGTGGGATCTTGTAGGAACAGACCTCAGAACAAATATGTTTTCAAGCACTATGTGGTGTAATAAATGTTCAGTTGGAGGGAGCTTTCTGATTGGCTGAACATCAGCAGGCAGTTAAGACTGAGTCGTGGTCAACGCTGTGGCCGTCAATGTCACAGTCGGTGCTAGAATGGACGTCCAGAGGGATGACCAGTTAGGTTAGGATAGACGATAGAGTCCCGCCACTCCTGGTGGACCACCATGAGACCTTATTTTGGAAAAAATATGAACGGTAGTCGACGTAGAGACAGAAATATTTTTTAGATCCTGTTTCAAGTGTAGCATGAATCGCACACAATAGTTTGTCAATTTAAAAGATCATTTTGCAAGTCAAGAAAGTCGCAGTTTGTTGTAAAACTGTTGAAGTATCAGACTGAGAAAACACGCAAGTAGAAAGACGACACACCCAAAGTCTCGTTTTGACGTCTGTGTGTTTCCTACTGGGATGAACTCACACCAGCGACATGTCTGATCCTTCTTTCTCTTCCTGACTGATAAACAGGACAGGAGTCTCTGGATAAAACACATCAGGTCACATAACCTTACATATGTCCTAACACTGGAGACGTGTTGTGCAATATGAGATGTAGTTCATACAAAACTAAATGGCGTCACAACAAAACCCATGATGAACTGCGACTTTCTTGACTTGAAAAATCATGTTTAAATAGACAAACATACTATGTGATTCAAGGCGTCATTCAAACAGGATTAAAAAAAAATAGGTTGACTACCGGACATATATTCTTCCAACATAAAGCCCCATGGTGGTCCAGGGTTGGTCAGGGGATAGGAAGCACATGCACAGAGTCAGGTAAGCGTCCCTCCGGACCCATTCATTCTAGCATCAACCCAACGTCGCTGCCCTATATTAGTACAAATAGTACCAGCCTGACAGTTAGAAAACAGACCCAAAGGGAGACGGACACAAAATCTTGAACAATTTGCAAAACTGAGCCTTGAAATAAATTTTCAAAACTGACTAAATACGACCTGATTAATTAATCAATTAATGGGGCGACAATTTATTCGTCTTCAATCATTACTTGTCTTTCCATTTATTTATTTTCCTGGCAGGAACGGGCCTCCATACATCTCTCACAGATTGATTCGATTACACTTGTGTTCATGATATTGTGTCCACCCCTGTTCTATATGTGCAGACTAGCTCTAACTGTTTTCTGGGGGTCGTAGAGGGGCCGAACCAACAGCTAAGCAACATGAGCAAGAGGGCACAAAGCTTAGTGCAAACCACCGGGAGGTTCAGGACTGATGAGCTGTTTCTTGCCCTGCAATGGGAACAGTTACTACATGAACGGTGACAGTGAGGAAGGTTAGTACAGGCTGTGAAGCCGGAGGGGTAGTACACGGGACTAGACTCAACCAGACAAGGTAAACCCAGATTCAGAACACCAAACCAAAGCTCCTTCTGCTGTTACACTGCCTACAGGCTGTGTTTCCTCTACGAGCGAGCGGACGATTAATCTCCTGCCGAGCTGAGCAACCAGGGACGGCTGGCTGATGTGATGATGGTCAACAGGTTTGCTGGAAAACGCGACTGTGGATGCGACAGCAATAATCAGCCAACCTGCTGTGGGTCATATTTGAATTTGAGTCCTCTGATTATAGTATTAGAGCAAGTTTCCTCCACAAATAAGTGCACAGTTGTATAAAACCATTTAAGTTATTTTTCTCTTTTAGATTTATCTTAGTGTTTTGTTATTTTTAAGACTCCACCAAAGGGGGGGGGGGGGGGGGGTTCAGAAATATTTCCAATACATTTCTAAGGTGAAATAACGATTTTCTCAGTCCAGCAAAAGCATTCCTCCTACTATTCATACACAAAGAATGCCAGATGTTTGATATTCAGAATAAATGGTCTTATTTTACCATCCAGTTGACAGTTTAACTCTGCTTCCTTAAATGTTTTCTACGACTGAGTACTCAGACACTTTTGGACATGTGATGAACAACAAACAGCCAGAGACAAATGAACAAATAAGTCCGTAGGGCCGAAATGACAGACATCGGGTCACTTTGATTTTGGTTCCAGCTTCCTAGATTGACTGAGATTCCTTCTTTAGTCAGTTCCTGCAGACATCACGCAGCGGTGTGGGTGTCAACCGAGACAGTGGTCTTGTGTTTGCCTCTACGTGACATGGCGAGGCCAACGCTAGTGCTTCACTAGCGCCGGTCATGTACATGCACCATCATCTGGTTCAGTCTAGAGCAAGACAAACGAGCAGAGAGTGCAGGAGGAATACAGGAGAAGGATCTACTGTAATACAATTCCCATGCTTAGGCAGTCATAAAGCACTGTTAATATATATATTTATATACAGTTTATACATAAAACAGTGAAAAAAACATCCATAAAACAAAGAATATAAGAGCATGTTCATAGGCAAGGAAGCAGTAAACAACTAATGCATCACTAAGGATTAGAGCACCAGGACTGGTGAACGTCATTCATGTGTGACAGTGTGATATAATATCTACATATCAGGTTAGGATAGCACTGGTCAAATATGCATAACAGCATCGGTGACTAACAAAAAAAGAATTGACAGTGTAATTAAAATGCTCAATGGAGGATGGTTTACGTTGTCTTCTCAAAGAGCTGACGAAATCCAGCAAGCAATATATGTGACGTTTCCTGCTTATAAAAGAAAAGGAAAAGAACGAGACGAAGACCGCGAGGTCGTCCCTCCTTCATCGGCGAGCAGGCTGGCGGCCCGACCCTTTAGTACACCGGGCTGTTGCGGATCCCGCAGCACAACACCATGCTGAAGATCATCTCGAAGATCTGGGACGATGAACACAGACAGTAGTGTTGATTAGATATTTTTATGCTCAATAAAAAAAATAAAATAAAAAAAAAAAACATCACAGGGGCAGAGTTGCCAGGTCCAGCAAAATATACATGATACACAATTTTACACGCTGGGGGGTGTGACGAATGACACAAATATTTTACATCAAAACTATTTCAGGCTGCACGGTGCAGTGGTTAGCACTGTCACCTCACAGCAAGGGAGTCACAGGTTCAAATCCAGCTTAAAGCTCTTCTGTGTGGAGTATACCTGTTCTCCCCATGTTACTGTGGGTTTTCTCCGGGTTCTCCGGCTTCCACCCACAGTCCAGACAGAAAGGTTAACTGATGACTCCAAACTGCCCATAGGTGTACAGATGGATGGATCGATCCAAAGTATTTATACAAGCGATGCAACACTTATAAAAAGTTTGAATTAGGGCCGTCAAAAAATGCAAATTCGTTTTAACAGCACTAATTTCTTTAATGCATGAATGCATCTTGCAAATTTTAGGTTGTAGTGGGCTCAGTGTTCAAGCCACAGTGAAGATACTGGTATCATATGAAACTAGAAAATACTATACCATACTACTCATACTCAGCTTGTCACGAAGGAGGCTAAATAAAACCCCAAACGTGCTCAATGTTGGCGAGGAAAAACTGGCATGGCCATTTTCAAAGAGGTCCCTTGACCTCTGACCTCCAGATATGTGAATGAAAATGGGTTCTCTGGGTCCCCACCAGTCTCCCCTTTACAGACATGCAGTGCCTGTGAGGGTTTCTGGAAATCAATTAACACTCCCATCTGATGAGAGTATTAAATACTTGGTAAATCTCCATCTAAGGTACATTTACAATGAAAAATTAATTTGCTATTAATCACGATAAACTGTTTTAATTGATTGACAGCCCTTTGTGTAGACAGAGGACCAACCACTGACCCAGAGCAGCATCTGCCTGAGGGAAACTGTTGAATAGCCTGAGCTACTGAAGCTGATCTATTGAGTTTCCTTTCAGGGAAACGCTGAGTGAATTTGCCTCTGGTAAACAGTTACGCAGTGTATATATCTAGGGCTTTTATTGTGAAAGGTAAGAAGGGAAGTGCATCTTGTATGCACTGCCTTTGTCAAGGATGAAAGGAGTAATAAAGTTTGCTGTCTTGAATCAGACTATGGAGCCTCAGTGGTGTTTGTTTTGAATATGTCCATTCTGCACAACGTAAAAAATTACGTCGCTTTTCTGTCAAAGTACTCGACAAAAACAACAATTCGAACAAATATACTGACGTGCAAATTAATTGCACGAAAAGAAACACCCCCGGTGTGTAAATGTCTTTAGTCTGCATTAAAAACAGCCAAAGAAAGCTTAAAGGAATAGCTTGACATATTGGGGAAAAATATATATTCACTTAAGTACTGAGGGACAGTCTGAAGGATATTAGCTTAGCTTGGCACAAAGACAAGTTCTAAAAATATAAAAAAATACACCTACAAAGACCTAAACCAGCAATGAATTGATCATACTAGCAAGTACTGTTTGTGTAGCAAACACTAGTTATAGCTTCTTCCTCTGTACCACAGAGCACTGCTGGTGTCTAAATGTGTATTAATGTGCTGCTGAAAATAGTCCCTACCAAATGCACACAAATATCACTGTTTGCTTGCTAAAAACTACAGCGCCCAGCTGTTTTAGGAAATCACTGAGCCTGTTGGGAAAACGGAACAACATATTTTTGAGCCCTTTTACAAGGAACCAGTTGGCGTGAGGCGGAGTGTCGTTTAGTGAGAAAATAGAGACAGAGACACATCGATGGTTTTTTGTGGGATTTGTTGACAACAGTAAAGATTCAGAATAAGGTGAGTTAAGAGCTGGACCAGGCTGCTTTTTTGTTTTTTGCTTTTCCTTTTTTTTTTTTTTATTATTGTTTCCCTTTCCTCTTCTTTTTTTCTCTTCTTTTTTTTTTTTCTCCCCCCCCCTACTCACTTTTTTTTTTTTTTTTTTTTTATTTTTTCTCCCTCTTCTTTTTTTTTTTTTTTTTATTTTTTTTTTTTTTTTTTTTTTTTTTTTTTTTTTTTTCTCTTAATTTTTGTTTTTTTTTTTTTTTTTTTTTTTTTTTTTTCTCTTTTTCCTTTGGATTTCCTCCTAACCCCCCCCACCCCTAACCGTATAATCGGTTAAAGATTGATGGATCCATGGAACACCTAAACAATAACTCCAGATGTCCAATAGACAGACGAGCAGAAACACACTTTTCGGATAAATTTACGGAAGAATCACTGCATGCCACTGAAGGGTTTGATGTCACTGATGTGCAGCTTCATGTTCTCACCATAATAACTGCAACCACCAGAGCGGCGATACCAATCAGGTAGATCTTATCTGTGAACAATTCATCGATCCTCCTGTGGCAATCCTGCAAAGAAAACCATCAAAACATGTCATTTATATCAGCTTCAGAACAGTATTAATTTCTAGATTACCCGTGTACTCAGTCTGCATTATTAGTATTTAAGTACTATTCCACAGCTGCACCAGCGGCCAGTCAGCCTTCAGTTTTGTTGGCTGAAATGACAACTGTCACTGGCAATAGCCTCTCATTTCATTCGCTGCAAGGAAGTGTGTGTGAAAAGGCGGGACGTCAGAGGGCAGCAGAGTGTTAGGCTACATCCACACTAACACATTTTAAACTTGTTTTAAACTGAGGGTCAGCTGCCACTCGGCAGGCTGGTTGGGTTAATTGTCTCTGAGGAGAGGCAGCTGTGGAGCCTAATTGTCCCTGATGAGGATCAGGTGGTTGAAGCTTATATCTACCTCTGGTTTCAGGGCTCAGATGCTGAGTCATTGTCTCTTTGTCAGGGGTAGAGAAAGTGCTGTCCTGTTTTTGCTCTAGCTGTATAGGGGTGTGTGAATCTGCAGAAGTACCACATGAACCTATCTGTGGGATTTGCTCACCATTTAGGTCCTCCTCAGAGCCTCTTTGAGTGGGTTAGGTCTGTGTGGCCTGCCTTAGCTGGTTCCTTGGTATCATTTTTGTTTTAGTCAGCTGCTAGATGAGTCCTGTTATTCTTCTCAAACCAACATGACCTGTGGGTGAAGGCTCCCTCCTCCTCCTCCTCCTCCTCAGGATATCACACTCCTCTACTGTAGAGCTCAAACCTCATTAGGATTAGAGTGCATCTTTTTGTTCGCACTTAGTGGTCCATCAGTGAGACGTCTTGGCAGGCCACAACCCCCGCAAACTGCAAACTAACCAGACGGTCAATCTTAAAGAGGACGTCATGCTCATTTCCAGGCTCATACTACTACAACATGTTTACATGCTTTAATGTTTGTACTCAACCTCTGTCTGAAACGCTCTGTTTTTAAGACCCCCCTCCTGAAAAAGCCCTGTCTGCTCTGAATGGCTCAAGAAACATGTGGTGCACCTTTGCAAAGGTAGCTCTCAAGCTGTGGGCAGCGTATTTCTAATGAGCCTGTATGTGACCACGTTTACCAGATGGGAGGTCGTATTCACGATATGCGTGGCATTCAAGTGGTTTAGTTGTGAAGAACACCTCTGCACGGTAATATCAACATTACTGTCCGAGTCTAGAACCGCAGAGGTTAGCAAGCCAGCTAGTGGGTAACATAATGAAGGAAATGCAAAGGAAGATGAGTTGTTGAGAATATCAACATTATCCTCAGACATATTATAAAATTACCAAGAAAAACAATATATGACTAAAATTACAATACACTGTACAATATTAACTTATTATGCACTAAGACATGAACTTCCCTGGGCTCCACCATTTCTCATAACCTCAACAATGACGTCACGATTCGTGAACTTGGAGATTTCAGAAACTTTCCACTACGAGGTCCAACTTGTAAACACAGTAAACACAACCCCATTTGAAGGCACCAATAGGAGGGGGAGCCACATGTGATTGAGTGCTTCTTTTATTGGCTTAATACACTGGAAAACATCAGTTCCAGAAAACTGAACACAAGACAACCCTGGTGACAGAGGAGGCTTGGATTGGACTCGGTCATTTCAGTAATGTCAATGTGCTGCCAAGAAATCAAGTTAGGGCCCCCGTGCAGCACGAATCGTGAATACAGATAACTTTCCCTGCATATCTTTCCACTAACATTTAGCACTTGAGCAGCTGTTTTACACATCAGTGTTTCTGAACATTTTCACGCGCCTGACTCCATAGACCTTTCTCACATCAGCAGATACTTTGACTTGTCAACCAGGGATACCACGCTCATATCTGTGCTTTGGGTACAGAGCTGGAGCCAGAAAAATGTATATTACACAAATTCAGCTGTCATACAAATATATTTATTCTCTGTCGACATATGTCAGAGAAAATGTTCATTCTTCTCCACTTTGCATGTTGACTAAAACTAGGCATACACTCGTGATTTTAGCCCGTTTCTGGCCTGAAGTCTGAGCCAGACTCATTTTAGAGTTGGACTAAATTTCAGGGGGACTGAGGACCGATTAAGTCCTCCCGACCGGCTGTGACGTGTCACGGATGAAGTAGAGCCACGAGCCGATTCCCAACGGCGGCGCCTTATCTTTTCACAATAATCACAGCGCAGCTATCAAGATAACAATGTAGGCGACTATAGCTATACCTAGTAAAACGTAGTGAGCTTTCCTCCAGTTCTTTCTGCATGGACAAGCCATACTGTCCACGTCTTCCTCTCCACAGTGAGTCCATATAACGTTATTCTGCTGCCTCTTCTTGTTTTAGACGTTTCAGCAGACAGGATGGTACAGATGATCATGACAGCACGTTTCTGCCTTGTTAGCATTGTGAGCTGTACAGACCTCTGCTAGCAAACAAACTTTACCTGCCTCGGAGCTTTCAAACTAATCTTTATTGGTCTTTAACGGTCAACAGCCGGGACGGTCCGTTTTTTTCTATTTTACATGCAGTGTGAGCACATAAACCGCAAACTTTGGCTTTACATCACAAACGATCTACTTGTACAGTAGGAGCAGGAGTTCCACAACATTTCTAAAATCGTACAATGCATGCCCAGCTTAACTCCAGGTTGAGAGACATTACGCTGTGATGACATGGTATTGCAAAACCGTCTGAATAATGATAAATGTTAACATGGTCGGTTTAAACTTTAATATCTGATCTGAAAGCTTCTCAGCATGTCTGTGTTGCTTTGAATACAGTCTGGCCAAGCTGTTGAAGTGTGATATTGGTGATAGAGCTGTTGAGATGGATGATCACACTTACAACTGAAGCTCCGGCGCTGGGGCAGAGGTCAGTCAGGCCCACTGCATCTGTGGCCCGTGTCAACAAAGAGTTCCCCTGGCCTTTACCGCAGCAGCTCAGCTGAAACACAAACACAACACAGTGATCATCCCTGTGAGATATATATATGTGTGTGTGTGTGTGTGTGTGTGTGTGTGTGTGTGTGTGTGTGTGTGTGTGTGTGTGTGTGTCAAAGTCAGGAGGCTGCTGTCATTTCATTGAGTAAATATTAGGGATTCGGTTTGGGTAAAAATCCGAACCATTCGGTTCACTAGTCACAGTTCGGTTCATTTGAAATTGGTTATGAGGCCGATTGTGTATTTTTTTTCATCCCATTTATTTAGTCTGGTACAAGGCCACATAGTGCCTTATAAACTAATAAAATAATTTTAAAATCAATACAAAAATGAACATGTAACCAGTGTAAAGACTTCAAAATTGGCGTATTCAGGATGAAGGCTGCCACTCTGAACTGCTTCTGTCTTCCCATCCTACAGATTTCCTCTGGATCTCATGAGCTTTTTGTCTCTATCATTTTAGTAACTGTTAAAAGTTGAATGCTGAACCTAAATCAATTTCATACTGGACTTAGATTGGATGAAATGCTAAAACCTAAACCCTAATTTCAACATAATTTTCAGCCTAAAGACTCTATAATTTCAGCTTTAGGAATATCTGTGTTTAGTCAGTCATATTTTTACATGATATGAAAATAAACAAATACATTTAATACAATTTATATGAATACAAATGATATACGTGCATGTTCATACCGTCTCATGGAAGACCTTGAGCACGGAGGAAGCAGCTATTTTTCTATCCTTGTCGCCGCCTATTGCCGTGGCCTTTTCATACACAGAGTCGTAGTAGTTGATCATCTCCTTTGACACCTAGAACAGGAACAAAGACAAACAAGTGTTAAGCTCAAAATCAGTTACATACGGTATACTATCAGAAACATTAAGCATCAAATGAAACAGCATTCATACTGAAACAACTCTGTTAAAAGCTAAAGGAGTTGTGCTGAAGTGTGCACTGTTGTTTCAGGAAAGCCAGTAATCACTCCTTCAAGGATTCAGACCCTGACCCCGAAACACAACACAGTAGTAGGGCTGTACCCGGTGTCATTGTTTTACATTCAAAGCTTCTTTTTGAGGTTTTTCACTGAAGCGTTTAATGTCTGTCGTCATGTTTTGTGACAATATGACGACAGGCATTTGAAACTTTATTCAGAAACCTCATTAGAAGCTTTGAATGTTGAAAAAAGACATCCGGTGCAGCCCTCTGCTGTATATTTCAACCTCTAGTGTGCGTTTGCAGTCTTACGGTGTCTTTGTGCATGAAGCCCCAGATTCCAGCTGCAACCTCGCAGGCGAACAGGATGACCAGGCAGGCGAAGAACTGCAGGACACAACAGAAACGTCAGATAACAGGTCCATACGAGGATTTAGCCAACAAGGGTTTTACTTTTTAATGAAAGAAAATATAGTTAAAGGGGCCCAGTGGAGTTTTCTTTGTAAACAAACAACAGTTACGTTCCTCACCAGAACACACTGTGAGTCCTTCAGGTCTAACTAACATGTTGAGTCATTTCCTTCCTCATAGTATTTAAGTATTTTAAAACCAGCATTGTTTCCCTTCATGTTTACTAGGCTGCTGCCTTCTTCCCTGTTTTTGCTGACACACTTGAGTATATAGAATAGTGTGAAATAGAGAGGCGACGGTGAGGTAATTTTCCCACTGGTTGATAAACTTCAACACCGGTGTTACCGACTGCACCGGACATTTTACAAGTAACCTGGGAGCTAACGTCATGATTCAGGGAGTTTTTAAAGAAATTTCAAATAAGTTATTAGCTAGTAAGTTAAATGTGTTATTATATTATTAAATATATTAAACAAATTAAATGCTATTGAGAAATAGGGAAATATAATTATTGAATTATGCTTATAATTAAGTAATTTTGAGGTAAATATTGAGGTAATTTGGCAGTAATTCCAAAGAAATTTCAAATAGCTTACTTGCTAATTTGCAAACCTGTAAAATGAAGTGTCACCAAACATAGTTAGATTTAAAATACGAATAGATTCTACTCCTGTTCTGAATGTAATCTCTTTCTGAATAATATATTAAAAAGTAATTATTTAGTAATGATGAGAACCAATAAGAGTACAAAAAAGTAGTAGTAGCGTCAATAAAATCCTAACGATACACATCCGTAGCTTCTAGAGGTTTAAAATGTAACTCACAGTTCCCAACAGACACTGGGACTCTTGGATGGCGCCGTAGCACCCAAGGAAGCCGACCACCATCATCACCGCGCCGACAGCGATCAGGATGTGGACACCTGGACAGACACACAAACCGTATAGGTTGACTGGTTAATATCCATGGCAACACAACAAGTAGCGCTGCAGTGCACTAGAAATACAGTGAGAGGGCTGTCAGGAAGCCAGCACATCTGACAGATTACTAAAGTGAAGTCATTCTGTTTCTTAGAGACAAACAAGCTGCTGCAGACAGCTATTACAAGAATGGAAACCACTAAAACGCTTTAAAACCACTGTGGCTGTGAAGCTGTGGAAGAATCCTCCACCCCATTTCGGTACCTCCATGCATGCAGTAGCATCTGATGGACAGCAGAAGGCACAATCTTGACTTCGTGCCAGTAGAATAAAGTGAGTCACGTTCCAGTTATGTTCACAGGAAGTCATCTCTTGCCTGCTCCATAATTCAACACCTTATTTTTCATCCAGGACATAAAACAGGTGCCGCACTTGTTTTGTTTTTTTTTTTTCCTCTCCTCAGAGACCTCCATGTTTCCTGTGTTAGGCTGGCAGACGCTTGCAGGTTAATGTTTGATTTTTATGGAGGGTTGGGGGGGGGGGGGGTGAAACTACCTCTCTGCCTGTCTCTGCCTCACATAGGACCAAAGAGGAGGAACATGGGTGTAACTATTCATCCTACGATCCAGCTACATCAAACGTATATTAAGGACGTATATTGAGCTAAAACCAATTTGTAAAGTAAATAATCTATTTTATCGACACTAAGAATTTGCATCTTGTATGTAGGCACCACAAACATTAAAATGGATTTATTTTTAGCATTTTTATTATTAGAAAAGTTAAACCTTACGCCGGTTCACTCAGGTTGGCCGGCTCTGCGGCGCAGCATGAGCGGTCATGCAGATGAACGCCGCCCTTTTGCCGGGATTCCTCGCTCTCTCACCCGGTAGCGGTGTGGAAGGAGGACCCGGTCCGCAGGGTTTCACTTTGGGGGGCATTACATGACCAGGTGTTATCAATCCACTTGACAAGAGCAGCTTCATTCACAGGTGCTTTCCCCGTGAGCTTTGTTTTTTCATGTCCCTTATGATATCAACGTGAACGCAATATCAGCCTCACGTATCCAGCCGGAAAACAGGCTGATTATGAGGCAAATTATCAGAGGAGCAAAGTAAAAAACAAAACAGAAATTTCCATATACATATTTGCGTGTATGAAATGACTCCAAAAAAAACACTGTAAACGAACTACTTGACTACTACAAGCACATTATTTAAGCTGTGTTTGTGTGGGAATGATTCTGTCTTAAACATGTTGATCACTGTGTTATTGCTCTACCTTTTATATTGAAAATGAGAACAGAAGCAGCTGGTTAAATCTATCATTCAACCTAAATAGAAGTTGAATTATTATATATATATTTTTTAAATATTGCACTGACTTGTATCTTGAGAACTGAAGCAGTGGGTCCTGAAGTTGCAAAAAAAAAAGTATTAAAAGTGTATTGATTTCAAATCACTGAACTGTATCGTATCGCTCTAGATGAGACAGATATCGTCCTTGAATCATATCTGAACCATGGAAGTATCGTATCTTTGTAAAAACATATCTTTACAGCCCTAATTGGAGCTGTTGGTGGTGTGAGTTTCAATAAAAATTCAGCAAATCACAAATAAAGAATTTCACCGAAATATGTATTCTGTCTGAATTCGTTCAGTATTAATCGCTCTGTAAAACCGGTGAGAAAAACAATACACTGAAAATCACTTCTGTCTTGTTTTTCCCTAAAAGACCAATCTGCTGCTTTTGCAAGTTTTTGTCCTATAAATATAAATGATTGCTCAAGACTTTCCTGCGTTGTAGACTGTTAATGTGTTTTTCCATACAGTAGTTTAGTTTCCATTCACGGCAGTAAACATGAAAAAAGTCTGTGTGCGAGCAGAGATTTGTCTGAATGAGGTCATTTATTACATCTGGTTTTAACTGCATGGTAAACGGTTGGACACGTCTGAGAAGTCAGCTGCTAATTAATTGGTGGTGTGTTCACAGGCAGATAAAAGGCTCAGGAAGGTCAGATAATTAATGATTAGTGTTGCTTTCACAGATAAATGTCTAATGATGTGAGAGTAAAAATTCTATAAGTTTATTAGACTGGTCGGGACCTCTGCACCGCCGGCACAGCAGTGGCAGACAACAACAGCGGAGTACAGATCTTCAGAGAGCCGGGGAAGAGAGCGAGCTGGTGGGTGTCAGCGCTGTGCACAGCGTAACAAAAACACCGACACATCTGGGACAGTGTGATCATTATGCACTTCGGTCCGGGCCACATATGGCCACTTTCTGTTAGCAGTGTGTCTGACATCCTGTTGGGTCTGCGGCGCAGCAGGAAACAGCCTCTGTGCTCTAATGTATTCTGTCTGTACAACTGTATTTTATTAGAATATATCTTGCTTATCGGCCACATAGTCTACTGACTGTCGGACTAGGCACAGGAAGTACACTATGATCATACTCTCGGAGATGTGTTGCTGTTTCTGTTCTTTGCACGGAGCTGACACCAGCCCAACTGCCGGCACACTGTCTCTCTGAAACTCTATACCCGCTGTTGTCTGGCAAATGCAGTGGTGATGATATAGAAACGTTAATAAATATACCCGAATTCACAAATATGTAGGATATTACTACTGACATTTGCCTGCTGTATCAGCCATGTGTTTACTACATGTTTATTTGCATATAGAGTGAGATCCGATCACAAGTGTCACTCAAGACGCAGGTAATAACAACTCCACTGTCACGAAAAGTGATCTGCTGAAATAAAAAACAAACAGGGTGTTTCTGTTATGAAGTAAGAATGATGACATAACATTTCATAATAGCTGAGTTTTATATATATAAAAAATCTTTATTGTGACTTTTTGATTTAATTAATACTGAGCCCTTCGGGACACGTCCATGTTATCCTAAAAACTGACTCATTTTTCAGCACCGGGGCCTATTGTGCTTTTTGTGCTGGTATCAGGGAGTGCAGCTCTCCGTGTTCAGCCCAGCATCATTACTCCTGCTTGTCAGCTCAGACATAATTCGATTCTGGACCACTAACTGGTCTCGTACCACACATCCCCCATCCCCCACCTCTCTTCTGCCCACAGAGCCACTCACACACACACACACCCGAGGCTAATTTGTAAATCGATATCTTGGAGACTGACCAAGTGCTCCCTCCATCTCTTATATTGTGGCTCTCCAGGCTGACACAGTCCTTCCCTCCGATGCTGTTGGGCCCTCTCAGTCTCTCCCCTCTCTTGCCACCGCCCATCTGTCCTTTCTATTTAATGCATTTGCTCATTCGAAATTACGCTCTCAATAATTCCATTTACTTAAATGTCTTTTCCTGTCCGCCTAGATTTAATCTTCATGTGGCTCCTCTTTCTGTTATGCTCTCTATCTGCCTCTGCCTCGTACGGTCTGAAGAGGAGCTGATGGATTACGTGTCTCTCGGCGTTGCAGCATTACCACGAGGTGTGTCAAGATCGTCTCACATTTCAAGGCTACAAATAAAAAAGGCCACATGATGAGCTAACAAGTAATAAGTAGTAATAAGACATGGTTCCCAAAGGCAATACTAAAACGAGAGTGTAAATCATACCCATGCTGTAAACGCGATCTCATCAAGTTTGAAATAGTCCATCGCTCCCACCTTTCTAAAACTAGTCTGGCAGGAATATATCCAAATATTGACCCCACTTGTGAGAGGTGCAGGGCATGAATGTATAAGAGATCTGGATACAGCACTAGAGACTGCACAACCCAGGAGGAGCGCTGGCCGTTTATCCCAGTTTTCATAGTGGCCAAACAGCGGTACAACAACTTCAGTCGGTCGAAGCTCCTTTGTGTTGAAAGGAGGTGGCTGAGGTGGTTCGGGCATCTGGTAAGGATGCCTTCTGAAGGGCGCCTCCCTTGGGAGGTGTTCCAGGTACAACCAGCTGGGAGGAGGCCCCGGGGAAGACCCAGGACTAGGTGGAGAGATTTTATCTCCATACTGGCCTGGGAACGCCTCGGGATCCACCAGTCAGAGCTGGTTAATGTGGCCTAGGAAAGGGAAGTTTGAGGTCCCCAGCTGGAGCTGTTGCCCCGATTCCTGACCCCAGATAAGTGGCTGAGGATGATGATAATGTGTTATTACTATAATGCAATTAGGAAACCGCATTTGTCTTTAATAATGAGCATAAGCTTTAAGTATTTCCATCTATGTTCCTGAAATTCAGCCTATTGTGTTTGTTCATCCGCTCACTGCTGTAAATAACGTATAGTCCAGGTGGAGTTTCCCCACGACGATGAAGCTAACATAACAACGCACCTCCAAATATTTTATCCAGATGTGTTCAGCTGCTTCGGTGAAGTCATCCGACTATTGTTTATTATACAATGAAAGCCTTCCTTTCTGCTGGTCCCTGTTATATTTTGGTAGTTTATTATTAATACAGCAATGCAGCCATGCGAGGACATCAGAAATTCTGACTTCAGAGTGGGATGAATGTGGTGGAAAAGACCTGATGGGATTTGTTTATAATAAGACTTGTGCACATTTAGCAGAAATGTAGCACAGCGTGGACGTAAAAATAGCACTCTGTTTATTTAAATTTAAAATATTTTGTCCCTAAAATCAATGAATAATCGTCATAAATAATCATGATGTTCATAATCTTCCACACATAATTATAACAAAAGTGTTTGTCTCCTTTTTCCTCAAAGATAGTTTTAATTGTAGTGGTGTTGTGAATCTGTGGTTTAATGTTAGGAAGCTCCTATGTTGAAGAACGGCATATAACAATTAACATGTGGATCACAACACTAGATCATATGTAGAAAATTAACATTTGAATATGTACATACAAAACAAGGCCCAGCTTCTTGTGAGCTCTGATCCGATTTATGTGCGGCGGTACTGTAAACCACTGGATATGTGTAAAATCCCTGTAGCTGTGGTACAGCTAGTGGGACTTCCCAACAAACGCTAGTGTAATGTGTCATGCTGGTTTTGTGTTAACTCTTCTGGGAATCGCCTTAGCTGTCCCAGTCACAGCAAATATCTTTGCTAGTTAATGACGTTGCCCCTGAATAGGAAAGTAAGTCAAGTAGTTCAAGTAATAACTTCCTGTAGCTCCACTAGCCTTGGTTATTTACTGTACAGCATGTGAAAGTTGACTCCATGAAAACGACTGCCAGAGATCTAGAGCAGTTTCTATTTTGATCTGCTGGGATTTCCCACTTTCTGCCTAAACATTAAAGGGGACATATCATGGAAAACTTGCACGTCCATCTGGGTATCTGGAGTTCCTACCAACTCACAAACTGTGAAATAAGGCAACCCGGTGGGGCTTTTTTGGGGGCTGTTAAGATCAGAAAACATGTGAATCAACAAGCCATTCAGATCTGACTCCCCTTCCTATGTCACATGTTCGCAAAGGCAAACAGTGGAGAGGCAAAGAGACGCTGCTGCCATTTTGGACTGAAAACGTTGGTTATATTCAAAATATTTTATTGTTCAAGACTAGGGATGTAAATAGTTAACCACATTATGCATTTTAACTGATTAACTCTATTGGTTAAAGGATTAAAAGAATATTAATAATTAATTAAAAAGCTGAGAAAAAATAGTGAGCGGCTCATCACTTTAAGGAGAAAAGCTGGTCCACCTTAAAAGCCCACCTGAGGAGTCTAACCCGGCGCAGACACAGGAAGTTTGCTCCCGTCTTGAGTGGAGAAGTTGTAGCTTGTAGCCTCGTAGCATTTAATTACCGACAAATAAGCTGTACACACTCTGTCTGCTACAGCTACGTTCACAGCTATAACGCCATCAACAAACCTACACTCACCACTGCCTCACTAAATGTGCAGTGGAAACTTTTACTGGGAAAATGGCTGCATGTTTGTGACACTACACGCAGCACTGCGGCTGCTAACGCTCCCGGACGGTGAACTGGAGACAGTGAACGCAGCACCGTGTCTGCTAACGCTCCCGGACGGTGAACTGGAGACAGTGAACGCGGCACCGTGTCTGCTAACGCTCCCGGACGGTGAACTGGAGACAGTGAACGCGGCACCGTGTCTGCTAACGCTCCCGGACGGTGAACTGGAGACAGTGAACGCGGCACCGTGTCTGCTAACGTTCCCGGACGGTGAACTGGAGACAGTGAACGCGGCA
This sequence comes from Pterois miles, assembly GCA_947000775.1. Lineage (NCBI taxonomy): Eukaryota > Metazoa > Chordata > Actinopteri > Perciformes > Scorpaenidae > Pterois > Pterois miles. The sequence continues at coordinate 2,627,796 of CAMQGK010000038.1, read as the reverse complement.
CCGTGTCTGCTAATGTTCCCGGACGGTGAACTGGAGACAGTGAACGCGGCACCGTGTCTGCTAACGCTCCTGGACGGTGAACTGGAGACAGTGAACGCAGCACCGTGGCTGCTACAGTAACCGGACGGTGAACTGGAGACAGTGAACGTGGCACCGTGTCTGCTAACGCTCCTGGACGGTGAACTGGAGACAGTGAACGCAGCACCGTGGCTGCTACAGTAACCGGACGGTGAACTGGAGACGGTTAATGCAGCACCGTGGCTGCTACAGTAACCGGACGGTGAACTGGAGACAGTGAACGCAGCATTGTGGCTGCTACAGTAACTCTCCCGATGGTGAGCTGTTGACTCAGTTGTCTGTTGTGCTCATATACTGCAGCTGGCGCACCGCTGCATGTGAGGCACTAATCTTGTCAATTAACGGTTAAGAAATGTTTTTCAAAATATGAATATGAGAGTAGAATATGACAACAGAAAGACATATTTTTGTTTTACTTCTTTATGGCACTTTTTAGGGGAACGTTTTACTGGCGACCGTTAGCCGCTTTCAGTCCAAACTGGCTTTGCTGCTGGGCACAATGGAATGAACAACTGACTTTCACTTCTTGGCAATATACATTCTTTGGCAAAGGTGAACCTTTTCTTGGTGTTTTGGTATGTCCCCTTTAACAGATACCTCCATTACAGGGCAACTGTTGAAGGCTTCAGCTCTACTGTAAAACTCGTCATCAGAATAAATTACATTCATTCATCTTCTATCATGAACTCAGTGTTTTAATTCAAATCAACTTAAAATTCGTAGAAACCACATTAGAAGCTACGATCACAAGCTCCAGCCTTGTGACTTATTGAAAATAGAAAATTTAATTACTTTATTTGTTGAATGAATTGAGAGGACAGCACACTAGTACAACTAACGCACGTATGGTAGGCCAAAGTTAAATCTGTTAAATCTGTCAATTTTAGGGCGGACACACAAATTTAACAACAAAAGGACAAATTCAAACTAACTTAATTTGTTCTAATTAATCTGAACTCAACCCACATAGCCTCATCTAAAATACGCTGTAAAACGTTCCAGTTGACGTCAGTGGTAAGATAATGCAACTGTAATACCCCTTCACACCAAGGACTCAACCAGAGTTGATTGTGTGTCTGAAAGGGTCGGACCAGGGTCGCTACCAAACAAAGTGGGGTGGGGCAAACCTATTTAGTTGCTACTGTAACAGGTCGCTGTGGCTCTTTAACAACTGGTGCGACAGCAGCAGGAATGTTTTCAGACACACTGGAAGTGAACGGCGGACGAAAACAACATGGATGTGTGGTGAGACTTTGAGGTGCGGGAGCTCCTGGCCGTCCACGCTGAGAGGAAAAAAGAGGTAGATGACGGGACGATGAGGGACAACGTAGTGTAACATTAAAGCAACATAACAAGGCTGCTGAATGAGGAAGCTAACCACCTCATGGTACCGCCAGATGAACGTGCATCTGTTTTTAAAGCATCTGTGCACATCTTCTATCGCTAACGTTACCTTTTTTAACTTTTTGTTTTGTAATTTCTCCAAATAAACCTTCTAAAAGATCCATCTGTCACCTGTCCCATCTGTTAAAAAGCAACAGACCCGGTCCAGGTTCATTACATTATCAAGCAATTAGCAAAATAAAAGAAATATAAACTAATTTCATCACATTTGGACAAGCTGTTGCTCTTAATCTATCTGCCGTGGAGGGAGGTCATGCTGCTGGCTCTATGTTTGTCAACGCCGGGAAGCTGACTGACATTATGTTCACATTATATGTATTCATTTTTGTCATATGGATTGTCAATGTGGTATTTTCATTATGTTGTTACTCTGCGCACACGACATCTATTGCATATCTGTCCATCCTGGAAGGGGGATCCCTCCTCTGTTGCTCTTCCTGAGGTTTCTTCTTTTTTTTTTTTTTTCTTTCTAAAAGGTTTTTTTGCAGCGTGGGGGGACGACAACGGAAAATGGACCAGGAAGAGGTAGAACAGATAAAGTGGACTTGGGACTTATATTAACGAGGGGGGCGGAAGGAGGAGCACCGGGCGGAAACGAGACGAAAACACACGAAAACGGAGGCAGAGGAGCGGAAGAACAGCCGAAAACCGGACAAGGACGGAGGAGGCGCACAGCCACCAGAACAAAGGAGGAAAAGTGACGAAGGAGGCGACAGACGAGAAAACAGAAACGGAGAAAGGAGGGTGACGAAGAAAACCCCCGCCAGCCATGGAGCAACCGGGAAGGGTTAGAGCACCAGCTCTTCGAGCACGGCAGACACACCGGCCACCCGAGGCCACCACCAACCCACGCCGAGGCCATCGAGCAAACGGCACCAGGATGAAGGACGAGCACGAAACACCGGCAGAGGGGGATTCCAACACCCGGAGGGAAACTACACACCCGCGGAAAAAACGAAGAGAAACACCGAAGAAAAACGGGCGAAGGAGAAGAAAATCAGACCAGACGCCGCCCCCAGGCAAGAGACACCGGAGGAACGGCAAGGCCGGCCGAGGAAGCGACCAGAGACAGGCAAGAGGGGCCCCGACGGCCCACCACCGGAGCCCCAAGAAACCAGCCGGGAGCCAACGACAGAAGCGGGGGACCCGGAAAGGAGCGGGAGGGGACCGGACAAGAGAAACCAACCAGACTCGGAAAAAAAGGAACGATGTGTGACGCGGGGAGCCAAAGGGGACGAATCGAGGACGGGAGAAGGGAGAAGAGGGGACCGGCAACAAGAAAAGAGGCAGAAAAGACGCAAACAAAGTTGAGAGCAAAAGGCAAAACGAGAATTCGCGGGGGATTTCCTCCCCGGACGGAACGGACAGGACAGGCAGAAGACGAAGGCCCCCCCCCCGGGGAGTTTTCCCCCCCCAACACGGGGCCACCAGAGAGACCCCACGGGGAAGCAAGAATGAGTCGCCCCCCTTACCTTCTTCGCTTTTGGGGTGCTCCTTTCCTACAGTGGTTATGTTTAGTTAAGTATGGTCAGCTGAGAAGGTCAGTTTTGTCCATTTTTTCTTCTTTCTGCTAGCGCCGCGCCGCCGGGCCCCGCCCGCGCCCCCCGCGGCCGCGCCCCCCCCCCCCCCCGGCACAGCCCGCGCCCCCCCCCCCCCGCCGGGCCCGCCCCCGCCCCCCCCCAAAGGGTGTTCCTTTCCTCCTGTGTTTTCCCATAGGAAATCCCCGGGAGTGGGTTCCCCGGCCGCCCCCCGGGCCCCCCCCCCGGGCGGGGAGGAGGGGGGGGCTGGGGCGGGGGGGGGGGGGGGGGGGGGGGGGGGGGGGGGGGGGGGGGGGGGGGGGTGGTGGGGCCGGGGGGGGGGGGGTGGGGGCTGGGGGGGCTGTTGTGGGGGGGGGGGGGGGTTGGCAGGGGTTTTTTTTTTTTTTTTTTTGGGGGGGGGGGGGGGTTGTTTTTTTTTTTTTTTTGTTTGTTTTTTGTTTTTTTGGTGAAAAAAAAAAAAAAAAAAGGGTTTTTTGGTTGGTTTTTCCTTATCTGATGAGAGTCGTTCTGTAAAGGACAGCAGGTGTCATATCCTGTACAGACTGTAAAGCCCCCTGTGGTAAAATTTTGATTTGTGATTTTGGGCCTTACAAAAAATAAACTGACTTGACTTGACTTGTATTCACCATTCTCTATCGGTGGTATTAACTTGGTGTCATCGTTATCCGTTCAGCACTTCATTTAATTTTAAGGCTTGTTGTCATACACATAACCGAGTCATTAGTCTGTTAAACGGAGACATTTCTAACCAAGATCAAGAATAGCATCCTCAGTTGCTTACTGTGCCACAAAAACTGTAATGATTATGTAACCTGGAAGGAGCTGACCTTTCGACTCGAAAACTGATGTAACTGGAAAATGCTGCAACTGAGCAGGAAGTGAGACAACTTTGAGGAACATCACATTTTTAAAACTTTACTTTAAGCTTATCACTCAGCTGTAGTTCAAGTCATTTCTGTTAAATTAGGATACTTCAGAATGACGTAAAAAGCGATCTATCTATTAACGGACACTTTCTGTATGGGTGATTGTGTAGAAAGGCGAGAGGCGTCCCGCCATTGGGTCATTGTGTCTGTGAGCGGGTAGGGGTGAGAGAAAGGAGAGAAGCAGATGTAGCACTCCATACTGAAACGTTCCTGGCAGCAGGGGATGAAGACAGGAGGAGGAGGCGAGGGGGAAAAAAAGGGCAGACAGAGATAGAAGGAGGGAGGGAAGGAAGGACGAAAGGAAAAATATGGAGAAGTGAGACAGTGCGACTCGAACACTAACCACAACCAGATGGGCTAGTAGGGGGAGCGACAGTGGAAAGAAACCAGGCAGGGAGAAGGAGAGGAAAACTTTCACAGCGGAGGGAGGAAGAGGGTGGGGTCGGCAAGGAGGAGGAGGACGAGGAGGGAGAGCCAGTGAGGAATTTTTTCCTATACCGACGAGGCTTTTTCTCGGGAATGAGAGGGAGGCTTTATGTAATGGGTCGGACGCAATCATTGAGGCTGTTCTAGAGAAAGTCTTCCTCTCCGAGCCTTTTTTCATTCAGCAACCACAGCTATGCAGAGGAAGGAGGAAACAATGATCCAAACACACCCTCTGTTTTTTTTTTTTTTTACTCTAGCTGTACTCTAGATGGAGATACAGTACGAGATGGTTATTGTGTTATTACACCAATTTTCCTCTCATCTTCCCTTTCATCGCTCGTCTTCCTCGCGAGGCAGATGACTCAGGTTGTTCAGGCAGGCAGGAGGGACTGACTGATGTAATGTGGATGTGGGTTTGCAGGGCTGGAGAGGTGACAGCGGCTAACTTCATGTGGGCGAGGGAGTTTTTAACAGTCATGTGATGAGCTGTGTGTCCTCCGTTAGTCCTGGTCACAAGTCGCTGGTGATCTGGGCGAGGCGGAGCCGCCCCGTTTCATCTTCAGGCGTTTCACACCAGTTTAATATCCTCGCACAAGTTACTGAGGGTCTGCTGTGCTGTACTGTATGTGTGAGTACTTGAAACCATGCTATGCCTCACTGGACACATTACAGAAAACTTCTTTTGGTTTTGATCTGTTGGTCCCACAAACCAAGCAATCTGAAGACATGACCTCTGGGAAATTCTGCCCTTTTCGCTGTTTTCTGACATTTTGTAGACTAAGCAATTGGTTGATTAATCAAAAAATATTTGATAGATAATCTTATAATCAAAAAAGTCAGTTGCAGCTCTACTGTTCAGTTCAGATGGATCATTATATATATTAAAATTATTTGATTGGTGGACAGCCGAGCGTAAATGGCAACCAAACTTCACTAGAAACTAGCAGTTTTTCCAGTGCCTGCTCATCTATAAAACAAAGGTTTTTTAAAGGTACGAAAAACAAAAAAATAATGAGCAAATATGAGCTTAAAGGGATAGTTCAGGTGTTTTGAAGTGGAGTTGCATAAGGTACTTATCCATAGCCAGTGTATTACCTACAGCAGATGATGTCGGCACACCCCCAGTTTGGAGAAACTGACAGGAATACCAGCATGGAGCAAAGCATGTTACTGCTGTGGACAGGGGTAGCAGCAAAACTAAACAATCAATATCAGTTTAAGTGTATGCTGTATCACCATATTTTCACTGGTTTTCCTTGCCGTCAGACAGCTATACAGTCTACATTTCTGAATAGAAACTGAAGCTGTTAACTATGTTCTCACCAAATCAACCAGACTCTTCAGAAACAAACCAGTAAATTTTACCTCGCTGTCCCTGGAGTTGGTGGTCCACCGCTGCCTTGATCAGTTAGTTTGGTTTGTTCTTTGTGTGTCTTTGGTTTGTTCAGTTTCATCAAAGTCACACCAACCTAACAGTAACGTGACATCCATGTCTGCCCTGCGGAGCAAACACTACACAAGAACCAAGACGATTTTGGGCCTGACTGCCCCTCCTGATAATGGTCAGCAAAGCCCTGATTTTTTGATAAGATTATCTTTCCAGATATTCTTGTGGTATGGGGTACATAAAGAGTGTTTTCTACATCCCCCCAAACTGCTCAGAAGTCCATCCTGGCTGCACAGATTTCAAATATTAAACATGTTCAACATTTATGATTGGATATCCTGTTGTGTGAGGGGAACCCATGAATGACAGCAATAACCACGCTAACTTAAACTCTTCCTCTGAATGCAGTTTCTTTTTTATCGGACATTTCTTAGGATTTCATGCTGTAGTTTCCACCATAGCTGCTGCTCTATCGCTATGGTCTCTCCCTTCGTTTTAGCTCTGGTTGGTTGACGGAAAACACATCACCGGTGAGCCAGCACTGGCTGTGACAGGCTTAAGCAACACTGTGTGAACTCCTTTGACAACAGCTTGAATGTAACAGCTGTTCAGATATAAAAGTCCCACACTCTCATTTATTTATACTAAGCATCACATTCATCTTAATCACTGGGCCCTAAAGGAGATCCACTTATTCTGGCCATTAATAGTTAATGTGGATCAATCATTACACATATCACTCCACTGTCCACTGCACATCAAAGAAATGTACGTGATAATGTACTCAATAACAGTAAAATGCAACCAATAGTGGTTTCATGATACGGCTGTACTGCTCTAATGACATGTTTCCTTCTGGTATCACTGTGTTTCATTAAGGTAGCTTCGTGAAAGTTAACCTGGATGACAGTTAATGGACACGTTCACACCAGCAGTCCAGCTGAACTGAACCCTGGTGGGTTTACTACCGTGATGCAGTTCGTTTGAGTTGGTGTGAACGCCGGACTCGAACAAATCACAGGAGGCACACCATTTGTGTGTTATTTTTTGGTTAAAAAATGTTTGCTTTTCCTGTTTTGGTGACTGAATTGGATGAATGATTTACTGTTTATCAGACCACAAATGAGACAATAATTAGTTAGCTAGCGCAACCCACAGTCCCTCACTCCTCACGGAGACTAGTTAGTTGGTAAGAGAGCAGTCGGCAGCTCCGAAGTCTCCAAGCAGTGTGGAGCGGTGGGCGGACTATTCTGAATGAATACAAATAAACAACTTAACGCTTCATCCACACACTCCTGTCACAGCGTAGGAAAGCACATTGCTATCTAATTAAATAACAAAGGAGAGCATTTCCACTTATAATAACTCCACCTAGTAACGTCTAACTGGGCCTGGTTAGCAGACAAAGAGCAGTGTCATCCTGTGGAAATAATGAAAGTGAGCAGAAATGGCAGAACCACATTTTCCGAGTGTGATTCAGTTTGTGAACTAAGTTGAGCTGAGTGTGGCAACAGATGCTTGACGGGGAGATCTTCCATGAGACAAAGACAGTATGAAGATGAAGACAGAGAGACAGATAGTGGAGGTGCTACAGGTGAGATACGTACTGATGTAGAAGGTGCTGGGGGCGTGGGATCCATCGAATTCAAGCTCCAGCAGGTTGCTGGTCTTGGGGTCATGTCTCAACCAAAGGGCCACGCCCAGGATCACACCTCCGGCAAGCTGCAACAGACAACACAATACATCCTTCAGTTCAGTACACTGCACCACATTGTGCTGAATACATGTTTTTTATCAGTTACGTCCAGACTCAGGATGTGATGTCATAATTTTGTGATGTGTGTCATCACAACACTGCTGCCAGTGTTTAATATTCATATTCACTACAGATAAAGCTGCTGCCAGTTACTGCAAAGACAGCCTTCGCCTTACTGACTAGAGACAAAAGTTTGACAGTTTGGGAATTATGTTCATCTACTTTCTTGCTCAATGAGACTGATACTTGATACCACTCTCACATCTGTACGGTAAACAGGGACCTACTCTCAGCAGCTGGCTAACTTAGCTTAGCATAAAGATAGTAAATGGATTTATTCAGCGCTTTTCTAGTCAAGGCGCTTTATTCATCCATTCACACACACATTCATACACTGATGGCAGAGGCTGCCATACAAGGTGCCAACCTGCCCATCAGGATCTAATCTAAATACTCAGTGTCTTGGGATAACACTTCAACATGTGACCAGAGGAGCCGGGGATTGAACCGCCGACCTTCTGATTGGCAGACAACCTGCTCGATCCCTCAACCCCATCTTTTAAGTATTTATTTATTTATCTTCTTTTACAAAAGCTTGGATCAAGGGCTGACTTGAGAGCTGCTCTGCTACATACGAAACCTTGACCCAGAGTCAGGTTGTCTGGCGAGTGATTTAGCGCCAGGTTCTCCACAAACAGGTGATGCAAGATAGGAGAGAGTTGGCCATCATCTGGCTGCACCCCGGCTCTACTCACTAACTGAAGCAGGTTATGCGGGACCAACCAAAGGTCTAGGTGGGATTCGGACTTGAAGGGGTTTAGTCATAATCCCACAGATGGTAGCTTCGCACCATTAGCTCCTCAGCCAAGCACACACACCACATGTGCATACTCGTACTGAGCAGGATTACTACTGCAGCAGCACATCATCAGTAGGGTAAAACTAATCTATCTCATCATGGTCTAAAGACTGGAAACAGCTAGCCAGTATCTGCACAAAGATAACAAAATCTGCCGACCGACAGTGTAAAACTAAAACTGTTATATGGCAATGATACTTTGAGTGTATATTTGAAGCAAATGCTACAGCAGCGAACATCTGTTGAGACTCCAGACTAACTTTTCCACTGATAGCACAGACGCTACCAACTTTCTCAGTGGGTCGTGCCCTTATTTTCCTTCTTCACTGGCTCAGTCAGTCTCTCTGACTGCACTTTCACCATCATGACTCGAAACCTCTCGTTGTTTCTCCTCAATCTCTCCTAAATACCATCTTTTGGGCCGTGGAGCTTTGGCAGTAATCAATAGCGAATATTCGACCTGCAGCGCTGTCTCAGCTCTCCTCCAATCCCTGGTGGGACCGCCACGACCTGAGAGATCACGCCAACGCTAACCCGCTCAGCATCTTGTCTCCTCGTACCTCTGCGTGCGTGACGTACATCAAAATCATGTTTGCGAGCCGTCTCGCCCTTAACGGTGGCATTTTAAAGCTGACGTCTCCACACATGCAGCCCCCTGGGGGGCTTCCACTCACCCCTTTCGACTCGACCATGCTGTGCGTGGATTTGAAGTTACCGTCTGTGCCGCTGTGTTTGCAACGTAAAACCATCATGCAGGACATGTGAGTAAATTTGACCAGTAAATAATCAGATGTAGCCAATGAGCCTCGTGGTCCGATCGATTGGTGCATCTCTAATTCATGTGCTTGCATGAAGGCAACCATGTGAAATTTTAACTCGCATACTCACAAAATGGTCACATATGCAACCATTTTGCAGTCTGAAGCCCTGGCAAGACCCTTTGTTCAACTTGTTTTCATACTTCCTCTTCTGACCCAGGAAATTCCTGGGGGAAGCCCTGCAAGTGCTGCAATGTGTGACTGTGAGTGAAATGTATTGTTCTTCAGGGTGGTTTACATTGACATAAGCCTTCCTGAGCCCTTTTGTTTGGCTCTGTACAAATAAATGCTAAATATAACTAGAGGTAGGATATACCTGGGCAGCCACGCAGGAACACGCATCGCCACCACAGTAGCAGGAACATAAACGCAGCAGACAGACGCCCTCCTGGTCCACATGGGGCTGGATATCTTATAAATCTCATACTTCAACACATTCAAAAAACATGAAATTAAACTAGCTAACACTTGTTTTTGTGAACCAAAACAGGCTCAGCCATCCCCCGACTCCCTCCCCATCCTCCTCCTCTCTTAGTGAGGCCCATTCCAGAGCTAAGGTCAGCTGCTGCCCAGCAACCAGATCAACACCATAACTGGCAAGAGTGAAGACATTCAACACACACACTGAATGACTCACTAACTTCAAGTGAACCCCCCTCCTCCTTACCACCGTTACCACTGACTCGCCACTGACATGCATGAAGGTCTAACCTGATTTAAACAGATCTCTGAGAGGCTTTAATATACAGCGTTGACATAAATGATGAGTAGAGGGAGAACCCCGACGGACCATGGTGGCTGGAGAAGCACAGCTACGACTACTGGTCAGGGCTGCACAATTAATCGAATATTAATCATAATCACAATTTAGACTTCCCACAATTAAATGGACATGACTGACTACGATACTAACATTTAAAATGTGTGCTCTGCTCATAGAAAAAGTCTTACATTGATGCAAAGATTTGTAGCACTAAGTGAAAGCAGTGCTCGGTTGATTTATTTTTGGGTAAAGCATCAAGGAGATGTACTGTGAATAAGAAAGACTAGTTTTACGTGTAGGACTGTCCTCAACCAAAGAAATACTTAGTCGACTAACATGAATCGATTAGTTGATTGAATCCACAGATCTGTAAAACTGAGTATCTACACAAAGAATCACACAAAAGCACAACTTCAAATATTACGTTTACCAGAGACGTGCTCATAAGTTTCTTGGAAATAAGGTCATTGTGCTCTATTTTGATGCAAAGATTTGCACAAATTTATCGGAAAAGTAGCACAAACATGAACGTGAAAGAGGCGCTTGTGTATTTAAATATGAACATGCAATTAAAAAGATTTTATCACTAAAATCAATTAATAATCCTAATAAATAATCTAAATATTGATCACAATAATCACGATTATGATTTTGTCCATATCCGTGCAGCCATACTAAGCAACTAAGGTCAGGAACAGTCCTGGTCCCAGGTCAGCTACAACCTAAAGGATACGTAAAAGGGTGTAAATCACAAACACATCTACCAGTCGGTGGTTTCTAAGAGAAAATAATAAAGCAGTTGATCACAAATCCATACACAGCCTTTGAGCTGAAAGATATGGTACCTGGGATGTTTGAGTCAGAGGGACTGGCAGCTTTTGGAAAAGGATCAACCCCAGATCTTTAACTGTTTCAGACCAGTTTTAGAGAAGCACTGAAACTTGAATGAAAGTCAGAGCAGCTCAAAAGACGATTAAGAGGTTAAACAGAACTGAGAAAATTAGTGGATTTCTTCATTAACACGATAGCTTTTCAAATGTGAGCATTTATCCATGATAGTAGACAGAATAAAATAGAAACTGGGTTTTCAAATGCTGGTCAAACAAAGGAAGAAATTTAAACATGCCAACTGGGCCCTAAGATATTGTGAAAGACATTTTTTTGATAGTAGAGAGACTAAAAGTTGATCAATTAATCAAGAAACTCTGATGATTAAAACAATCATTAGTTGCAGCCCTATAATCAAATGTTATGATTAAGTATAATAGGAAGGAGAATTTTGTAGAAAGTAGAGCAAATCTTTAATTGCAGTTACTTGTATGATTATCCAGTTTTTACACACATTTTTTATCTGTTCAAAATGTACTTTAAAGGGAGATTTGTCAAGTATTTAATACTCTTGTCAACATGGGAGTGGGTAAATATACTTTATACAAATGTATGTTTATATTTATTATTGGAACTCAACTAACAACACAAAACAATGACAGATATTGTCCAGAAACCCTCACAGACACTGACTTTAGCATAGAAACATATGCTCAGATCATAACATGCTGTCAGTGTGTCAGAGTGCTGACTTGACTATGGCTTGCCCCAAACTGACTGTAATTATCATAAAGTGGGCATGTCTGTAAAGGGGAGACTGGTGGGGACCCAGAGAACCCATTTACATTCACATATCTGGAGGTCAGAGGTCAAGGGACCTTTTTGAAAATGGCCATGGCAGTTTTTTCTCACCAAAAATTGATTTGAAAATTGAAAATTTGGAGCATCATTTAGTCTCCTTCGCAACAAGCTAGCATGACAAGGTTGGTACTGATGGATACCTTTAGGTTTTCTAGTTTAATATGATACCAGAACCCTAGCTTTAAAACTGAGCCTGAAATCACAAGTTGCATTAATGCCTTAAAGAAAAAGTGTGTTAAAACTGTGTTAACGCGTTATAATTGTGTTAGATTTGACAGCCCTAATTTTGTAATAAACATATTTCACAGCAGACATTTTGAACTATCATGGGAGGAAAAGCACAGTTTAAACTTGTACCATCAGTAACGACTGCATTGAGCACTGCTTCACTGGCATGGCTTCACAGGACTGTTTAAAGGAACAGACCAAGTAATAGTATTTCCAGCTATAACAAGTCATAAAGTGTGTTGTGAAAAAGCCTTTTGTCAGAAAATGTAAACTGAGAGGCAAGAGGACATGCTACGATTATGACATACACTCAAGCTCGTCTTAAGTATGTAATGACATTAAGACCAACATAGAGTAACACAGCAGACTGGCTACCTACTCTATTTTCAGTGACTTTTCAGTATTTTTAGCCTCAGATGCCAAAGACATTATCCAACCATCTGCTGCTCATTCATCCTCTGCATTTGTTGTCACACATTCCAGACCGAGAAAACTGTCTACACACTTGGGCCGGCATCATGTTAAATCATCATGTTTCCTACAGCCTTCCTGCTGTCAGCAAAGGGAGATAGGGAGGATCAGGCTAATATTTAGCATGTTTAAATGTCTTGATGTCTAATATTATCATAAGTTCAATGACGCAAACATTGTCAACAACCAACAGGTGCTTTCTCTCAGCACCAAACAGGGTAGAAAGTAAACTTCCCGCTGAGTATGCGCCATGCTATAGCTAGCTAACCACAAATGGGGCTACTTGCAAGCTAACGTTAGCTACTGAATTGTTAACCATATGTTTCAGCTGAAGATTGCTGGCTTCAATCATACAAATCTGGCTGCAGTACTCACTCTTTCTCTTTGTCATATATACACGTGTGTGTTGATTTATATGACTGAAGCTAGCTGAAACGTACAGTTAAGTCCTAGGTTAATAGAAAACATTCCAGTAGCTGACGTTAGCTTGAAAGTCCCACTCTGGACAGTGGCTAGCTGGCTAGCTAGCTATAGCATTACTCACCAGGGATTTCAAAGGCTGCAGAAATTTCTATCCACTTTTTTCTCAACAGTTTTTCTTCTTGTAAACAGAGAGCCAACGTCCCGCTCCTTTCGGTGGACCCCATGGGACCTTGATTCAGAAAAAATACAAATGGTCATCAACGGAGAGAGATAGATGTTTTATTTTGTTTAAATGTTTTGATCCCGTTTGAAATGAGCCATGAATCACACATATGATGTTTGTTGATTCAAAAGATAAATTTACAAGTCAACCAGTCTGTGCAACCAGCACAGGTCTTCATCCAGCATGCTGACAGTGACCCTGATGAAGACCTATGTTGGTCGCAACGCGTTAAACAATTATTCCACCCAAGCAATGAGCTCTTCATAAGATTGAATGAACCCAATACACCCGATTACCACAAAGACCCAGCAGCGCTTCTATTGCATTGTCTTTGAATCTAGTTGTAGTCTTGTAAATAGTGACCCTGCAAGATCCCCAGCCTTTGCAAAAGTTTACAGTCTGTGATAAAAAAACTCTGTGACTTTAGACACAGTGTTCAGATGAGAGAGGGTGTCAGACTTCAGTCTTTTCAAAGTCTCCTATAGTTGGCGTTCATGACTCTGAAATTGCTTCAGATATCATGTAGTGTGAGATCAGATCAGCACATGTTTCCCTCCAGTGTCTATTTCTGCCTGTTGCCCAAAGTACAGGGGGTTGTAGAATGCTGGGCATGCTGGAGGACGGCGAGTGGGGGGTTGGGGTGTTGCCTGCAGTTCCCATAAGCCTCCTATACCACCACACTGAGGTTTCACCCCCCAACCCCCCATGTAGCCTCTTAACCCTCTCAGTGTCCCAGTGTGATTTATGGAAGCAGGAGGTCTGGTCTTTAAAGAGCCAGCCTCTGCTGCTGGCAGCCCAGCGACCGCACATTGCAGTCAGAGTGTTTCTTTACATCCACTGGACTCGTCAGCTCTGACAGATCCTTTCACAGAGCTCTTTAGAGCAGCCAATAAAGCTAAAAGGGTTAAAGTGGGATATGTGTTAAAGAGGAAGAAAGAGCCAGAGAGATGCAGTAATGCATTAACAATCACGTTAAAAGTCACTTTACCAACACTTGTCATCCAGGGCTCCAGAGTGCCACCATTTTGGTCTGCGACTAAACATGATGACTGGTCGCAACGGTACGCCTGATATTTAGCAGGTCTTGCTATCTGTGCCTGTGTGAAACCACACCTCCAACCTTAAAACTAGTACTGCACAATTATGGACAAAAGGATTATCACGATTATTTTTTTATCTATAGATTTGAGGGACAAAATATTTCTGTTGTAATTTGACATTTAAATAAACAGAGCGCTGTGCTATTTTCCAACCGCATGGCTACTTTAGCACGTCCTGACACAAAGGCCGATTATAGATGGGGCTCTGAGGACACTCATTTTAATAACCCATACTAGCATACTGGTTTTACACAATACCTCATTCGAAAGGTCTATCTGTAATGTGTTATCTAACATGGTAACTGCTTTACACACAGGTCCTGACACACTTTTAAGATGAAAATTAAAAATTAATCCATAGAAAACTATATCTTTGAAAGGCCATTTTATATCTGTATACGGTGGCTTGTATACGCGTCTTGTGTAAAACAGACAGTGCTGTGAAGCTGCTGCTGACTTACTGCCTGTTATCTATGTTAGATAGTGTTGGTTCTGTGACTTAATTATTAACTCTCCGGTCCCTGAACAGTTCAACTGAGGAAAAGTGCAGCGGTGGGAAATAAAGAGCCAATTGCTCACTTTTCAGCGCCAGCACTTTAGCTGACATTCATTATTGATAATGGCAATCAGAGGTGGATGGTCAAAAGTGTTTCCTGTTGGGAATCTTGGGCTCAAACTGTGGGCTGGGGCTGCAGTCGAAAAGTGAAAAAAAGGCGCCCTAATGTCTTTTCCTAACCATTTTTCCTTGACCCCGATGGGAAATGTCATGAGGTCAAGACAGGAGAAGGAGAATTCAGAGGGACTTAGGAGAAGACGATCATGGTGTTGAGAGAATCCGACTGCACTTTCACTTTAGGCTCTTTGTTTGTGATACAATGCCAGCGGACGCTTGTGATCTGCCGTGGTGAAACTACAATGCTCTGACGATAGACCACAAAAGAAACTGCTTCCCCGGTTCATCCGTGGTGTTAAAGAGAGATACCACAGGTCCTTCTGCTGTTTTAACACTTTATATCAACATATAATAAGGGATTATCTGACCTAACATGGACAACCGGAGAAAAATATCACTTCATTACCAAGGTTGGAATTTAAATAATAAAAAGAACAACTTACAGGTTACCACAAAGTTGATATGATAAATATGGAGAACCATTAAATGTATGTTTCCTCCCACTCCTTTTTGGATGAAATATTTATTTATCTTTTTTCTGTTTTTTACCTATTTGTTACTTGTTCAAAATAAATAAAGTGACACAAAATGCCTGTCACTGTCCACTCATATTAAACATTAGAGGCCAGCTGATATGGGTTATGGGACACATGATGCTGATTATTTTTGCCGATGTCTTTGGCTGGTTTTCTTTTTTACCTCCATCTGATAAAATATAACAGCTTAACAATAACAAATGATACAGAAAATGTCTTAACTTAAGTAAACATTTATTGAACAACACTAATGATCTGTCTCTCCAGCCTGCATTTGGTGTCTGCACAGACCTCAGTAGATGTAGCCCAGTGGATAGCCCACTGGGCTACATCTACTGAGGTCTGCTGGTAGAATGACACACTTGTTGTTGCCGTTCCCACGTGTTGAAAGGCAGGCTGCCCACTGATGTGCCTGCTTGCTAACTGGCTTAATATGCCAAGGCATTGAAAATATTATGCAAGGTCAGCAAATTGTTTGTTTTCATGAATGGCAGAACGGTGCATAACTAAAAGTTGCTGCCATAAGGAATTGCTGGGCCTCACTATCTCCTTTCCTTTGGTACAGGATGGTCCAATGCGAGGCCTATGGAAGGAGGCAGGTTAACACTTCATCAACACGTCATACCTTTGAGGTACAACACATGCACAGTAAAAATCCGGTGAGCACTCGTCTAAACTGAACCAATCACAACGCACGACCGCAGCTTTAGTTAAACCGCACACGTTACACCCCATAACCCACGACCCGTGTCCCAGCCTCCTTCCCTAGGCCCAGTGCATCCTCTGCTAAAGGAGATAATAAAGGAAGCACCGAAGCACCTTTCCTTAACATTTAGAGGATTCAAACAGCTCTTATCATGGCTACTACTCAGATACTTTCTAAACAAAAAAGACTTTCTGACCTCAGCCCAGGTGTCCAGAATGAAAAATTCTGTCTCATATCGACTGTTTAAAATTAAACTGTAACACGGTAGCGCTAACCTGTGGTGCCTTCAAGTGCCAGTGGGAATTATAAGGCAAAAGGACACAAATTTCCCGAATGCACCAGAATACAGGGGGGGGCCGCGTCGCGTTGGAAGGGGGAGGAGTGTTGACCGCAACTTTTTTTTTTTTTTTTTTGGGGCGGCAGTAGCTCAGTCTTTAGGGAGTTGGCTTGGGAACCAGAGGGTCCCCGGTTCAATCCCCCCCATGGACCAAGAACTGAGTGTGAACTGGTAGCTGGAGAGGTGCCAGTTCACGTTTGGCACCAGGTCCCCTAAGCAAGGCACCAAACCCCCAACTGCTCGGGGCGCTTGCCCCCCCTCTCTCTCTCCTTTTCATGTTTGTGCATGTGTGTGTTCAGGTCTGCAATGTTGACCGTGCATAATTTAACACTAAGTGAAAAATTAATTTCCCCTCGTGGGACTAATAAAGGACTATCTTCTTCTTCTTCTTCTTCTTCTTCTATTTTTTTTTAAAACTCTCACCACCAGCCTGCTTATTTGCTGATGAAGCTGCATCTAAACTGAAAGTCAACTCTCTGCAGCATGTCAGCCTGTACTGCACTTACACCACTAACATCCTTTAATGTGTCTAGATTTTATCTGCAAAGAGGCCGTAACAGGATGTGATCAACAAAGACATTAGAGTTGACTCTCATAATCACTTTTTATTAACTCCTTATATCTGCTTTTGACATGCAAAATACTGATTACTAGGACTGGGCGATTGGTTAGCGCTGTTGCCTTACAGCAAGAGGGTCACAGGTTTGAATCCAGCTTTGGGTCCTTCTGTGTGGAGTCTGCATGTTCTCCCCCATGTGGGTTTTCTCTGGGTTCTCCAGCTTCGTCCCACAGTCCAAAGACATGCCGGTTAATTGTTGACTCTAAATTGCCTGTAGGTGTGAATGTGAGTGTAAATGGTTGTCTGTCTCTATGTGCCCTGTTATGGACTGACAACCTGTCCAGGGTGGGAGCCCGTGGGGCACCTTCTCCCAATACATACAGTATTTTTATGCATGCATATACACTCACAAGCCACACAATTAGCTACACCTGTTCAATTGCTTGTTAACACAAATTGCTAATCAGCCAATCACATGGCGGAAACTCAATGCATTTAGGCATGTAGACGTGGTCAAGACAACTTGCTGAAGTTCAAACTGAGCATCAGAATGGGGAAGAAAGGGGATTTACATGACTTTGAACGTGGCATGGCTGTTGGTGCCAGATGGGCTGGTCTGTGTTGGAGCTGGTCTGAGTGAGCGGCAGCTGTGTGGATGAAAATGCCTTGTTGATGTGAGAGGTCAGAGTAGAACGGGCAGACTGGCTGGAGATGATAGAAAGGCAACAGTAACTCAAATAACCATCGTTACAACCAAGGAATGCAGAACACCATCTCTGAACCCACAACAGGTCGAACCTTGAAGAAGACGGGCGACACCAGCAGAAGACCACACGGTGCCACTGCTGTCTGCTAAGGACAGAAAACTGAACAGGCTCACCAAAACCGGACAATAAAAGACTGGAAAAACGTTGCCTGGTCTGACGAGTCTCCATTTCAGCTGCGACATTCAGATGGCAGGGTCAGTATTAGGCGTAAACAACATGAAAGTATGGATCCATCCTGCCTTGTATCAACGGTTCAGGCTGCTGGTGGTGTAATGGTGTAGGGGATATTTTCTTGGCACACTTTGGGCGCCTTAGTACCAACTGAGCATTGTTTAAATGCTGCAGCCTACCTGAGTATTGTTGCTGACCATGTCCATCCCATTATGACCACAGTGTACCATCTTCTGATGGCTACTTCCAGCAGGATAATGCACCATGTCAAAGCTCATATCATCTCAAAGTGGTTTCTTGAACATGACAGTTCGCTGTACTCCAATGGCCTCCACAGTCACCACATTTCAATCCAACAGAGCACGTCTGGGATGTGGTGGAACGGGAGATTCACATCATATATGTGCAGCCGACGAATCTGCAGCAACAGCGTGATGTTATCATGCTAATATGGACCAAAACCTCTGAGGAATGTTTCCAACACCTTGTTGAAAGTATGACATGAAGATTTAAGGCACTTCTGAAGGTAAAAGGGGGTCCACCCTTTTACTAGCAAGGTGTACCTAATTATGTGGCCAATTGAGTTGATGCACAAGCATGTGTGTTTGTTACTGAACTCATTTTTAAAATAAATTATATATTTCTGCTTGCAATTATTTTTCCTGGAGTTCTGCTTTCAGAGATAGTTATTAAACGAATTATTACTAAAATAATTGAGTCAATTTAGCAACATGATCAAGAGTAGATATATTTATATGGTATTACAATTACAACCGTCCCTTTGAGGGAAACCATAACGCTGATGGCCTGGGATGAAATTGAGTTTGACACCTTGGTTTAATCTGTTACTCCAACTGGCATTCCTTCATCACATTTCATTGTCTCAACAACAACAACAACAACAACACGCCCCCACCAGTGCAGCTCCCTGCACTGCTTAAACACTGAGCTGCTTTTGGTTTCAAAACCGTCCCAACACAAACATTTATCTTTACAAAACAGAAGAAAATACACCATATGGGGCCACCGTTTGGCTTTAGGCTCCGACTGCTGGGTTTTATAAGGAAAGTAGAAACCTGGATCAGGAGAGAGGAGCTCCTCCACAAGGAGAGCTCAAACTAAACACCCCCAAACGTTTCCATGATCCATCACCCAACACTGGGCCTTGACTCACCAAATGGAAACCACCATGAGTCCCCCGTCCACACACACACACACACACACATGGGTGGAGGATGTGATCCAAACAAAGCCAGTCCCCCTTAGCCTACCGCCCAACATCTACAGCTTCACCTCAGACCCACAAACTATCAGATTTAGTACATTTATAATCAACCCGACTGCTGTTTGATTCAAAACGGCTGAGTTTTATGTCACAACAAACTAAAACTATCGAGTAAACTTGCCTTTTTTTAAGCGTAAAGACGATGTTTTCTCCACTAGATTTGCTCTGACTTAACACCCGAGGCGGCTCCACTCCGGTCTGTGGTGTTTTCGTGTATAAAATGTGATATTCGCCACCTCGTGATTGTGTGTTTTAGTTACGTAAATCGCCTCTCTCTCTATTTATTCGGCTGCCCCTCTCCCCTGGTGGCGGAACAGCCGCTACCCGCGTATTCGCGGTGTATAACGGTAACGCGGGCTGCTAACGGCCGCTCAGCGGAGATGTACCGGGGACGTTGTCGACGTCGTTCATTCATAGCGGGCTAAACAAACCGCTAAAGCGGAGCGGAGGAGCCGAACACGGTGGTGTCAGAGGAGGAAACGAGGCTGCTCACCCAGAAGATGAAGTTGAAGAAGAAGAGCAGGTACTTGATGCATTTGGTGCAGCCTTCGACTCCCATGGTGGTCCGTTAGGCGGATATATATATATGTTGATCTTTCTGAGTTGACCGGGCGGCGGCAGCAGCAGCAGGGCCAGGCGTCGCGGCGGGTAACGGGACTGAGTCTCGACTGGGAATCCGGACTTGAGCTCGGAGACCGAGACAACACCCAACTCCTCCCTCCCTCACGGTCTGAGCCGAGCCCCCCCACTTCCCCCCTCCTTATAATCCAGTCCCAGCGGTCCCAACAACACGGCGGACTTCCGGCCACCGCCTTCAAAATAAAACACCCATGACTAACACGCTTCGACATGTTGGGAGTTTTGCTTCTGGAAACGGAACATTAATCCATCACCGTTAAATCTGCAGCAGCTTGACAGGCAGATTGAAGATAAATAGGATTTTAAAAAGTTATTTTAATAATAATAATAATAATAATAAATAATAACATTATTTGTACAGCACTTTTCATACAAAAGGAAATGTAGCACAAAGTGCTTTGCAATCAGCACTCACACAATCAACAATCACTTTACATCATCACAAAACTAAAAAATGAGGAAACGCCATCTTGAATTAAAAAGAAATAAAAATGAATTGAGGAAACGGGGACGGAACGGCAGTAGCTCAGTCTGTAGGGAGTTGGTTTGGGAACCGGAGGGTCACCAGTTCAAGTCCCGCCATGGACCAAGAACTGAGTGTGAACTGGTAGCTGGAGAGGTGCCAGTTTACCTCTTGGGCACTGCAGAGGTCCCCCTGAGCAAGGCACCAAACCCCCAACTGCTCGGGGCGCTTGTCAGGAGCAGCCCCCTCACTCTGACATCTCTCCATTGTTGCATGTTTGTGCATGTGTGTGTTCGGGTCTGCATGTACCGTGTATAAGTTAACAACAGAGTGAAAAAATTGAATTTCCCCTCGTGGGACTAATAAAGGACTATCTTCTTCTTCTTCTTCTTCTTCTTAAACACAGGAAGAAATAAAACAGTATATCAGCGATATGTTTTTTTTTCCTTCATCTGATAAAATATAACAGCTTCAGAATAAATGATACACCGAATTTCTCAGTTTAAGTAAAGATTTATTGGACAACATTTTACAGAGTTTGACTCTCATAATGACCAGTTCATTTCGTTATAAATGTCATTTGTATTTATTTAGACAGAGAAAGGTTGTGTGCTCATTTGTAAATAGTAGTAATAATCCACAACTAAAATCCCAGACTATAGTCATTCATGGAGTCCTGCAAGTCACTGCATGTTCTACAACACTGTCCTGCACATATTTCAGAATAAAAGCCTTGTGTTAACAAAATGAAGGAGTTCTGCCCACAAGGGGAAAAAAATACATCTAGATTTTTTTCATGTCTGTGACATTTCCTGCAGATATAGACACCGAAAGTATAGTTATGTTGCTGGTATGATGTCAATATGCAAACGATCACTTCCACTGTCTGTTGCCGCCAAAAGTTTCTGAAAACAACTTGTGACGTGTTTGTTGGCGTTGTGAGAAATGGTGGAGCCCGTTGAAGTTAATTTATTGGTGCATAATAAGTTAATATTGTACAGTATATTGTAATTTTTGTCATATTATTTTTCTTGGTAATTTTATAACATGTCTGAGGAAAATGTTGACCTTCTCAACAACCTCATCTTTCTTCTCTGTCATTATGTCTTTACATTTCCTTCATTATGTTACCCACTAGCTCGCTTGCTAAAATGTTCGAACAGTAACGTTAATATTGCCGTTGTTTAGCAGCGATGTGGCTCACCTGTGCTGTTAAGGCACAAGTGGGATTACACATTGGGGATACAGGTAGACATGAAAGACTTTCTAATAATGGGGTTGCAAAAAAATTGCTGTTTTTTTTGTGCCCCAAACTGCATGTGATTATCATAAAGTGGACATGTGTGTAAAGGGAAGACTCGTGGGTACACAGAGAACCCACTTTCAGTCGCATAACTTGAGGTCAGAGGTCAACGGACCCCTGTGAAAATCAACATGCCAGTTTTCCCTTGCCAAATATAGCCTAAATACCTAACTTACAGGCACGGATCTTTATTGTAAATTGCTGCCTACCTTGATAAAATAGGTTGTTTTGCTCTTTAGCTGTCAGCTGGCCTACTCCTGAAGAGGGATCCTTTAGTGTGGGTGTAGCTGGCACCATCATGGTATCATGGTTCCACCTTGTGGCAGAGCTGTACATAGCAGTACATCAAAATGAGATGGAGTCGCATAATAAGTCATATCAAAGGAAAAATATACACAAACCATCCAAACCGGTGGAGAGGGGAGGGGAGGTTTCAGCAACTGGAGGTGAGACTGAGGTAAATGCAGAAAAAAAAACTACGAAGTTGCAGCCTTTGGTGATATTACAGTGATTTAAATGTATACTTCAAATTTGATCACAACACAAACCATAACTCCCTGCCATGTTTGCTTTCACAATCAGACTGAGAACATTCAATGTTTTTTTCTTTCTTTCTTGAATCTGTTTTGAGTTCATTGTTTGTGTTGTTAATTTTGTTATGTTGGATAGTTGTGTAGTGCACTCAATACAGTTATGTCTGATATTATTGATGCTCCTGTGGATTAAAAGTTTATTAATCGTTTCAGTTTTCAACCACGTACCTTGCTGGTGTAACTCAATTCTGTGCTATTTTTGTGATACATACGCCACATATATCTGGGGCCTAACAATTTTAATCCCTTGCTGTCAACAACACCTCATAGTGGTCCGCTAACAGACGAGAAGCACAAACAGGCTGTCAGCAGGAACATGAAACACCAGGATCCATCTGTACAGTATTAATTAGTAGTACTGTGGCAACAAAGTTAGGATTTTTGTGCAAAAAAAGTAGATTTTTTTTTAACTTTATTATACATTAATTCAAATTTTATGATATGAATTGCAATTAAAACAGTAGTTAGATACCCATCGAGACAAGACATGTTTTTAATTATTACTTTATTTGACAGGGACAGTGCATATTAATGATATTTCTGAAAATATGCAAGTGTTAGCCAGAAAGGCTAATTTCCATCTGTAGTCCTTGGGCAGGAAATAGCACTGAAAATTTAATCAACAGTAAAAGAAACAAAAAAAAAAATGCAGATATGAGCAGAGCCTGCACTATAAAGACAAGAGACAGCTCAGTTATCACTGACAACTAATATTACAAATAATGCTCCTAAAATCTTTATCAAATTACTTACATTAAGACAATTATTTTTGTATAATTTTTCTGAAATGTTACGTTTAAATATGCAAATTATCATTAAATATGTGCTAATTTGCATTCATTTCCAGAACAGAAATCTGAACATTGGATAAAACCAGGTTTAAAATTCTTGTTTTATTTTGCTGACGTAATAGAGACAAAAGTATTGACGAGGGAATTTTGGATTACACTTTTCATCACTTTATAAATCAGAAAAAAAATGTCAACAGCCATAAAAAAAAATCCATGTTTTTAGAGGAAAAAAAAAATCTGTAAATCAGGCTATGAATGATATAATGTGAGCAAACTGCCACTGAAATGGAGATTTCTGAGGAAAGCATCCTTTAAAGATATGATCACTTTTATGTTACAGATGAATAGGGAAATTTTATGTTTGAATATGTAAATGAGTCATTATCTAATGCTAACTTTTGGTGAGTTTAGGAGAAATCTACAGATAATTTAAAATAAACAGTTAAATGTGTATTTTGGATGTTTTCTTTCCACCAGAATACAGAAAAAAGACCAAAATCTAAAAACTGACCTGTGCATGAAAACAGTTTTTGTTTTTGTCTCTCTGTAGCAACACTATAGAGTTTTTCCTCTCAAGGGTATCCACTGCCTGACCTGCAAGTAGCCCCTTTTTATCAAGTTTCACTTTACATCGTCACCGTCTGGATTGACCGGCTCTAATTACATTAAATGACGGACTTTGGCTGATTTGAGGCGGATTTTGTTTTTCAGACTTTCCGATGTATTGGAGTTTTCAGAGAAATCTGAGTTTCCAGTCATATTGCCATAATTACATGTAGAATGGTGACTTCAGTAAGCTTAGCTAAAGATAACTCACAGGCCTGTCCCATAAAGGAGGCACTAAGTACTGTATGATTATAACTATACTCAAGATTGTCAAATCATACAGCTCAGCCAAACCACCATCTTGGATTCACGTCAGTATCCTAGTTTGCGTGAAACCCATTCACATAAATCCTCATCCAACCCACTGATCCCCACCCAGACCTCTCCAGCCCACAGCTAGCCTCTGTTGACCGTCATGCCCCGACCTCAGACTCTTCTGTGTTTGTTGAGTCGGTTCAGGGCGTCTTCTACAATGTCCAGCTCATGCCGGATGTCTTTCACCATGCTATTGATGCTGCTGGTGTCCTTCAGGACGTCCACACTCTGGGTGTAGGGGTCGTAGCGTACTGTGAATGGACGCCAAATGGTCTTAGCAAACTCCCTGCAGGAACAGCAGAGTCATTTATCAATGGTTCAACCTTTCACATCAATGCAGTTGAAGTTGTAGCTACAAAATCATTCAGCCAACCTAAAACTTTTGCTGTGATACAATAGAAGCTGTTGGTAATTTGACTTTTTGAGAAAAGCACTTTTTGTTTTCTTTCCAGGGGTGACATTAGAAGATCAGTCTGAGCACTATGTATGGAGCTAGAGCCGGGAGGTGATTAGCCTAGCTTAGCATAAAAACTGAAAGCAAGGGGAAACAGTTGTCCGGGTCATCTAAGTCTACGAAGCAAAGCAAATGATGAAACATTCGTCATCAGATAATATTAGTACATTGCTAGCTGAGTAGTGACATTTGGTTGGGAAATCTGACAGATTCTCTTGTGATGAAACATGATTTTAGTGTAAACAAACATGGTGGGCACTTCACTTTACAGGGCTGCAAATTTCATGGTAATTAGATGATAATTATGAAATTTCTTTGGAATTACTGCCAAATTACCCCAATATTACCTAAAAAAAATTACTTTATTATAAACTAAACAAACAAAACTAACAGTGCACACTTGTTTTATTGTATTATATTATTATATTATTAAATGTATTAAATAAAGGATCAGCTATTGGGAAATGGCAAAATATACTGTTATTATCAAAAAATGTTTATAATAAAGTCATTTTCCATAAATTTTAAAATAAATATTGGGGTAATTTGGCAGTAGTTTTTGGACCTGTCAAATAGCGTTAAATTATAGATAGTCATAGAGACACATTAAATAAACACTCGTGATGTTGAAACAAATCAACAAGTTGGTCCTGCATTTCTGAGCCCCGTCTTACTTTACGCCTCACGTTTTGCATTAGCATTTTGCATTTGCATTAGTCCTTCCTTCTTCAGTCAGCTTGGTGATCGGCCGTTATCGGGGTTCCCCACACACAACGGGATATCCGATCATAAATATGAAACATGTTTCACGACCTCCAAGCCGATCGGGGGATGTAAAAACACTCCTCACACTGCAGGAATATCTAGAAAGATAATCTGAGAACCGTCAAAAAATCGGGGCTCTGATGACGATCATCTGGAGGAGGGAATCAAGCCCAAAACTAGCTTGATTCCTGTGTAGTGTTAACCCGGTATAAGATAGGACTGCATATACAGTACAGAGCAGAAATCTACTCACCTCATTTTGTTCTTGGCTTCCTCAAAACTCTCAGAAACAAAGTAAACGTCCTGGAACGTAGTAATTAAGCACTCCTGGGTAGAGGTCAGCACGGGGTCAAATGGAAGGATGTGGGCCTTGCCGGACAGCGCATGCTAATCAAAGAAAGAGTATTGAAGGCACATTGAGACCTGCTTGGTCTAGTAACATCGTTTTGGCTGACTGCATGTGAATGCCTGTTAGTGGGCCCCAAAGCAAAAAGGGAAAAGCTGTCCAGTAATCTGGGGAAATTAGCTCCACTGATTAAATCTGAGGTCACTAGTCTTGGCGTTGCATTAGATTCAGATCTTAGCTTCAAGTCCCAATAAGGTGACGAGGACATTATTCTTCCACCTGAGAAACATAGCTAAAGTACGACCATTTTTACATCAAAAAGATGCTGAAAAACGAATTCATCTCAGGCAGGCTTGACTACTGTAATTTACTTTATACTGGCCTCCCTAAAAGAACCACTGAGAGACTTCAGCTTATTCAAAACTCTGTTGCTCGACTGTTAGCCTGCTCCTTGTATACAAGACACTACATGAGCTAGGACCAACTGACACCGCCAGCTCCCTCACTTTCTATCTGCCTCCAAGAACCCTTCGATCACCTTCGATCATCTGCTGCTGATCTATTGGAGGTTCCCTTCAGCAGTCGAAGGAAAACTGAGGATGCAGCATTTGTTACTTACACCCCTAAACTCAGGAGCACACTACCCTTAGATATCAGGGAGCCAACTCAACAGATATCTTTAAAAATAAGCTAAACACGTATCTGCCTTAGCTTTTAATTAGCTCTCAATTAGTTTTAACACTGCTTAGCTGTCTTGCACTGTGTTGCATTATTTATTTTAATAAATATTTTCTTTTTTTTTTTTTTTTTTTTTTTTTTTTTTTTTTTTTATTTTTTTATTTTTTTTTTTTTTTTTTTTTTTTTATTTTTTTTTTTTTTTTATTTCTCTTTTTGAATTTCTCCACTGTGGGACCAATAAAGGAATATCTTATCTTATCTTATCTTATCTTATAAATGTGCCACACAAATTAAGTTTATTATTATTATAACAAGGTAACAGTAACCCAGATTACATAGCATAGGAGAAATGGTTTACCCCTGACTTAGCTGATCGTTTGTTCTACATCAGAGGCTGTAGATGAGCTGATGCTGCAAAAATTTAATTGATTAGGTCGGTATTAGTTCATTCATTGAAATTATGATCTATAGAAACCAAATTCAAACTTACAAATACTGTTGCTGCATTTACAATCAATGGATTTGTGGTGACGAAGGAACTAAATTATAAAACGTGAAAAGAAAATAATTATCGGTCCAGGAGTTATGATCCAAAATCTTTTATTTTTTAAAGCATATGTAAAAAAAGAAAGCGAATAGGACTAATCCACAACTACTCATATGGAAGTTCATAGTAGAAGCAACAAGTGCAGCAGATGAACTTGTGGCGTATGAAGTTGGACAGCAGGTTGTGTGTTACCTTGAGTTCACTGACGGAGGAGAGGAGTCCAGCTCCGTAGGCCCGAAGCCGGCCGTCCTGCTTACACAGACCAAACTCCACTGTGAAGAAATAACACTGGAACAAAACAGGTTGTCACGTTGACACCATACAGTTCACACACAGCATGAGGATGTACGTAATAGATGTCACTACGGAAGTTGTGTGTGAGTTTCTGCATATGGTAGGGATGTTATAATATACAGTATATATATTATATAAATATTTGACTCTCAATGTAGTCTTGTATCTTTAAATACTAATCACTGCTCTTGTGTTCTATTGTTTTAATAGTGATTTATGGTATCTACACTGCCACAATTACCATACTAATACACACTCTTTAACCCTCTGAGACCCACAACAGACCTGGTTTGGTCTTTTTTATCAGGGTCCAGGGGTTTTAGGGGCGGATAGCAGGTCAACACTAGAGGTCACATAGAAGTGGTGTACATCATTTGAAAACTGGGAACCTGAAGATTAATTTGAGATGCAGCTCAGCACTGTGTGTCAAGATTTTGGGGGATAATACCATTTGTTACACAGATTTGGTGCTATGTATAATCATTTTTTTACGACTCGACCATAAATAAATTAAAATACCACATTAAGACCTTGAGGAATATCGCAGAAAAATCCATGCTGTGATTTGCTACCAAAAACTTTTTGACATTTGAATATTTCTGCAAGAATTGCATTTTGTTGATGAATGGATGACGAGCACTTCAGTTCTGGAAACTCAGAAAACCCCTCATTGTTGATCTACCTTGGTACACCATCCATTCTCTGAAGGCAAGTGGTTTTTGCCCACTGTATGTGATTACCATACAGTGGGCATGTCTGTAAATGGGAGACTCGTGGGTACCCATAGAAACCATTTTTGTTCACATATCCTGAGGTCAAAGGTCAAGGGACCCCTTTGAAAATGGCCATGCTTAGCCAGTTTGTCCTCGCCAAAATAAATTTTGAGTGTTATTCAACCTCTTTTCTGACAAGCTAATATGACATGGTTGGATTTGTGGATTTCTTAGGTTTTCTAATTTCATAAACTGTCACTCTAAAAAAACTTCAGCTCTATAACTGAACCTGAACCTGAAAGACAGTATTCACCTGTAGGGTCAAAGAAAAGCCATTGTTCATGTAAAGTTCAACTTTGGTGAACTTTGACAAGCAGCCGTTTCACCATACGACAGTCATCTGTTGAACAA
The DNA here is from genome assembly GCA_947000775.1 of Pterois miles. NCBI lineage: Eukaryota > Metazoa > Chordata > Actinopteri > Perciformes > Scorpaenidae > Pterois > Pterois miles. The sequence continues at coordinate 2,599,755 of CAMQGK010000038.1, read as the reverse complement.
CGTTGCATCTTACAGGGATGTTGTGCTAACATCAAACCCAGGAGACACAAGCAGTCATTATGTGAACATGAGATCTGGTTTCAATAAAATGCGTGCTGTTCAGCAGCCACAGCATGTCACGCTGTTTTTAGCATTACACTCTACTACATTATTATAGCAACTGATCCTTGAACGGGGAGGTTCAGATATGAGACGCACAGCGACAGTATGTTGAAACTTACTGAGGCAAACTTTTAACAAAACTCAAAAGGAAGTGGATAAATGGAGCGATGACTTTTGTGTACTATTACAATCAGAGTTGAGTGATGAGATGGATAAGCCTAAATTTACATGTGCAGTGCCGAACATCTGTTTTTAAAATGTAGATCATAGACTATGAAAGCAGCCGAAGGTATTTTATACAAGTATAAACAATATACTTTTGATAAAAAAAAAAAAACGTAGGCTTTACAAGCAATGGTATCAGAGAGGACAGGAAAAGATTTTGGTATTGATGAGTTGTCTATTAAGTGTTGAAATCTGTTTGATTCATGTTGGTTGGAGAATCGGAGCAGCGGGGCTGGTATTGCATTCGCTTTCCCGCACCAAAAGAGAGCTGAGTCGGAAGGCAAAGTTCTCGATATGCCGGTCAATCTTTGTTCCTACTCTCACCTATGGTCATGAGGGCTGGGTCATGGCCAAAAAGACTAGATCGCAAGCACAAATGGCTGAAATGGGATTTCTCAGGAGGGTGGCTGGTTTCTCCCTTAGAGACAGTGTGAGAAGCTCAGCCATCCTTGAGGGACTCGGAGTAGAGCTGCTGCTCCTTTGTGTTGAAAGGAGGCATTTGAGGTGGTTCGGGCATCTGGTAAGGATTCCCCCTTCTTCGGGAGGTGTTCCAGGTACGACCAGCTGGGAGGAGGCCCCTGGGAAGACCCATTACTAGGTGGAGAGATTATGTCTCCATACTGGCCTGGAAACGCCTCGGGATCCCCCAGTCAGAGCTGGTTAATGTGGCCTGGGAAAGGGAAGTTTGCGGTCCCCTGCTGGAGGTGTTGCCCCACGTCCTGACCCAGATAAGAGGCTGACGATGAGTGAGTGTGTTTGATTCATTGTATTGTTTACTGAAAACATGCTTTGACCACAGTATTGTTCCCTCTGTCTGGTAAAGCCAAATTATAACCCCTATTCTAACATCCTCAAAACTCATTAAAAATTAACATTCAATTATCGGGGCATCACTTTACTAAGTGGTATGTATTCATAACAACACCACAAATATATAAGCATCAATCATCAAAAAATATCCATATGTGTGTGTGTGTATTTTCTCACTGTGGCCAGTTTGTGCACAGCATCGTCTGAAGCTCCCAGCGATGCTAAACCGATCTCCTGAGAGAACTGGGCGAAGCTGGGCTCAGCCAGCAGAGGAACATGACCCAGCAGCTCGTGGCACGTGTCTCTGCATCAACACACACATTTGAGAGGGAAAACACTGGTATTGCGTCTCAGAAGAACTCATAATAATAAAAAGCAGTAGTATGAAGTGAATGATGTCCTGTGTGCTGCATGTGTTTGTACTCACGGTTCAGGTGTGTACAGCGGCTCGGAGCTGTGGCGGACGTACTGAGTGCAGTGGAAAACTCTGAAGGCCAGGCCCGCTAGGAAGTCTCTGGGGGACAGGTATCCCGCCACTGGCTTAATGATGAAGCCTGAGCGCTCTACACACACACACACACACACACACACACACACACACACACACACATACAGTCGTGTTTCCGTGACTTTTGAGGACATTACATTGACTTACATTCATTACCTGGAGACTTACCCTAACCCCAAGTGTAACTGTTACTTGCCTAATCCTAACCCTTACCCTAACCTCAACCGAAGTCTAACCTTAGCCCTTAGCCTTTAGCCCTTAACCCTAAACCAAGTCCTCACCCTAAAATATAATGTTTTACGTTATGGGGACATGCATTTAGTCCCCAGAAGGAAGACGAGTCTCCACAATGTGACTGTATAAACAGTTTCATGTCTCCACAACATATAATAATACATACCCACACACACACATAGTCGCGTTTCCATGACTTTTGAATCATATTGACTTACAGTCATTTCTTGGAGAACTGCTACCTTGTACGTGCTACTTTCCTATTCCTAACCCTTAGTCTAACCTATCCTGAAACTTAAACCAAGTCCTCACCCTGATATATGTTTTATATTATGGAGACATGAATTTTGTCCCAAAAAGGAAGGCAAGTCCCCAGAACGTGGCTGCGTAAACACAGACTACCAGACTACCAGGAACCTGGGCCTCAATCAAGAACCACAAACTTAATTTTAAGTAACAGAACAGAGGCATTATCTCCTTTCCTTTGTAAAGGACGCTCCAGTGTTTTCTGTTTTAAAGAAGATAACAAAGGAAGCACTGAAACACCTTTCCTTAACATTTAGAGGACTCAAACGGCTCTCATCACGGCTGCTACTGAGATACTTCCAGATCATTTGACTCTGTTAGGAACCTTCCTAAGAAAAAAAGACTTTTTGAGTTTTTTGAGCCCAAGTGGACATTTGTGTCTATTTAAAAAAAAAAAAAAAAAAAAAAAACAGCTCAAAGGGTTCCTGACGGTAATGGGATGGATGTAAGGTCACAGTGACCTTTGACATTTGACCACCAAAACTGAATCAGTTCATTAAGTCCAAGTGGACATTTGTGCCGAATTTGAAGACATTCCCTCAAGGCCTTCCTGAGATATCGTGTTCACAGGAACGGAAAGTAAATGACACCTGATTTTGACCGGATCTGACCGGATAGAATAATCTGCTGCTGAGGGTTCAGCGTTGGCTTCATCGCCATGGCGACTGCTGTCTGCTGAGACACTCAGAGTCAGATTTAAAGAGTTACCCTTGAGGAAGTGTGAGACGTCCTCCAGCTGGGGGATGTTGTCTTCGCTGTAGTTACAGTATTTGGTCAGCAGAGGGAGGTTCTTCAGGTACTCCTTGCAGGCGTGGCTGGGGTACAGCTTGTTGAGCTCCCTGAACACCACGCCCCAGGTACGCACCTCCTCTGTTGTAAAGTCTATACGAAGAATAGGATCGCCACTGACACAGACAGAGTTAGTTAGCTCATTGATGTCAAGATAACAATGTAAAGATGAAATAAAAACATGGGGGAAACAATTCATGAATATCATTTTGTGGTACGATATCAACAAGGGTGTTTTCACACTTTTCAGTCCTCCAAACAAACTCAGAGCGAACTCTGAATGTGGTCTGAGCGATCGGCTCTCAATAAGTCTTGACTGTGTTCACACCTTCACATAGAGCTGTCCACTTGTTCAGTTTTGACAAAAAGTGAAGAAGATTAGAATTGCTGACTCCATGTTTTAAGTGTGTTTTTAAGATGTTTTCATTTTATTATTTTTTGCTGTTATTGACGGTCAAAGCTGGTGAGCAGATCCCAGAACAGTGCCTCGTTGACTCTGAATGATGCACAGGTGAGTCTACACCAAATCAGTGCTCTTATAGGTGGGAGCCTGCTACCAGCCATACCTGATCTCCTGACTTCATCGAGTGCATCTTCTAAAGTAAGGCCATGTTTTCCTTTGCTCACCTCATAACCAATTATTGTTTGCTCAAGCATTAGTTGACTTTGCATGGTGATATTAAGAAAGTTGATGAGATGCATGTGCAAAGCTGTTATGTCATGCATCTTCCTTTGTCTATTAGTGATGAGGTCAAAGGGGAAACACAGCTGAATTTCCTCTCTCTCTCCCTAATGCTGGTAACCTCATGTCCAATACCTCAGTGTTTCCAGCCCTCACCACTTCGGTCACTTTGGAAATATGTCACCTATATCAATTCTATAATTAACAGCAAAATTAAACTATTTGCATCCATCAAAGTAATAACTGAACTTACACTTTGTAGCTCATGGCCAAATCAGCAAAATATTTTCTTCGTTCACGGTACACATTGTCTTTAAACCCCTGCAAAAATAGACACAGTTTACATTTTCATAATTTCCTTATTGTAAAAGTGAATAAAGTATCAGAGCTGCTCTGTGACAGCTGTCTGTCCGACATACCGGATGGTCAGCGTCTAACTCAGAGCCATACATCAGAACTCTGTTCGTCGACAAATCCAAGTCAGAGATCTTCCTCGGGAACCAGGGCACACCAGTCATATCTAAAACACAATTCAGATTCAGTTCAACTAGAAGTCATTCATGTATAATCATTAATAAAGTGTAACGAAAGAGCCCAGTGAATTAGATTTGATCTGCAGACACTAGGCCTTGATTATAGTATTTAGGTTTTTAGGCAGCAGAAAGCAGGTTGGAGCAAATCTGATTAAAAAAAAGTTATTTTGGCGTTTGCAGGATTTCACAGACCGGAGGAAAACAACCAATCAGAGCCAAGCTGGAGTCTGCCGTCTCTGAGCAGCTGTCAATCACTCACAAATGCCAATCAAACGGTCAAACTAGCCAGCGCTGATTAAATATGAATCAATATGTAATACCTATCTATCGCCTCAAATGTTTGCACAAACATCTTGTAGTTACTGTTGAGCTGAGGCAGTTTGTGACTTGGCAGCCATGTTGAGAACAGTTGAGGAAATGCCAGGCAATTAAAGTGACAACAAGACAGAAACGTGCTGCTGTGATCATCTGAGCCATCATGTCTGCTGAAACGTCTTAAAAAAAAAAGAGACAGCTCTCTTATATGGACTCACAGGTGGCGAGAAAGACGTGGCTCAGTTTGACTTTTCTATTTTGCAGAGAGAATTGAAGGTAAGTTAGCTATGTTTTACTAGCTGTATCTATTGTTGCCTGCAGTGTTATCTTGACAGCTACACTAAAAAGAGAAAAAAGGCACTGACGTTGGGGAATGGGCTCGTGGCTCTGCTTCAACTGTGCGAGAACCAAAATTTCTGATGTCAGAAATTCATCCAACTGTCCAACAAACGGTCAGGAGGAGATAACAGTCCAGTACACTGCACAGCAAACAACACATACAACAAATTCGGACTCTAAAAGTCCTGCAGCTTATAATTCGGGCCAGAAATGGATTCCCAGCTTAAGATTCTTCTGAAATCTTTTACATGAGAAATAATCATTACAGTAACAGAACATTAATTCATATTTGATCTGCACTGCTGATGGTTTGATCGGAGTTCACGAGTGATTTTTCAGCTTCCTCCGTTGAATCAACAGCCAATAGGAACACTCTGTCACTGAAATGACCTGTGATAGGTCAGGTCAGATAAGTCTATTTTAAATCCTGAAAACAGAGCCATGACGAGATGCAGAAGTCTGGTTTTCTCTCAGAACATTTGAATTACAATATGCTGAAATGTTATTGAGGAATTTTTGCCCAATGATGCCAGAAAATATCCTGTCTACTGCAGCTTTAAAGCAAGAGTGGTTAAATTTTAATATTGTAAGTCAACAGTTAAGTATGGCCTACCACAATCAGGTAGAGTGGAGTTCTCAGATGGAGTTATTTCAACAATATCAGTATGCTTCCTCAGCAGCTGAGTCAGCTCCTTGAGCTGTTCGTGGTCAGTGTCACAATCCACAAAGATCTCAAAGTCTGAATTCCTTCGTTTGGACTTGCGGGACTCAATGTGAATGAGGTTGACATGTTTTTCCTGCAACAAAATGTGGAAATGCCTCTAAACATGATCACTTCAACAGCAAAGAAAGATTCAGCTATTTGAGTTTAAAGATGACAGAGCATGCTTTTAAAAGTTTGAATGAAACGCCCACCTGGAAAAGTCGAAGTGCCTTGACGAGACCACCGATTTCATTCTTCAGCGAGAATATGATGGTTGCAACGCCTTTCTCAGAGCTGGTGGGCCTTCCAGTGGAGATGCTCCTGTTGTCCTCTTCAAGTTTCCTGAATGTAACCTTAAAAAGTCATGTGTGCATTAATGACTTTCCGACAACCTGAAAAGAATAAACATACAATACTGTCTGAACCAAAGGACTGCATGCTTTCTAGGGCTGGACCCAAATACTCATACATACGACAAAAAGTTCGTGGCCCAGACCACGTCTCAATGTGGTCTGAGCGACTGGATCTCGATGCGTCGAGTGTGTTCACACATTAACTTAGAGCTGTGGTCAGATCACCCAGGATGCATGTTGACGCCAGGTCTGAACGGGGCCATAAAAGGTGCTCAGAGGCAGCAAGGCAGTGCAAATGGTGCTCGGGTCTGTCAGTAGACTGCGCCCATTGTCAGACTTCAGTATTGATTTAACAACCTTCCAAATTCTGATCATCTCTCTGATCAAGAGAGGAGCTGGTGAAAGAGTGTAGGCGTAGTCGGACTTGGACTTTCTTAGCACAACGGTGACCTACAGTGAGTCCTACGTTGTCTGAGCACAAGCCAGTAGGAGGTCGGGTAAACCATGGCCTGAGGCTAGCTTTTACCCTAAATTTCTTAAAAGCGGCATGTTTAAAAAGCAATTATATTAAAAACATTAATAAAAATAGAACTTGATTTTAAGTTATACATCAAGTATTTCTGCAAATTTCATGGTATTTGGGTGATAAGTAACATATTTTGAAATTACTGCCAAATTACCCCAATATTTACCTAAAAATTACTTTATTATAAACATTATTTAATAAATATATGATAAAATAGCATAGAATGGTTAAACTAGGAGGCACAAATCTCGCCATTGTGACTTTGAGCGAATGCAATGATTCAGGGAGTTTTTAAGAAATTTAAAAGAAGTTATTTGGTATTTAGTATGTATTTACCAGCAGATATGGGAATAAAGCATGTCAATTAACCCTACATCTTTTCCTGGAAAAGTATTCAAAAATTACCAGCTATTGGGAAATAATGGCATATAATTGTTGAATAATGTTTATAATAAATTCATTTTTGATACATTTTAGGTAAATATTGAGGTAATTTGGATTAAAATTTCAAATAGTTTGAATAGTCTGCTTCCCATTTGCTGTAGCTGCTGATGTAATTACAGATAAACTCAGGAAAGAAAAGTTTGGTTTGATTGATGTCAAAGTCCTGTCAGAGAAGAGATGAGGAGTTTTGTGTTGAAACTAAATGTTGAACTGAGCCATTTTGGTTTTGAAAAAGCTGACTTTTCAGAATAAAAAGGATCACTTTGTGATCCTGTGGGCAGCAGTCAGTACCAACAGGAGAATACACTGCTATGTGCTATGCATGTGCTACCCACATAATCAGCTGTGCTGCTCAACCCACAAATGCATGATCCTTACAAGTTGGACATCATTATGAAGGTAAATAAACAGGCTTTCCAACCATGTAAGATACAATGGCAATTAGCATTGGAACAACAGAGAAATAATCCAATAATCCATAATTACACTTTGACAGTCCATAACTCCAGTTGGAGATATCGACAACATCATTCTGACAAGTCAAAGTTTAATCTTAGAATATCTAAAAATGACCATGTAGATATCTTCAAATGAGGAGAATTAAAGATATCTTGAACAATTAAAATGTAGATAAGTGAAACTGGAATTAGTTGTGGGTATCCACAGCTGAATTGTGGATGTCCGTAATCCCATTCACATAAATGACAAAAGTAGTTTGAATTGTACGAATCAAAATGTAATAACGGATATCTAAAATTAGAGTTTTGACTTGGCAAAATTATGTTCTGTTTCATTAGTTATTGCTAATGAATATCCTGTCTAGCAATTAAACATTAAAACGGTATGCCATAGATGGCTACAGCTGCAACGGTATGATATCATGATTATTGTGCCCACCGTCAGCCTGCCAGCTGCTGTCAATCAAACACACTGAGACGAGGAGGACCATTTCTGGTTTTTCCCCAAAGACCTTTTCCTTCCTTTTTAATTATGAAAAACATTCATAAACATGTTTGCATTATTTATGACCACAGAAAGGGATGATTGAGTGATTTCAGACTTTACTAAGTTAATACTAATCAGGACTAATTTGACAGATTTGATGGACCACCACAAAGCCCTCAGCCCTCTAGCTAGAAGTCAAACTACTAATCCATCAGAGGGTCAACTCAAAGTAACATACTACTACTAAAGATACTAATAAACACAAGCATCATTAGTGCTACTTACTTCATTGTTGAGCTGCTTCTCCTCATAAACAGGGTTTACCGAGTCAAAAGACCTTCCTCTGCATGGCCCCTGTTCTGCAGACTTCTTGGCGTACATGCCCGACTCCAGATCAGCAGCAGAAATGCAATCGTTGCTCAGTAAAGTGGTTTGCTCGGCACAAACTACAGCTAGAGATCACCTCCAGTGTGAGTTACCAGCTGTACTGTCACACAGAGCAAAATGATGGGGAGTTTATGAAGCAGTAGCGGAGGGGAGGGTGCATGGAGAGAGGGGAGTCAGCTGGATGGAGATTAGTACAGGTGATGATTAACATCAGGACTGACACATGCACCACAATGAAGTATTTATTAAAGTTATACAGTAATAAGAACAGCACATTTCCTTCTCCATTAACAAGTTTCAGAGGAAAGAAACCAATCATTGAATGTAGAGCCTAATATAAGCAGTAAATCGTTATGGTCAGCTCGGTTACAGCAGAAAATGGCTCTGTGAAATTCTTCTGTGCATTTTCTCAAAATATGTCTCGAAGCTCGGTGACGTTTGGTGCCTTCAGATGAGGTTGTGTTTACGAGAAGAGTCCATATGAACGCCCCCCTCATGTCGTAGTCACAACCTCGTAAGTGGACTTGTGATGCGTTTGTTGACGTTGTCAGAAATGGCGGAGCCCATGGAAGTTCATTTTTCTGGTGCATAATAAGTTAATATATTGTAATTTTAGTCAGATATTGTTTTTCTTAATCATTTTATAATCAGTCTAAGGAAACTGTTGATATTCCCCATGTCATTATGCCTTTGCATTTCCTGCATTATATTTTTTCACTAGATTGCTAATGGCTTCTAGATGCCGACAGTTGCAGGCAACATTGAAGACTGTTGTTCAGTGTGATTGGGTATCTGTTGCACTGGTAATGCTGAGCCAATTCCCCAATTCAAACTGTGCATTTAGTTACTGTGCTCATATCCATAGTGATGGAAAGGTTGTGATCACTGATTTAGTTGTCTTACTGTTACCAGGTAACTGCTACCGACATTATAGCCTATAACAGTTTTAGTGGGTGACTCATAAAAGTACTTGAGACTGCATGTTGTGTTAATGATGTTGCTGTTATGAGCAACCAACATATTACAAGCTCTCACCATCACTTGCCACGTGAGGGGTGAAATTAATGAGGTTTCCCTTATTGGAAAAAGGGACTAATGAGTGAATCAGACATTTTCACAGAGCAGCTTTGGGTTTGTGGTGGCATTCATCTACTTCTTCACACGTCAGACGTGCTTATAAAGTGCATTGTTTTACGTTTATGCATCTTGGTTCAGAGTTAGCTGATGCATGTTTGTACGTGATTACTGATGACGGAGGGTGCCGTGCCATGTTCCGACAGCCCATTACTCCAAAACCCCAAAAGTCTGAAAGCCCATTATCCCGATAAAACCACCAAGGCCACCTCCAAATCGCCTCCTCTCCCCACCCACGTTGAATTTATTCCACTTTGTTGTTATATCTATGTCAACATGTCTATATACTGTATATACAGTATATGTACTGTATGTATATATACAACATATATTTATTATTTTTTACCCTTATGAGGAGCTATAACCCCTTAATTTATTATACTGTACCTTCAACTGTGCAATACTGAATTAACAGTACAATAATTCATCTTTGCAGTAATCTGGTTTACTCTGACATTAAGATTGAATTCATTTATACAGAAACATTTAAACTAATATTCTTATTTTACACTATTCTTACATTTTTAAAAATGCATGCATTTATTAAAGTATATTAGCATAGATCCTAATTTTCAGCATTATAATTTGTACTGTTATATATTTCTGATTTATATTTTCTTACTATTTCTCTATTTTTATATATTTGTATTTATATTGTAGAACAGGAGCAAAACCTAACTCGGTTTCCCTCCGGGGATCAATGAAGTATTTCTGATTCTGATATTTATTTCTTTGCTTTCATCCTCAATTGGGTGCTGTATTGATACCCTCCACCTTAAAGACGGTGCTTCACTGAGCTCAGTGTAACTAGAAATGAAGTGGAAGGGTGAAGAGGCCGGAGTGGAATTGGGCCCATTGCTCAGAAAATAAAAACTCTCCATGCAACAAACAAAGGCATTATTATTGTATATAATGCCGTCATCAGGCCTTCCCCACCAGAAAATTGGACAATCCGCTGACAGAGAGGGGTTTACTGGATGAGTAAGATAAGATAAGATAAGATAAGATATTTCTTTATTAGTCCCACAGTGGGGAAATTTACAAGGAGTAGTCACAGTTTGCATCACAGATGCTCTTAATTTTTATCTTTATCTTATTAAAGTCAAACTGAAATGAAGACGACATTTTGTATGTCCTTGATTACTTGTTTTGACTTGTATACTTATTTGTTCAAGAAAGATTTCCATAGGACAATGTCAGTATTTGTAAGCTGATTGATGTAGTATCTGTGTGTCGTGTCTAGAAAGTTGAAGGTTGGGGTAACTCTACAAGATGGTAAAGATTAGGCATTGACCTTAAATAGCTAAAGTTAGGAAAAGTCGTTGGGCAGTGAGTCTTGTGGGATTTCGCAATTTGTGGGTTGCCTTCCAGGGCCGCTGCTGGGCCAGCGTTATTAGTCATTGGACCTCCCTTGGCATACATGACAAAACAGTCAAGACTGAGTCCTTGTACACATCCCCACTTAACAGAAACCTTAAGGCCCCCCGTCACTCCATGCCCACTATACCCGTGCAGTTATCCATCTATGATGAGTAATTGTAATTTCAGCAAGAGACAGGAAGTCTCCATCCGGTTCTTTAATTTTGTCTGAAACAGTAGTCTCTAGGAGGCTCCATGTGAGCCCTGGCATATTTAAACACATTTACAGGCGGATCTGACCTTCAGCAACCCTCTGAGAAGAAAATCACTGATGCAGGTTTGCTCACTAGTAACAAGTTATCTGCAGCTAGGATTTTCTCAAAGGCAAATCTGACCTTGATGCAGCTGTGCTCCTTTGAGAAGCTTAATGGAAACCAATCTTCGAGTGTGATCCATCTGCTCTGTGTTTATACAATTAGAGAGCCCATGCAGGCCTTTGTGCCGTGCTGATTGGAGCAGGTATCGTCCGATGCGTTCTGCTGCCATATGGTCTCTGGAGGCTCATTCTGCTACTGCACATGTTCATATTTGTTGCTTTATTTCATTATGCTGCTCTGAAACATTTGTAAATAACTCACATGGATGACAGATGCAGCAGTAAATCACTTCCCTGAATAAGGCCGAAGGGAAGGCTCCTCCTGTGAAACTCAAAAAGAGACCAAGAGACTGACGGGAAGAATGACATAATCAGTGAATAAAACACAGTAATTTGCTGCTATTAGAAATGTTTCATGTGCATTCAGTGTGTCACCAGTAAAGTAGACAAAAGCAGCGGTTTGGCCGGTCTGTAAACAGTCTGAATACAAGTAGTGTGTGTCCGGATGCTTGTCACGCAGTTTGTTTAAGCTCCTCCAGCTGTGCTGCTGTCATCAGAAAGTAACATAGGCTGTTTTCAAAACCACATATTATACTAGTAGTACGTACTGATATGGCTAAAATGTAATATGTAGTATGCCAACAAAAGCAAAATCAGCAGTATGCCACAAATTCCCAGCTGTCGTACTGATTCAGAAAATATGCATTGGATCAGTCTAACTTGTCGACTGTATCCCACAATGCAAAGCGCTGGAATGGTCATGTTTGTGCTGTCATACAGTATGCAGTATACACTACATACTGCATGTAGTATGTAGTATGCGGTTTCCAAAACAGCCATCACTTCAGGTCACGCCTGAGAGAGCAGAACGTTTCATTTCACTAAAAAGGCAAGAAGAAAGGGCTAAGACAGCCAATCGGACTGTTGTCAGGCTTTAAATAGGCGTTATCAGTCGGTATAAGCCCCATAGATGTGGGTCAGTAGGGGCCTGCTACACCCTCTAGTGGGTTTTATTATCTAATCACACGGTAGATCACAGGAAGAAGGTATAAAGGAACACAACAGTGACCTGTCTTAATCAAAAGGCTTTAAAGCTGGCCTATTGCGTGATTTGTGCAACAGAAAGTCCAGTGCAAAAATTATGTGCATCAGTTACCATATATAAAGGAGGTTATACTAAATTATCCTTGGGGCTGTGGAGAAGAAGCCAGAGGCAATAGTGGGAATGTAACTAAGTATATTTACTCAATTACTGTACTTAAGAATGAATTTTAGGTACTGTTGAAGAATGAGTTTTCATGTCCTCATATAACCTGATTGACCTGATCTGAACTGAGAACATGCACATCTAAATATTTGGACAGTACACAGATAATTCCAGGGAGCAGAAGGAGAAAAGTACAAAAGCATTTCTCGTTAATATGATATGACCTGCCAAGAGTTTTAACCTGCCGAGATATCAAGTAATTATTTTATAGATGAAATAGATCAGCCAAAGATCCTGGAAGTCGCCCACACAGAATAACAGAGTGGTCATGGGACGTTGATAAGAAGAGTGTTTAGATAACCAGTTGGCCAGATGTATCCTGTGTGATTCGCTGGCAGGAACCTGATTGGTGGAAACTGACATGAGTGTATTTACTGTTGGATATAAAAACAAGGGCGTAGGTACCCCGAGATTCAATCACCGTCCCTGATCGGGTCGACCCTGCACAGCACCGTGCCAATCGCCTGTCACATCTCCGTGACAGGTTTCGACCGGCAACAAGAACTGTAGTTGATACCATTGGAACACATCACTGGCCAGTGTCCTGGACGCAAATGGGGGTCACATTAATTATTGAACGTTGAGTGAAAAACCTGACTTATGTTAATTAGGGTGCTTTGTTTTTGTTTGTTTTTTTTGTTATTGTTGTTGAAACTGTAGTAAACATTTGACGATTTGGCCTGAAGTTCAAATATACATGTGTGGTTGATGTGCATATATTACATGTCCAACAAAAATAAAACTCTCCCAAGAAATTGTCAAAAAAAAGTTGTGGTGCGTTTTTTTTTAACTTGAGTGTAGTTTTGGATGTAACGATGGTCCCTGAACGCAGCAGCAGCCGCCTGTCTGGTTCCTGTCTCCGTCACATATCGGGGCTCCCTGTCCGATATAGCGCTTGCTAGCTGCTTAGCAAACTTTAAAACAAAGTTACTCCTATATAGTTAGACTACGTGAAATACAGTAGAAAAGGCGTCGCGTTAACAGGGAGTGGACAAAATGCCTGCAGTTTCTAAAGGGGATGGGATGCGTGGCCTGGCCGTGTTCATCTCTGACATCAGGAACTGTAAGTTTGTGTATCACCTTCACAGACAGCTCTTGGCTAGGCTAATAACAAGCTAGCTGGTGTAGCGCTGTTTAGCGATGTGCCGGGTGGTATCCAGAGAATGTCAAGAGGGGTGTCCTAGCTTTTTAATTTTCTTTACTCTTAATGTTGCTAACTTTTACTGAAGTGAGTTTCAACGAGCGCTCAGCTAGTTAGCTAACACTAGCTAATTAGCCGCTAGCTTCCAGTTGCTAACGTCATGTCGAAGGGCGTGGACCGCACGGCTAACGTTAACTGACATAATGCCAAACTGACGTTTTTCTCTGTGGCGTTTCTAGTTTGTAGTTTTTAAATAGTTTAACAAGGAATCCAGCGAATTCTCACAAACACAATTTATACATTTTTTTGAGTAAACTGACAGTTTTGTGAGGATTACTCCAGGTTGCGTCTAAACCGACGTGCACATCCCTGTAATGATGAACATCTGTGGAGGGTTGTTTTACTGTGTTGCCAGGTTTTCCATCCTGAAGTGGGCTTCATAACAAGAGCTTCATCATAAGCGTCCAGCTGGATTTGGGCTGTGCATTTAAGTGTATTTCTACAGCGCAGAGCTGTTGCCAAATAAGTTGCCTCACATTTCCGTCCTCCAAAAGTGTTTATCAAGCATTTTAGACTTTGTGCAGCTCAGAGTAGGAAATGAATGGAGGCACATTGCACTCACCAAAAAGGGGAAAGACTATCAGATATTATCCTGAGCTGACTTTCACATCCTGTTATTATGATTTATTATCTTGTAATTTGGACAAAAACGTTAGTACAGTTTTATTAAGATCTTGTAATCATACAGATGATTCACCTGTCTCCTGATTCGATACGGTCATGAAACTTGGGTGCTGATTTGATATGTATTGTGATTTTTAATTACTGCGATTCTACAAGTATTATGATTCGATAGTGGGTGCCCAATGGCCGATCCCAGCTGGCATTGGGCGAAGGCGGGGTGCACCCTGGACAAGTCGCCAGTCCATCGTAGGGCACATAGAGACAGACAACCATTCACAATCACATTCACACCTAGGGGCAATTTAGAGTCATCAATTAACCTAAATTGCATGTCTTTGGACTGTGGGAGGAAGCCAGAGTACCCGGAGAAAACCCACGCTTACATGGGGAGAACATGCAAACTCCATGTCCTGGTTCCTGAATTTTTTATTCATTTTTTTCCAACAATGACATTTCCATCACAAATTAGCAGTATTTTCTTTTTAATGCATGAGGAACCTGTAATGTTTTATACTTCTGGTGAATATAATCCAATTAATCTTATTTCCATATACTGTAATGTACTGTATAGTTTCGTTTGTTAACACCTTATTTTGAAAACTTGTCATAGTCACATGTGTAAGCGCCATCGAGGCGGTTTGAATGCATTTAACATAAATGTCAGTATATGGGTGCTCTACAGTTTAAGCATCGGCTCATTTGACCTCAGAGATGAGAGCAACGGCCGGCCGGACCGCACGTTTTGAAACGATAATGTTTCCTGTCCATGAGAGAGTTAGCATGCAGCTTTAGTCGTGATGTCTAGCTCTGCTTTTCCTGCTATGTGTGAAACTCAAAGTGTTTCCATCCTTTACTATACGTGTAGTGTTTATCACGCTGGATTTAGCATCCTTGGGAGGAAGTCATATCCACGCTGACCCTCCACCATTTTCTACTTTTACTTTTTGACTCACGGCAGCCGGCTGGTTTGTTTTGGCTGACGTACACAGAACAAATATGACATCACATTACTCACACAACAACAATAAAAGTGGTAACTTCCTTCTACCACCACATAGGCTCAAATGAAGCAAATATATTAATCCTGGCATAACATTTTTTTTTTTTAATCTTTCACACCCCATAATTAAGATATGTAATCTTGTAAATAGGACAAAACAGTTATATAGTTATTATATAAAGATCTTGTAATTATACAGCTTTATTATGATGAGAATTCTTCTTGTAATAATGACATATTTACGTGATAAAAAAAATAATGCATAAATTAATAAAAAAATAATTTAATGTGAACAGTCATCACCAACTGAGAAAACAGGATGACATATGATGATAACTCAGTCTGATTAAATTTGCTTTTATTTCTTCCTTGGTTTGAGGATTTGGAGGATGTGGGAATGACATGTTTATGTCAACATTGCTCAGACATTGTAATTTGTTGGGCAGGTCCAGTCACAACACAAAGATTACACTGATCTACTTCTTGTCTTGTCAGTCACTAGTCCCAGCTCCTGCAGGTCATTTCACAGTTTCAAGATGAAGTTTTGCTGTTTCAATGTATCCTGTCAGCAAGTACACTTGGGGACCACACTGTTTGCATAGCTGTGTGATTCCAGTGCTGTGGCTGCAGTAAGTAGCCTAGTCATCATCACAGGTGTTTATAATCCCTTAATGCTGAGGCAGCATCTATGCTGAAGAGGTTGGTTCATGTAGGCTCACTCCCATAAAAGACAACAAGACTCAGTCCAAACCAAGTATATGGCTGGATTGTGTGTGGTCAGTCTGTGAATTTGTGGCTAAATTTTTCCACTAATAGTCACTAGTCATGTCCATATCCAGATGTTCATATCCACCAGGTGAGGTGGTGAGGACCCTAGAGGACGTGCTCCTCCACTCATCTGGTTGTTTAAGTGGTGACGTACCCTGTCGTGGAATCCACCTGATTGGTCCCCTTTCTGTTTCAATCAGGAAACAACATGGTGGCCTGTTTGGGAATATTCTGTTATTCCGTCTAAACAATCCTCCAAAATCTGCTTCTGAAAACATTTTCGCTGGATCTTGTTTCATTTTAGAACTAGATCGCCTAGTTCGACAGCTTGGTCCAAGTTTTGTGAACCGGATGTGTCGCGCTGGACGGGTTCATTTGCATAAACGGCTGTTCCCCACCTTTTTATTTTGGAAGAGCAACGGCCAATCAAGGCTTATGGATAGAGGCTGGCACATGGGCGGACACTGGTCTTGGGGTGTGGCGTATAACACAATAACACATGCGCAGTTTAACTGGAGTTGTGGTCGTGTGTTGGGATTGGTTCAGTTTTGGCGAGTGCAGACCAGATTTTACTGTACATGCGTTGATGACTCGTGACCGCTCCTCTTTCCACCCTCCCTGCGGCCAGTGAGGAAACTCCAACATTTGGCTGAGCAGTTGTGTAAGTTCAACACTTCGTCACTTAGTGACAGACCTCTGCAGTCCAGCCAGACATTTGGATCCTCTCACCACAATCCATTTCCTCAACATTAACATCCATCCTTCTGCAACCGCTTATGCCGTTAGGGGTTGCAGTGGGGCTGGAGCTGATCCCAGCTGACATTGGGCGAAGGCAGGGTACGCCCTGGACAGGTCGCCACTCCATCTCAGGGCTGACACGTAGAGACAGACAACCATTCATGCTCTCATTCACACCTACGGGTAATTTAGAGTCATCAAATAACCTGCATGTCTTTGGACTGTGGGAGGAAACCAGAGACCCCGGAGAAAACCCACGCTAACATGCAAACTCCACACAGACAGTGCTAACCTCTGCACCACCGTGCAGCCCACATAGTTAACATTTTTCTAAAAATTTTCTGTGCTCTCTCATAAATTACTCTACTGCTACAACAACCCATAACCTCAGTTCCTATGTTTGCATTCATAATTGCAGAGCCTTTTCTTGTAGTTCTAAAATATTGTCATACAGATCTCAGTAATGAGAGGGTTTGCTTGTTTATTATGAGATAAAAAAAAATCTCAAGGTAACGAGATACTGAGCTCTAATTGCAAGATACAAAATGTCAACATGTCACTATAATCTCAAAGGAATGTTTTCAGTAACTTGTTGAATACGTGACGCCAGTAATTCAGGCTTTTCTGGGGGAAAAAGGGTGTCCTACCTACCCAGTACTATAAAGGTGTACCTAATAAAGAGGCCACTGAGTGTGGCTGATATGTCTTCATGTCATGGAGCTCCACTGTCCTCTATAAAATCACATAAAAGAGCCATAACGTTGTATTAAGTGACTTTCATTGTGATGTACACAGCAAGTAGTTTATTCCTTTTCAGCTCATCAAAAAGGAGCCATACAGTGTAAACAAGGAGTAATTATGATTTATTCAAAGGTCTGAGTGATCGCTGCACCACTAACATGCAAAATCTCTTGATCTATTTGCAGGTAAAAGTAAAGAGGCCGAAATTAAGAGGATAAACAAGGAACTGGCAAACATCCGTTCCAAATTTAAAGGTAAGTAAACAATTCTGACTTTCCAGGACAAATGTGAGTGTATGGCCAGGAGGGTCACTGTCAATGTGTCTGTATTAAGCCGGGAATACACCGTACAGTTTAAGCCCTTTTCTGGCCTGAAGTCTGAGCTGCACAGCTCATTTTAGAGCCGAATTTCAGCTTCGTCGGGTAATGTTTGCCATGCAGTGTACAGGGTGGGGCAAGGACAGATTGACTCCTCCTGACCAGTCGTCAGACAGTCCGATGAATTTCCGACGTCGATTCCCCAGCGTCAGCGCCTTTTCTCTCCTCTTTTTACAGTAATCAGAGCGCAGCTATCAAGGTAACAATGTACAATAGATATAGTGAAACATTGCTAGATTACCTTCAATTCTCTCTGCAAAACAAGCCATACTGTCCACGTCTTTTTGCCACCTGCAAATCCATATAATGTTACGCTGCTGCCTCTTTTTTTTTTTTTTTAGCACATTTCTGTCTTGTTAGCATTGTGACCTATACAGGCCTCTGCTAGCAAGCAAACTTTACCTGCCCCGGAGCTTTCAAACTAGTCTTTATTGATAAATGTCAGCAGTCAGAAAGACCTGCAGGAGCCGTACAGTGTGAGCACATAAATCGTCAGCTTTGGCTTTACATTGCAAACAATCTACTTGTTGTGTACTTCCTACTCCTACTGAAAAACATTTCTAAAATCATCCAGTGTATTCCCAGCTTTACGCCTGTGCTGGTGTTGTTTCTCCAGCCACCTGTTCCACACTGTCTATAATTAGTTTGCTCCAGATTGAAGCTGTCTCTTCTGTCCATAGTGCCCAGCAGTCTGGCCAATGTTCATTCTGCCTTATCTCTATGTGCTCTCCTGCCACTGCATTACGCCAAGGTTTGATCAAATATGTTTGATGTTTGGTTGGTTTTCCTATGTGCTTTTTGAAAATATTATGAAAATTATCAAAGGTATGGTGGGGAGGAGGTTACAGACATTGTTTGACAATCCATCAAGCATACTTACACTTTTACTATTGTGTTTTATTGCCTTGTGGGGTAGCCCAAGAGCTCAGTGGAGCTCCAGTTATGCATTATTTGCCCTTGGGCTGAACAGTTTTAAGTGTGGTACAGGGTCTGACATTATTATGCCTCTAAAGCTACTGAACTCTCTGATGACATGCATCCTGGGCATAATTACAAGCCTGAAAACGATGGAAATAACCAGGCTCACAAAAACACGACCTGATAGGAATTCACGATCACAATAATAAACACAGATTTTTCCAATCATTGTGATATTTATTAGGGATAGTACCAGACACCAGTTATTTCCACATAGCAAAACATCCAATTCAGACAAACTTTTTTTCACCAAAGTAAAATATAAACTTTCCAGACTTCATTTACAGACAGCAGAGAAGCATGTTCACCTTCCTGGCTAGCTAGCTGCACGGGCTAACAGCTACACACACAGTAGCCCCCTTTAACTGTGGCTGGTACAACCTCGTCTTCTGCTGCCCAATATGATCAACTCTACATGTCCACAAGGGTGTTTTTTTTATCATATGGGATCGCCTCGCTTCCCAGCATTGGATGCTTGATGGGCTGCCGCTAGATACAAGGTACTAGGAACCTGATTGGACAAATGCTTTCCTTCATGGGCTGCTGCTCCCAGCTGTCACACTGGAACTGACATGGCGGCTTGTTTGGAAACTTATGTGTTTCTGAAAATATTTTATGCAAGAAATAAGCCATGCAGTTGCTGAATCAGTTAGGGATGCTAATTTTGAAAAAAATTTCGACGATAACTGACCCTCATTAACCTATTATTAACTGTCAATCGACAAGATCAGTCGGGAACGTTACTGTAGCAGCCACAGCGCTGCGTGTAGTGTCGCGGACATGCAGCCACTTTCCCAGTAAAAGTCTTTACCGCACATTTAGTTAAGCTTAGCAGGTTGTCTGCCCGTCGTAACGATAGCGAGTGTCCGACAAACGTTGTGTGTTTGTGCTACGTTAGCAGCTGAAGCATTGCTGGTGACTTTGTGTCTCTGTAGCCCCACACACACACGGTTTGTCAGCGCGGAGTAACTTTAGTGAGTTTCGGACAGACCGTGTGTGTGTGTGGCGGTTCTGAATGTGCGTTTGTCGGAGGCGTTATAGCTGTGAACGTAGCTGTAGCAGACAGTGGACAAACTACACACTACAGTTCACCGTGAATAAATGCTACAAGGCTACAACTCCGCTCAAGACCAGAGCCAACTTCCTGTATCTGTAACTCTGACTCAGACTCTCTTAAGGTGGGCTTTTAAGGTGGACCAGTTTTTCTCTTTAAAGTGACAAGCCTCTCCTCTGAGTTTTGCTCAGCTTTTTAGCTATATTAATCATACTATTAATATTTCTTTCAAGCATTTAACAGATAGCTTTAATGGGTTAAAGTGCTTAATGACAGTTAAGGGCCGACTTGGATGCCTGTGATTTGCATAAAGTAGCCTAGACCTCAACTTAATGCAAATGGGGAGCGGGCGACGTAGTGGTCCGTCTCTCGGATCATACCACTACACTACCAGAATGCATTGCATGGCAGCTAACGTTAATGACCAATGAATGGTAAGTGTGGAAAGGATGGAGCCTGTAGACATGTACTTTCAGTGACAGCAGGAGAGATGCTCTGTGGTGCTCTAGGATTATATAACTGAACGATGACCAGGACGCAATCTAGGGCTGACCCAAATGCTTCGAAGCTCGACCATTGCTACAGTAATCGACCACTGCTACGGTAATCAACCTCCAAATCTGCTGTGCGTAATCTGCTGGGTTTGACTCATAGGCTGTTACAGGAGGAGTGTGATACAGCTGCTCTACATTTTATTAATAATATTCACATTTTCAAGTGTCAGTAAGGTGTATCGACACACATCAGTAATAATGCTGAGTATTTATAAAAAGGTCTGTAAATTCCAGTAGGTGATAATTAGCAAGTAGCGCATTTGTAATTTCTTTGAAATTACGATCAAATTACCCCCAATATTTACCTCAAAATGTGTTGATAAATACTGCATTATTTAATGATTATATTCTGCTATTTCACAATAAGCAATAATAAATAGCTGGTCATTTATTTAATATAGGAATAGGAAAATAATACAAAGTTAATTGATAAGCATGATTACAAACACTTTATTTCATGTCAGCTGCTCAGTAGATAATAATTAGCAAGTAACTTCTTTGAAATTTCGTAATAAATACCCCAAAATGTATAAACTAACATTATTTTAGTTGCCTGCTCTTAGGCAGAAACAAGTTGAGAGTTAAGATTAATAATTCAGTTAGAGGCCTGTTTTGCAGAAGTTAAGGTGGTTACTATCCACCGCCTGCTGCCCTGATGTGAATATTAAATATAAATGAGGTCATGTACTTACCAGTAAACAGTTGACCTGGCAATTAAGTGTTTGCTTCATGCCTATCAGTTAACTTTATTTCGTTATACGTTATGGTTATTTCCTGTAAGTGTATTAAAGAAATTACCAGCTATTTATTATCTGATTTAGGAAACAGCAGAATATAATTATTAAATAATGTTGGGGTAATTTTTGATATATTTTAGGTAAATATTGGGCTTATTTCAAAGAAATTTCAAATATGTTACTTGCTCATCATCACCTACTTACTATGAAAATTGCAGACCTGTAAAATGAAGTGTTACTGAAATATCTATGGATAGATAAGACAAAGCACGAACAAATTAAAATACTGACATCAGCCTGAAGGACCAACTCTGAATTGACTCTTGACAACCTGATTAATACTTTTAATTCCATCCATGGGTTATTTGATTAGAAAAATGTCCTCCATTACTCACTGGTTTGGTATAAAGTAACTGAAGGCCCTGTGTATTCACAGGGCAACGTCAGACCAATCGGAATCCCTGCGTTTGTAACGTCATTCATTCATTCAAATCCATCTTTGTGTGTTTGTGTGTGGATAGGAGACAAGGCTCTAGACGGCTACAGTAAAAAAAAAAGTATGTCTGCAAGCTGCTCTTCATCTTTCTTCTGGGCCATGATATCGACTTTGGACACATGGAGGCCGTCAACCTTCTCAGCTCCAACAAGTACACAGAGAAACAAATAGTAAGTTTGTCTTCATGGTCATCTAGTGTCTAAAGCTGTCATGCACATATGTCTGTGTGAAGGGCTGCCTGAATAACTTGACATAAATTGTTTCAGTAACACTTCATTTTACAGGTCTGTAAATTTTCATGGTAATTAGGTGATAATTAGCAAGTAACCTGTTTGAGATTTCTTTGGAATTGCTGCTAGATTACCCCAATATTTGCCTCAAGATTTGTGGAAAATTACTTTATTATCAACACTATTTAATGATTAAATGCTAAAACAGCATATAATACTTAAAATAAGGCCCTTAGGCTCGAGAAGTGGCTGCTCTTCATCAGAGGTGGAAAAACCAAAACTAACAGAAGACACTTCTGATTGGACACAAATCTCACCATTGTGACTTATTGTCTACACAAATGTAACCAGGTAGCAGATGTCATGATTCAGGGAAGTAAGTTTTGATAAATTTTGTGGTAAAAATTGTGGTAATTTTGGTAGAAATGTACCATTTACCAATTACCATGAAATCTGCGGACCTGTAAAATGAAGTGTTACCATTGTTTCTCCTTTATATGGTGGCATTGCACTTAAAAGCATGTTTCCATTTTCAGGGTTACCTGTTCATCTCCGTGCTGGTGAACTCAAACAGCGACCTGATCCGTCTAATCAACAACGGCATTAAGAATGACCTGTCCAGCCGCAACCCGACCTTCATGAACCTGGCCCTGCACTGCATTGCTAATGTGGGCAGCAGAGAAATGGCTGAGGCCTTTGCTTCTCATATTCCCAGCATCTTGGTGGCAGGGTTTGTACATAAATATTAATGCATAGAGATTTTAACTGGCTCCCTGGTCTCAAACTAAAAGCCAAGTTGTTACTGTTAAGCTGGGCATACACTGTATGATTTTAGCCAGTTTCTGGCCCGCACAGCTCATTTTAGAGTTGGACCAACTTTTAGCTTTGTCTTTATTTTGATGAATTCAAGTAAATTGGGTCTACATTTAACATCAGCAAAACTATATCATAACATCAGTTTACAAACTCCCACACTACTCATGTAGTATAATCCAGGTCTCATTCATCCAGTTGTCCACTACTTACCAACACATACATCTTTGTTAAAACCTTAGTAATAAAACACTTAACACTGCACAGATGAGTGGTGCGCCTGCACAGGTGTGAGGCTGTTGATGTGTATTTTAAGTAATTACAGTATATTAAGCGTTTCAAAACTTTTCTTCACAAATTCAAGGTAATCACATTGACCCACATAATTTAACTTTACTGAGTCTGTTTTTTTTTTTTTTATTGTGGCCAATAGTATGGTGGTTGGTAAAATTACATTACAGGCCTGGAATCTTGTGAAATGGTGACAGTGACCATTTGAAGTGGTGTATTGGATTATAATGAATGAAGTTGTCTTGTACTTGCCTCTACCAGGGACACCATGGACAGCGTGAAGCAGAGTGCAGCACTGTGTCTGCTACGGCTCAACAGGACCTCTCCTGACCTGGTGCCCATGGGTGAATGGACAGCACGAGTGGTCCATCTCCTTAATGATCAGCACCTGGTAAGACTGTATCTGTGTCCTGCTTCCATACTACATACTGATTCCAAGCAAGTTTTGAGTATGTGGTGTGTTCATTGGGGGTGTATCGGTATACAGGAGTCACAGTTTGGTTCATACTCTTTAGGAGTCATGGTCCGTATCTGTTTCCATAGTGTCAAATACCCCTTTCACACCAGTGACCAGGGTTGGTCCAGGGTTATCTGGCCCTGGTTCATCCCTCCTTTTGTCAATTCAAACCCTACAGTGGTGGTGTATCGCTGGCACCGTCCTTGTCTTATATACAACTCTCTCTCCATTGCTGTTGTAGCTGACCGGAAAGGCTCAGATGGGTCTTCCATGTCGGGCGTCCCATTTACACTCGTCAGAATGTGACTGACTTGCACTCCAATCTGCTTGTTGTGTTAACTTCAGTAAATGTTGCGTGTGGCGTGCAGCTAATGATATTTTATCCTGTAAATTTGGTTCTGCATATATACATAAATCTATCTACCATGTATTCTGCATGCACTGAACTGTGACCCCCCCATATTGTGACTGTTCGGTACTTATACAGAAACCTTTACAGCCCTAGAGTTCACCAAGTGACAAAGTATACACAAAGCGGACAGTATGCACTCCAAATGTGGCTAATTTTTGAGTGTGTTGGAGTGATGCACACTATTTTCCCACAATGCATTGCACAAAGGAAATGAAGTTGCTCAGAGCTGGAACAATGTTGCACTTACTGTATCAGTTCCTGTTTTTATGAAATGGTAAAGTATGTGGATATTTTTGCTATACTAACTGCTAAAACAGTATACTGTGATGATTAGTATGTAGTACATACTGTATAGAATTAGTACGTATTATGTATCTGGGATGCAGCATCTGTTTTGTTTGGCGAGCTCACTCTAAACCTGAGACACAATTACCCAGGATTATGAAATAACATGTCAGTTGCTGTAACTGTTGTATAAAGGTGTATTTGTCTGTTGTCAGGGAGTGGTAACAGCAGCCGCCAGCCTTATTACCACTCTAGCCCAGAAGAGTCCCGAGGACTTCAAAACATCCATCTCACTGGCTGTGGCCAGGCTCAGTAGGGTAGGTGTCTTTCTCTAACTCCACATGATGTCTTCATCTCACTGAGATTTCAACATGTTTTGATGTGTTATTGTGTCCTTGCTTGTCCAGATCGTGACTTCGGCATCCATCGACCTGCAGGACTACACATACTACTTTGTTGCTGCACCGTGGTTGTCTGTCAAATTGCTGCGCCTGCTGCAGTGCTACCCTCCACCTGGTATGGTACAGTACAGTCCTGTGTTTTCTGCTGGAACAATTTAGACCCATTGTAGAAATACACAGTAGCATCACCTGTGAAAACTGTAGTAGTGTCTGTAGAAGGCAGCAAGTTATTATGTTTCTCTGCATAATATTGATAATCTAGAAACCCTCAGATTCATACCAATAGCCAGGGTCTGAAATTAACTAAATGTATGCGCTAAATGAAGGAATAACATTTTAGATCTGATGTCATTCAATGTTCAACATATTTTACATAAAAAAGAATTATCTGCATGGCAAATTACAGTGTTTGACTTCCAAGGGAGCTCTGTTATTGAGGGGAAGGAGGATACTGTATTCAGTACTGTACTGTACTCTATCATCAGTGGTTATTTGCATAAAAACACAAATCAAATGATTATGATTATTTGAATAGTTGCTTTTATTAAAAACAAAACTTGGTAGGATTATATTTCTAGGAAAACATCTTTAAACAACTGGAATTACTCAAGTTTCTCACCCAAAACTAAATTTTACAAGATCACATGTGAACACATCATGATAACATTGTAATGTACCTTCACCCAATAGTTATTTACCTTCACCCAATAGTTAGTAGTAGGCTCAAATAAATAGGACTGAATACCTGAGTAAGCCAAAAGAGCCAGAGGTGGAGACTAGAAACCCAAACTGTAATAGCAGCCTGTATTTCTTCCTGGCCTTCAACTACGCCACTGTCATGTCAAATGATGCTTATGGATGCAGGAAGGAAGGACCATATTTTGCAGCTGCAAACTCAGCTGTCTGGGTCAATATAGCACGCAATGATGGATTTATTGCTTCAGTTGACTACATTTACCATCATTTACCATGGACAGCTGTATAATAGGTGGTGAATTTTTCCCTTTAAGCATAGGGTACAGTTTCATGAAGTGATTTTTGACACTAGAGGGCACCAGAGTACAAAAAGTAAAATGCAAAAAAAAAGACTTAAGCAATGAGCTTTAAGATAACATCAGTTTTATCTAAATCATTTGGATAATGAGGTGACAAAAAATATTGCCTGAGTTAACTTAGACATGCAGCAGAAAACCGGCAACATATGTGTTTAAGCTACGGTCTATAATGCCTCTCTTTGTAATGTGACATTACATAGAGTGATTTGATTTGTTAATATAAGAAATGACACCTTTAGACCACGGAAAGGCTAGGAGATGTTAAGAACATAGTCTGTGTCATTGCAGAGGACGCAGCGCTGCGAAGTCGTCTGACAGAGTGTCTGGAGACCATCCTCAACAAAGCCCAGGAGCCACCCAAGTCTAAGAAGGTCCAGCACTCCAACGCTAAGAATGCTGTTCTGTTTGAAGCCATCTCCCTCATCATCCACCATGACAGGTTGGAAATTTCACCATTGGGTCACTGGATGGGCTTTTAGCAAATTTTGTTTGTTTCCAACATGTAAGGGATAATGCCGGTCGTCTGCTTCCCATCTGGGTCACCTGGTTTACCTTGTTGGGGTTTATTCTGCAGCAATGACTGGCTTGCTGCAGTGTTAATTTTGTTAACAGAAACTATTAAACACTAACGGTGATTATATTGAAACATGCAATAACGTTGACAGAAAAGGGCTAAATTGTAGTTTAAATACAAAAAAATCTCTCTTTAGTTTTGTCAGTTTCCACCTTCTTTGTCTTTGTTTGTCTCTGTCCGTCTAGTCTCACACCTCAGTCCTGATAACTGTCCTAATGCATAAAGTTGGTGGTTTGCGAGTCAGGCATATTTTTACATGTTGGGTGGCAGATTGGCTCTCATAACGGACCGGTTGGTGTGACCGAACTGTGCATCATTAATGAGCACAGTCAGGAGCACTCCAATTAACTGCAAAGTTACGTTTTTAATCATTCAACCTGTTTTTCATTGGACAATGATTAGATAAAATTTTATGTGAAATACATTTGACCAAAATGAGAGAAATGTTCATTACAATCTGACAATTTAACAGGACCATGATTAAAAAATAGCTGTCAAAATTAAGAGAGGAAACATTTTGACTAAACTTTGCTAACTTTTCAGTGACTAAAACTGGACTGAAACATTGAGTTACGTCAGCTAAATCTAGAGTAAAACAATGAAGGATAAAAATGACTAAAATGTGACTGAAACTGATAAGCATTTGTATCTCAAGACTAAGACTAAATCTAAAATAGCTGCCAAAATTAATACCTACTCGCTGCACAATATTTTACTTATTACACGGCTACTTACTTTAAAAATCAATAATTAATTTAAATAAATCAATAATTTCACACAAAAACGGTCCTCCAGAGTCAAGATCAGAACATTTTGTGACCCACTTGCTAGCTTGCTCAGACAGCAACGTTAATATTGCCGTTGCTTAGCAGCAGTGTTTTCACCGTTTGAACACCAAGCATATTGTGTACACGACTTCCTATGTGGCAAACACAAGCTCGCAAGCTTCATTTGAAGGCACCAGGAGCGGCAGTCTGCCATAAGGAAAGCCATCATTGACCAATCAGAATCGACAAAGCCAGGTAGTAAGTTGTATTCGATGCCTGTCTGTAGACACCAGACTGTAACACTGCATTAAAAACATCAAGAACAGAACACTAAGCTTTATCTGTAAACTTCACATCAAGGTCATGAGGTAAACCCAGCTGTCATTAGTCCATTCCTGTGTCTTGTTGCATTTGTGGGTGTCTGGATGTTGAATTGTGTGTCGGCATTCGGGCACTGCAGCTAGTCGTTGTGTCTTTTCTCTCAGTGAGCCCACCCTGTTGGTACGAGCCTGCAACCAGCTGGGCCAGTTTCTGCAGCACCGGGAAACCAATCTCCGTTATTTGGCTTTGGAGAGCATGTGCACACTGGCCAGCTCCGAGTTTTCTCATGAGGCAGTTAAGACTCATATAGATACTGTGATCAACGCTCTAAAGGTGAGTCCTTTATCGGTTGTGTGCCTTTGATAAGCTTCTGCAGCTTAATGTGAAAATGATGACCCTGGTGGTTGCATTGTTGCTTTTTTTTTTTTTTTTTTTAAATCCATCTGATCAGTGGGGAGCTATGGATGTGCCACTAGAACTATTATGCGCTATTTTAGTGGTCATTTACAATCACTTAATTGATAGTTGACTTATTAAACAAGTTATTGAGCTGTTTTTTTTTTTTTTGGTCTAAGAGTGACTCACTAAGTATTTTAGCACAAAAAGACCTACTGGCTCTACCTACTCTGTTTTATCCATAACGATTTAGAAAAATACTACAATAATGAACTTTTAACAGCATGTTTTGATGGCAGGCAAGTTAATAAGAACAATCAGCTGACCAACTTATTAACTGATTCACTGGAGGTTCTTAGCTGTGATTGAGATATAATCAGGCACTTGGTCGATTTTGATATAGTCCAAAAAACGTCCCAGGAGGAAGTGCCATCATCTAAACCACCCCCTTATCTACTGAGCTTCGACCCACAGAGTTTGGTCTCTACCATTGCATTCACCCAGTCTTTCAAATCCAGAGCTTTATATGCTTTCCACTGCTTCCAAAGTAATCTGGAGGCTGTAATCATACTCACTGTAATCATAGAAAAGCCACGTCCATATGTTATAGTATGATAATCCGAAATAAGGAAGGACATAAATTGCTGAACCACTCAGGATTTCCATAACTTTGACCTAGAAGAGTCTACATTAAGTAATTTTCAGGCATTTTCAAGTTCAAATTATTTTCCCAGATCACTCTGCCTTTAGAGTTTCACATTAAATTAATCATTGCTTTTAAAGTTGTTGGTAAAGTTATAGATATTTCTGATAATTCAACATAATCCACATGTTTTCAGAAAAGAGAAAAGGTCTGGGATGCTCGGAAGTCCAAGTATGTGTAATTATGGTTACAACTCGCGTATCGGCACCTTTTTCAGAACATAAACTTCAGCACACTGTTTCTCCTTTAGTAAACATGAGTGTAAACTACATGTTTGTCTGTGACACTAATGAACCTAGATATTACTCAAGCTGCTTTTTGTAAACCTTTACAGAAATGTTCTTTATCCTCATAACCGAATTGCTCACTTAAATTGATTGGCCATAGATACACAGATATATCATTGGGACTGTGGATGTATTCCTCAGTGGTGCATCCATGGCACCATCAGTTCACCCTTATTCCAGGAAAAAGTGCCTTTGAACGGTCAAATGATGTTGTAAATTTGTTGTAAATATCTTATCTTATCTTAAATTTGGTCAAACTGCTTAGCGACAGTAGTATTTAAGTAGCTACAGCTGATACAATCTGCCAGAGACATTTTTCATATATAGTGTTCATGTTTGTTTTCTGTACAGACGGAGCGAGATGTGAGCGTTCGCCAGCGGGCTGTGGATCTGCTCTACGCCATGTGTGACCGCAGCAACGCCAAGCAGATTGTGGCAGAGATGCTGAGCTACCTGGAGAACGCCGACTACTCAATCAGAGAGGAGATAGTGGGTCATCAGTACAGGCCTGTTCACCATTTAGTCACTCTGTGTGCGGCGCCCGCCCTCAGCTGGTTGCTTCTCTTCCTCAGGTGCTCAAGGTGGCCATCCTGGCAGAGAAATATGCCGTGGACTACACCTGGTATGTGGATACTATTCTCAACCTCATTCGCATCGCCGGTGACTATGTCAGCGAGGAGGTGTGGTATCGTGTCATCCAGATTGTCATCAACAGAGATGAAGTCCAAGGCTATGCAGCCAAGACCGTCTTTGAGGTGGGCATGAGGATTGAGTTACTGCCATCACAGATCAGCATGACTGCCTCTTCAGTGTTATAAGGCTGCCTTTCTTAGGAAACTTGTCCATGTTGGCGTGAGCATATTTAAAAACAAATGTCTTTTACCAATCCCTGCACAGGTTCCTCGGATTAACACACTTTATAGTGCAGCAATTATAAATATGCTGAGCTGTTTCAGGCATTTTGTAAATGTATAGATGTCTGCTAAAGAAGGTGATTTGAGTCCTTGTTGGGCAGTGTTTGCTGGCTGGTTACCACCTATTCCAGTGTGCCTTCATAATCTTACCTGCAGTAGATAGCAGTGTGTATTCCTAATGTCATCGTGCTTTGTGAACACCTGTAGGCACTGCAGGCTCCCGCCTGTCACGAGAACCTGGTTAAGGTGGGAGGATACATCCTGGGAGAGTTTGGCAACCTCATTGCTGGTGACTCGCGCTCCAGGTAAACAGCATTCACATAATGCAATCCACTGTTTTTTGAGAATCATATCATTTTTTTTTGCCTGAGTTCAGCTGGTGTTTCATTGCCAGGTTGGTTCACCCAAACTACAAAAAAAAACAGGTTTCTCAGTAGATCTAAGCCGTATTCAGCCATGCAGGTGAAAAAAAAATGAGTGAATGATATTTTAAAATTCACCAGCAATGTTTCTGTTGAGTAACAGGGACACTTTTAACCAGGGCTATTTTTGCCATAGAAAATAGTTTGAACAAAGCCAACACTATCCGCATGGCTAGATACGACTGGGCTTAAAGGGACAGTTCACCCCAGAAACAAAAATACGTATTTTTCCTCTTCGCTCTAGTGCTATTTATCAGTCTAGTTTGTTTTGGTGTAAGTTGCCGAGTGCTGGAGAGAAGCTCAGGTTTACCGATGTGGCTAGCTCGCCTAGCACCACTGAGCTAGTTAACGTTACAGCTCAGCTGCGGAGGACGCCATTAATGTTTACACCTCGCACCACAAGCCGAGTTCCATCTAGGTCTGTTATATTGGGGGAAGACGGGTATCTCTCCGGCCGATATCTCCAACATTGGCAACTCACACTAAAACAATTTAGACTGACAAACAGCACTACAGGTAAGAGGGAAAATTTGTATTTTTGATTTTGGAATGAACAGTCCCTTTTTAAGTGAGAAAATATGTCTTTTTGTAATGTGTGTGTGAACCAAACCTTCTAACAAATAATCCTTACACCAATATGTTGTCCTCAAACTAAACATGGTGTCGTGTTTATCATAAGAAATGAGGGACAAATTGACTTCAAGTCTAGAGCAGAGGCCTGTACTGTGAAACTAGTTCAACATAACCAGGGTATCTTCGCCTTAACAAATCAGATCACACTAAGCGGTCCTCTGACGATGGTGATTATCAACTCAGTAAATCAACCCAGGTTTTCTCAATCTGGCTATGAGCACATTCACTTGAATGTTTGTAGCATGTGACCAGTCACAAACATGGACAAGTCTACTGTCAGCAGAGTGGTGCGTTTTACAAACCAAGAGCAAACTATAATATTAGACAAATATGAAGAAATGAAACTCATAATTTAGAGTAATACTAACACGATTGGAGCTGCCAAATGCAGGAAAGACAGCTGGCAAAAGAAAAACTGCCGATGTGTGAATGTGTAAATTAACAGACTTATTAATTTAACAGAATACTCAAATGTCGGATATAGTCATCTAGATGGGGAAGTGATGTTATAAATATCTTTAATAATGTAATTGATGAACAGATTACATTTAATTATGCCCCTTTGATACTGTCATGGTGTATGTGACTATTTCAGCAGTCTTTCAGTTCAGGCCTCTGAACCTGAGTGTCTGGAGGTTTTACAGTCTTGTGTTGTTTTCCCCTCCAGCCCTCTGGTCCAGTTCAACCTCCTCCACTCCAAGTTCCACTTGTGCTCCGTGCCGACTCGAGCACTGTTGCTGTCGGCCTACATCAAGTTCATTAACTTGTTTCCCGAAGTGAAGGGCACGATCCAGGACGTCCTGCGCTCAGACAGCCAGCTCCGCAATGCTGACGTGGAGCTTCAACAGAGAGCTATTGAGTACCTGAGGCTCAGCTGCATCGCCAGCACTGACATATTGGTAAGGGAGTTATACTGTAATTAAAATACTGATTACACAGAGTATCAGTCTCACACACACTCAGACTTCAACAGACACAGATCACAATGAGCTAGTCAGTTAGTATTTCCTTGTTTTTGTTTCATCTACTTCAATTGATGTATCACAAACCAGGAGGGAGATGCATGACAAACAGCACTGTACATTTACTCATTGTAATCATATTTATCAACTCAAAGCCAGATAATATTCAAATTTATTACGTGGCATCGTTGAATACTTAATTCTGATTGGTTAATCACAGCCCTCTGCGGTCAGTTATTTCTTAATAACTTTCTTTCTTTCTTTCTTAATAACACACTGTCGGGGTTTGTTGCACAACAATGACCAACTCGCTGTACATTATCCCGTACGTAAACAATATTCCAGTTAAACACGGGAGTTTAGTCATGAAGTGAACAAACAAACATGGCATTATCAAGGTGATAAACCGTCAAGAATAACTCACTTAAGATGCACTGGATGAAGACAGGGGAACAGGGGTCTGCACTGTGAAGCAGGATTTGGGGTTAGCGAGGCAACTTCAGGGTTAAACGACTGAGGGTCTACCGGGGTAGATCGCCATGGTAACTGATGTGGAACAGCTCCAGAGAAGGTTATGTTCTAGATAGGCGATCAGCTCATGTAAAAGCACCACCTGCTGACCAATCAGAGCTCCGTGCACGGATCATATGATAATATTACACAAAGACAAAGAAGTTATAGTCATAATCCAATTTAAAAATAACACAAGTTAATGACAAATGCAGGAAGGACAGCTGGATTCATGTGGTGGTGTTTAGCCCTTTGAATTATGTTTTTATATTTATTTAATTGTGCTCATGGCCGTTTCATACCGCCACAGTCGGGGACGCAGCCGAGAGAAGGCTGAAATAGACAAACCCGCCAGAGGCCTTAATGAACTCGTCCATTACACTTCTGAAAGCTATGAATAACGTCACTGCACCATTTAGACGACTATATCTGACTATTAAGTATTAAATCAATAAGTCTGTTAATTTACGCATTCATGCATTGGCATTTTTTTGCCAGCTGTCCTTCCTGCATTTGGTAGCATCAACTGTAACTTCTTTGTATTTGTCAAATATTACAATTTACTCTTGGTTTGTAAAATGTGCTGCTCTGCTGACAGTAGACTTGTCCATGTTTGTGATTGGTCACATGCTGCAAACACCACCCCTTTTATGTGAACTCGCTCATAACCAGATGGAGAAACCCTGGGTTGATTTACCGAGTTGAAAACCCACCGTCGTAGGATGGCTTAGCGGGATACCCAGGGTATGTTGCTTGGTTGTGCGAGGCCTCTGGTCTGACTGGTAGCAGAGCAAACAGAAATGTTCTCCCTCTTCTTCTCTTAGTTATAGGAACACTGATTACAGATTGAGCTCACTTGTGCCTAGTTGCCTCTAAACAGCAGTGGTGAGCCTCTAAGCTCGCCAGGGTTATGGCAGATGTGAAACACTTTCTAACGACTAGATTTGTGAAATCACAGTGGTGCAGTATCTGTGTGTCGCCCAGGCCTGAGGCTTTACCGCATCGTCTTCCTCTCTGTGTCTCTCCACAGGCCACAGTGTTAGAGGAGATGCCTCCGTTCCCAGAGAGAGAGTCGTCAATCCTGGCCAAGCTGAAGAGGAAGAAGGGCCCAGGCAACCTGCCAGACATCGACGACGCCCGGTGGAACGTTAACGGCAGCACCGAGCACAACGACAACACCGAAAGCGCAAACAAGGTAACCCCACAGTGTTCCGTGTGTTTTTATTTTTTACCGAACAGTTTTTTTTTTTTTTTTTTATTCAAACCTCACGCAGGAAAAATCTTCATTCTTAACAAGTAAAGAAAACATATTCTACATATTATTACATATTGTTCATTTCTGCTTTATCTTTATTTTCTTCTGTTTTTAGCATTTTCTTGATCTTCACCTCCACTTATCTTCTCTCCTTCCTTCCCCATCTTCACCCTTTTATCTTTCTTCTCCTCTTTCTCTTCCTTTTCTTCTCTTTCTCCATCAGTCTTCTCCTTCTCTGGTGGCAGACCTTCTCCCTACCAACAGACCTCGCCCTGCCTCCTCTAGTCCCACCATGCTCTCTGCTGGGACCATGGTATATTCAGAGCTAGAGAATTACATAATCATTCATTACCACTGGAGTGGCAGCACTTTTATCTCTTATATATCTAAATATATTAAACCGAATGTCTTTCCACTTACTCCACTTAACAAAAAATATTTACCAAAAGGACAGCCAATAAAAGCGGAATAAATAGATTCTTTTGGGATTGTATTTAGCCTGGCACTGTGGCCTCATATTTAATTAGTATTTGTATATATAAAAAACTACATACTTTTATCCACATGTTGGTGTGCTCTGTTTGTAGATACTGCATATTAAAGTGGATCTCTCTCTCCCAGGGTGCCTCCCACCCCTTCACAGACCTGCTGAATCTAAACTCCCCCCTTCAACAGGAGCTAGTCTGCTAGTTGATGTCTTGTCCGACACCTCCACCCCTGCATCCATAGATGTGTCTGAGGAAAACTTTTCCAGGTGGGACCATACTGTGAGCTCGGTCGATGAAATTAGCAGAAAAGTGTGGTTACACATACTGTAGGGTACTCTACTCTCTACTTTCTATTAAATAGTAGAAGGACAGTTGATGACACACTGGAGTCAGTATCCAGACTTCAGAGCATAGTTTGGGTGTTTTGAAGTGAGGTACTATGGAGGTACTCCACAGTCAGTGTATTACCTACAGTGACTGCCTGAGGAGATCAGGGCTTTTGTGTCTTTTAAATCCCTTTTAAAAAAATAATTTCTGTGATTTTATTTATGTTTTATGACATTTTAGTTGTTTTACTCTGGGTTTTTATGATTCTAGTTATTGGCTTTTAGTAAATTTCATTATCCTTGTTTTTTAAATGTGTTCTGTTTTTATTGTAAAGCACTTTGTAACTGTGTTTTGAAAGCTTCTATAAAAATAAAGATTATTATTATGATTATTATTATTACAGTAGATAATGAGATGGTTGGCACACCCCCAGTCTACAGACAGGACTAAAGCAATGTGCTGCTGTGGGTGGGGGCAGCAGCAAAACCTAAACATCTAAAATGATCAATATCAGATTAAGTTTATGTTATATTTAGAATATTTTCACCGCTTTATCTTGCTGTCAGACGGCCCTTCCAACAGGGAACTGCAGCCGTTATCCATGTGTGACTTTGGTGAATCTGAACTAACCCTTTAAAACACCAAAGTCACACAATAACACAAACAAACTAACCGATCGAGGAGGCCGAAGACCAGCAACCCTTATATTCTACCAGTTAAAGATTTTTGTCAGTGGAGTCTGGTGGCATGATGATGGATTTACGTGCAACAGTTCCCCATCACAAAGGGCTTTCTGACAGCGAGGTAAAGCAGTGATAATATTCTAAAGACAGAGTACACTTAAACTGATATTGTTTTCCTTTCGGTGTCTAACATCTGTTTGGCTGCTGCCTCCATCTACAGCAGTACATTACTTTGCTCTATGCTGGGGACGTGCTGACCCTCATCTACTATAGGTAATACTCTTACTATGGGTAAGACCTCATACAACCCCACTTCAAAAACATCCAACTATCTCTTTAATATATTGTTTATGTATATTGCTGAACAGCCTGGATTCAACTCTTCTGGCCCTTTTCCATGTCTTCTTTGTGCTGAGAAAATATTCTACTAGCGTTACAGTTTGACAAAGTGCAAACTTTTAAGATATTTTATTTCTCAAAGGTGTCAAAGGTCTTCATTGTAAATGTGTGCTTGTATATTCCAGGTTTATTTGTAAGAACAACGGCGTTATCTATGAGAACCAGCTGTTGCAGGTTGGGCTGAAGTCTGAGTACAGGCAGAACCTGGGTGAGCAGCTTCATAACAGTATTTACCTCCAATGTTTGTCTCCAGAGTTCTGCATCTTTTACTTTTGGGAAATGTCATCAGATACTTTTAAAGGATACTTCTGACAGACTAGACTTGCAGAATGGGATTACTGATTATTAGGGCTGTCAAAGTTAACGTGATAATAATGCCATTAATGTCTTTAACTCAACGAAGGGTTTTTAGGTTGTAACAGGCTCAGCAAAGGAGGCTAAATAACGTTCCAAACTTAAGCTACATTTTAGCGAGAAAAAACTGTCATGGCCATTTTCAAAGGGGTCCCCTGACCTCTGACCTCCAGATATGTGAATGTAAATGGGTTCTCTGGGTCCCCACAAGTCTCCCCTTTACAGACATGCCCACTTTATGATAATCACATGCAGTTTGGATCAAGTCATACTCAAGTCAGCACACTGACACACTGACAGCTGTTGTTGCCCTTTGGGCTGCAGTTTGCCATGTTATGATTTGAACATTTTTTATGCTAAATGCAGAACCTATGAGGGTTTCTGGACAATATCTGTCATTTTGTTTTGATTTCCAATAATAAATATATACATATATTTACATAAAGCAGCATATTTCTTCACTTCCTTGTTGGTAAGAGTATTAAATAACTCACAGATCTCCCTTTCAAGGTTCATTTTGAACAGATTAAAAAGTATGTATGGGCAATCGCGATTAATTATGATTAACTATTTTAATTGATTGACAGCCTTAGTAATTACAGTATATATCCCATTAAGTGTTGTGGATGCTGGTTGGATGTGATTACTTCAAAAAGAATGAACTCAGAGACAGTTTACCTGCTTGTCGTCCCACAGGTCGCATTTATGTGTTCTACGGTAACAAGACATCTACCCAGTTCCTCAGCTTCTCCTCATCAGTGACCAGTAGTGACACGCTCAAAACTCATATCCTTTCCACTGCTTGGTAACTAACTACCTGTGAAAGACTAGATTGTCCCATCCCAGCCCACAGGAACCACTGCAGTTTACTTCACATGTACGTAACTAAATCAACAAGTAGTACGACTTCCGAGCCGAGGAGTATTATGCTCTTTTAGTTCTGCAGGACTGCTGCCTCTGTTTACCACTCAAACTGTTTGGAAAAAACATTTTTCACTTAGGCCTAAAACACAACAAAATTATGTGAGTTAGGGCTGGGATGATACACCTATCTGCTGATTTGATACTATCATGACACTTGGGTGCCGATTCAATATGTATTGCAGTTTTTCAGTATTGCTATAAGTATTGTGACTCACATTGTAGTTTATTGCGTTTTTTGTTGGGAGAAAAAGCTGAATCATACACTTGTAGTGACTTTTACTTTGTAAAATATCTAGATACAGTAAGAATGTTTGATTTTCTGCATGTATGTAGTCAGAGATGAGCTGAAGTCAAATATATCAGGATCATTGTCAGAAATTATTGATCAGATTTTTTCCAGCAACCCAAAAATCAAAGCTCTCCCTCACAAATTAGTGGTATGTTTCATAAGGGACATGTAATGTTTTATACGTGTGGTGAATATAAACCAGTCAATCTTATTTCCATATGTGTATTTTATATAAACAGTTCCCTTTGTTAAGACCTCATTTTGAAAAGTGGGCGTAGTCCCAGGTGTCTACTTCCTCTAAGGTGGTCTCTAGCTCTCCGTCAGCTCCGTTCTCTTTATACATCCATGTTCAGCTCCATCAGGGCCATTTGAATGTATTTAACATAAATGTCAGTATATGGCGCTCTACAGTTGTAGCGTCGGCCCGTTTGACCTCAGAGAAAAGAGTGACGGCCAGCTCGACCACATAACGTTTCCTGTCCGTGACAGAGTTAGCGTCCAGCTTTAGCCAATATGTCTAGCTCTGCTTTTCCTGGTAATGTGTGAAACCCAAAGTGTTTCCATCCTTTACTGGATGTGCAGTGTTTACCACGCTGGATTTAACATTTGAGGATGCAGATTGTATCCACACGGACTCTTTTCCATTTTGCACTTCCTCACTGAGGTTTGTTTTGGTTGACGGATAGGGAACGGATATGATGTCACATTACTCAGACTACAACAATAAAAGCGATAACGTCCTTCTACCTCCAGATCGATTCTGGCATTTAAAAAAACAATAAAAAATCAATCAATACATAGGTGAACCCCTAATGTGAATGGGTGTGAATACTTTCCACTGCTGCTATACACATGTTGAGATGTATGGTAGTGTAACTGAGGTATCCGTAGAATCCTTGACTGTCGTCTCTACAGCTGAATGTCCACGCTAAGACGGTAGATCCCACAGTAGAAGGTGGAGCTCAGCTCCAGCAGATCCTCAACATCGAGTGTGTGTCAGAGTTCACAGAAGCACCGGTACTCAACATCCAGTTCAGGTTGGTGTTTGAATGCGCACATTATTTTTCCTGTATTTGGTTCATTCTGTGTGCTAATGTGAGACTGTGTGTGTGTGTGTGTGTGTGTGTGTGTGTGTGTGTGTGTGTGTGTGTGTGTGTGTGTGTGTGTGTGTGGAACAGATACGGTGGAACTCTTCAGAACATCGCGGTGAAACTCCCCGTGATGCTCAATAAGTTTTTTCAGCCCACAGAGATGTCATCCCAAGACTTCTTCCAACGCTGGAAACAGCTCGGAGTGTAAGGCTCACCACCGTCCGATGGCTCCCATCAGCATTTGTCTCTTTCTTTAACTATTTTAAATGTCGTTCAGTTTCATTGGATGAACAGTGATCTGAAAGTCACTCTGTATTTAGTCTGTTTTAAAGCTGAAAGGTCTTTAGTTGTTAGTGTCGTCATACAGTAGGTCAGCAGTGGCTGTTCTTATCAGAAGGTGTTAACTTTTTTAGATGGGTGGGGTACAGGGGATGTTCAGGGGTAGATAAATAGTCAAAAGTAGATGCCACATAGAAGTGGTGTTCGCTATCTGAAAGATGGAAACCTGAAGAATAAATTCAGATGCAGCTCTGGCTATTAATAAGAAAAAATAATTAATAAGACATAATCAATTAAAATAAATTCTGAAAGTGTATAAGAGCGTAGAACTAGCTTAAAAATTCAGCCCACAACAACTTCTGAGAGACAGAATAGCAGTTAATAGCTTTTTTTTTGGACATTGTATGTACTCCTGGTGATAAGTGATTATCTTCTCTCTCCTCTGTGTCCTCAGTCCTCAGCAAGAGGTTCAGACAATCTTCAAAGCCAAACACCCGATGGACAGAGATGTGACCAACGCCAAGGTAGAGAATCCCTTATTTAAGGGGACTGCTTAGTTGTACATTAACTCATTTTGACATCCTCCAGTATGAGCAGTTTAACCACTCTATGTTCCCATCATAGTCAAAGTCTGTCCTATCCTTGGAGGGCTGCACAGACCTCCATGTCATAGCCAACAGTACCCTGACTGCTGTTAGGTACTGGGGTGAAATCCTCAGAAGGATTATCAGACCTTATTCTGGTGCCGTGGGTCTTGGGTTCCTCCTGGTCCAGGACAATGCCCAGCCTCATGTAGGCAGTTCCTGTATGACGAATGCATTGATGCCATTAACTGGCCCTCATGTTCCCCTGACCTAAATCCAACTGAACACCTATAGGGCGTTATGTTTAAGTGCATCCAAACGCCGCCAAGTACCGCCACAGACTGTTCAGGAGCTCACGATGCCCTGATCAAGGTCTGAGAGGCGATCCCCTAGCAGCACGGAGACCTGCAAAGATACTGAAGATCTACGACAATTAGTCATGAACACATTGGAAATCATTAAATGTAAACTGAAACGCGACTGGTTGGCGGAGTCATACAACCAGGAGGTGGCTGGTCTAATTCTAGTTGCGTACATGTTATGATAATGCTTCTTTTATTTTATTTTGTAGATCCTAGGTTTTGGTGTAGCTCTGCTGGATGGGGTGGATCCCAATCCAGCAAACTTTGTTGGAGCTGGAGTCATTCACACTAAGAACACTCAGGTGGGCTGCCTCCTCAGACTGGAGCCCAATACACAAGCACAGGTAAAGACACGCACACATACTGGCCTTGTTCGGACCTGGCATCCTCAGTGATCGGATCACAAGTAGACAGCTCTCAACACGTCTGTTCACACCTGGTGGTGTTGTGAGGTAGTAGCACAGGAATGCCAGTAGTAATATCCCACATATTTGTGAATTTGGGAACATTTTATTAACATTTTTATAACATCATGATAAAAGTTTATTGTGCCGGTACCACTGCCTTTGATAGACAGATACAGAGCTTCAGAGAGCTGGTGGGCGAGTGCCAAGCAGCATAACAAAAACACAGACGCATCTCCAACAGTATGATAATAAAACACTTCCTGTTCCCAGTCTGATGGTCTGTAGATATGTAGCCTATAGATAAGGTACATTTTGATAAAATACAGTTCTGACAGAATACAGTAGCGTACAGAAGCCGTTTCCATGCTGCGATGCAGACAGCAGGACTTCAGTTGAGTAGGCGGTTCTTAATGTGGCCCAGGACACATTGGCGTACACACTGCTAAAAGACTGTGACCATATGTAGCCCAGACCACCTCTGAATGTGGCCTGAAAGATCCAGTCTCAATGCTTCTTGAGTGTGTTCACACCTGTACTCAGAGCTGTCCACTGATCCGATCACTGAGGACGCATGTTAACACCAGGTCTGAACAGGGCCACAGACTCTTCCTTGTACTGAGGCATCATACAGCCTGTGTAACTGTGTGTTTTCTGTTCAGATGTACCGTCTCACCCTCCGGACCAGCAGGGAGTCTGTCTCTCAGAGACTGTGTGATCTGCTCTCTGACCAGTTTTAGACTCAGCACAGCACCAGCATTTCAACCCTGTCACTCTCCTAGTCTCTCTTTAGATAGACATTGATGTATTGTACAGTGTAAATTTTTTTTTTTTTTTTAATTTGACTTACTCCACATGTAAATGAATTGAAATGTATTTTTCACACATAGCTTTACTAATATATCACCGCTTTAAACCTGCCTTGTGTACTCACACTGAGCGCCTTAGCCGACATGTTGGCAGAGTTCTGAGTAGTTTTGAAATAGTGTGTTTTTGGAGCTTGGGTTCTGCCTTTTTTACCCAAACATTTTGAAGAGTTGGTTAGGAAGCATTAAATGAGATAGTTGAAAATCTCATTTGGACTGTAAGCTTACCAATGATCTCAACTATGACTTCAGTCGTTCTGATAGCCTTTCTCTGAGACGTGTTCTTGTAGCGATCCAAAGAAATGTTGCACACAACTTTACTTGCACTTGTTAGGTAAAAAAATTAGATCACATAAGTAGCGCAGGAAAGCCCTGAGAGGCAAGTGAGATTAAAAAAAGTTTTGCCAGGATAATATTTCTAAGTTCAAAACATATAGATTTTTTTCATCTATGAAACAGGTGGAAAGAAAGTCAGGATAATTTCTTTGTTTGCTGTAATGCTCATTTTGGCTGAAGTGCTCCACTACTCCACGTTCTACATAGGACTGACAGGATTCGTGTTTTCTTTAAGGCTGTCTGTAGATTAAAATATTTAAATGCATGATGGCATTGTCCGTAGTTAATCGAGAATAACTGCAAATTAATCACACACATTTTATCAGTTTAAAATCTACCTTAAAGGGAGATTTGTCAAGTATTTAATAACCTTATCAACATGTGAGTGGACAATATTGCCTTGTGCAATAAATGACTGACGTTGTCCAGAAACCCTCACAGGTACTGCATTTAGTATAAAAAATATACTCATATCATAACATGGTAAACTGCAGCCCAACAGGCAACAGCTGTCAGAGTGCTGACTTGACTAAGACTTGATCCAAACTGACTGTGATTATCATAAAGTGGGCATGTCTGTACAGGGGAGACTGGTGGGGACCCAGAGAACCCATTTA
This sequence comes from Pterois miles, assembly GCA_947000775.1. Lineage (NCBI taxonomy): Eukaryota > Metazoa > Chordata > Actinopteri > Perciformes > Scorpaenidae > Pterois > Pterois miles. Next base: position 2,558,459 of record CAMQGK010000038.1, on the reverse strand, counting down.
TAAGATACCATAAGATATTCCTTTATTAGTCCCCCAGTGGGGAAATTTACAATTTACATTTACATTCACACATCTGGAGGTCAGAGGTTAAGGGAGCTTTTTGAAAATGGCCATGACAGTTATTTAGCCTACTTTGCTGAGTCTGTTACAACCTAAAAATCACAGGCTGCGTTAAAGATAATAGTGGCGTTAAAATGAATTTACGTTATCATGTTATTATTAACTTTGACAGCCCTAATAATTAGTAATCCCATTCTGCATCTTATTCTTTTCATTTCTAAGTCTAGCCTGCCATGCCAGTTTTTCCTCGCCAAAATTTGGAGGTTGGAGTGTTTAACCTCCTTCGCAACATGCTGGTATCACAGGGTTGTTATGGATTTCTTAGGTTTTGCCAGTTTCATATGATGCCAGTATCTACACTCTAGCTTTGAAATTGAGCCCGCTACGACCTTTGAAAGACCAAATTTTCCTTCAGGTGAGTTTTATTTTACACAGCTTGCTAACATACAATATACTGTATGTGCCTTGTTTAAAGTGCGTTAAAACTCTCACCAAAGATTTTTTTTTATCCTCCCAAAAGAAAAATTTCACCTGTTTCACAGATAAAATATCCTGGCAAAACTGATTTTTTTTTTTTTTTTTTTTTTTACCTTTTGTTAAGTCATAAACACAGGAGAGAAAACTATTTAGATCAGACTTATGATAAAGGATTTCTCATTTACCTCTCAGGGCTTCGGTACAGATCGATTTAGACGAGAACATTTACTTCAGTGTCAGAATCCTCACTAATTTCACCAATTTTACACGTCTGACATCTCAGGAGGAAAAGCAAAGCTTTATATTGTGGTATTTTTAGCAAACATTAGACTTTGGATGCTACAATTAGGTGGCAATTTTTGAGCTACTCTGCGCATAAAGTTTACACGTAGAATTCAGGCACAAAATAACACTAGGATATTAATCACTGATATGTATGAAACTCATCATCTGATTGAATCATCTCCACACAGTTGTGCCTGTGAGCTTTTGTTACTCTTTCAACACCAGAACGAGCCTTCAAGTAGACAGAAGTTTTGTATGTATAGTCTAAAGCACTGCCACACTGTCACACTACTTTCACCTAAATGCATTTCTTCACAGAACACTGCCAAACTGGTAATATTTCTATATTTCAGTAACATATGATGTATTTTCTGTTTTATAAAATGTACTTCTACCATAATCCTTGATGGCATATTTGATGCTTAGCATAAAGACTTGCTCTGTCTGAAGAAATCTCCCTGTCACCGCCTCTAAAGCAGCGTACAGACGACGAGCTGTGGTTTTAAAGGGGGTTGTGTGTGACAGCAAGACTCCAGGAAGTCGTTGTGCCCGGCACTTAGAGATAGTCATGACCCCCATAAAACGACCACTTGTCATGTTTGCACTGCTGTTTTTTTTTCTGTTTTTTTTTTGTACGGATTGAACAAACGACTTAACGTGCAGTTAGCTAAGCTAAGCTATTTTAATGCTAAGCTAAGCTAATAATCTGTTGGCTTTAACTTCATATTTAACAGACAAACTATTCTTTAAAAAGCTTTCGTTCAGAAATATTGATGAAAATTAGCAAGAATGTAAGAATAAATGTAAAGAATGAAAGAATAAATGTGTTAAAGGGTTTTGCTGATTCATGAATAAGGGTACCGTAATCTGGACCTGAGAACTGTGATGTTACTATATTTTAACAATGCTATGGGCCCATAACCTTCACCCATTTATGTCTTGTAGGATCTAATAATCGAGTCAAGATCGGTGGACTTGATCCTTTTGGAGGTCTTGAGATGATCTATTTGTCATGTACAGGAGTGTTCAGGAACACTAACTATCCCAGTGTCACGCTGTGCCTTCTGTTGTTCAGCAGCTTCTAGAGTGCTACAAAAATAAGTCAGAAAACCCAGAAAGAGCTAGCATTTTAGCACCTCCGGTTCCCTCGTCTGGGAGTCAATGGGTTTTTTGAATGGTTTTTGAATAAGGTCTGTGGTTAATACAGGCTGGAGAGATGTAAACGTTTTGTTCTACGACATAAAATACATTGATAAATAGTCATCACTCCGACCCCTCCACCTTTACAGCCTCGTTGTGTTTATTCTCACGCTCATGTGACTGTGTGTAGTTTGGTTTTAGCCTAACTTCAGCTTTTCGCTATTTCATAATATAACATAAAATGGTGTTAATTAGTCAAAGAAACGTGTATCATGAACATTTGTTTGCCACAGGGTTTATTTTCTGCAATAATCCAAAACCAAATGGAAAAAACCCTTTGGCATTTTGTTTTTGTCGGGAACCAGGGCGATACCCCGGTGGACTGTGAAGGGGGGAAATTTCATATATTTTAACAATAAATAGTATAAAGTATAGCTGTGAATGACCACAACAAGCACTGATGTTCTTTCTATCCTGCTTTGGATCCAGTATCATGAGCAGGTCCAATGACTACATGGTTAATGTCAGAGGATTTGCTCAGACAGACAAACCAAACAAAATATTGGTGCGAGGTTGCTGGAAACACGACTCCAGTGAAATGCTAATGTTTCTCAGAATCAGCCAGATGTGTAATTAAGCTACTGTTGGCTAACAAATTTGCATTTGCATTTATAAGGCGATATGTCAATGTTGTGTTCACAGCTAGTTTCCAAAAAAAGATCAGATTTTTTCATTAATTTGATGCAAAAACGATCCGCCACAGTCCAACATCATAACTGCGGCTTTAGCAATGGACTGTTATAGAAAAATAAAAGACCATAGAATACCATGATCGACCAATCAGAATCGAATATTCAATAAAGCGGTGTAATAATAACGTTTTGTTCACCTTAATTTAAAGCTCCAAATACCTGCTCAGTTGCAGTGTTGCCAGGTTGGGCTGGTTTCTGGGAAAATGGTTAATGAAATTTGGGCTGTTTTTGTCAGCATTTGGCGAGACTTTGGATATACTGTGAAAACAATGTTATAAAACAAGCTGCCATTTATGATGAAAAACATACAAAATCCAGTAAAATATGTTGTGTTCTCTCATATTATTGATTTAATTTGAGAAACATTTCATTGACATGAGTTGTATTTAGTCGTGGTTAGGGTTAAGGGAGGTACTTACCTTAACATCATCGTCATTATTGAAATGACATTTGAGTTTGATTGTCTGACTGCACTCTCCGTAGGTTGCCATCGCCTGTTTAACATTTCATCTTTGGTTACTTGATGCAGATATGAAGCTTTGTGTGCTCATGATGTGTTCTCTATTGAACATATAATGGTTTTACTGGCATGGTTATAATTTGGGCAGTTTTCTACTGAATTAGGTGTTTTTTAAGTTGTGATTGGGCTGGAAACTGTCTCTCTGATCGTATAACACTGACACTGTTCAAGTGGAGCACAAGGCAACTTTACTGCGGATATCTGGGCCTAAACCATGACATTAAGACCTAGTTTGGTTCCTTGGTACTATCCAGCACACTCTGTGCTTACTGTGAGTCGCCGTAGCATATAACTTTACAATTTGTGACTGTGCTGATGTTTTTTTCGTGCCTTCTAACAAGCGTTCGGCCTCTGTGCCAGACAGCTGGATATCTTGTTGCTATTTAAATGTAATGTCATTTCAGCATCCACATGTTTTTAGGAATAAAACAATCAGCCTTGTAAACAAAGTAAAACATATTTTGCTTTTTTTAAATTGAAAACGTTAACACTGCGCTCCCAGAATGCAGGGTTACTTGAGGTTCATAGTCTGTACTGATAAGAGCTAGAGCCTTCAGCTATCAGGATCCTCTTCTGTGGATCCAGCCCCCGTTTTGCATTGCATTTTTGCATCCATTTTCAGCTGGTAATTTTACATTTTTCTAAACTTGAACAAGTTGACCATTATGTTTTATTTTTGTGTTTAATTTTCACAAAGGCCACAAATCTGATGTCAGTAAGCCTCATTAAAGACAACGGTGGTTTCTTTTGTGTCTTTCAGTGCTGACATGTCAAACCAGATCGGCATGATGTGCTTGTAAATCACACTTAAAATTAGGGCAAACTTTCTTTGAATTGTTGGAGAGACAGGAGCCAAAATAGGCAACTACACTTTACCAATATTACCGATATACCAACCAGTATTTGTAAGTCACTTTTCAGGAAACAACCCAAAGTGGCTTGTGATAAGCAGACTTGGCAACTCTGAAGACTTTCCTCTTTGATAATGCGTATACTTAGGGCTGGCTCAGGCTGTCTTGGACCAGCCCCTAGTTCTGCTGCTATAGGTCTAGACTGCCGGAGCACCTCCTATGACATACCAAGCTCCTCTCTCCTCCTCTATCTCTCCATCTGTCCCTTCTATACGTTACTAACTTGATTGCTTCCCCGGAGTCTTTGTGCTTTCTCGTCCAGCAGATATTTATGGATCGGGGTTACACCTGGATCGTGACTGTGGTTTTTTTTTTAGAGCTTTGATTTATGTGAAAGCTCTAAAAAACTACTAGTTGGACTTCTAATAATGATAATAAAATCTAATTTGCCATATTGTACCAGAGGTATGGTAGGTTATATTGTCACTGCAGTTGCTACTTACAGATGTGTGTATATTTTTTCTAAATATGCCCTTACAATGCTGAGAACAAGAATAAATACACAGATAATCTGTAGCACGATAACTTCAAAAGTTTATTTTTATTGAACTTCCTGCGCAGAGGTACATTAAAACACCCTGATACAGAGTGTGGGAATAAAGAGATTACATTCTTATCCAGAATAAATGACTCTCAAGGCACAATATCTTCCAGAGTTTAAAAAAGCAGCTTGAATGTCAACATCAGTCTGTCGAACAAAGCATCATTAGTGCTGATGTCACCATTCATTGATTATTGAGTAACACTGATAGCTTCTCTACAGTGGCTTCTTTCTTCCTAGGCAGTGGTGACTCTGATCTTTTACTCAAGTAAAAATACTCAAGTACTTACATTAAAATATACTTAAAGTACAAAAGGAAAAGTACTCATTATGCAGAATGATCCCCCTCAAAATAATACCTATAATACCACTGGATTATAATCATTGATGCTTTCATGTGTTCATCACTAATGTTGCAGCTGGAAAAGGTGGAGCTAATTTTAATTATTACTTTACACACTGATAGATAGCTTAATGTATAATAAAACCTCAATTTATTAATTGACTTATTTTAAGATAAATGTAGTGGAGTAGAAAGTACAACATTTGCCTCTGATTTGTAGGGGAGTGAAAATTCAAAGGAGCATAAACTAGAAATACTCATGTACCTTAAAATTGTACTTAAGTACAGTACTCGACTGTATGTATTTAGTTATATGCCACCTGTGTTTGGATAGACACTCTGAAGACAGCGAAGGCGAACTGCTCCATTTGGCAGTCATGAAGGTGAAACATCCATGATTCACAGTGTCTTTTTTTCTAATTAAGTACAAAAATATGTCATACGGACTCCTATCAGGTCATCCAGAAAAGTCCATGTGTGAGCACAACTCAGTCATGATAGCGCACCTCTGCTCGGAGTTCCTTTGTGATGTAGTTAAGCAACGCGGCGGTGACCTGCTGCTGGAGCGTGGCGTTGCCCATCACAAGGGCGATAAGCTGGGCCGCGTCCGTCCAGTCCAGGTTGCCCAAAACGGCCACGACGTGATTATAGAGCATCTGTTGCTGGGTGGGAGGCAACTCCATCAGGATCTGAGGCAGAGGCCTGAACTGACCGCTGGTCAGCCAGGCGCCCAACAGACCGCCTACTGCTCCACCTGGTAGAGATGCAGATGAGAGGGGGGATAATGCCTCCGTTACAGGTTCAGTATAAATCGAATGTAGGCATGAAAGCAGAAATGTCAATTGATGAGGACTTGTAAAGGATGAATCTGATGATGTTTAGGGCTGTCAAAGTTAACGTGACACAGATCTGTTTTAACACCACTAATTTCCTCAGCATACAAATAAAACTTGTGATTTTCCGGTTGTAGCGGACTCGGTTTAAACTGGGAAAACCAACATCAAAGCACTAGAGGCAACGAAAGCCACCTGAGTCTCCTCACGTCGCTCTGTCTTTGTTTTGTGCTGTTAATTGATTTACAATAATAAACATATATACATACATTTACATAAAGCAGCATCTTGCTCACTTCCATGTCGATAAGAGTACTAAATACTTGACAAATCTCTCTTTAAGGTACATTTTGAACAGATAACAAGGGGGTTAATTAAAAAATTTTAATTTATTTTCCTCTGAGAGGAGAGGTTATGACTTGTATTCTCAGTCACATAAAAAATCAAATAAATAATATAAAATATTCATCACAAGATCACACAGCCCATGTTGACATCTCTAAACTAACTGTTTTGTCCTTAGATTAGTCCACTTTAAAAGGTCTCATCAGAGTTTTGTATTTTTCTTCGAGTTGTGGGACTTTACAGATCTCTTAATTTCAGAGCCCTCTGTCAGCGTGAGCTACATTTGGACCCTTTGAGGCAGCTGTAATGTCTACTTCAGAAACACAGCGGTCCGAATCGGTGGTGTTTATTCTTACCCACAGCAAGCCCTGGAGGTCCGCCGAGCAGCCCGCCAACAAAGGCAGTTCCTCCTACCACCACTGCTCCTTTAGTGGAGTTCTTCACCGCCACCTTGATCTGATCGTGAGCCGATATTTCACAGCACAGACGCATGACGTCATCCATTCGTGGAGCCATCCCTGCACTGAGACGCTGGCATGAGAGGACAGAGGACAATCAGCTCTACCATCTTTAAGTAAGTATTCACACAGATTGGATGGGGTCAGGGTAGAGAATCTACCAAACCACCAAACCTCATCCTAGTCAGTCAAATAAAAACCTAGTTAATCACCTTTTTTATCTGTTCAAGTATTTAATTATCTTATCATTATCATGGGAGTGGACAAATATGCTGCTTTATGTAAACATATATATATATATATATATATAAATTTATTACTGGAAATCAATTAACGACACAAAACAATGACAGATATTGTCCAGAAACCCTCACAGGTTCTGACTTTAGCATAATAATCTGCTCCAATCATAACATGTTAAACTGCAGCCCAACAGGCAACAACAGCTGTCAGTGTGTCAGAGTGCTGACTTGACTATGACTTGATCCAGACTGACTGGATTATCATAAAGTGGACATGTCTGTAAAGGGGAGACTGGTGGGGACCTAGAGAACCCATTTACATTCACACATCTGGAGGTCAGAGGTCAAGGGACCCCTTTTAAAAATGGCCTTGACAGTTTTTCCTCCAAAACTTTGTATTGTTATTTAGCGTCCTTCATGTCAAACCAACAGGACATGGTTGGTACCTAGTCTAGTCTAGTCCTATAGTTCTTGATCTTAGGTTTTCTGCTTTTATCCAACATCAGTATCTTCACTCTAGCTTTAAAACTGATCCCGCTACAACCTAAAAATCCCAAGCCGCATTGAAGAAATTAAAACAAATTTGTGTTCTCATGTTAATACATGAACTTTGACAGCCCTAATTCATAAATGTGTTTTCATTAAAAAAATGCAAATTTCCCTTTTGTGGGACTAATAAAGGATTATCTTAACTTATTACAGTATAATTACCTTAAACTAAGAATCATTGTGTTTCTGTTAGCTTAGAGGGAGCCCTTCGTATCTGGATAGAGAGCGGGTCCTCTACACGGAGTCCGCCATGTTGTTTTGTCATGTTTATATGGCAGCCCAGAAAGGACAAACCAAACAATGGTTCTAGAGAGAGCCTTTTGAGTTTTTACATTATGTGAGCTGCAGAGGAGAAACATCGAGTTAACCCTGTCTGAATTTCGTCCTCCTTAAGTAGACGAGGTGAAGGTCCTGAAAGGTACCACGGCGTCACCACGGTTCTGCACTCACGCTACAGCAGTCTGAGGAAGGGAGGTCTGAGTGAAGCGGTGCTCGGCTGGTTGCAATGTGCAACCACACCACTAGCCAAATCCTACACACTGGACCTTTAACCTGTACCTTCATACAGATACCTCATACAAGGATTACAATGATTTTTCAAATTGCAAAAACACAGACATCCAGTGACCCCAGGGCCTTTTTTGGGCAGTTATAATCCAGCCTTGGTGGTAGTCATGTATGTAAATCAAGAGTCATGTAACTTTGGGGACAAAGAAATCAAGTTTGCCATCACAGGCAACGCATACTGGATATTACTGTTGATGCCAGCTGTTTGTTTAATGACAGGGAATCAGACAGATCCTTGTCTCTCGGTTAGGCTTTCACAAAATGCACCTAGAGATGAAAATCCTACAGGGAGAGCAATCAAAGGGTGGATCACATACTGTCGGAATAAATTTGTTTTCACTTTTACTTCTACGTTCAACATAACCTAAACAGCATAAACTAACAACTATCAAATAATTTATTAATTATTAACACACGGCCCTGCATTTTATAGATGCCTCCCACCAAATTCAAATATGTTTCAGCAAATCATAATTTTGTTTTATTAAAATAATGCAGTCTGACGTTAATGCTTTAACATTGCGGGTTCGCCGAATGACACCGCGGGAGCTGTCAATGCGTAAAATACTCAAGTCAAATTGTATTGTTTGCAACACCTACCATTACTTCATCATTTATTTTTAAATCACCCGGTTTCTGAATGGAGTTTGGCGTGACAGGTTCTTTGGCGTACGTTAGTCTCGTTAGCCAACTGGGTACTTAATTAACTTGGTGTAGTAAACTACACGTGTATAACTTGTTAGAACTTGTCTTGACGGCAATAAAGTAAGTAAAGTAAGTTAAATCAACAACAGTTTGATTAAAAGTCAGCACATAACGTCCCACACGTTTGGTTTCTATTTTAATACCGAACAATATGAGACTTTAGTCACCTTCGTCTGTATTTAAACAGACCAGACATAGAAGTCAGCTGTCACCGGCCTTCTCTCGAGATTTATAACTATTTATTATTATAAATATTACAGTTACCTTTAGTCCTGTCCTGAATGTGCTGTAAAGTGATCGTTTTTGTTCTTCTCGTACATTCGGCTTTTCTCGGCCACACTTTGAGCTCACTTCCTGCTTTCCAAAAAAAAAAAACGTATCAGAGAGTATGTAGCAGATAACTGAGGCAAGAGAAGTGTTGTCAACACGACGTGTCAATCTGGTGACGCTATAAATCATATAACTCGATGAAACACGCCATTATGTATCTAAACTGATAAAGTAGTCATTTACACTGAATATTTATCAAGTTATTGTCAGTGAGCTTGAAAACGGAGACAGTGTTACAGTGTTTTCCCCTTTATTAAGGTTTACTTAAGGAACGCTGTCGTGCGCATGCGTATTAGACAAACTGATGGTCGTGTAGGAGGTGAACTATCTGGAAGTGAAGAAGGGTCTTGGATATGATCATCAAACTCTCTGACAGCATGTTATTAGTTTACTAGTATAACTTTTCACCTCATAGGTATTTCATATGGAACAATAAAAACTATTGGTCTACTGGCCAGCTGCCTCTGAATCTGTACCTTCGTTAATGAGCATGAGTTCAATAAAGAAAGCATTATACTGGTAACACTAAACTTTTTTTATACTTCATTAATATTAATAACGTTTAAAAAATGCATCTTTAATTTATTTCTTTTGTCTGACACCAGGTGCCAGGTGAGTTTGAGTAGTTATACAGGGATCACTGTGACATTAAGGATTAATGTCCATGTTTTTAATGTAATGTTTGGAACTAGTAGACCATTGTATAAATAACTTTTTCTACATTAGCTTTTTTTTCTAAGCTCGGTTTCTATATATATATATATATATATATATATATATATATATATATATATATATATATATATATATATATATATAAGATATATTTATTATTTGATTATATTTGATTAACCAGTTTAAGTAGGTTTCCCTGCCTTTCTTCTGCCTGACACCAGGTACCAGGTGAGCAGTTTGAGTGGTTATATGCGGAAGACTGTGACAGTAATGTCTACTGAGCTATTAGACCACGCTGTAAATAACTCTGTCTCCATTAGCCTGTTACGTTGTTTATAAGGTTGCTTTCTGTTCCACTCTGTGTTCAGACTGTGTTCACACGGATAAATATGAAAAACAAGACGTAATATTTCCGGCGTTTCAAATGTCACATCCATCCTGATCCTATCCACGCGTCGATCTCAGAGGAGAACGATGATTGGCTTGCTGTGTGTATGACGTAGTCACTGTCGCAGCACGCTCCGCCTCGCTGGGCGGGGCTTGGTGACGTTTCAGTACGCAGGGAGGACTCTCACCCCGATAAACAACTTTGAGATCAAAACAAACGGAGAGGAACAGCAACACAGCGGGATCTTTTCGGTACAGCGGCCACACCCGAAGACAAACCTACCTCTGTTAGACCAGGTAAGTCAAAATATACACCTGAGATGCAAGTACTGACCTGTTACGAGCCTTGGCTTTCACCTGTCTTTTGTTCTATAATAAGTCCAATCCTCTGTGTGATGTCCTCGGTTCATAACAACAACAACAGTGTTTGTTATAGCAGGACTAACGTTACATTTTCCACTCCAAAAACTCACCCAATGCCGATTTACAAGAAGCGAAGCGCTAATCTCTGAGCAGGCAGTCAGCTGTTTTGCTGTATGGTTTATCAGGTTATATATAATATGTCTGCTGGGAGATTATATCTGTGTCCAGGAAGGGGTCTGGTGACATTAGACCCACTCTGACAAGCAGGCAGGAAGGCGTCCAGACACAGCTCTATTTATGTTTATGTTTATTTGTTTCACACACAGAAAATACAGTTCACATGTGTGAGGATGTGGTAGAAACCTATAATAGCTTATATACAATTAAAAACACACCCAAAGGAGATACAGTAGGTAAAAATACTACCATGACACGAATCACCAGTACATTTTAGCTATTAGTGTTCAAACACTGAGGGTAAAGTGTAGGAGTAAAGTCAATAAGTGCATTTTTTTTTAAGTGGTGCACTTGGTGGAGCAGTATTCTAAATTTGCTAATCTCATAAACTGTTTCTGTAGCAGCAATATTTCGTTAGTTGGAAAAGTACTTGCCTGAACAATATTACAGTATGTTAAATATGGATAAATGAAACTATAATACAATGTTAACAGACGTGTTGTGTACAAAAGCTCTTATTTTTCTCAGAAGTTTGGTGACGGTATTATAGACAAAACCAACAGATCTATGTTTGACTTAAACAACAATAGCAACCACATTCTAATACTTCTAATATACGTGTAGTATATCATCGTATATTATGACCATGATGTATTGGGGATATACCTGAGAGTACTTTCAACAGATAAGTAAACAAAGATAAGTTGTTGTCTGCATAAGTATTTGTTACTACTACTTTGTTTGCTACATTAAACCTTCGTATACAGTATATTGGATTAATAGATGAGGTCATTGTATATATATATATGTGTATATATATATATATATATATATATATATATATATATATATATATATATATATATATATATATATATATAGATATATGGTCTCAGTGTTAGTGTCAGACCATGAAATGCTTCATTACAATAAGTAATATAATTAAGAGACTAAAATACCTGTAATATGTGGCCCTGCATGTTACAGTTGTCCTTTACCAAAATCAAATGTTTGAACCAATCTGGAGTTTTATTAAAATTGATGTAATACTGTGGGTACACCGAATGACAACGTGACTGCTGTCAGTGCGTAAAAATACTCAAGCCAAATTGTATTGTTTTCAGCACCTACCATTATTTTTTTTATTCATTTTACATTACTCGGTTTCTGAATGGAGTTTGGTGTGACAGGTTCGTTAGTGTTAGTGGAATTGCCAGATGGGTACATTATAAACTGACTTAATATAAACTTGGCGTACTTGACTTAATGACAGTAAAGACTGTAAGTTAAATCAACAACACATAACTTTGCCCACATTTCGTTTCTATTTTAATACCAAATAAAATAGGACTCCAGTCACCTTGGGATTCATTCCTTCGTCGTTATTAAACAGACCACATAGTAATAGTAATAAGTAATATTTAGAGACTAAAATATCTTTTGGAACGTGTACCAGGGATGAACAAAAAGAACAGTGTGAATATAAATGTTATGTAATGGTAGAATCGGGGTCACGGGGTCATGTGTTTGGGACAAAAGGTCAGTCAGCTGCAGTCTGAGGTCATCGTGGAAGAAATCTGAACCCATATTACAGATTACATAATAGTGCTGCAATCAGTGTCATTCCAGCCTCCCGTATGGACGTCTTCCCTCAGCTGTTTCAGCTCTAAACTGACCCCATGATGCGTCACAGCGACGAAACTCAGGCTGCTCGGATATTTGAGCAGGAATACTGTAGCTGTCCACAAGGCAGGTCTATAGGGTATTTATTGGGATTGCCTCAAGGGGGAGCCCCTTGCATTGCAGAACGGAGGTTCAGATGGAAGAGGTTACTCTGATCTTTCACATTTCTAACATGGAGCCATTTGAAGACTTCATCTGACAACTTTCCAAACTACTTCCTGTGTCTCTGGTGCATTCTTGCCATTCACTTGCTTACTGTTGTTAATTCACAGATTTCAATAGAGGCATAAAGATGATCGGAAAGATTCTTTCTCATCTGCTTGGGAGCGCTGGTGAGGACTTTGAGGCAGCAGATGACTCCTACGAGGAGCTGATGGAGTTTGAGGAAGGAGGATGGGTCATTGTTAATCTCCCAGGTGAGGAAAAGACCCTGCTAGAGGTACAACAATACTGTATGTTACTCACATCTATATCATCGTGGGAATGCTGTACAGCTAGATGATATTCTGGCAACACTTTATTTTACAGGTCTGCAAATTTAATAGTAATTAGGTGATGATTAGTAAGTAATGGATTTGAAATGTCTTTGGAATTACTGCCAAATTATCCCAATATTTACCTCAAAATTTAAAGAAAATTACTTATCATTATAAACATTATTTAATAATTATATTCCACTACTTCCCAATAGCTGGCCAAATTTCTTTAAAAACTCACTGACTCATGACATTAGCTACCAGGTTAGTTTTAGTTTTCCACCTCCGATGAAGAGCAGCTGCTTCTCAAGCCTACAGGCCTTATTTTAATCATTACATGCTATTTTAGCACATAATTATTAAATAATGTTTAGAATAAAGTAATATTCTCTAAATTTTAGGTAAATATTGGGGTAATTTGGCAGTAATTCCAAAGAAATTTCTTGCTAATCATTACCTAATTACCATGAAATATGCAGACCTGTAAAACACTGATATTCCTGTATACTCATCATACCTCCCCCTTCAATTTAAAAGCCCCATAACTGTTTCTTAACAGAAAGCTCAGGATGAGGCTTGGTTTTCAAAATAAAAGCCCCCCAACTCTAACTCTATGTTAACAGGAAACTTGGGATGGACCTAACATTTCAAAATAAAAGTTCATTCTATCCAAATTCTACTTTCTAACGACTTTTAGTTTGAAAGGATTGTTCCACCCAAATACTACTCCGAAGGCTTAAAGTTTTAAAGGTTCATTCCACCCAAATACTACTCGAACAACTTAGAGTTTTAAAGGTTCATTCCACCCAAATACTAGTCTGAGGGCTTAAAGTTTTAAAGGTTTATTCCACCCAAATACTACTCTGTCTAACGACATAGTTTTAAATGTTTATTCCACCAAAATACTACTCTAAGTACTTATAGTTTTAAAGGTTCATTCCATCCAAATACTACTCAAAGTACTGAGAGATTTAAAGGTTAATTCCACCCAAATACTTTCTGTACAACAGCTTTTAAGGGTTTACTCATTCCCAATATTAATTTTCTAAAAGTCTATTCTACAATTACGCTTTAAGATTTCTGTATTTTCAGCAATGCTTTGCAATTAAATGCAGTTGTCTACATTCACACACATTTTCTGGATCTAGTTTAAAATGCTGGGTGGAAAACAGGTCTGTTTGAACCCGGATGTTGTTTGTACAGAGACCGGACCGCTCTCAGCCCCGGAGGCGGATCCCCTGGAGAACCTGCTGATCGAGCACCCCAGCATGTCTGTCTACCAGATGAGATGCAGGATGGGCGGAGCGGAGGAGGAGCTCGGCTCTGACGAAGATGACGAGGACACTTCCAGGTTAGTCTTCCTGCATCCTGAGTTTAATGCCGCCCAGGATGATTGTGATTGGTTTAAACAGATACAAACAAGCCTGGGTGTTTTTTTTTTTCCACTATAGTGGAACGATAATGTGTGACCTTTCTCCAGAGTGGAGATAGGGCTGTTAATATAAAACTATATCATCCATAGCACTTTTAGGACTTCTCGTCAGCATAAAGAAATAGTTTTGTATTTGGGGAAATATGCTTATTTACGTCGTTTCAGAGTATTAAAAGGCTGTATGTGAAGTTACGGCAAGGACATGGTTAGCAGCGCAAACACTAGAAACAGGGAAACACGTAGTCTGACTATGAAAACAAACTAAGAGCATCAAGCTGATATTTTATGGCATGTCATGTGCTGGACTTTGCTTTTTGGTTAATAAAATATATGGATTAAACACACAAGATATAACATGTTATTAGTGAGCTTTAGAGGTGTCGGTACCTTTGAACCGGTTAGCTGTTTCCAGTCCTAAGCTAAGCTAACTGGCTTCAGCTTCATATTTAATGGACAGACGTGATGGCTGTATCAATCTCCTCATGTATTTCTTCGCAAGAAAGCAAATAAATATTATTCCCATAATGTCGAACTATCTCTTTAAATGATGAGAATTCCTCCAAGTAATAATATTGAAGTTTTTAATTTAAATAAATGTCTGATAAGTCACTATCTATCAGCGACTGATGTAACAACATTGTGATTGAGCCCACTGATAAAAGCTTATTTCAGAGACACAAAATTATGTGTCCCATGATGGCGAAGGCATGACCGGGCCTACTCTGCCTCAGATTGGCTAGTATTTGTTGCTTTTGTTGGCTGGATTGGTTAGGTTTAGGTATGAGTAGTGAGATTGGTCAGGCCAGTCGAAGGCAGAGGAGGGCATGCCATGACTTTGCTATTGTAGGAAAACCCACAATGATACTCGGAAGAGCGCAGACCTCCACCAAGGTGCCGAGTACGATTGCCCCCCCCTCTCCGGTGAGCATGTGCCATCATCCAGGTGTATTTTTGTTCATGTAGAGATCAGCTGTACATAGCGGATCATCCTAAAACACTTCATTCAAACTGGACAGAAACAAAATAAAACTCACCTAAACTGTCGTTGTTGCTCTTTCCAACAATCACCACGTGTGGTTTGATTGAACTCAACAATACAGTTTTAGGCCACTTGAGTTGTTTTGGGGATTGCTGACATGTATTTGTGCAATTAAAGTAGAAGAAAGGGGTCAATACTGTTCTAATCCTAATACTAATACTAACTGTAATCTCAGGATTTAGTCCAAAACTAACCTCTTGAGAAATGAAGACCATTCAAAAGTAAGTGTCCTCGCAGTTTTTGTTCTGAATCTTGAATTGGTTTTCATAGGATATAAGAGCCAAAACATTCACACATCAGCTCATACTATAACCCTTCCCCTGTGTTTGTCCAGGCCAGTGGCGGTGAGGCGGCACATATCCTGGCGTCTGGCTGCCTGGGGAATCCCTCTGCCCTGCAGCATCCAGCTGCTGGCCGTCCAGAGGGCCAGGACCCAGGCTGAGCGGAAGAAGCTGGGCCGTAGCGCCCTCCACAGGCAGAACCTGGCCAAGATGCGCTTCTCCCCGGCAGAGAGGCGTTACGGCCACTTCAAGCAGCCCTGCCAGCGCCTCTACAACTACTGAACGGGAGAACTGCTCGTGAGAGGGTGCGTTTCAAGTTGCCTCCACCACATAGCCCAGTTGTGCAGCACGGTGCCTTGACTCTGAAGTACTCAGGTTTTTCACTATTATTTCACCTCACACGGTTATTTCTGCATATCCACCGAAGCAAAGCGTGCGAGATTCACCACTTCCTGCTCAGTAAAATGACCCGCCAAATGAGCCACTACAAGGTTTTGTTTAGATTTTAGCACAGGCAGCATGCACTGCACCCCTCACGTCTGATACCACTGAGAACAATGAATCTTGATCTCCTGACAACATGAATGACACGGTTGCTCCCTCAGGTTGGAGAGCATCAGTAGCACGCAGTCAATTTAAAATATAAGCCATTGTACATTATGACATGAGAACAGCTGAGTGTTTAGATTGATTAGATATAATTAGGGCTTACTGTGTGACGCTGATCCAAATACGAACTTCCAACCTGTAGAACATTTTGCTCTATACGAATGAATTAACTATGACGCTGTTGGATTACGGCACGTTTTGACTGGTTATTCCTTGGTTGTGTTCAGTTTATATATATATATATTATATTATGTGCCTTAGCTTTAGACGTTATTGTGGTGAGTGTATTAAAAGGTAATTTCATACCGTGGTGACCTGTACAGTAATGATGTTGTGCGAAAACATCTGTGAATTTCCTGAGATGAATGCTCCTTTTGTTTGAGGAATAATTACAAAAACCACTGTTCATGTTTTGAATGAGTCCACCATTTTGTACTTTTCAGTGGGTACTCACTTTTTTCACAAAGTGTTCATTTTAGACGAGTGTAAATACAGTTGAATATTATGTTTTTCTATTTGCGTGTATTTATGAAATGTACAAAAAATAAATAAAAATCTTGTTTTCTTAAGATGGCAGCTGTATGTGTTTAATGCGACAGTACACGCAGTAATGGTACAATGGGATTAAACACGTTTAAGGCACCGGGGTGACGTCAGGAAACCTCTCATTTTCGAAGGTCACGTATCTTTCCCATGAACCTCTTCACTCGCTCCGGGTTGACTGCATTGGCCCAGTGGCCGCCCTCCTTGAAGTGAGAACCGATGATCATTGCATTTGCGTCGAGGTAGCGTTCAATGTTGTTGTAGGTCACTCCAGAACCGATCAGCACTGGGATTCTCACAGACTGGGAAACCTCTGCAAAAAGCAAACAAACAGTGACAACCACAGCTTTATATCTTTTAAGGCATTCAACAACTTTATTTCCTACCCTTATCTCACCAACACATATACACAGAGGCATCTTCAGTCTATTCTCGCAAAATCTGCACAGTAGAGGGGTACAACCAATGTGCTAAACTGCATCTGAGATTTACGGTGATGTGAATGCAACATCTCGTCAAACTCTGCGCCTGTCCATGAATGCTGATGTTTATGATTTATTTTGAAATGGTAAAAACTTAGAGGAGACATATGCTCATGTCCAGGTTCATACTTATATTTGGGGTTTCTATTAGAACATGTTTACATGCTTTAATGTTCAAACAAACACATTCATTTTCTCATTCTGTCTGTCTGAATATACCCATATTCACCCTCTGTCTGAAATGCTCCGTTTTAACACCGGTCTCTATAAGAACCCCTCCTGAAAAAGCCCAGTCTGCTCTGATTAGCTCGTGAGATTTATCGTTGCATAACAAGTTAATATTCTCCACGACCTCATCTTTCTCCTCTGTCATTATGCCTGTACATTTCCTTCATTATGTTACCCACTAGCTAGCCTGCTAAACTGTTAGCCTCTGTGGCTTCTAGACTCAGACAGTGACGTTAATATTGCTGTTACTTGCAGTGGTGTTCCTCACGACTGAACCACTTGAACACAATGCATGTTGTGTTCATGACTTCCCATGCCGTAAAGACAAGTTCCATCTGAAGGCACCATATGTTTGCCAGAACAAGATTTAGTATAATAGTTCATAGTATGTCAATTGCAGTAAGAAAAAAATACCAGGATGTCCTACTACATGCGGTTGTATTTTGCAGTATGTGAGCCAGCATGCTTTTCTTGTTATTATGACCCACAATCCTCTGCACAGCGTATATATGAGCAAGTGGGTCAAAGTTCAATGTGCAATGTCATGACAGAGTAGTATGTCCAGACTGTAGTCATAATGCATGCAGTATATACTTTGTAAGGGCATCTGCAGTATTTACTAGCGCTGTCAAAGTTAACGCGATAATAATGCAAATTTCACATTAATGCAACTAGTGGGTTCAGTGTTAAAGCTAGAGTGAAGATACTGGTATCATATGACACTAGAAAACCTACTAAATACATTCGTACCAACCATGTCATACTAGCTTGTTGTTTTTTGGTGAAAAAAAAAACTGTCATGTCCATTTTCAAAGGGGTCCCTTGACCTCTGACCTCCAGATGTGTGAATGTAAATGGGTTCTCTGGGTCCCCACCAGTCTCCTCTTTACAGATGCCCACGTTATGATAGTCAGTTTGGATCAAGTCATAGTCAAGTCAGCACTCTGACACACTGACAGCTATTGTTGCCTGTTGGGCTGCAGTTTGCCATGTTATGATTGGAGCAGATTTTTGATGCTAAAGTCAGAACCTGTGAGAGTTTCTGGACAATATCTCTCATTGTTTTGTGATGTTAAATGATTGAATAATAAATATATACATACATTTGCATGAAGCAGCATATTAGGCCACTCCAATGTTAATAAGAGTATTAAATATTTGACAAATCTCCCTTTAAAGTAAATATTAAACAGACAAAAAAATCTATGATTAATTTGTGACTAATCATAATTAATCACAATCATGTGATTGTTCACAATTAAATATTATATATATACAGCATATTATATTTTTAGCGATATGTACCCTTTAATATCTAATCTTCCTCAGATCTCAACTACTCAAGGGGTAAAACTGAAATGGTTGCAGCATATAAGTATTTAGATGGTGTTATAGATCAGAACTTGTCATTCATATCACTCAATGAAAACCTTGTTTCCAAGTTGAAACTTCAGGCAAGGAAACATTTTACCTTTGTGAGGAACCATTTTTTTCATGATCAGTGCATTTTTTTGGTTCCCCTAATAGTGTCCCTCACCTGACTCCTCCTCCACCAGCCCACTAATCAGACCAGGTTATATGAGCCACCTGTTCAGTTCTCTTGCTTCTAGCTGGCACGCTGTTCTAGTCTTGGTGTTGCTGCAGGTTTAAACTGCAGTTTGTCTTTTAAATTATGTTTTTAGTGAGAACCTTGCTTTGCTTTTTTTTTTTTTTTTTTTTTTACTGTGTGACACTTCCCTAACCCTGGCCTGTGGTTCCACTGCTTCAGTTGACTTCATGATGCCCCATGGTGGTAAGTAGGGTGACTCAGGATATACTAACGTTAGGTTGCAGCATTATTAGCCTTGTTAACTCTGAGACCCACAGTAGAGCTGTTTTTTTGTTGTTGTTAGGGGGGTCCAGGGGGTCTTTAAGGGGAGATAGCAGGTCAACAGTAGATGTCGCATATAAGTGGTGTACATCATCTGAAACCTGGGAACGTGAAGATTAATTTGACATGCAGCTCAGCACCGTGTGTCAAGTAAAGTCATAAATGAACATGAATTGAATTTAGACATCAAGACCTCGAGGAACACCATAGAAAAAGACATGCTGTGATTTGGAGATTTCTTGCGATTGGAGGGTGAGAACTTGTGTTATGGAAACTGCTCAGAAACCTCCTTATTATCAGTCTAGCTAGGAAAGACATCCATCCTCTGAATGCTCCAGGTCTCTAGTTTGTGGCTGTAAAGTTTCAGGAGGCTGTGATTATCCTAGAAGTCACCACAGGTCATTATATACAGTAAGGTCAAGTCCAATAAAATGGTCTCCCTATTATGGGGACTAACATCATCACACATGAATACAATTGGGCTTGTTGGATCCACAAGAGTCTCAGCTTTACGGTGATACCAAATTTATGTAATTCAAGATGGTTTAGGGACCCCTGTATGCAGAAATAAAATATAAAACTGCATAGTTTTTGCTCCAAACTGCGTGTGATTATCATAAAGTGGGCATGTCTGTAAAGGGGAGACTCGTGGATACCCAGAGAACCCATTTTCATTCACATATCTGGAGGTCAGAGGACCCATTTTAAAATGGCCATGCCAATATTTCCTTGCCAAAATTTATCCCAACTTTGGAGCGTTATTTAGCCTCCTTCCTGACTAACTAGCATGATGTGATTGATTCATTTGGTTTTCAAGTATAATGATATCTGTAACTTTACTCTAACTAAAACTGAAGCTGTTTCAGCCTCTGAAAGACAGTAAAGTCTGTCTGGATCGCAGGCGATCTCAGAGGGTTAATACTCGTTTCATTTTAGGCAGACCTAATGCAACACTGCTGCTGTTTTTGCCCCCATTTATTGTGATTTTCAATGTTTGAGTAACTGATCTTTCAAAACCCTAGTTTATTAGTTTGGTTTAAGTAACTGTTAACTGTCTGTTTATACTGCTTCGTTGAGTTATTTTGCCTTTTAACCAACTGGGTTGTTTTTATTGTACCGGTACTTGGTTGTTTAATTCTTTTTGTATTTCGTTTTTTCTCTTTCAGAAGCTGAGTCACTTTGTTGGGAGGCTCGTCACCCATGTTGAGCTACCTCCACCTATTGCATGTGAGTTAAGAGCACTGCAAAACAAATAGTCTGCACCACAGTTTTACTGTGAGGTCTGCTGTGTTGCACCCAAGGTGAAGAAGTAGTCACGCCCTCCTCAGCATTAACTTTGGACTGGCATATACAGGTATATATATTGTACCAGTATATTATACTGGTATATACAGTATATATACAGTATGCTGAGAGGAGACTAAACCAAGAGAAGCTGATGCACCGAGTGAACTTTGGTCTCCGGAGTACAGGCCTCCACACTGGCATGTGAGCTCCAGTATCAGTCTGTCTGACCAGTGTCTGCATGTTGGTGTTACTGAGGCAGAGTGCACATGTGTGAGGGGAAGAGATGGGGGGATGAGACCGGGGCTGTGTGCCTGTTTAGCTCCTCGTGTTTATAGTCTGGATCTCGTGTTGGAGACTCTGCTTAAAATAGCTGCACTGGTGTTGTTACGAGACAGACATGGTCTGGATTTCGGACCCCGGGACTCTCAGCAGATACAAAGCTCGGTGCCTTTCATTACTCCTTGGCCACTGATTAATCCGCTGATGGAAGAAGTATTCAAATTGTGGCAGACCACCACAATGTAAAAATACTCCACTATAAGTAAAATTGTGTGTTATTTAAGTAAAAGTACAGATGTAGTACCAGATAAATATAGTCAAGTATTCTAATCCTCCTTATATATACTGTAAGTACAAATGTATTATCAGCAAAATGTTGAAGTATCAAAAGGAGGGCTGTCGATTGATTAAAATATATATATATATATCCCTCATAGGTACTGCATTTAGCATTAAAAATATGCTCGAATCATAACATGGCAAACCGCAGCTCAACAGACAACAACAGCTGTCAGTGTGCTGACTTGACTATGACTTGATCCAAACTGACTGTGATTATCATAAAGTGGGCATGTCTGTAAAGGGGAGACTGGTGGAAACCCAGAGAACCCATTTACAGTCACATATCTGGAGGTCAGAGGTCAAAGGAGCCTTTTGAAAATGTCCAAGCCAGTTTTTCCTTACTAAAATTTAGCATAGTTTTTGGAGCTTTTAGCCTCCTTCACAACAACTGTAAACATGTCGTCACATTCTACACCTTACAGGATAAAGGTCTAACAATCCTGCTGGAAACGAAAACCTCCAGTAGACATGGAGCAACGTTGGCATTCATTTAGAGTCACGAATTTGTCTGTCTGGTTAAAATACCAGTACAAGAACCACAATCACTCTCCTTTTAGCTTTGTCTTGACTACCACCAGTTCATGTCTCTTTAGCAGCTGAAATGCTCCACTGTGTCCTCCTGCCAAATGTCTGTCTGACATTGGAGAAGTAATGTACAGCTGGTTTGTCAGCTTTTTTTGAAAGCGGCACAAATGCAACACCAGGGGTGCGTTCCAAATCTCACACTTCAGTTCAAACTGCAGCTGACTTTACCAGGGATGCACCGATACCGGCTCAGGTATCGAGCCGCTGCTGACTCAAACAGCTGGATCATCTATCGGTGACGATGAGGTCGATCTATTCAGTTCAGTTTATAGACTATATACACTATATATGTCAATTTAATTCCTGTTAAGTTTAGAGAAGTTTGCTGCATCAAAATGTTTCCATTTGAATTGTAATTCCTGATTTTAAAGCTGTTTTACCAAGTTGCTGGAGAATGATTTATTATTTTAATAATAAATATCAATTCAGTAAATGTTTATCTAGGTATTTGTTTGTTCCATGTTGTTTTACAGTGTTAGGTAAAGACATTAAGTGAAGCCTGATGTGTCCTTACACATACAGAATGATTCCAGTCACTTCCACACAGTGGGAACACTGGTATCTGATCGGTACTCTGTATCGGCCAAGTCCAAAGCCCAGATATTGCTATCAGGACAGAAAAAGTCAGACTGGTGCATCCCTTGTAATTATAGTACATACTGTTACATGCAGTACGCATACAATTGGGACATGCTACTTTGTCATAACATTGCACCTTGAACTTTGACCTTCTTGCTCGTATATCTGCTGTGCAGAGGATTGTGGGTCAGAATACCCAGAAAAACATGCTGGCTCACGTACTGCAAAAAATGTGACCAGATGCAGTAGGACATCCTGGTATTTTTGGCACACTGCATTTGAATATTATGTAAAAGAAAGAAAGAAAGAAAGAAAGATATTCCTTTATTAGTCCCACAGTGGGGAAATTCAGTTTTTACACTCTGTTGTTCACAGTACACAGTACATAGTACATATACATGTCAATGGAGAGATGTCAGAGTGAGGGGGCTGCTCCTGACAAGCGCCCAGAGCAGTTGGGGGTTTGGTGCCTTGCTCAGGGGCACCTCAGCAGTGCCCAAGAGGTAAACTGGCACCTCTCCAGCAACCAGTTGGTCTTGGTCCATGGGGGATTTGAACCCGGGTCCTCCACATCCTAACCCAAGTCCTTACGGACTGAGCTACTGCCGCCCCCCAGAGGTAAACTGGCACCTCTCCAGCAACCAGTTGGTCTTGGTCCATGGGGGATTTGAACCCGGGTCCTCCACATCCTAACCCAAGTCCTTACGGACTGAGCTACTGCCGCCCCTATGTACTGAGACATACTAAATCTTTTTCTTTCACACTGCATAGTGTGGTAGTATGGATACAGGAACACACTCCAGGTTGGGCATGGGACATCCTGCAGGATGAGCCCAGGAGCATATTGTCATGTACTGCAGGTATCACTAGAGGTGAGAGCGTCCTCTGCTGGACAGATGGGACAACGACACTACATAGTTTATATACGACTGTGGTACTCCTCAATATTTTGCTTTTATGTCATTGTTAATTGAATATTTTTAGGTTTTTTAATATGATATAGACTAAATTATTAATTGGAAAGATCAATGTTGACTCAATTAATCAATGTACGCCAAAGTACACATTATCACAAGCTCTGTATCCTTAGAATCTGTTTTGTAAGCTATAGATATATTATTTTCTCTTTTGTTTTGTTTGTCTCTCAAATATTTGCTATTAGCTTTTGTGCTTATTCTGTTTTTGTTTTCATTTATTTTGGGTAACACCTCATTTTACAGGTCCGCAAGCTTCGTCGTAAATAGTTGATAATTAGCAAGTAACCTATTTGAAATTTCTTTGGAACTACAGCCAAATTACATCAATATTTACTTGACTTGCTGAGGAAAGATGTTGAATAATGCCAGCCTTATCTTTTAATATAAACCACATATTAAATAATATTCTCTCTCTGTCCCTTGTTTTCAAACAGAACTTCATCTATAAGCGGGACAGAAGTCACAGCTGCTCTGTTACAGATGTGGAGAGGATCCGATATGAAACATCTGTTCAGCTCATGTTCAGGTAAGATGATGCTGCTGTTTGGATACAAGTCACGTAACTCAGAAATCAGAGCTAACTCTGGTAACACTTTATTTTACAAGTCCACAAACTTCATGCTGGGGCTGCACGGTGATGCAGTGGTTAACGCTGTCGCCTCACAGCAAGAGGGTCGCAGGTTCAAATCCGGGCTTGGGACTCTTCTATGTGGAGTTTGCATGTTGTTGGTTGTCTGTCTCTATGTGCCCTGTGATGGACTGGCGACCTGTCTAGGGTGAACCCCGCCTTTGCCCAATGCCAGCTGGGATCGGCTCCAGCCCCCCCGCGACCCCTAACGGGATAAGTGGTTGACGATGGATGGACAAACTTCATGGTAATTAGGTGATAATTAGCAAGTAACCTATTTGAAATTTCTTTGGAACTACAGCCAAATTACCTAATTACCATGAAATTAACTTTTTGCTATTGTTTTCCTCCTTAATCTTGACCTCCTGTCACATTTACCTGGATTTTATGAAGTTTTATGTGTGCCCAGATGAAAAATAATAATAATAAAAAGTGTTGATAATAGCTTGTGTTGCAGCACTATATTGCTATCCATAATGATGCTAAAGTGTCAAACAGAGCATAACTGAAGCATTCGCTGCAGCACCATACTGGGCTGGTGGTTTGTGTGGAGTTGTCGTGGCAGTACCTCTGAGCTCCCGCGGGTCAGCCTGCGCTCCGGTGGCCACTCCTGTGATGATGAGTCCATCTGAGAGGAAGAACTCTGCAGCACGGGCCGTCTCTTCAATGCTCACGTCTGATGTCAGCGCATGGGAGCTGGGAAAGCACATATACACATACAGGTACATGCACGAGCAGGCACAGGCTGAGAAAAACTAACTCTAAACGCCAGGTTTACATGAATTAAATGTCAAACACATTGTAAAACTGACTACAGGGAAAACAGGGATCAGAAACAACAGCAGGATGTCAGTTTTCTAAACACCATCAAAACTTCCAAACCCACTATTTACCCACTACTTTTTTTTTTTTTTTTTTCAAAATATAAATTGTTTCTTTGTGAATGTGTCATTGATGCTTTTGGTTATTAAAGGTTACTAAGATCAGCAAATCTCCCCAAGTGATATTTTTGTCACCACAAAACAATAATGAACCCTCATTTACTAGCAGTAAGGGGCTGGATCAGTGGTTAGTCCTACCATTGCTTATTATATCATCAGAGAAAAAGTAGTTCAAAGGGAACAACTACAGTCGTATTCAGGGATATAAACTGTCAAATATGCTTCCAGGTGTTTTTTATCAGTGGCTCATCAGGTTCGACTAATCACACTGTAGGGATGGTGATCCCACCTGTGCTTCTTCTTGATGTCGGTGAAGATCTGCACATGCTCCGCTCCGATCTGCCTGCGATACCTCAGTAAGTCTCCAGCGCAGGCATTCAGGAGGCCCTCATCAGCCACGTGAGAAAAGACAAAGCCCTCAGCCCTGATGAAATCCATACCTGGGACCATACAGTAGCATTAGAATGCCATATGGTTGACTAACCCAGGAGCCACTGTTTCAATCACAGGTATGTCTTGGCTGACCTCGGCTGAAGCTTTGCTCATTCAATCAATCAATCAATCAATCAATCAATTTATCATCCATTATCTGTAACTGCTTAGCCCATTCAGGGTCACGGTGGGGGGGCTGGACAGGACCCTGGACTAGTCACCAGACTATCACAGGGCTGACACATACAGACAGACAACCATTCACACTCACTCACATTCTCACTCAGTTTAGAGTTATTTAACTTAACCTGCATGTGTTTGGACAGCAGGAAGCTGGAGAAAACCCACGCTAACATGCAAACTCCACACAGAAGGGCCACAAGCTGGATTCAGACCTGAGACCCTCATGTTGTCGGGGACAGTGCTAACCACTGCACCGCTGTGCAGCCCTGTAAGCAGTTTATCACTGAAGACAAAACACACAGCAGCTTATTTCACTGATAAACACCTTAAATAACAAGAGTGACCACACAGTAATTAGCTGATGTAATGTCTGGTAAAGGAAGATTTGTTGCCGATGATACCATATGATTGAAGACCTCTGTTCTGCTCTAAAAGCTTCTTTTGTAGATGATTATAGCCCCATAACAACTGAATTGATGTAAAGAGAGAACCTGAAGCCAGAGCCACGGCTAGCGCCTGCTGGTTAGCAGAAGACAGTATCTGCACTCCGAGCGGCAGGCGTGGACAGATGCTTCTCACAGCGGTGCATACTGCAGTCATACAGGCAGACACCTCGGGGCCCACAGAGAACGAGTACGGGATATCATGCATGTTCTCAATGATCACACCATCCTGGAAGAGAGAGGGTTTCACAGGCAATGGTTACTGGCAGGGATGCACTGATACTGCTGATACTGACTCAAATAGCTGCATCGGGTGCCTGTTTTGTCCACTTTGTTGAAGTGAATCTTGATGTTTCTATACATGTAAAATAATGATCCCAGTCTCTTCCACACAGTGAGGCATACAGCTTATTAATGAAACACTGGTATCAGATCGGTATCAGCTGATACCCAAATCCCAGGTATCGCTATCAGTATCCAGACTGAACAAGTCAGATCGGTGCATCCCTACTGTCTTGCCCTAAAAGACTTTAAATGTGTAATGAAGTAATACAATGTGCAACAACTTACAATCCCTGCATCACGGTAGATTGCTGCCTCCCTGCAGGCTTCTTCGGTGATTTGGGACATTTTCATACAACTCAGTGGGGTGCCTGAGGTAGATGAGAAACATGGTTACAAACCATATGAGATATCACAAATTATGGTAGCAGCTAGAAGGGAGCCTGCAAAATGGGGAAACTCTCAAGATTGTTTAGGTTAGGCATTGACCTGGAATTAGGGATGCACCGATCCGACTTTTTCAGTCCTGATACCGATAAGGATACCTGGGCTTTGGGTACAGATCCGAAACCAGTGTTTAATGAATAATAATCTATATGCCTCACTGTGTGGAAGAGACTGAGATCATTCTTTTATGCTCTGTCTTTATTGGGAAGCACCTTGAGTTGCAATGTTGTATGAAATAAAGTTTATTATTATCATTATTATTGTTATTATGTGTGAGGAAATATCAAGTTTGACTTAAATATTGCTTTCTTAACTTTGTAAAATAAAAATGTAACAAATAAATACATAGATATAAAATGGATCATATACAAGCAACTTGGTAAAACATCTTGAAAATTAACAGAAATGACAGTTTAAGTGAATTGAATAGATCGGCCCTGTTATCAGTGATATCTGATCCAGCGCCAGAGTCAGTATCGGCCCAATTTCCGTTCTGGTATCAGCATCGGTGCATCCCTACCTGAAATGGTTAAGGTTACGCTTTGACCTTGAATGATTAATGTTAGGATAAATTGTCGGGCATTGAGTCTCTGACAGTTTTTGCAACTTTTTGCCAGATTTCAGATCAGATTCCAGTGATGTAGGCCTACATATACTCAAGTACTCAAATTTAAGTACCTACAGTTATACCGTTTTATTTCACTTCACACTTTTACTCCACTACAGTTCAGAGAGAAGATTATAAGTTTTATTCAAGTATGTTTATTTGACATTTAGTCATTTTATAAATTAAGATTGTCCACATAAGAAAACAATCCAGGAGGGTGCCGGAAGTAGACGAGAAACTTTGTTGAAAAGAGTATGAGATATCACAGATTATAGCTCCCACATTTGCAGTGATGGAGGCCTAAATTTACTTTCCTTGAGTAATTCCATGTTATTCTACTCAACACTTCTACTCCAATACAGTTCAGAGAGAATGACTTATATTCAAGAGTTATATTTACAAGTTAGTTGCCTTACAGACTGCCCACACAAGAATACAGCTGTAATGAAGTATTTTTACAGTATGGCAGCCTATAAGTAGCCTAAAACTTATTGAATAAGTAGGCTAAATATAGCATAAGTATACCTCAAACTTACACTGGAGCATTGAAGGTCACAGGTCTGTGCAGTCTTACTTTACCTGGTAAGGCTTTGACATGAACCATTCCAATAACGACGGATTTGAGACGACCAAAAAGGTCCAAAAACTTCATGATCCCGTTTAGGTGGAGCAACCTGGGAGCAGGGAAATAAATCTTGTTTTTTGTCTTGTCCAAGCATGGGGATCAGGTGACCGGCCAAGGGTCAGTTGTGTTGAATCAACCCCGTTTTGGAAATGGACGCCCCTGCAGAGGCATCCGCGGGCTGACGTTGTTGTTTTTTTGGCTAAATAACAGACGCGCCCAGGGTGACATCGAGAGATACTCATGTATGGAGTTCATAAAACGAAACGGCTTAATTACCTCCCGATATTTTCGTCGTGTTAAGCTTTATTTTAGGTTTAATCCGAAGGTCGACGGCTTTGTTTACATCTGACAGACTAGCCACGCGGTGCCCGGGCACTTCCTCCTTGGAAGCCCCGCCCCCTGCAGCTGTCACCACAGCAACCACGCCTCCCGTTTCACCGGCTAACACATAAACTCCTTTTTCCTGTAATTTAGCGCAATATACGTGGACTCTGTTAAAAAATATGCGCTGTACACACGACGCAGAGGCAAAACTGTGGTGAGTTGCGTTGAAACGAGGCTATAAAGAGGCGCTAAACACGGAGGGGTTTAGCGCCAAGTTAAATCCACTCCTCTCTGACGTTGATGCTTCAAGTCATCTGTTCCCTACAAGGCGCCAGCTCAGAGGAACTAGCCCGGCCTGGAGACACGCTCACACTCCCGGAGAGCACCCCCAGTCTGAACAACAGGCGGAGAAGTTACACACTAATCTTATTTATTTCTAAGACGTGGATAAGAGTGAACTTCAAGGGCTGAATCTTGAGGTGAGTGGACGAAACGCCGCATCGAGTTCGTTAAGCTAGCTGCAACTTCTTTTTGTAGCCTTAGCTAGCTTAACTTCAATGCTAACTTCGCCAAACCGCAACAAGTTGGATGATGAATTAAAGGTTTTGTGCGGATGCTCGCACTCAGTGTGGCCTGTTTCAGCTGGGTGTTGTTGCTGTTATTGTTAAAGTAAGATAATATAGGCGTCTCAGCTGTGCCTGCCGTTCGGCCATTATGTGGCGAGCCAGCTGTGCAAACTTTGAGGGCGAAAATAACCAACTTCCCCTTAAAAATACGCGAAATAGCAACGTTACGTAGCTAATACAGTGTCTGGTGTTAATCATCGGATAGGTTTTGTGGGTGTCCTTGCTTTTGTGGTACTTTTTGGCGACTTTTAACACCGCGTACCGTTTCCATTTCCCCGCGCCAGCAGGCTGAGTCGGGCTTTGTCAGAAGGAGGGAGTTGAGAGTGGGGGTTGGGAGTGGATGAATGTGTTTTCATAAACCCCGAAATTAAACCTTTCTCATTCACAGGTTTACTCCGAAACTGGCACATAACCCATCTGAGTATAATGCGAGGAAAACGGTGAGTTTCGTGTGTGTTTTAAATGTCTTTTTGTAATCAATCAAAGTGTGTGACGACAGAAAAGTTAGTTGATGGAGCTTTAGCCTTCCGGCTAGTTAGCCTGATGCTATTAGGAGCTGCTTTTAGCCTCATTAACACATTCAATTAAACTCGTTAAAATGTACTGTGTTGACTCTGGAGATTTACAGATGAGTTTTTGTTCTATGTCGTTACAGGGAAGAGACAGAACCGAAGTCTGTTGCTCCCGAGGCGCCCAAAGAAAATACAGTACGACCGAGAAAGAGGAAAGCAGATGTTGCCATTGTAAGTAGTGTGAAAGGCTTGCAGACCTAACCCCAGTTTCAGCTGTGGCTAGGCTGCTCATGTAGGCCTAATTGAATAACCAACATATTGCAGTGCTTTCACATCTATTCATCATTGCTGGCAGGTGTCATTTAAGTATTCCTGATCCATGCAGCTGATCTTGTATTGCAGTGTAGTTGCATTTAATAATGCTTTCTATTGGAGCTTACAAAGCAAAACACCAGTTATGATCAGTTTCTACCTTTCGCAAGCTCTGACCATACTTGCCAAACTTGAGACCTCATAAAAAGGGAGGATTTTAAAAACCAAAGCAGAGGGCCTGGGTGTCCTTCCCCCGGAACAATTTGCGTTTCAGGGACTTTGTGTCCTGCAGTCTGGAGACTTAAAAAGACTGAAACTAACCATATATTAAGTACATAGCATCTGCACTTTTATGTCAAATAATAGGGCTGGGGTGACACACATAACTAAACTAAACTAACAAGTACTGCAACTTTCCAGCTGAGGAGTATTTTGCTCCTTATTTCTGCAGAAGTGCTGCCCCTGTGTACCACGCAAACTGTTGAGAAAACCATTTTCACTTAGGCCTACAACACAACACAACAAAACTGACTATATGACTTAGGGCTGGGACGATACCCCCATCTCCTGATTCAGTACTATCACAATACGTGGGTGCCGATTTCGATGTCTTGTGATTTTTAAGTATTGTGATTCTACAAGTATTGCAATTCAGTAATATAATTTATTGTATTTGTTTTTTGCTCCTGCCTGAGTATTTCTTTCTCATAGTTCTCTGCTTTTCTCTTTCCGTCTCACTCACTGAAGGTCTGTTCAGACAAAAAGCGACAACTGTTACCTGTTATTTCCAAAGGCTATGGCGGCTTTTCGCTGCATTTAGTAAAGCACAACTTTGAGTGCTGAATGCTGTGATGTGCGGCGAGTGCAGCTCAAACTGCGTTGTGACACGAGCATCTTCTCTACCTGGAAACGACATAGGTGTAGCTGTATTGTCATCTGGGTGGAAACAGTAGGGTTATACACACTGTACACCACCAGAAACAGGTTGAGATAACACACAGGAAAAAAGTTTAAATGTTTCCCATATATTGGGAGAAATATGGGAGAAGTGTGACCCTGGGAGGAAAGCGGGAATATCGGGAGGGTTGGCAAATATATTTTAACAAAATGTCCTTCTTTGATGCGCAGTATTTGCAAGATCTGGATGAGGAGGTCGCGGAGATGACGAAGAAGAAGCAGCGTGAATGTGAGGTAGGCTTGCTTATCTTTCCACGCTTTGCCCCAGTTTTAACCGGTGCCTCAGATCAGGTGATGTATCTGTGGCCTGGTTGCTGACCATCACCACTTGGCCTGTAATGAGTGGGATGAGTAATATATCTTTTTTCTTTTTTTTTTTTTAAATCGCAATTTAAATTTGTGCGATAATACACATCGCAAAAGACTGCGACAGACACTCTCAACTAACTCAAACATCATTCTTTTATTACAGGTGTCTGTTGTGTGTAGTTCACTGTTCAATTTGTTAAATAAAAGAATGCTAGAAATAATTTCCTTGATTTTTTTTTTTTTTTTTTAAATCAACAATTTCTTGTATTTTAGCAGTACCCTGAAGCAGCAGGAATGCAGACACTTGAATATCTGTTTATTGCAAGTAATGAAGAAGAAGAAGAAGATTGTCCTTTATTAGTCCCACGAGGGGAAATTCAATTTTTACACTCTGTTGTTAACTTATACACGGTACATGCAGACCCGAACACACACATGCACAAACATGCAACAATGGAGAGATGTCAGAGTGAGGGGGCTGCTCCTGACAAGCGCCCTGAGCAGTTGGGGGTTTGGTGCCTTGCTCAGGGGCACCTCGGCAGTGCCCAAGAGGTAAACTGGCACCTCTCCAGCTACCAGTTCACACTCAGTTCTTGGTCCATGGCGGGACTTGAACCGGTGACCCTCCGGTTCCCAAGCCAACTCCCTACAGACTGAGCTACTGCCGCCCCCAATAATATCGTTTATCATGATATTCAACACCAGTATTGCATATTTTCCTCATGTCATGCAGCTCTAGTCTGGATTGGATCAAAAGCAATGCTGTATAAGCTTGGTTGTTCATTCCTTGAGCACATTTTGGCTGATCTATTGTTTATTGTGCCTTAATTGGTCTACAGTGCCTTCTCTCTATCACAACAGGTTTCTATACTGTGACTTCACCCCCACATTTTTTTATGTCATCTCTCTGCTCTCCCTCTTTCCCATGAAGCTGGGCTGGAGTCCTGATGCTGGTTATACCAGTCCACAGAGGTGGATCCCAACACCTGATCAGGAAGAAGACCAACCAGTATCCCTGATAAACGCTGGTTTCCCCCACTACAACTTTAACAATGTGTTTGTAACACCTGTGCGTTGCGCACCACTTCCTGCGCTGTGGTGAGTACTGTTCATGTTTGGTTGATTATTTCAGGTTTCTGTTCTGAGCAGATGCTGTCTAGGTTCAGCCTTTACGTCATTCACATTATTCCCTTTTCTGTGGTCGTAGGTTTTCTCTTTTGCCTTTTTAAAGCCCCGTCCAGCCAGTTATACATTTGTTTTTTCTCAAACAGAGAATGGGGACGTGGTCAATATCAGACGCAACCATATTGCATCGTTTGTCAACCCAGTTTCAATAAAACCATTTTGTGTAATTCACTGCATTGATTACACCCATTCACTGCACACACAAAGGCCATTATGACAATAAACACACGAAACCAAGGTGGAGGAAACTAAAAATAAAATGTAAACCCTCAGTTAGCTAATGCAACAAGTTGGGCTAGCTAACTACACCACACTAACTAGAAATACAAACTCACAGATTTATCAGTTTGCTATTGTCAGACTCAACTGAGCATGCACAATGACCTTTGACCTTCAGCTTCTGCTATAGTCATGTCATATTGCCTTTTAACAACCTATTTTTTGTTTACAACATATTTTCTGTTGATGCAGCTTTGCACATGTTGCGCAACAAGGGGGACAGTTTAGAGATGAATCCTTGAGTATTTATTTTTTGTTTGGTTGGTTGGTTGGTTGTTTGTTTATTTGTTTGTTTAACCACAGTGTCATCTCTGTTTTACCATCAGCTGGGCCAGTAAGGATGTGGTGTGGAACAACATGTTGGAGAAGGATAAGACCTACACCAGAGACGTCCACGTAATGGAGAAACATCCTCATCTGCAGCCCAAGATGAGGGCCGTTCTCCTGGACTGGCTCATGGAGGTCTGTAGTCTGTCTTAGTGACCAGTTTAACATCTCTCTCCTCATAAACACCATTGTAAACAAAACATATAACAACTTTCATTTTGGTCATTTCAGCTTCATCTATGGGGGAAAGAGTAATGGCTGTATTTATAACCATCATCTGACTTGTACATTATGATTAAATTGTCAGTTTTATCATAATTTCAATTAAATTGCCAACCATTCTGGAGACAGCATGAGAGTTAAATGCCTGAATATCATATTTAGTTTCATGACCGCAGAACGAACTCTCATAGTAATATAATGATGCTAGTGGAAACTACGGTATAGGACACAAGGCTATCTTCCTGCTTTTGAGGTGGCCTCATAATGTGGTTATTGAGAAAATACAAATGTGTTTTGTGGGTAATTATAAATAAGCATCCTGTGGTACAACAATAGAGTAAAGCGAGGCTGTGAAAAAAGCCCACGTTGACTTCTGAACATCATTGTAATTGAGATAAATGATGAGCTGCAGTGACTTATGAAGTCTCTGAAAGAGATCAAACAATGATTGGCCTCATCACATTCAGTAAAGACTTATCAGCTTTAGCGCCTGTTGATTTTGCTTCCTATTCATATCAAAGTATGAATATGGTGGTAAGGGCGGTCATAGAAGTAATATGGGAACTCATCACACTGATGAGGTCTGTTTCAAGAGTATAGTGTAAATTTAAACACTGAGATAGTTCTTTTGGTCTTTGTCCATCGATAAACATAGATAGTCCACCATCTCTTGTAATCTCCTTTTATACAGAGATCCCACAATGCTACTATAGAGAAGACCCCTCATTGCACTGGCTTTTTTTTTTTTTTTTTAGAAATGACCCAAACAAAGCTGGTAAAATGCTCCCCAGTTGTGATTTCAGATAGCACACCGGTGTGACGTGTAACACAACTGCGTCAGAGTGCGTCGTCCTGCCATGCCAGCTGTCCCTTTTACACAGACGTTGATTCGGCTTTGTTACTACCTCCGCTGCTGGCTAAGTGGTGGAGCAACAATGCCCTCCCATTCTGTAACAGCGAGGCAGAATAATGATGCAGCAGCCCCGCCTCGAACAGGCGCTTTAAAAAGGGCTTAAGAGACACAACAAGGTGAGGTGTTTTGTGTATTCTGATCAGCCGTTATAGAGACCACAGATCAAACTATTTGGAACAAATACTGGTCGACAACAGTCGGTGGCTGATCGACCGGAGCACCCTTAGTTTCTTTTGTATCTACGTGTATTTAATGTACTGTGCGAAGCATTCAAGATTCAGAAAACACAAACATTTCAAATAACCATTAAAAATCTCCACTGATTGATTTGGATGCTTTTTTTCTTGCTAAAGTCTTGATGCCAGAAGAGCATGGGTGTTTCAATGGAGTGCTCCAGGGATGACACATTTTTGTAGGCCAGCCAGGAAGTTAGCATCACACTGGTTAACCTCGATAAAAAGCCAATGGGATTTTTCCATTGAGTTTTGGATTACTGCAGAAAATGAGCTCTGTGGCAAACACAAATTTATGATACTTAGATGTTTTGCTCCATAAGATAAGCTCCACAAATGTAGACAGCTTTTAAGATTTTCAAAGTAAAAAGCTACCGCTACGGGCCAGACCTGCTTATTGTACGGCCCGCAGGCCAGAATCGGCCCTCGTTGTGGTTCTGCTTGGCCCGGTAGGTCTCAAACCACGTGCTTAGTTTACAACAAACGTGGCTGTATTCAAAGAAAACAACTTGAACCGTCACTTTGAGACAAAACATGCAGAAAAATACAGAAACCTGTCTGGAGATGAGAAGGAGAGGACAGTCGAGGAGCTGCTGTCTAAGATACTAAAACAGCAAGGACTTTTTACAAAGCTGCTTGCAACCAAAGAAGGAAATATAAGTGTTAACATTAACCTAAACTGTCAGTCCTGTACAGTTCAAAGACTCCTGCATATAATGTAATTTTCTTAACAATATGTTGTATGGAGAGGTTTTCAGTATAATAAATAATGAAATGTAAGTGCCCAGTACGTTTTCCATAATAATTTAATCTTTTAATAAAATAGAGGTTACGTCTGACAATTTTTTTTTTTTTTTGTTGGCCCCTGGCAACAATCTGAGTTTCTCATGTGGCCCTGGAAAGAAATAATCCCCCCCCTCTTATGGGCTATAAATGAACTACACCATGGTCACATGAGCGCGAGTAGAAACAGCGAGGCTGTAAAGGAGGACGACTCGGTGTGATGACATTTAGTAGTCTCATTTAGCAACTTAAGCCACTTTTTTAAAGACACATAAAGGCTTAAAAATTCACAAGTGGGACAATTATTGATGCATTTTATGTCACAGAACAAAACCTTAAAATCTCTTAAACTTGTGTTAACCACAGACCTTGAAACTAAAAACGCACTGACTGCTAAAATGCTAATTTATTTCCAGGTTTTAGGACTCATTCATATATCACTCTGTTGGATGCAAATAAAATCAATGACAACTGTGGAAACAACAAAAGCATCATGTTGTAGGCTGCTATAATGATCCACAAACACGGCACACAGGGTAAAGGCAACAGGGTACTCTCACTGCCTAACTCCCTAACCCTAACCCTTTTGTGCTGTACCCTGACAGCATATTAATACCCGAATATCGACACACAACAACTCCAAAACCGGTGAAACAAGCTCCACAATGCACACTAAAGGAATATAAAATGGGAAAGATGGTAATCAGCAAAGCTAGAAGTGGCTGTTTCAAGTAACCACAGTAAAGCTTTGCGATGAGACAAGCTTCTCCTAGTGAATACATGTTATTCCATCCTTATTGCAAACTTTCCGATGCCATTTAATGTCCATCGTGCGTTGCATAAGAAAACCTACTTGTGAATATGGCTTGAAGTCACGAGACCACATCAGTGCACTGATGTTCTGTTTGTGTGCATGTTTAAGGTGAGCGAGGTCTACAAACTGCACAGGGAGTCGTATCACCTCGCTCAGGACTACTTTGATCGTTTCATGGCCACACAGAGAAACGTCTTCAAGTCAACGCTGCAGCTCATAGGCATCACCTGTCTCTTCATTGCTGCCAAAGTAGAGGTAAGAAGGGTTGGGACTATACAGGATGTGAAGTAGGATGATCAAAACTGTTGTCCTTTTGTTGTTGGCTTGCTTAAGGTAGATCATCTAAGTTGCATTGCCCCTTTCTCCTGCAACATTTCACATCATGTTGGTTGGTATGATTGGTTATAATAACGCTGGTCTGTGTTTTTTGTTTTTTTTTTTGCGTCCCCTCAGGAGATGTATCCTCCCAAGGTCCACCAGTTTGCGTATGTTACAGACGAAGCCTGCACTGAAGACGAGATTCTCAGTATGGAAATCATTATTATGAAGGTGAAGAACTCTCACACATTACTCATTGATCCATGACACATGGTGCATTTGTCCAAATATCACATCTAATCTCACCCTACTGATGGGATGGAGGATTGATTCTAACCCCCTCTCACATGTAAAGATTGTGTGTCTTACGTTAGAGAGTTTTTGGTCACTAGAGACTATAATATTTTGCAAAGACTAGGGAAGACTACAGCTACATTTTTTCGAGATGATGTCACATCCTGGTGGAAATTTACAAGAAGAAAAACTGTTGAGAAAGAAGTGGACAGAAATTGCTGCAGCCCTCAATCCTTACTGAGTATGTTGTAGCTACCTAGCTAGCTAGCACTCAGTCCCCCAGACTTTGCATGTCTTCTTCCTCTTCTTGTATCATTTTAGAAATGCATTCCTGTCCAAAAGTTAGTCACAACCCTGGAAACGTGGTCAATCATGAGTGTATTTAGATATAAGTTTCAAGTAGTCGTATTGCTGTTTGTGATGGTTTTACTTTAACATGACATGTTGTCTGCTCTCTCTCTTTTCTAACGCAGGAGCTAAACTGGAGTCTCAGTCCACAGACTCCCATCTCCTGGCTCAATGTTTACATGCAGGTGGCTTACCTGAAAGAGACGGACGAGCTGCTCATCCCCAGATACCCCCAGACTACCTTCACACAAATCGCAGAGGTACGTTGAGTTGGATGTTGTTCCATGACGAACACAGCACAGCGTTGCACGTCGTCAGCGAGGGCAGCTGGCTAAGTCGACATCGATGCAGACTCGCTGTTGGAGGGTTTCATAACCCTGCTTCTAGTCCCCGCTAATTGGTTTGGGATGGCACTTAATATGGCGGACCCTCCACGTGAAAACGGAGTGGAAGTGGGTAGGGAGAGGGTGTATGGGGTGGCTTGGAATTGGGCCTAAGTCTTCCTCATACATTTACTATATATATATATTCTACATGTACCTGTAGCTGCTGTCTTTTAGAAATTTACTTTTTTTGCCACCACAGTCTGGTGATCTTTTTCCACATCCTGCTCAGTATGTTAAAGAATGCTATGACCATGATTTAGTTATCACTTTGGACAGAGGTGAAAGCAGCAGCATGCAGTTCATCTTAAATGTTTTCTATACGATCAGATTCAGATTGATTGATTCATTGTAAGCCGGGACTAAATGTTTGTGTAAAAATCCAGCTCTAGTTTATAAAAAAAAAAAAAATGCTAAGTAAAGCTGTATTAGAGGACTGTATCCAGTCAGCTGTTTTTAAGATGCTGTAAATTCACCTCATTTGCACAATTAAAAGGGTCTGGTTTGCAAACTTTTTTTTGTCCAACGAAGTGACAAAGTTAAACTTGAGAGTAAAGTACAATCTCCTTGTAGTGAGGACTTTATTCAGAGAAAGCCAGTATTGGGTCTTAATATATCTCCCCAACCTGCCGGGATGGTAAATGCATGCTGTACATCATATTTGGGTTACGATGGTCACTGCCTCAGATTAGGCCATTATAGAGTCATAAATTCTTACCGTTACTCAGTAGAGGCAGACTACACGTTGGTCCTCGACCAATCAAAGCTTGCCATCTTTTAGGACACATGTCATCAGGAAGACGGTGCTAGGAACCGACTTCCAGGAACAAGAATGTAAACAAACGTTAGTGGTGTGAATGATGCTGTCTTGAGTTTGGAAAAGCTTAAAATAAATGAAAACGCAACAGTGACCTTTCCTCTGTTTCACAGTTCCACCTAACAGCACCAACAACTTCATTCCTCTTTCATCTCGCCATGTTTACAGTTAAATGATGCTAACATGCTAGTCTTTTTGCTTGGACGTCATGAGGTGTCCCAGGTGCTGCGTAACTTGTCCACTGTGACAGACTACACAAGAAAAAATACATTGTTCTGACCGGCAGCCATCATCCTTCCCGATCCAAGTCAAGACCCTACTTGGGCTATAACCTAGCTGGTATTGTGTAGTCTGAACCCATCATTAGTCCTATCCAGTGAGCACCAGTACATCTATACCTCTACATAGATATGCCGAGACATCAGCTCCACAGTGCAGCTTTGAAGCGCAAAACAATATTTATTCAGAAATGTTTCAAAGAAATATGATACACACAGTATTTCTGTAAATACCACAGATGATCCTGTCATGGCCTGTATGTATTTTTATTTTGAGGTATGCTCTGATGTTTAATTGTGGTTGTTTTCTCTTATTGTTTCTAGTTGTTGGACCTGTGTATGCTAGATGTACGTTGCCTTGAGTTTTCCAATGGCATCCTTGCTGCTTCAGCCCTGTTTCACTTCTCTTCTCTGGAGCTGGTGGAAAATGTCTCTGGTAAAAAATAAATAAATAAATAAAAACATAAATAAAATCCTCTCTTTTTAGAGATTTACTCTTCTTCAGCAAACATTTTTTTTTTTTGTCCAGCTGGTGTTACCCTGGTTGTGTCGCTCTGATGGTTCACTTCGTTCATCCTTCTGTCCTTGCAGCTCTGAAGAGGGGGGAGGTCGAGCAGTGCGTGAGGTGGATGGTGCCGTTCGCCATGGCGCTGCGGGAGGTTGGAGGGTCGTCTATGAAAACATTCACAGGAATTCCTGCAGATGACATGCACAACATCCAGACCCATGCCTCCTACATGACATGGCTGGTAAGAGGAAGAATTTCAATGTTTGTTTCTCTGTTTTAGTTTTAAAAATTTTTGCTCAAAGAAAATATTTTATTCTAAAAAACTTTTCTGCGTTGTTGGCATTATATAATTGTTGCATCAATTTTAATTCTGCATATAATTGTTTTTTAATTATGCCTATAATAATAATAATAATTGCATATATTTTTTAATTTATCTAAAACTTATTTTTTGCTTGCAGAAAATATTTTAATTAACTTTACTGCATCATGAACATAAAAATCAAAACAAACATGCAAATAATACATAAAAAAGAATAAATAAAAATTTTGGATCAATTTAAAATTCATCTACAAACAAACACTCTAATTTTAAATTAAAAAAAATATTTAAAAAAAAAATTGAAATAAAAAAATATTTGGATAAATTTTAAATTTATAGATTAAAAAAATAAATTTAAGAACAAAAATAAACGACTTTTGATGTTTGATTCATGTAAAAGGTCGATATGCTGAAGAACAAAGATTTTAAATGGTTCACATTTATTTCGGTATGGCTGAGGTTATATTTCGGGATGATTCTGGGAGGATGGTGACAAAAGTTAGTAAAGAGCCCTGCACTGGAGGCTTCAAACTTACACAAAATGTTGGCACAATTTGCACAATAGAGTTGACTGGCTTCCAGTTGTGATGCTACAAAGTCTTGCACCAAGTGTGACTCAAACTCAGATTGCATGGTTAATCCGTTTATTTCTGCTGTGTACAGGACAAGGCCTACTCTTACCAGGATGTGGAGTTGCAGCGTCACGGTAACTGTCCAGTACCTTCAGGCGTTCTGACTCCGCCCCAGAGCAGCGAGAAAACTGAAGAGTCGGTCCGAGTGGACGCCGCGGTGCTGAAAATCAGGCCCAGGATCTGTACTCCATCCCCACAACGGCACCTTCCAAAGTAGAGAAGCAAACACTGAAACTGACAAGATGACAGCAAATCCTACAAGATTTTTTTTTTTTTTTAAACATTATAACTGTAAGCGGAAGAAAAGCAACTCCAGTGTGTTTGACTCTTTACAGTGGCGCCACTGCAGTACCACTACATGTGTGTACGATGGATGTTCAGTGGAAGAAACACTGATGGAAATGGTATGTTTTCCTTTCAAAGTTGAGCTAATTACTTGGATCCAGATTCTTTTAAATGTCCGTGTAGTGGGTGCACACACTGACTTTGACTAAATTGGGGAAACACTGACACACAGTGAGCAAATGGTTTGGATGGGCCCGATCCCCACAGGAACAACTCGCTAACCCTCCAGCTGAGATGAAAACACAAAGGGCTGTTAGGGATGGGACGGCTCGAAGATTTTTGTTTTTTGCATAGAATTGCACCCAAATGCTTGCATTAATTACCAACCACACCTAGATTTTGTGGTTGCCATTTTTATTTTTCTATGCAGAGGCCAAATTGAATGGACATTTTATGGAGTCTCTACTTGTGTGGATGTGTATGTGTGAGTTGGGAGGGAGGGAAAGTGCTGTTTTTAATCTCAGTGGCCTCATTTGCCCAAAAACTATTCCTAGGGCCATATTTGGCTCTCTGTGCTGCTATAAAAGTGGGCTTTGCATGATGGAGGGGGGGGGGGGGGGGGGGTGTGTGTGTGTGTGTGTGTGTGTGTGTGTGTGTGTGTGTGTGTGTGTGTGTGTGTGTGTGTGTGTGTGTGTGTGTGTGTGTGTGTGTGTGTGTGTGCTTTTGTTTTTTTGGTTCTCCTCTTTTGCTTAGGGACCAGTAGCTTGGCTACCTAAATGGACAAGTGAACCAGCCAGGCTTCAGAAGCTAAAGTATTGATTGTATTTAACTTTTGTTTTTATCTCATCCTGCAGTTTGTTTCCCCACCACCAAAATGTAAGATTTCTATTTGACTTTTTAAAATAAAATGCTGCTACATATTTTCCATTGAAGACAGTTTCTGAGGATTTTTAAACTGTCTTTTATTGTGTTGTGGATTTTAGTGACAAGTTTTTTTTTGTTTTTTTTTAATTGCAGTACAAAAAACCATTCTGATAAATTATTTCATGATATCCTATTCGTGTTAACATGTAATGTAAGAGTGTATCTCAGTCCATGTCTTCTCCTCTACGCCATAAGAAATCACAGCTGCGTAGAGGCTTTATTCCACCAGATGTCAGTGTTACGCTGTCAGTTGCCTTTTACTGGAACCAAGACAGAGAAACATGGAGCTAATACCACGGCTGCAGTCGAAAAGCCTTTTTTTGTTTAGGAAGGTTCCTGACGGAGTGAAATGACCTGGAAGTATCTCAGCAGCGGTCATGAAAAGAGCTGTTTGAATTCTCTAATGGGCACAGACGACCTTTTCTTTTCACTTTCTATTTATTTCAAACAAGCAACAAATAAGTAAAACCAAATTGTAAACATATAGCAAACAATCTTTGAGCAAATTATGATGAATAAAAAATAAATACTGTAAAATAAATACTTAACAGCCATTTTAATCCTGGTGAATCATAGTTGTTTCCCAAAGAAGGTTATCTAGTGGGTCAAGTACTTCTTCATTCAGCCATGATGGTCTTTACATAGAGGGCGTGGTTTGGAGTCAACAAGCCAATCACGTGCACCATCAACATGACCTTAGGGTTGGAAAATGCACCATGTGCGTTGTGAGTGTTGAACCAGGTCCAGTTTGACGTTGTGGATTCAATCAGCATCCTTTCGCAGAGGCAATTTCATAGTCTATGAAGTTTAACTGAAACGTGATTATTGCTGGTTGAAAACTAAACCCAATACCCCGCCGTGATGACTTGAAATATAGTCAGCTTTGGCAATTTTTGCTAGTCTCGAAAGAGACTTTGTACTTTGGTCTAACACAAATATATTGAAAAATTGGTAGTCTGATCTTGTTAATTGTCGCTTTTAGTCATAAGTAAAGCAAAGATTTAAACTCTCTTTGGGTGTCTTCAGGTAGTCTCCTACTGTACTATTTAAATTTGGAGGGAAGATACAAAATTGCTCTTGCTTTATTGAAGTGGTTTGAGTACAGTTAAGGAATACTTAACAGCCTGGATACCTTAATTAAATATGGCTGTCCACTGTATTCTTGGTTAACCACAGTTGTCTCCCAAAGAAGGTTATCTAGTGGGTCTAGTACTTCTGCATTCAGCCATGATGGTCTTTACATAGAGGGCGTGGTTTGGAGTCAACAAGCCAATCACGTGCACCATCAACATGACCTTAGGGTTGGAAAATGCACCATGTGCGTTGTGAGTGTTGAACCAGGTCCAGTTTGACGTTGTGGATTCAATCAGCATCCTTTCGCAGAGGCAATTTCATAGTCTATGAAGTTTAACTGAGACGTGATTATTGCTGGTTGAAAACTAAACCCAATACCCCGCCGTGATGACTTGAAATATAGTCAGCTTTGGCAATTTTTGCTAGTCTCGAAAGAGACTTTGTACTTTGGTCTAACACAAATATATTGAAAAATTGGTAGTCTGATCTTGTTAATTGTCGCTTTTAGTCATAAGTAAAGCAAAGATTTAAACTCTCTTTGGGTGTCTTCAGGTAGTCTCCTACTGTACTATTTAAATTTGGAGGGAAGATACAAAATTGCTCTTGCTTTATTGAAGTGGTTTGAGTACAGTTAAGGAATACTTAACAGCCTGGATGCCTTGATTAAATATGGCTGTCCACTGTATTCTTGGTTAACCACAGTTGTCTCCCAAAGAAGGTTATCTAGTGGGTCTAGTACTTCTGCATTCAGCCATGATGGTCTTTACATAGAGGGCGTGGTTTGGAGTCAACAAGCCAATCACGTGCACCATCAACATGACCTTAGGGTTGGAAAATGCACCATGTGCGTTGTGAGTGTTGAACCAGGTCCAGTTTGACGTTGTGGATTCAATCAGCATCCTTTCGCAGAGGCAATTTCATAGTTTATGAAGTTTAACTGAGACGTGATTATTGCTGGTTGAAAACTAAACCCAATACCCCGCCGTGATGACTTGAAATATAGTCAGCTTTGGCAATTTTTGATAGTCTCCAAGGAGACTTTATGCTGTTGTAAGAAAGAAAAATCAGACAGTATTGGTGCGAGGATCTTGTATACTATTGTTCAAACACGGAGCCAAGATTTGATGTTTTTCTGGTTACCTTTATGTTGTCTGGCTGTAGTTAACCAGTATTTTACAGGCTGGATGCCTTGATTAAATATGGCTGTCCACTGTATTCTTGGTTAACCACAGTTGTCTCCCAAAGAAGGTTATCTAGTGGGTCTAGTACTTCTGCATTCAGCCATGATGGTCTTTACATAGAGGGCGTGGTTTGGAGTCAACAAGCCAATCACGTGCACCATCAACATGACCTTAGGGTTGGAAAATGCACCATGTGCGTTGTGAGTGTTGAACCAGGTCCAGTTTGACGTTGTGGATTCAATCAGCATCCTTTCGCAGAGGCAATTTCATAGTCTATGAAGTTTAACTGAGACGTGATTATTGCTGGTTGAAAACTAAACCCAATACCCTGCCGTGATGACTTGAAATATAGTCAGCTTTGGCAATTTTTGATAGTCTCCAAGGAGACTTTATGCTGTTGTAAGAAAGAAAAATCACACAGTATTGGTGCGAGGATCTTGTATACTATTGTTCAAACACGGAGCCAAGA
Source organism: Pterois miles (assembly GCA_947000775.1). Lineage (NCBI taxonomy): Eukaryota > Metazoa > Chordata > Actinopteri > Perciformes > Scorpaenidae > Pterois > Pterois miles. Next base: position 2,514,890 of record CAMQGK010000038.1, on the reverse strand, counting down.
TTTGATGTTTTTCTGGTTACCTTTATGTTGTCTGGCTGTAGTTAACCAGTATTTTACAGGCTGGATGCCTTGATTAAATATGGCTGTCCACTGTATTCTTCGTTAACCACAGTTGTCTCCCAAAGAAGGTTATCTAGTGGGTCTAGTACTTCTGCATTCAGCCATGATGGTCTTTACATAGAGGGAGTGGTTTGGAGTCAACAAGCCAATCACGTGCACCATCAACATGACCTTAGGGTTAGGAAAATCCACCATGTGTGTTGTGAGTGTTGAACCAGGTCCAGTTTGACGTTGTGGATTCAATCAGCATCCTTTCGCAGAGGCAATTTCATAGTCTATGAAGTTTAACTGAGACGTGATTATTGCTGGTTGAAAACTAAACCCAATACCCTGCCGTGATGACTTGAAATATAGTCAGCTTTGGCAATTTTTGCTAGTCTCAAAAGAGACTTTGTACTTTGGTTTAAGACAAATATATTGAAAAATTGGAAGTCTGATCTTGTTAATTGTTGCTTTTATTCATAAGTAAAGCAAAGATTTAAACTTTCTTTGGGTGTCTTCAGGTAGTCTCCTACTGTACTATTTAAATTTGGAGGGAAGATACAAAATTGCTCTTGCTTTATTGAAGTGGTTTGAGTACAGTTAAGGAATACTTAGTCTGGATGCCTTGATTAAATATGGCTGTCCACTGTATTCTTGGTTAACCACAGTTGTCTCCCAAAGAAGGTTATCTAGTGGGTCAAGTACTTCTGCATTCAGCCATGATGGTCTTTACATGGAGGGCGTGGTTTGGAGTCAACAAGCCAATCACGTTCACCATCAACATGACCTTAGGGTTGGAAAATGCACCATGTGCGTTGTGAGTGTTGAACCAGGTCCAGTTTGACGTTGTGGGTTCAATCAGCATCCTTTCGCAGAGGCAATTTCATAGTCTATGAAGTTTAACTGAGACGTGATTATTGCTGGTTGAAAACTAAACCCAATACCCCGCCGTGATGACTTGAAATAAAGTCAGCTTTGGCAATTTTTGATAGTCTCCAAGGAGACTTTATGCTGTTGTAAGAAAGAAAAATCACACAGTATTGGTGCGAGGATCTTGTATACTATTGTTCAAACACGGAGCCAAGATTTGATGTTTTTCTGGTTACCTTTATGTTGTCTGGCTGTAGTTAAACAGTATTTTACAGGCTGGATGCCTTGATTAAATATGGCTGTCCACTGTATTCTTGGTTAACCACAGTTGTCTCCCAAAGAAGGTTATCTAGTGGGTCTAGTACTTCTGCATTCAGCCATGATGGTCTTTACATAGAGGGCGTGGTTTGGAGTCAACAAGCCAATCACGTGCACCATCAACATGACCATAGGGTTAGGAAAATGCACCATGTGTGTTGTGAGTGTTGAACCAGGTCCAGTTTGACGTTGTGGATTCAATCAGCATCCTTTCGCAGAGGCAATTTCATAGTCTATGAAGTTTAACTGAGACGTGATTATTGCTGGTTGAAAACTAAACCCAATACCCCGCCGTGATGACTTGAAATATAGTCAGCTTTGGCAATTTTTGTTAGTCTCGAAAGAGACTTTGTACTTTGGTTTAACACAAATATATTGAAAAATTGGAAGTCTGATCTTGTTAATTGTTGCTTTTATTCATAAGTAAAACAAAGATTTAAACTTTCTTTGGGTGTCTTCAGGTAGTCTCCTACTGTACTATTTAAATTTGGAGGGAAGATACAAAATTGCTCTTGCTTTATTGAAGTGGTTTGAGTACAGTTAAGGAATACTTAACAGCCTGGATGCCTTGATTAAATATGGCTGTCCACTGTATTCTTGGTTAACCACAGTTGTCTCCCAAAGAAGGTTATCTAGTGGGTCAAGTACTTCTGCATTCAGCCATGATGGTCTTTACATGGAGGGCGTGGTTTGGAGTCAACAAGCCAATCACGTGCACCATCAACATGACCTTAGGGTTGGAAAATGCACCATGTGCGTTGTGAGTGTTGAACCAGGTCCAGTTTGACGTTGTGGATTCAATCAGCATCCTTTCGCAGAGGCAATTTCATAGTCTATGAAGTTTAACTGAGACGTGATTATTGCTGGTTGAAAACTAAACCCAATACCCCGCCGTGATGACTTGAAATATAGTCAGCTTTGGCAATTTTTGCTAGTCTCGAAAGAGACTTTGTACTTTGGTCTAACACAAATATATTGAAAAATTGGTAGTCTAATCTTGTTAATTGTCGCTTTTATTCATAAGTAAAGCAACGATTTAAACTTTCTTTGGGTGTCTTCAGGTGGTCTCCTACTGTACTATTTAAATTTGGAGGGAAGATACAAAATTGCTCTTGCTTTATTGAAGTGGTTTGACTACAGTTAATTCTGGCAAAAATCTGAATCGAAGGCAACTGGAGCTTAGATTTGTCCCTGAAGACGTTTCGCCCCTTATCCAAGTGGCTTCATCAGTTCGAACGCTGCAGTCTGACTAGTCCCCACTAGTCTGACAAACAGTGTGAGTAAGACCCAGGTTTTTAACCTCTGTGGAAGTGTCCGCCCCTTATTCTCCTAAGACAATAGTTCGTTAGTGGAGTTTCAGTGTGATGTCCCACTAGTGAACGACAGTCGTTGAGGATTCAATGGGGCCAACGCCAACAGTCTTTAGGCATGATGTGTGTTGCCAGTGGATGACAGTCGTGTTCGTTAGGGACACTTGAGGTTAGTTTCGGACTGTCTTAGATATTGAGTTTTCCTTGGTACTGCTGAAAGTGCAGCATTGTAGATGGGGGATAGGTGGTGTCTAAGACCCCCTCCTCTGTTTAAAGATGGTTTTTCCAGTTTAACATAGATGGCTTCCTTTACTCCTCTTTCAAACCATCTGTCTTCTCTGTCCAAGATTTTAACATTGCTGTCCTCACAGGAGTGTGCCTTTTCCTTAAGATGTAAAAAGACAGCTGAATCTGGACTTGAGGAGTTGGCCCTTCTATGTTGGGCCATGCGCTTGTTTAGTACAGTTAAGGAATACTTAACAGCCTGGATGCCTTGATTAAATATGGCTGTCCATTGTATTCTTCATTAACCACAGTTGTCTCCCAAAGAAGGTTATCTAGTGGGTCTAGTACTTCTGCATTCAGCCATGATGGTCTTTACATGGAGGGCGTGGTTTGGAGTCAACAAGCCAATCACGTTCACCATCAACATGACCTAAGGGTTGGAAAATGCACCATGTGCGTTGTGAGTGTTGAACCAGGTCCAGTTTGACGTTGTGGACTCAACCTGCATCCTTTCGCAGAGGCAATTTCATAGTCTATGAAGTTTAACTGAGACGTGATTATTGCTGGTTGAAAACTAAACCCAATACCCCGCCGTGATGACTTGAAATATAGTCAGCTTTGGCAATTTTTGATAGTCTCCAAGGAGACTTTATGCTGTTGTAAGAAAGAAAAATCAGACAGTATTGGTGTGAGGATCTTGTATACTATTGTTCAAACACGGAGCCAAGATTTGATGTTTTTCTGGTTACCTTTATGTTGTCTGGCTGTAGTTAACCAGTATTTTACAGGCTGGATGCCTTGATTAAATATGGCTGTCCACTGTATTCTTGGTTAACCACAGTTGTCTCCCAAAGAAGGTTATCTAGTGGGTCTAGTACTTCTGCATTCAGCCATGATGGTCTTTACATAGAGGGCGTGGTTTGGAGTCAACAAGCCAATCACGTGCACCATCAACATGACCTTAGGGTTAGGAAAATGCACCATGTGTGTTGTGAGTGTTGAACCAGGTCCAGTTTGACGTTGTGGATTCAATCAGCATCCTTTCGCAGAGGCAATTTCATAGTCTATGAAGTTTAACTGAGACGTGATTATTGCTGGTTGAAAACTAAACCCAATACCCCGCCGTGATGACTTGAAATATAGTCAGCTTTGGCAATTTTTGTTAGTCTCGAAAGAGACTTTGTATTTTTGTCTAACACAAATATATTGAAAAATTGGTAGTCTAATCTTGTTAATTGTCGCTTTTATTCATAAGTAAAGCAAAGATTTAAACTTTCTTTGGGTGTCTTCAGGTAGTCTCCTACTGTACTATTTAAATTTGGAGGGAAGATACAAAATTGCTCTTGCTTTATTGAAGTGGTTTGAGTACAGTTAAGGAATACTTAACAGCCTGGATACCTTAATTAAATATGGCTGTCCACTGTATTCTTGGTTAACCACAGTTGTCTCCCAAAGAAGGTTATCTAGTGGGTCAAGTACTTCTGCATTCAGCCATGATGGTCTTTACATGGAGGGCGTGGTTTGGAGTCAACAAGCCAATCACGTGCACCATCAACATGACCATAGGGTTAGGAAAATGCACCATGTGCGTTGTGAGTGTTGAACCAGGTCCAGTTTGACGTTGTGGATTCAATCAGCATCCTTTCGCAGAGGCAATTTCATAGTCTATGAAGTTTAACTGAGACGTGATTATTGCTGGTTGAAAACTAAACCCAATACCCCGCCGTGATGACTTGAAATATAGTCAGCTTTGGCAATTTTTGATAGTCTCCAAGGAGACTTTATGCTGTTGTAAGAAAGAAAAATCACACAGTATTGGTGCGAGGATCTTGTATACTATTGTTCAAACACGGAGCCAAGATTTGATGTTTTTCTGGTTACCTTTATGTTGTCTGGCTGTAGTTAACCAGTATTTTACAGGCTGGATGCCTTGATTAAATATGGCTGTCTAATGTATTCTTGGTTAACCACAGTTGTCTCCCAAAGAAGGTTATCTAGTGGGTCTAGTACTTCTGCATTCAGCCATGATGGTCTTTACATAGAGGGCGTGGTTTGGAGTCAACAAGCCAATCACGTGCACCATCAACATGACCTTAGGGTTAGGAAAATGCACCATGTGTGTTGTGAGTTTTGAACCAGGTCCAGTTTGACGTTGTGGATTCAATCAGCATCCTTTCGCAGAGGCAATTTCATAGTCTATGAAGTTTAACTGAGACGTGATTATTGCTGGTTGAAAACTAAACCCAATACCCCGCCGTGATGACTTGAAATATAGTCAGCTTTGGCAATTTTTGTTAGTCTCAAAAGAGACTTTGTACTTTGGTTTAAGACAAATATATTGAAAAATTGGAAGTCTGATCTTGTTAATTGTTGCTTTTATTCATAAGTAAAGCAAAGATTTAAACTTTCTTTGGGTGTCTTCAGGTAGTCTCCTACTGTACTATTTAAATTTGGAGGGAAGATACAAAATTGCTCTTGCTTTATTGAAGTGGTTTGAGTACAGTTAAGGAATACTTAACAGCCTGGATGCCTTAATTAAATATGGCTTTCCACTGTATTCTTGGTTAACCACAGTTGTCTGCCAAAGAAGGTTATCTAGTGGGTCAAGTACTTCTGCATTCAGCCATGATGGTCTTTACATGGAGGGCGTGGTTTGGAGTCAACAAGCCAATCACGTGCACCATCAACATGACCTTAGGGTTGGAAAATGCACCATGTGCGTTGTGAGTGTTGAACAAGGTCCAGTTTGACGTTGTGGATTCAATCAGCATCCTTTCGCAGAGGCAATTTCATAGTCTATGAAGTTTAACTGAGACGTGATTATTGCTGGTTGAAAACTAAACCCAATACCCCGCCGTGATGACTTGAAATATAGTCAGCTTTGGCAATTTTTGTTAGTCTCGAAAGAGACTTTGTACTTTGGTTTAAGACAAATATATTGAAAAATTGGAAGTCTGATCTTGTTAATTGTCGCTTTTATTCATAAATAAAGCAAAGATTTAAACTTTCGTTGGGTGTCTTCAGGTAGTCTCCTACTGTACTATTTAAATTTGGAGGGAAGATACAAAATTGCTCTTGCTTTATTGAAGTGGTTTGACTACAGTTAATTCTGGCAAAAATCTGAATCGAAGGCAACTGGACTTAGATTTGTCCCTGAAGACGTTTCGCCCCTTATCCAAGTGGCTTCATCAGTTCGAACGCTGCAGTCTGACTAGTCCCCACTAGTCTGACAAACAGTGGAGTAAGACCCAGGTTTTTATCCTCTGTGGAAGTGTCCGCCCCTTATTCTCCTAAGACAATAGTTCGTTAGTGGAGTTTCAGTGTGAGTCCCACTAGTGAACGACAGTCGTTGAGGATTCAATGGGGCCAACGCCAACAGTCTTTAGGTATGATGTGTGTTGCCAGTGGACGACAGTCGTTGTGTTCGTTAGGGACACTTGAGGTTAGTTTCGGACTGTCTTAGATATTGAGTTTTCCTTGGTACTGCTGAAAGTGCAGCATTGTAGATGGGGGATAGGTGGTGTCTGAGACCCCCTCCTCTGTTTAAAGTGGTTTTTCCAGTTTAACATAGATGGCTTCCTTTACTCCTCTTTCAAACCATCTGTCTTCTCTTCCAAGATTTTAACATTCTGTCCTCACAGGAGTGTGCCTTTTCCTTAAGTGAAAAACAGCTAATCTACTTAGGGTTGGCCCTTCTATGTTGGCCATGCGCTTGTTTAGTACAGTTAAGGAATACTTAACAGCCTGGATGCCTTGATTAAATATGGCTGTCCACTGTATTCTTCATTAACCACAGTTGTCTCCCAAAGAAGGTTATCTAGTGGGTCAAGTACTTCTGCATTCAGCCATGATGGTCTTTACATGGAGGGCGTGGTTTGGAGTCAACAAGCCAATCACGTGCACCATCAACATGACCTTAGGGTTGGAAAATGCACCATGTGCGTTGTGAGTGTTGAACCAGGTCCAGTTTGACGTTGTGGACTCAATCAGCATCCTTTCGCAGAGGCAATTTCATAGTCTATGAAGTTTAACTGAGACGTGATTATTGCTGGTTGAAAACTAAACCCAATACCCCGCTGTGATGACTTGAAATATAGTCAGCTTTGGCAATTTTTGATAGTCTCCAAGGAGACTTTACGCTGTTGTAAGAAAGAAAAATCAGACAGTATTGGTGCGAGGATCTTGTATACTATTGTTGAAACACAGAGCCAAGATTTGATGTTTTTCTGGTTACCTTTATGTTGTCTGGCTGTAGTTAACCAGTATTTTACAGGCTGGATGCCTTGATTAAATATGGTTGTCCACTGTAATCTTGGTTAACCACAGTTGTTTCCCAAAGAAGGTTATCTAGTGGGTCTAGTACTTCTGCATTCAGCCATGATGGTCTTTACATGGAGGGTGTGGTTTGGAGTCAACAAGCCAATCACGTGCACCATCAACATGACCTTTGGGTTGGAAAATGCACCATGTGCGTTGTGAGTGTTGAACCAGGTCCAGTTTGACGTTGTGGATTCAATCAGCATCCTTTTGCAGAGGCAATTTCATAGTCTATGAAGTTTAACTGAGACGTGATTATTGCTGGTTGAAAACTAAGAAGAAGAAGAAGAAGATCTACCTTTATTAGTCCCGCAATGGGGAAATTCAATTTACACTCTGTTAAACTCGTACATGGTACATGCAGACCTGAAACACACACATACATGCATTAATGGAGAGGTGTCAGAGTGAGGGGGCTGCTCCTGACAAGCGCCCCGAGCAGTTGGGGGTTTGGTGCCTTGCTCAGGGGCACCTCGGCAGTGCCCAAGAGGTAAACTGGCACCTCTCCAGCTACCAGTTCACACTCAGTTTTTGGTCCATGTTGGGACTTGAACCGGTGACCCTCCGGTTCCCAAGCCAACTCCCTACAGACTGAGCTACTGCCGCCCCCAAAAAGATATAATCCTGTCTATGGATCGATCTAAAGAGATGCGTTGGCCGGGAATCGAACCCGGGTCAACTGCTTGGAAGGCAGCTATGCTTACCACTATACCACCAACGCCTTATAAAACCCAATACTCTTTCGTGATGACTTGAAATATAGTCAGCTTTGGCAATTTTTGTTAGTCTCGAAAGAGACTTTGTACTTTGGTTTAACACAAATATATTGAAAAATTGGTTGTCTAATCTTATGTATTGTTGTTCTTATATTCATAACTAGATTTTTACTTTCTTTGGGTGTCTTCAGGTAGTCTCCTACTGTACTATTTGAACTGATGAACAGATGTACACGTGAGTACTTTCCAACATTTCAGCGTCGTAGCAAGTGGCAAGATGTGTGGCTTAATATCAAGAAAGGTGAACTGGTGCTGCTTATGTATAACCAGGTGAAGCAGACAGTGTGGTCCATAGCTGCAGTCACAAAGACTTTCTCCAACCAAGATTATAATTATCGACCTCACGATCACAAAGACCTTCCAGAAGCCTGTTTCTGAGACAGTTCTTCTAAAGAGTGCTGAGGAAAGACATGTTATAGTTATTCTGATAGTGGTATTTAATTGATACCAGAAGAGGAATGTCATGGTTGCATCTCTTGTTAGTATTTACATCCCTCTAGTGGCCATTTATTATTCTCTTGTTTACTGCCTGCTATTGTTTTGATGAGCTGGTTTCGTCATGTGACTCAGCAGGTTATAGGTCATAGACTTCAATCAGGAAATCCTTCAGTGCCAGCATGTGGTCAGCCTCCAGCTCCAGCTACCTTAGCCTTTCCTTCCTCTGTTTGGACCTCGGAAATCTTCACTTGTAAGTTATATTTACACTTATAGTTAATTATAATAGTACACAAGTGTCATGTATTTTCTTAAGTCTCCTTTAAATACTTTATACTTTTAGTGTATTTACATGTGAACTGACAGCGTTTTAATCTATCTGAGTGGCTATAGTGTTTCTTGTTAATAGCTATTTGAGAGCATTCCTGCTGCATTTATGCCAGTACTGTTTTTAAGTCGGTGACGTTTATGTTATGTTATGTTTATGTTAGCTATTACATATAATTTAAATGTGACATTTGTATGCTACAACTTTGTAGCTGTTATTTACATCATTTTATGTCTGTGGAAGTGCAATGCTGTTTAAATAGCATTCAGTGATTGGTGCTATCATTTCAGTTTTACAAAAATCCTTTTGACGGCGACACTAAAGAGCATTTAACTTTCCTCCAGCCTCTGACTTTCTCCTGAAGTCTGTTCGCTGTCGATTTGTGTACAAACACACACAACGAGGACAGAATAACATCACAGAGGGAAATAATGTACTTTTTACTCCACATTTTTTTGACAATATTAGTTAGGCTACGATTTACTTTGCATATTTGTAATTCAAACTATAAATCAACTAATGTATTGTTAAGTCGTATATTTAGTTTATTTAGTGTATAAAGGCATTAAAATGAGCTTGACATTTACCAGCTACAACTTTAAAGTGATGAACACATTAGTACATCAATAACTATAATACAATCATATATATAGTATTCTGAAATGGACTTTTGTCCTTTTTTATTTAAAGCCCCGCAGTCTATTTTGCCATTTATATGATATTTCATATTTCTTTTCCTGACTAACTTGATTAGCCACAATTGGGTGATTCTCCAACCAACTACAGTCAAATTTGGTCATGATATTTTTCAGAAAATCCAACACATATTTTAAGAAATATTTTGATTTGTTCTACTTCATCACAATGTGTAGAAACATTACCTGATAGTGATTGTACTGAAATTATATAAATATTATATATTTTTGCCATTTTAGTCTAGCATTCAGAGGAAAGCATCATTTCCATCACACCACAAAAAAGGTGTTTTTCAAACAAAATTACTTGCAAAACATTTAATGAAATTTCACACATAGATGTACCCAAATTTATAACTGTACTTATTTTGGTTCTGTCTGTTGGGGGGGGGTTGGGTGGGGGGCGGGCGGCCGTCCCTGCCTCGCCCCCCACATTCAAATAAAAGTGATGTAGTAGGGGTGGAGGGGGGGTTCCTTTTTCCCCCCGGCCCCCGCCGGGCCCCCCCCCAAGACACCACCCCCCCCCCTGCTCCGGGCGCGCCTCCGGCACACCCCCCCCCCTCTCTCACCTCTCTCTTTTTTTTTTTTTTTTTTTTTTTTTGTGTATTTACTTTATATATTTAAAAAAAAGTAAATATAAATTTCCCCTTTTTGGAATAAAAAAAATTTAATCTTCTTCTTCTTCTTCTTTAAGCATTGAAAAGATAATATTTTCTCATCATCTAGATGACAAATACCTTTTTACTATCTTACTGAAGTCTGAAGTCTTACTGAGTTTTCCAATCCCAGACATTAATTGTAACCATAACTGCATAATTTTCAAAACTCCTAAATATTATTTGTGTAGCTGTGTTATTATAATTATTACTTTTGTGTAAAAATCTGTGTTGTGATGGACATACATTGTGTGGTGGAAATGACGTGTGACACAGAGCACTGCTGAACATCGGTCACTTTTATTGTCTTTGACATCAAGTGACATCATTTTTGAAATTTAATGTTGTTTAAACGTAAAAAATAATGCACATTAATCAGCCTTCCCAATCAAAGTGGAGAAATGCCTCATACTATACCAGGGGTCGGGAACCTTTTTGGCTGAGAGAGCCATGAACACCACATAATTTAATGTAATTCTGTGAGAGCCATACAACATGTTTAAAACTAAATACAAGTAAATGTGTGCATTTTATAATAATACCAACACTTTTAAAGTACAATAAGTCTCTGAATTATTTTTAATAACAAGCAAAGCAAAGCAAAATACGGACACCCCACTTGAACAAAGTGTCTCTGCCTCATGTGCGTTGCCTACGCGATAGATAGATAGATAGATAGATAGATAGATAGATTTTAGATAGACTTTCCCACTGAAATGAGTGGTTTGACACTGTTTTTGGCGTTTGATCCCTTCCCCGGTGAGCAGAACCAGTAGGTCTCTCCCCTGCTAGCGAGCTGCGTCGCCTCCCTTTTGACCGCCGCGCGTCTGCTGACGTCATCGCGCTGAGACGCGTATATTTCGTGCGACAGAATTCAAGGAAGTAAAACAGTGGAGAGCAAGCGAGTCCTGCGGTGGCCAGTGTTCTTTTCAACGTGATGTTGAAGCGGTAAACAAAACAGACGCCTATATAAGCCGTAGTATATAAGCTGGACTAACTCTGATCGCTTCCGTATAGCGAACCGGCTTTCTAGTCGCCATGCCAACGGTAAACAGTGACCGATGATGGGAAGTAGTGTACACAATATGCTTGCTTTTCAAGTGGTTAAGTCGTGAAGAACGGCGCTGCTAATTACCGGCAATATCAATGCTACTGTCTGAGTCTAGAAACCACAGAGCCTGGCAGTTGAGCAAGCTCGCAACAGTAACATAACGAAGGAAATGTAAAGACATAATGACAGAGGAGAAACACAAAGTCATTGAGAATCTCAACATTTTGCTTAAACATATTATAAAATTGCCAGGAAAAACAATGAACTTCCATGGGCTCCACCATTTGTCACAACATCAACTTGGAGTTTTCAGAAACTTTCCACGTACGGGGTCGTGAATACAACATGAGGCGGCCGTTTATATGGGCCCAAGTCATTATTATTTTGACAAATAACTTCATTTTGTGCTCAGCGTTAAAAAAAGACGGTTGGTGGTAAAATGGGAATAAGATGTGTGACTATAGGAGAAACTTCAGATTACATGGCATCCTCCAAGCTTGCTGTTTGTGTCTGATGGCGGCAAAATGATAAATCCGTCAGTTTGTCCTTCTAGTTATTTAGGTAGTTCGGTGTACTTAGCTAGCTCATCTTGTTGTATTTGCTAACTAAGGGGTTTCATCTTATTTTTTAGTTTCCTCCACCTTAGTTTAGTGTTTATTTTCATCATAGCACGTGTGTGCAAGGTGCACCTCTGAAACCTCCCAAAACTGCATTTCAAACCACGACAACATGTCTATACGTCCTACCGTGTGCTGTGTCCGGCGTGCGGCGGTGCGGCTCCAGCCAGACGGAAACGAGTAAATTCATCTAAGTCGTTTCATCTGAACTGTGTTGAAAAACAATGCAATCTGGTTGCCATGTTAATGAATGATGTTTGACGCCATTAACCAAAGTATTCACATTCAAAGTATTTTTTTACACTGTGGTTTTAGCAAAGCTCTGAGTACTTCCTCCACCACTGTGCTCTCGTAAACAATTTAATCCTAATCATATTGGTTTTATAGATATCAAGATCTTGTCTTGACTTCATCACTGGTCTGAAGCGTGCGCTATAGGTTCTGTTTTGCTTTGTTTGTTGCAGTGTTTTTTTTAATTTAATATACAACTCTTCACATTATATGTTTAATATTTACTGCACTGTGAACAACACACATTTGTCTCTTAACATGCAACACTTCATTTTAGAGGTCCACAAATTTCATGGTAATTAGGTAACCTATTTGTAATTTCTTTGGAATTGCTGCCAAATTACCCCAATAGTTAGCTCAACATATATGGAAATTACTTTGTTCTAAACATAATTTAATAATTGTATGCTACAAGAGCATATAATGGTTAAAATATGCCCCTTAGGCTTGAGAGGCTAAACCAAAACTAACAGAAGACACTTCTGATCCGACACAAATCTCACCATTGTGACATATCGGCTACACAAATGTAACCTGGTAGCTAACATCATGATTCAGGAAGTTTTTTTAAAAAGAAATTTTAAAGAATTTATTTGCTAATTATTATCTATTTATCAGCAGACATGGAAATAAAGCATATCAGTTAACTTTGTTGTCTTTTCCCAGAAATAAATAACTAAATAAATAACTAATTAAATAAATAAATAACCACCTATTGGAAAATAGTGGAGTAGCATGATTAAATAATGTTTATAATAGATATAAAATAATAATAATTAAAGTCCAGAGTCAAGACAGTCACTCAAAGTCATTTTTGATCAATGAGGTAAATATTGGATTAATTTGGCTTAATTCAAAAGAAATTGCAAATGGGTTACTTGTTCATTTTCACCTAATTACTATGAAATTAGCAGACGTGTAAAATGAAGGGTTACCTTCTCTTTGAATTGATATGATCAGTGCTTGCTGGCTGTTGATGATAAACCAGACTCAGTTTGCTGTATGAAACAGATCAATCGTGGTTTGTTGGGCTAATTCAAGACGGGCTTTTCGCAGTACTCCCTCCTTTTCTGAGCCACCTTTATGAAACACCCCTTCGATCAGCTGCCACACAGAAAGCAGCTCTACAATGAAGCCACATAGAAACTAGACCGGCAACCACACTGAGGCTGTTGTTAACCAGATCTCGACGTGTTTGTCTCCAGTAGTTAGTTTCTTCTCTGTATGTTGACGCTGCCGATGGTGTTGTTTGCTCTAGCTGAGCAGCGTTAGAACCAGGCCAGACCTCCCTCAGGGCCCTGCCACCGTCCCATGTAAACAAGTTGTGACAGTGTATATTAGCAGACACTTTGATGTCACTGCTGACTTAGTTTCTCTTCTCTTACTCTTAAATATTTTATCGACTTAGGCTAATTCACATCAGCAGACTGAGATATTGGCTATAACAAGGGCTACGGCTGCTGTTTCTCAACAACTCAAAGGGATGTGTTTATCTTATGGTGTATGGTAATCACAAACATGGACGGCAGCAGCACATATGAACATCCGACGTGATTTCCAGTCGATCAATTTGAGTTTCTTAAGGGACGGTGATTGTTTAGGGGCCTCCAGACAACCTGAAGTACCCTTAGACTGTAAGAAATACGTTTCTCTGTTAAAATGCTCGGGGACTCTTGATGTACAATACATGCCGGTTGTTCTGTCATGCTGTTTTAAATGTGTGTCTGCCTCCCTCTTGTGGCTACTCTAATTAAATGCAGGACCACTTGCTGAACCACAGATCCCCCACAGGAACCTCTCTTCTGAGATGGCACATAGAGGGAATTTTGCATGATTTGGGATGTGTGTCTGAGAGAGAAATTAGTGTTTTTAACACACCTTTAACTGTCTCAAAACTTAATAGCTTCGGCCTCTTCCACTGGCGGTCAGCTCGAACTACTTGAAGATATTTGATTGAATCTCGTCCGTGTAGAAATCTGAGGAAGTTACAGTATCCAGACCAACGGAAACTTCTGTTTTACTAGAGACACCTTGCACATTGAGCATTGCCTCCACAGAGGACTCCACCATGGTACACTATATAGAGCAGGGGTGTCAAACTCAGTTTCATCCTGGGCCACATCAGCATTATGGTTGCCCTCAAAGGGCCGGTTGTAAAAAGACTATATAAATATATCTACTCTTGATCATATTACAAACTTGCCTCTGCATTTGATTATTATTAATTGTAGTAATTATTTATTTAATAACTAGCTCTGAAAGCACAAGTCAAGTTAATTTCAAGCAGAAATATTGTACAGTTCATTTACAAAAAATAGTTCAGTAACAAATACATGCATCAACTCACCGGCCACATAATTAGGTACACCTTGCTAGTAAAAGGTTGGACCCCAGTTTACCTTCAGAAGTGCCTTAAATGCCTTAGTGCCTTAGTCACTTAAATTGAGATGCATTATGGGACATGTAGTTTAAGGACACCATACTTATGTAAAGCGGCATAGAGTTGTTGGAGAAGCATAGTATATTCTTTGCAAGCCCTTGCGGGCCACGTAAAATTAGGTGCCGGGCCTAATTCGGCCCGCGGGCCTTGATCTTGACACGTGTGATATGGAGCATTCTGTTTCAGCTCCTCTTCCTATTGCACTGTTTGTCCAATACATCTTCGAAACATATTAAAGGGAGAGTAGGCAGGATATTTTTGGCATCATTGGGCAAAAATCTATCATAACCTTTCAGCATATTGTAATTCAAGTGCTCTAAGAGATACTTCAGCATCTCGTCATGGCTCTTTTAAGATTTGATTGCTTCTTTGTGAGGTTTTAAATGGGATGGCACCACCGTGTCTTTCAGAGCTATTGCATGTTTGATCTCAAGCTACAGCACTGAGGTCGACCAGTCAGATGCTCCTGGATGTCCCCAAAACTAGACTCAGAAACAGAGGTGACCGAGCCTTTGGGGTTGCTGCCCCTTATCTGTGGAACAGTTTACATTTTCACGTCTTCTCACTGGCGTTTGATTAACTTTATTTTCTGTTGTACTGCTGCTCTTTTACCTCTGTTATGTGCACATTATGGTTGTTCTTTTTACAATGTTCTTATTGTTGCATTGTATTTATTTCATCATGTACATGTTCAGCACTTTGGTTGTTTTTAAACGTGCTATACAAATCAAGGTTGACTGAACTTGACTCTGTTTCAGATTTTGACCAATCACAGGACATTTCAGAGAGAGAGCGTTCCTATTGGCTGTTCATTCAACGGAGGCAGCTGTCAATAACTCACAAACATCTTGTAGTGTACTGTTAAGCTGTAAAATGAGAAAATTTGCTCCGGCCGGTGGGCAGAGCTTAGTTTCTGACTGTTAACAAACTGTCTCATTTTATAGCCAACCAGAACACTAAATTATGTTTCTGAAAACATTTACAGAGAGAAATAGGCATTACAGCAACAGTATATTGATTCATATTTGATCAGCGCTGCCTAGTTTGACCACGGATCTGATTGGTTGTTTTCCTCCAGTCTATGAAGTCATGTGGATGCCATTAGGAGCACCAGACGACATCAGAAGACAAGGAGGAACATGATTTTTTTTTCAGATTACTTATCTCAATCTCTCCAGTCAGGATATAGTTATAGTTTTATAAAAACAACTTTTTTTAATCATATTTGGTGCTTCAAAGCTCAGCCCATTATATCTCATATTCAGGGCAAATGGAAAAGAATGCAGGGATGATGAAGTTGTTATTTGGGTAAAGTTCCTAGTGTTTAGTTGATACCAGCGCCTTGCATTGATAAAGAAGTGGTATGACAAGGGAACCCTTACACTGGGAGATTTGTATTGTGAGGATACACAGAGATAATTTAATAGCCTCTTGCTACAGTATGGCCTGTCTAGATGTCAGTTTCAGGAAATACTTACAACTATGCCCTGCATTAAAGATGGGTCATGTCTCCGGAGGATTTGGGAGGAATCTTGAAGGTTTTTGGTGAAGGACATGAGGCATCCAAATACTATAAAATGTTAATGTCTTATGGGGAAATAAAAGTGTGGCAGCTCTGAAGTGTAGTATTTGGGAAAGAAAGTAGATTTGGGTGTATCATCATCATTTGATGAAGATGCACGGCCTTAAATTTTTGGCAAATCTCGCACACTGTCGAGTGATTTGGGGAGAAGACTGATAAAATTCTACACATCTATTATTGGAGCACCTGCTGTTCGGGATTGGGTAACTGAAATGGGAAAGGTTGCTGCTGGGGCTGTCCAAGTTGCGATTTTTACGTTTTAGTGGGTTCAGTTTCAGAATCCATTGGTACCAACGTCGTGTCGTAGTAGCTTGCTGCGAAGGAGGTTAAATTACGCTCCAAACTTACGCTAAATATTGGTGAAGAAAAACTGTCATGTCCATTTTTAAAGTGGTCCCTTGACCTCTGACCTCCAGATATGTGAATGTAAATGGGTTTTCTGGGTCCCCACCAGTCTCCTCTTTACAGACATGCCCACTTTATGATAGTCCCAGTCAGTCTGGATCAAGTCATAGTCAAGTCAGCACTCAGACACACAGACAGCTGTTGTTGCCTGTTGGGCTGCAGTTTGACATGTTAAGATTTAAGCATATTTTTTTAATCCGTTTTTTGTGTTGTTAATTGATTTCCAATAATAAATATATTCTATAGTTACATAAAACAGCATATTTGCCCACTCATTTTGATAAAAGTATTAAATACTTGAAAGATCTCCCTTTAAGGTACATTTTGAACAAAAAAAAAATGTGTGATTAATTACAATTAATCAAGGAATTGTAATAGGGTGGGGAAGCTATATTGGTTTTAAAAATGCACCAGAAAGCAAAGGTGGAAGCAAATGAATCACAACTACTTTCAGCTAGATTTGAAGTTTTTATGTTCTTAAAAGTCTTCATTTGTGCTGAGGATTACTGAGGATTATTTTATTTATTTATTTTTCTACATGTTTTAGTTATATGAAGCCACATTATTGATTTGTTGAATTGTTGTTTATCCCTCTTGCTCTTGGCCTTACCTACATAAGTAGTTTCTTACCTAATCCCAACCAAGTCAATCTTTTCCTAAACCTAACTGAGTAGTTTTAATTTGATAAGACTGGAGTGGAAATGGACATGTTTTCATGAAATGCACAAAAATATGTTCTTCAAAGTCCTGCAGAACATCACAAAAAAAGGCACAGTCATGTCTATGTACACAAATGAAATAGATAAAATTTTTGACTATTTCACGAACTGCTGTGATTGTGATCATTGTTTTTGGGTTGTCAATGGCGCCAAACGCTTTGCTTTTGCATCTGGACCAGAACTTCTAAAGAATCCTTGGCAGAGTGCTCCAGTCTCATGTCATGCTTGACAAAGGTTAAATAAAACCACTCTTATTACCATTTATCCCCAGAAGATCCAGCCGTAGCTCGTATTTGCCTGTCTTTAATTTTGTTGTCCTTGCTCAATCAAACAAATACCTTATTAAATTGTATTTAGGGATTTGTTCCAGACACGTTTGTGTTTGTTCTTTCAGTGGGTGTCACGCTCCCAGACATTACCAAAGTATCTGTATCTTCCCCCTACAATTTAGACTGAGCGGGACATATTTGGAGTAAATCTTAGAGCTGTATCGTACAATAGAGCATGTGTGGATTAGGCCTATTTAATAATGCGAGCACAAAGGCACTCTGTTCTTTTAAGTCTTTATGGGATTTCATAATGCGTATATGTGTGTGTGTCACACATGAGAGGCCGTTTCCTGTCGATACTACTCCACACATCCCCGGTTCCTTTTCCATTGTAATTCCTTTAATTAAAGTGATTTTATTCACAGGCACACAGCTGGCACCGGCTACTTTCCATTAGCCATCTGAGTGGACGCCTCGTTCAGTGGGAGGACCCGCACTGGGGCTGCTTCCTATGGAGCACACAATACTATTTTCATCTCCCAGCTGAGTTTGTTGTGTGTTTTGAATTTATTAATCATTGATTTTAATGTGCCGCCTCTTGACAGTGGCAGCTACCCACGCATTAATTAATTCCTGCTTCCCAGCCTTACAAAATGGCATTTAAAAACAATGAGAGGTCGGCTGGTGTTTCCTCTGACCTATAAATGGAAGGCGTCAAAAAGCAAAATGTCAAAATTTGCTTTTATTTGTTCTTCCCTTGGCAGATTTTATTGCCTCCTTTTATTTGATAGAGCAAGATAGAAATGAGGTTATTTTAGGTCTATTGAAATGATGTGTAAATACAGTTGTGTCACCTTTAATATTCCGCTCGTCTTTTTGGGAGGTTGTGAAATGCAATAATGTCTCTTTTGTCGGGCATGTTTCCCTCAGTGCACCTGCTTTGCATACGGCATCTGCCAGGAGCACTCTCAAAGGAACTGTGGGTCTTAAGTTGAGGATAAAGGTGCATTGCCATCAACAATAGGTAGTCTGTGTTTATCCTTTGAGGTCTTAAACAACTATGTGTACAAAGATTTGCCTTCTGTGAATTGGTGGAAATAGAAAACGGGAGATTAGATCTTAAATTAAGCATATGGTGCAGGAATTTGAATGGAGTTGGGATTTGAATGTATTTATGGAAGTATATTCTTTTTTTATTTATTGAGCAGACCTGAATTGTTCATCCATTTAAATGAGTGACTGGTCGGTGTGTTTGAAGAGATAAAAGCTCGCTCCTAATCCTTATTGACACTCCGGGATGCGTAAAGGCAGCTATTGCTAAGTCCCCGCAGTGCCCTGCCCCATGGAAAGGGCCTCATCCCTATTCACACTGGGTTGTTTAAAGCTAAAGATTTCCTGACAGATTGCTCTCAACAGATTGATTAGCACATGTTGTGAGACAGACAACTACCCAAACTGGGGTTGTGTATATTTTGCATGTCTGTTCGTGGGTGCACGGTGTGTGCATGCAACCCCAGAGTAAAGGGGAGTCGTGGAGTGCTTATCGCACGCTTCAAAAAACATTCCTGCCATAATTAAAAAAGCAAACAACCACAGTCGTAACCTGATGGCATTTAGTGGGAGCCCCGCGGAGCTTCGGCACAAAACTGCAAACAGCTGCAAAAGATAATACACTTGCTCCTCTCAGCTCACCTCTATCATACTCGAAAACGACTGTTATGTAGGAAGAGAGTCGGTAAATAGATACTGTGTGCATACACGCACTCACAAAAAAAGTGCTTATGCTTCACAAGCCTACAGCACGACGTGGCTGATCTGTTTGGATTCGTCTGATGCGCCCTGATCTGTGAGACATTTTTAGAAACAGCTGTAAAATTATCAGCCATATTGGTTTGGAATTGGTGACTTGGTTCTGGAGCGTTCACACATCCACACCGACTGGATCCTCCACTACTGTGTGAGGGCTGAGTTGCTGTTCTCCGGTACAGATGCGAAGCCTCTGGCTCAGCCTCGCTACAAAGTAAAAATAATCATTCCCATGCAAATGTTGCACTGTTTGACATGTTCAATTAGACCCTTGTGAAGAAAACGATCGCGCTTTGAAGAGAGACAGTTCCCACTGTTAGTGCACCTATGAAGCCCTAAAGCTGCTTGGCCTTTCCCCCCTCGCGCCTCCTCTCTCTCTCGCTGTCCTCCCTGTTCCAGCCTCCCCTTCCTGTGCCTGGCCTCTGAAGGGAGAGAAAGAGAGATCCATCGATCAGTGGCGATCGTTGAGCGCCCGCCCCGCCTCCTGCCTCCTGCCTCGCATTGTTTTTATCTCATCTCTCAACCCTGTTGCCATGGCACTGAAGATGGCACTTCAACCCTTGTGCTTAATGATCTCTTGGATGATAGCCTACTTGTCAGGCATTCATGCCCTGTTCTGTTGAAACGCAAGACAGAGAGGAATGAGCCGCTGCTGCTAGTGGAGAGGAGGGGTGGTTATTTGATCATTTTATTCTAAGCTTAACTGGTAGTGAACACGGCGTTATGGGTTATTTACCAAATGAGCTGTCTTAAACAGCTGTTTTGTTTCCTCTTCCTGGCCAGCTGAACCGTGTTCTCAGAGATGGACATTCAGAGAGACAGAGAAGCCAATTTGCATTCATTTAGTGTCTCCTTTTGTTTTGCAGCATTACTTTAAAAGCCATCCCTCTTTTCTGGCAGTTCAGTGCTGGGTGAGGGATTACCGCTCATATAAATAGCTGCCATTGATTTGACTAAGAGAATGCTTTGTGTCATTATGAAGGCAGAAAATCCTAATTTGGAAATTGGAACACAAAAAAAAGAGCTGAGCGTTCAATTCATATCCATAATCCACCACATTGCATGAAATCAGGGGTGTTGCGTTACAATGCTTGATTTTCGTCATCGCTGTGATGGAGACAAAGGTAGCGCCTGGAGCCATCATGGTGGTGCTACTCAGTGAGGGAATGTGTCATTTTATTATGTTTTATCTGGCAACCTCCCTCTGTGTTTTGCTGCGTAGGGAGAGCTCAGCGGGTTGTGATCCGACAAGACTGAGGTTAAAGAGACTAGCTATCATTATGAATCTGTGACGAAAAAGTCAATAATTAACAGCAAATACGCTCAAAGGTGAATGCAGTCATGCCTAATCACATATAACTTGAGGGAGATGATGTGTGCAACAATGATTTAAATATGGATTCAGGCATCTCACTCAGTCAAACACATTAGTGACTGCTTATTGATTGAGATTCCTGGAAAAGAAGAGATATGCCGGCTCGCCATCGCTGCATATGGAGCTGTTCGATCACATCTGACCTATTATTCATGTGTGGTGGAGCTACAGTTGTTGCTTTTGTCCTGGCGTGATTGCCCTTTGTGTTTTTAGGGATTCACACTCGTCAGTGTACTGAAGTGATCCCTTTCTTGATGATCAGATCATGTCCATTACACGGTTTAAGATTACAGGATGAGTTGAGAGGAAGGCTTCAAAGCTGCAGTTTACAACTTTTTGTCATATTTGCTCAAACTCACTATATCCTGACAGTAGTACATGTATAGATAATCTGTGGAAAAAAAAAATCTGATTTCTCTGCCTCATTTAAGTGCTCCTAGAGTCCTCTGCGCCCAAAGAAAAACAGCCAATCAGACTTGAGGATTTTGCCACGCTGGTGAACTCTAATCAAACAGTCAAACTAGGCAGCGCCTATCAAATATGAATCAATATTCTGTTACTCTAATGCTTATTTCTAGCCTCAAATGTTTTCAGAAATGTAATTTTTTGTTCTGTTTAGCTGTAAAATGAGACAGTATCTGACCTGGCCGCCATGTTGTAAACAGTCAAGCCGAAACTAAGCTCCGCCCACCAGTCGAAGCAAACTTTCTCATTTTACAGCTAAACAGGAACTACAAGATATTTCTGACAATATTTTAGGAGAAAAATAGTCATTACAATAACTTATAATATACTTATATAACAAATATTGATTCATATTTGATCCATTTGATCGGAGTTCACAAGCTTCGTGAGCAGTGACAGTACTGTAGAGACTCCTCAGCTCTGATTGGTTATTTTTTTCCGGGCGTGGTGGAATCTTGGAAATGCCATTACGAGCACTAAAAGGTAACCCATTTTCATTCCCAACTGGTCAAATACCACCGACGCATGGAGGCACTCTTTACCAACAGTATGTGACGAACCAGGCTTTAAACTAATCCCGATGTAAACCCACCCACAGCGTTATTCGATGGTCAGAGCAAGCGATGTAGTATTTATAGCATTATTTATATTGCTATTATTTATAGCAACATATTTATAGAATTCACAATGTTAAACGTGTTTACTGTGACTGTAAAATGACAGGTGTTGGGATGAGAAAGTGAAGGAGAGTTTTAACAAATATGACAAAAAGTTATGTTTTATTAAAGTCACCAATGATAGCTTTTATTTAGAGCATTCGGGATATCATCAGCTCCGCGGGTGGAAGGGCCTGATAACTTCTAGGTGTAAGTTTGGCGTGTCGTCACTTTGAGAGTATGAGGAGAAGTCAAATATAGCCCTGGTCTGAGTCTAGTTAAATGTGTTAGCTTGTGTTTTGTCTCCTGAACACAGACAGGCGGCATTATAAAGCGACTTAATCCTCTCCTCCCTTACAGAACAGAACACAATGAAAAACACACTCCTCTTTTTATCTGCTTTTATCTCCTTTTGTGCCGAAGAGCTTTAAAGAATCAGCGTCTTTATCTCTCCCCCACTCCCCATAATGCAATAGGGCGAATGCTTCCTGTGTGTCATAAATAAGGTATTGAAAGGTCCAATTGAATTAAACTAAAAGATCTGGGAAGAAAATGGGAAGTACTCTCACTTTTTCCCTCTCATTTTTGACGGCGGGAATTGCTGTAAATTGACACTGAAATGGTCCGTCTCGCCTCAGCCGCCCTCCCTTTAAACCCCCCCCCCCTCGCTGGCTCCATACGCCCCCTCAGCGCAGTCGGATAACGTGCATATTAACGGGCTCTGGGCAAAGTGTGTTGAAATGGGACAGAAATGCAGTAAATGAGATATCCATTGTCTAGCAGATAGCATTTCCCCTCATCAGAGCGGCTTGCTTGATTTCCTCCCCTACTGACGCCTGATGGGTTTATGACGTAGCCACTTCAAATTAACTGACCTTGGCCTTGCTGTCTGCACACACACACACCCGTACCTAAGAAAAAAAAAAAATCTAAAAGCCATACTAGCTCTTTGTTTCATTGAATAGTCACCCAAATTGACTGTATCAGGCCATTAAATAGGAGTTATCAGTCGCTATAAGCACCATATATGTGGGTCATTAGGGGCCTACTGCACCTACTATGTTGTAAAAGTGAAAGCAAAACTTAAAAACATGTTCTAACATGTAAAACTAAATGAAATATTACATTTTTAACACAAACAAAAAGGTGTCTCGATGTTTTGGCAAAAAAACTACAACTTCTTTAGATTTAAGCAACAAAACTACAACTTTTGTATATTTAGTCAACAAAACTACGACTTCTTTAGGCTTAGGTAAAATTAAAAGGTTAAGTCTGGGGCAAAACATTGGGCTTAAATAACAATGAACACAAAGACAACCATGCATTGTCATAATTACTATTGTCACTAGAGGTTGTCATGCTCTTTTATACCTTCTTTTGGTGATTTACCATGTGAATAGATGATAAAACCTGTTAGTGGTGTAGTAGGCCCCTAATGGCCCACATCTATGGGGCTTATGGTGACTGATAACTCCAATTTAATAGTCTGACAACAGTCTAATCGGCTGGTATAGTTTTATGACAAAAAAACCCTGGGTGACAGGTGTTTAAAGCTGCTATAATTTATATTTTCATATTAGAAATGGATCAAATGACCGTGTGAAGTAAAGGGGGGTTGCTAGTTAGTGAAAAACCAACAGATAATTTAAACCCTACCCTGCAGTTTGCCTCAATTTTAGCATCTTTCAGTTAATTATTTTGGTTTTAAATACTTGCCGGGTGAACTGACTCATGTAAGAGGCTGTCTAGACCATTTTCATGCTAATTTCAGTCGTGTCCTGGAGTCTGGCCAATGTGAAGACCACTGTTATATATGTGATCGGTTTAACACATACACACTCAGCTGAGGCAAAGAAAGCGCAGAGCGCTGGTGAATTTCCCACTGATACCTGTGAAATGTAGGTTAGATGTTTCGTGGAACTTGCATCAGTGTTTAGTGATTGTCATTTCTGCTTGAGCGCGGCATTATGGGGATTCTCTTCCTTCGAGTGGCAACTGTCGCAATATTTTGGTGCGTCTGAAAAAAGAGAGATGCCTTGAATACACATGCTATTAATAATTAACTCTGTGCTTTATTCCCCTTTGAAAGTTATTATGCAAAATTAATATTTCATACGGATACAGGCTGTACATGACAACTGCGCTAAGACAAAGGATAGTAATGGCACAAAGTTTGACAAGTCTGTCTGGGCTTGCTCAAAAATCATTGGCCTTCATCTTATATTTAGCATTCAAGAGACGCCATGAGATGAATCTCTATTTTTGTTCACTTTCCTATTCATGAGTTCGTCTTTCCCGCCCTATGTGCAAAATATAAGAAGTGTTTCATTTTGAATGAGGATGCTCAGTGGTAGGCTTCTCGTCTGGAGATAGTAACTGTCATTAGCCCATCAGGACCTGGAGGCTGCTCTTGTGATCCACATCAGTCCTTAACACTTAGACCCTGAAGCCACTTGGAGACCTCCAGAGATGGAGCACATCAGGTCGATGGAAAGCACCCCACCTTTCCTCTGTGGCACTTGAGGGATGCTCTGCCAGAATATCCTGGGCCTTCAGTGTCTATTGTGCTTTAGAGATGAATATCACCCTACTATCAGCATATCTGGCAACTCTTTCATTTTCATGTCTTTGCAGCGTTTTGTAATCTGTGTCTTTGAATATAAGGCAACATTTCAAAATGATAGATGTTGATTCTATTATCTCTGTTTGACTGCATTTGTTTCTTTGCAGATCAGCATCAGACATTGCTGGACTTAAGAGCAAATGGGTTTTGCATCAAATATGGCTGCTTTCCAGTAAGTCATATCACTTGTATTTAAATTATTCAAAACAGATCTAAGCACTGCCAATAATCATTTAATCTCTATAAACAGATTCTGCACATGAATGAAGAATCTGGAGGCAACGAGGTGAGATTTTGGTATCGGAGGTGTGCTGGTTTCTCTTTGACCAGTCACATTTGAGCGAGCTTTGGGGAGCTTTCAGATGCAGGTAAACAGTCCGTGGGGAGAGTAAAAGAGGCGGAACGCATTGGCCAATATACAGTCGGGGAACCCGTCACACATTGTCTGACAACGATTTACCTTTTTATTAGCTGAGCTAATTGGCTACTTGTGAAACAATCCACTTGAAGACGTCATCTCTCAACTCCACCTCCATTTTTGTGTCTGAAGTTGCTAATCTGACTGTACACAATGACCGGCAGATGGAAAAAGAAGTCTTGGCCATATTTCCTTACAGTGTAATTGTGTGTAAGAGAAGTTCAGAATCATTCATTAGTATTATTAATCATAATGTCAACATTTTGATTCTGCACTTGACTGAAACCAAGATGACAGTCATTGATTTTCAAAGTGTTACCTTTGCAGTGTACTTTAACACAAAATTATTCACAGCATTCATCGTCAACCACTTATCGTGGAGAGCTGGAGCCGATCCCAGCTGGCATTGGGTGAAGGCGGGGTTCACCCTGGACAGGTCGCCAGTCCATCGCAGGGCACATAGAGACAGACAACATATAGACAGACAACCATTCACGCTCACATCCATGGTCAATTTAGAGTGATCAGTTAACCTAAATTGCATGTTTTTGGACGGTGGGACCACCGTGCAGCCCTTATTCACAGCAATCAGACTTATATTAAAGTAAAGCACATACATTACACTGCACAGTGCTGTGTAAAAGCTATCGGCTGCGATTACAACTCAAATCCTTTTTTTAAATTTTGTACACCTCTTTGTCTCAACATTCCTCTCTCTCTCATTTAGTCTCCCTCCTCCTCTCTTGTCTGACTCTCTTGTCCCATGATATGCCACAGAGAGACACAATTATCCACTTCATTTGAGTCGTGGTGCTAATGGTTGAGACTGGCCTCTTGGGGAGTTTGGGGGGGGGGGGGGGGGGGGGGGGATAGGTAGCAGTAATTGTAAATGGTGTAATGAGTGTGGAATGGCCACAATCTAGCGCTCCGCCATTACAGGTGACCCACTCCTGAAACCCCTCCTTCCCTTCGACATCACACCGACAACAAGTGAGCGTCCCCCCCGTCCTCCACCCACCCCCTCCCCTCTCCTTCAGGGTTCAGCAGAGACAGAGGAAATATTAGCCTCACAGACCATTACTCCCAAGTGGTTTGGCTGTTGCTCCTTCTTCCCTCATTCTGTGGGTGGCCCCATCGCCTTCTCTTTCACTTTTCCTTTAATCTGACTCTTTTTGGTCCCAACTTTTGTCTTTTTCCTGACATGAAATTGTAGCTCTGGACTGGTTTCAGTATTTGCACAAAGACGTCCCTACCAGTCATGACATAGCACGCATTGCTCACACTTGCAGAATTAATGTCTCTCCCTTTTTCATCCATCCAGCCATTTTCGGGGTCGCGGGGGCAGCAGGCTAAGCAGGGAATTCCAGATGTCCCTCTCCCCAGCAACGTTTTCCAGCTCATCCTGGGGGATCCCAAGGTGTTCCCAGGCCAGACCAGATATATAATCTCTCCAGCGTGTTGTGGGCCTACCTTGGCACCTCTCACTAGTTGGATGTGTCTGGAAAGCCCCAACGGGAGGTGTCCAGGAGGCGTCCTGATCAGATCCCTGAACCACCTCAGCTGCTCCGAGCTCCCTCTGCATGTTCCTCACCTTCTAAGGCTGAGCTAGCCACCCTACAAAGGAGGCTCATTTCAGCTGATTTTATCAGAGATTCTTTCGATCACTACCCAAAGCTCATGAGTGTAGGTGAGGGTTGGTACGTAGATGGACTGGTATATTCAGAGCTTTACCTGCAGGCTCAGCTCCCTCTTCACCCCAACGGTCCGGTACAGTGTCCGTATAACTGCAGACGCTGCACCGAACCGCCAGTCTATCTCCTGCTCCATTTTACCCTCACTTGTGAAAAAGACCCCAAGATAATTAAACTCCCTCACTTAGGGCAAAGACTAAGTGAGGGGCGGCAGTAGCTCAGTCTGTAGGGAGTTGGCTTGGGAACCGGAGGGTCACCGGTTCAAGTCCCGACATGGACCAAAAACTGAGTGTGAACTGGTAGCTGGAGAGGTGCCAGTTTACCTCTTGGGCACTGCCGAGGTGCCCCTGAGCAAGGCACCAAACCCCCAACTGCTCGGGGCGCTTGTCAGGAGCAGCCCCCTCACTCTGACACCTCTCCATTTGATGCATGTATGTGTGTGTTTCAGGTCTGCATGTACCATGTACGAGTTTAACAGAGTGTAAATTGAATTTCCCCATTGTGGGACTAATAAAGGTAGATCTTCTTCTTCTTCTTCTTCTTCTCACTCCCATTCTTTTTCATCTTCAACACGCAAATATGTCTTTAATCTATTTAGCATCATAGCTTATAAAGGTATGAATCAGTTCTGTCTGTATATATGTCAACAATGCTGATTGACAGAGGGATTCATCATTAGGGATTGCCTCACTTTCAAGCGTTGCATCCTTGATGGGCTGCCACTAGAGACAAGGCACTAAGAACCTGATTGGATGAACGCTTTTCCTGGTGGGATGCTGCTCCCAGCTTTCAAACCGGAACCAACATGGCGGCTCATTTGGAAACTTTCTTCTCCTATTTCACAAAAATGGTTCACTGAAATGTGTATCTGAAAACATTTTATGTGAGAAATAATCTGTCTGTATTTTGAATCGACAGCGGTCAGTTTGAAGTTTCCAGAGGTGGCGAGTCACGTCGGACGCCCCTGAGAAGCCTAGACCTCAACTTTACGCAAATGAGGAGCACTGTGACGCTCCATCTCTCAAATTGTGCCGCCACCAACCAAGAACACAAAAAGTCTTTTATACCAAATGCAATAACTTTGCTAAATTCATAAACACCATGCACACTGGGACCATGTCTGTTATGGTTATCTTTACTGTTCTTGTGATATTTATTGTATTTACTGTGATTACTATTGTAACTATCCTCTGAAGCCAAAGGCAAATTTCCACATTTATTGACAATAAAGATTATTATTATTATTATTATTATTATTATTATTATTATGCAATTTCCAACACAGCCACAGATTTTTTTCTTATTTTTATTTTATTTTTGTTTGGGCATCCTTTCTGTTGGAGGTAACAAGCAGTCAGACGACCACAAAAGTTTTAAACAAACATGTTGAAATGTATCTGCTCTGTAGGGCTGGGCGTTTCGATCTAAATATCGATAGTATTGATACCAAGGTGCATATCGGTATCAGATCGATACTAGCGTGATGAGATTGACGCCGTTGTTTCTGGTCTATACGTCCAGCAGATTACTCAAATTTCTCTCTCTCTCTCTCTCTCTCTCTCTCTCTCTCTCTCTCTCTCTTTTTCACAAAGATCTGTGTGCAATGTAAAGTATTTTCTGTTGTGTTGTTTATATTGTTATGTTTTTGTTAGATTATTTTATTATTTTCTTACTGTTAATTGGTTTATATTGAAGTTAGTTAATTAAAAAACTGTATTTGCCAAAAATATTTGTCCTGTGTTTTATCATAATCATAACCAACCAACTAAAGGCGAAATCACAAATTTATTCAATGATCATGACATTTCAAGTAAAAAGTATATCGACGATATAAGCCCTGTATTTACCTGGTGTCGGATCGATACCATAGTTCCGGGTATGGCCCACCACTCCTGCTCTGGTCTCACGTCTCTCCCACTTACACCTGCCTGGCACTTCCCAGCTAGTTTTTACCTGGCTGGTCAACGCCGCGTGCGTCACTTTCCATATTAGGAAGACGCCAATAACAACGATTGATTGTCACATCCGGACACGTTGTAAATGCCCCGCTGAAGGCGGTAAAGTCAACCTGTCCTGTAGTAAAGAGTCTTCACCACGTCGCTCCGCTGGCAGACACACAGTCAGGAGTCTGTCTATGTTTACTGAGCAGTTATTTGTTTATTTATTATCGATCCACCTGTACAGGTATGTAGCTGTTTTCTCTCCTGATCTTAGTCTCTCTTATGACCCACAGCAGGGGTCCACTGAGGTGGACCAAACAGATCAGTGCATTTCAACCCAAGGCCGTCCCACATTTTGTTTAATAACATTATTTGTTTATTTATTTATTAGCATAGTTTCCTACATTGTGGTTTTGCCTTTTCTTTTGGCTACTTGTTTATATTTTGTTCTTATGGTTTAGCAGACGTGTTTTGTGGCATTATTCATTAGAGTGATTTGATTTTATATTAAAATGGTTAAAACTAAAGGGATGACGTTATAAGAGCCATGTATTATTTAGTTGTTTTTTTTTATAGCAAAATTACATTGTGTTATGTTTGATATGCGTCTGAATTAAGGTAATTATTCATGTTGCAGAATGAACTTTGGCTGCTGCTCTAGTTTGTCCTGCTGTTGGACCATTTTCAGGGTATCCCTTAAAGTGATGAATGGAGCAGGATGGGAGCAACAATATTTCTGATTGTAGACTTTATTTCAGTTATTTCCAGTAGAACGGGGCAGTTTTTATTCATACGAATGTATTTTTGTATTTTTATTTTACCTTTAACCCACAATAAGAGGTTCATCATTGAAGCTGATCAAGGAGAGCAGTGTCGGGTGGTAATTTACAAAATAAAAGCACCCAACTCTCTCTGTACATTAACAGGAAATAAGGGATAGACCTGATTTTTCAAAATACTGTTTGTTTAACAACTAAGTTTTAAAGGTTCATCCACCCAAATACTTATTCTAACAAATTAGTTTTAAAGGTTTATTCCATGCAAATACTATTCTAACAACTTCTAGTTTTAAAGGTTTATTCCACACAAATAATTTCTGTTTGACGACTTAGTTTTAAAGGTTTATTTTACTTTTTAGAAGTCGGTTCAACATTTGCGTTTTATGATTTCTGTATTTTCAGCAGTGCTTTGCAGTTAATTTAAGTTATCAGCTTTCACATGTTTTCTGCAGGCAAATGTAATCATCTAGTTCCTGTTTGAGCTTTGTGAGCCGAACCGTGCTGTGCTCCTCCTCAACCGTACTGTGCTCCTCCTCAACCGTACTGTGCTCCTCCTCAACCGTACTGTGCTCCTCCTCAACCGTACTGTGCTCCTCCTCAACCGTCTCCTCTCTACTGTGCTCCTCCTCAACCGTACTGTGCTCCTCCTCAACCGTGCTGTGCTCCTCCTCAACCGTGCTGTGCTCCTCCTCAACCGTACTGTGCTCCTCCTCAACCGTACTGTGCTCCTCCTCAACCGTACTGTGCTCCTCCTCAACCGTGCTGTGCTCCTCCTCAACCGTGCCGTGCTCCTCCTCAACCGTACCGTGCTCCTCCTCAACCGTGCCGTGCTCGTCCTCAACCGTGCCGTGCTCCTCCTCAACCGTGCTGTGCTCCTCCTCAACCGTGCTGTGCTCCTCCTCAACCGTGCTGTGCTCCTCCTCAACCGTGCTGTGCTCCTCCTGAACCGTGCCGTGCTCCTCCTCAACCGTGCCGTGCTCCTCCTGAACCGTGCTGTGCTCCTCCTGATCCTTAGAAATGTCTTAATGCTGTCTCTGCGCTCTCTTGGTCTGGTTTCAGTATCTGGGCTGTTCTGTTGGGGGACGCTGGCCGTTTGGTTTGCTGTGCGCCTGCATGTGGATAAGTATTGCACAACACTTAGGGGTGTTCGTTAGCCGTGACAGTGCATGGTTTAGGGGTAACACATGGTGGAGTAAAACTAAATGCTAGCCCTACAACAGTTAGCCTGATTGCAGCAGTATAGTATACTTTTTTTTTCTTGTTGTGTTAGAATAAGTCATTTTTTTTCTTACCTCCCGGTCACCAGAACCAGGATGGCATTTTAGGATCACTATACAGTATTGCTGCTATTTTCTCAATTTAATCTGATACCTGCTTTGGCATTTTGATATTTTATAACAACAGATTTGGTTTCTATTTATACTTCAACTCTTTTTTTTTTTTTTTTTTTTAACCTTTTAAAGCATCTGTACAATTGCACTTTGTAGCCATGTCTGTCTACTCTTTTCTTATATTGACGTGTATATAGAGGTCAGTCTTGGGTAGACCTGGGTTAATGCAGGGTTTTGTAGAGCCTTGTCCCCCAGTTGGGCAGGTCACATAAACATCCATCGTGGACATCCTGGTTCAGTTTAGATCTGCTGTACTTGCCGCTTTGCGCAACATCAGCAGCATTTCCAGTGTGTTCGCTCTCTGTTTTTTACCTTCAAATAAAGTGACTTTGTTCATTTGACCTCACTGTTTGTTTTAATTACAAACTGTCTGAGTGTCTGACAGTGATCATGTCACCACATCTCAGCAATTATTTAAGTTATTATAACAGAAACGAACATCATCTGAAAGTTGGGAACCTGGAGATTAATTTGAGATACAGCTGAAGTTATTTTAGTCGAATCAGATATAAACATGAGTGAATTAATTATTTTAAATTATTGTAAAAGTGTATAAGGGTTTAGGACATTATGATAGAGGCATATGATGGTCACCATACTCTGTTACGTCTCTTAAGTTATTGCAACAATTTTTGAGTTGATACCTTTTGTTACATGGATTTGTTGCTAACTTTAACAATTTTTTTCCACTTGAGAATTGATAAAAATGATCAATAATCCCTCCAAAATACTACATTAAGACACCAAGTCCTTGGGGATCACCATAGAAAAAGAAATGTTGTGGTTTGGTTTCAAAAACTTTTGACATTTGGAGACTTATGCAGGAATTGGGTGGTAGGCACTTGTGTTCTGGAAACTGCTCAGAAGCCCCCTTATTGTCAATTTAGCTGGGAAAGCCATCCATCCTCTGAATGCTCCAGGTCTCTAGTTTATGTCTGTATAGTTTATGAGGCTGTGATTGTCCTAGAGGTCACCATAGGTCATTTTATACAGTGAGGTCATATTTAAAAAAAAAATGGTCTCACTACATTGAAATGCCTACGATGGGGGCTAGCATCATCACACATGAATACAGTTGGGCTCACTGGATCCACAGGAGTCTCAGCTTTACAGAGATACCCAATTTATATAATCCAAAACCAATACTGGGACCCCATTATGCAGAAATATTAAAACACATCATTTTAGAATAGGTGAAAATAACACTCTTATACTGCATGGAAAATGCATGGTTTTTGTCTGAAACTGCATGTGATTATCATAAAGTGGACATTTCTGTAAAGAGGAGACTCGTTGTTACCCAGAGAACACATTTTGAATTGCATATCTTAAGGTCAGAGGTCAATGGACCACTTTGAAAATGGCCATGACAGTTTTTCCTTGCTAAAATTTAGCTCAAATTTGGAGTAATATTTAACTTCCGTACTAACATGGTAGCATGACCTGGTTGGTGCCAATGGATTCAGGTCATTTAGGTTTTCTAGGTTCATATCACAGAAAAGTTTTAGAAAATAAATAGTTCCTATGGCTAAGAATATAAATGGTAAGCTTATGCTTAATTATGATTGCTGATTATGTTTAGTTTTTACGTTTAGGCCCATGAGGGGGTCCTTAGGATATTTTCTCTCCTTTGAGGGGTTCTTAGCCCCCAAAAGTTTTACATCCCCTGCTTCAATTTGCTTCATAGCCCTGTTGTGTGCTTATAATTTTGAGGCGACCTACAGATTGTCTGCTATAGCATGGGCTCTGTAGCTATGCTGAACCACTCCAACGCACAACTATAAATTAGCCTTAAATTGTGTTGTTGCACTTCCTGGTGCTCACAGGTAGAGGACGGTAAAGATAATAAATGCCTAAACACAGCTTTAAATGAGCCCCCCCCTTCCCTTCCTGTCCCTCTCTCAATCACATAAACAGCAGCTGTTTGGGTGGTGGGACGTAAAAGAGGAGGAGGAAGAGGAGGAGGAAGAGGAGCTGTTCCTCTCCGGTGGGCGATGACATCCCGGCACCTGCGTGGAGACAGGTGAGCGAGCGCACTGACGTTCCCCAATTATCACAAGTGACACAGTGTCAGCGAATTACCTCCCTGCTCACTGACGCCTGGAGTGCCGGGGAGCAGCGGGAGGCCCGGCGAACCTCAGGCAACATTCATCGAAGAGAGTTGCCTGGCCGCCTGTGGAGGAGCAGCACACACACACACACACCTACACACACACACACACACACACACACACACACACACACACACACACACACACACACACACACACACACACACACACACACACACACACACACACACACACACACACACACTTGCACATGATCCTACTCACCACTATTCATTTTCTTTCTCTATTACACACTTAAACACTCATTCATGGACATTTCCTTCCTCGCTGACTGCCTCTCACACTCTCCTAGTTGTAAGCCGTCATGGATTCCTGTTGTTTCAGAGTATGTAGGAGCAATAAGTGCTCTTATCTAACCGCCCCTCTTCTCCTCTCCACTCCGACCTCACTGCTTGTTGTACGAGGTGTCACTGTCCATGCCAGAAGTTTCACAGACTTTGTCTCCTGCATTCTGTGACTTTTTAAACACAAAAATAACAATAACTACACTGCAACAGCATTTTTATGTTAAATAGGCCTTTCTCAGGAAAGGAAACTGAATAATTTGCCCTTCTGGTGTGAACTTGTGATTCTCTGGTATAAACTAGGCTAATATTCATTTTCAGTTCAAGTTTTGGCCCTGCATGAGCATTTCCCTCTCCTTCAAAACAGGGCACCACTATGCTCTAAAAAACATCATTTCTAATGTTTTCTGCTACAATGGCTTTTCGCTGCATCAAGCAAAAGCCAACTTTGGCGCTGCGTGTTGTAATGTGCGGAGAGTGTAGTTCAAACTGTGTTGTTGGTTGCAAGCCTAGACTTCTATACTGTATGATCTATGGCCACAAGCAGCTCTCTTCCACGGGGAAACGACAGTGTAGCTGTATTGTCATCTGAGAGGAAACATTAGAGCTTATACATGCTTGAAAAGGAAAAAAAGAGTGAAAATATGGAGGAAAACGGGAGAATTGTGGCTCTGCGAGGAAACTGGGAGAGGACAAAGAAAAATGGGAGTTGCGGGGAAAAATTGGGAGGGTTGAAAAGTATGGTCCACTTGTCTGTACGTTTTGGATATGTTCGACAAGCGAGTTGAGTTTTACGGAGTGATCCTGTGGAGGCAGGAACACCAGTCCAATCGACCTCAGTGTGGCGTATGACTTATGACCATCACTTATCCGAACACTTGTGGCTGAATAGGCTGTGTGAAATATTACGTAACTTCTTTGAGTGTAATCTTGTGATGCCTTTAAATATGTAGCGTGAATCAGCTCAACTAATGTGGAGCCAAACGCTCCTAACAGGCTCTTAAAGAAGAACACCAGGAAGCATGATTGAGAAACTTTGCACTAAACATAGTTAAAGCATGAAACTAATTCCCAACCTATTACATATAGTTCAATCAGAATACGACGCAGTGCGTGTGCAATTTTACACGTGTGCATATACAGTATATGCAAAGTTAAAAGGGCAATACCAAGTTTTCTTTTAAAAGATACCCAGTGATACTACAGAGTCACTTTATTATCAAACTCTTCTGTGGATTCTCCGTTCTCATCCCCAGGGCATCAAATACTGATGCATTGTGACGGCCATCGGCATTAGGTACTGATGCACAAGGCACCCTTTGTGTCTGTATGAGACGCTTTCCAGTAACTACAATGTAAACCCATCTGCGTCAATATTAACCTCTCAGGGAAAGTGATGTAGTGACGTAGTTTAAAGAGTGAAAGAGGCACATTCAGGAGACCGCTGTCTGTGTTCAGTTTCTCTTTCATGTTTCAATCAGCTGTTTGTTTGTGTCCCGTATTCACAACGTCAAGTCACATTTTCACTGTACAAATGTAGTAGTTTTAAGCCAAACCATGTTTTTTTTTTCCCTAAACCTGACAAAAAGACTTTTTGGATCCGTAGATTGAATGTCTTAAAGTTTTCTGGTGTTAATGAGGAAATTGACTTTACATGCTTTCTGTGAATAAGATGCATATTCTCCTCTCAGTATAGCCTCTCATGTTTGTTTCGCAGCCTCTGATGAAAAAGAACAGAATAACAGAAAGTAACAGAAGTTTCTTTGATGGTGGACATAAATTACTTATTTCTGGTCTATTTCTTACTATGGTGATCATTGATTACTTCCTTTTAAGCCCTGATGAAGACCTACAGTTTCGGTGCCACTTCTTTGTAATATTTTGGCGTGTCCGGATTGCCTTCCTATCTATCCGGGGTGTTTGTTCGCCGTTTTCAATGAGCACCCAACATGTTTTACCTTACGGTTGAATACACAGGGCAACCATTTATCTCTCTTTCACAGTGGTTTTATTGCCTGAACCTAACCAAGTGTTTTTGTTTTAATTCAGAGCATAAATCATGTGTGTGACAAAAACTGACATATTCTGAACTAAACAAATCACATTTGTTAGTGCCTGTTTAAAACTTTTCCAAAAAATGGTTTATATGATCCATATACTTTATAAAACAGTGGATTACACTCTGTGGGGAGTAAGTCACTGCCCCAAGCAGGGTGTTGAAGTATCTCAGGGTCTTGGTAGCGAGTGAGGGTAAAATGGAGTGCGAGATTGACAGGCAGTTTGGAGCCAGAACATATGTGCTAA
The DNA here is from genome assembly GCA_947000775.1 of Pterois miles. Taxonomy (NCBI): domain Eukaryota; kingdom Metazoa; phylum Chordata; class Actinopteri; order Perciformes; family Scorpaenidae; genus Pterois; species Pterois miles. The sequence goes on along the minus strand of CAMQGK010000038.1, from coordinate 2,479,680 downwards.
CTGGCTGTCGGCTGTAGTCTTTGCGGTGTTTTCAAATGCAACTTGTCGGCCAAGACAAAGGCGACGTTAGGCGACGCAACAGTCGGCCTTCATCGCCTCTTGTTTTTTGATATTGGCTTGGTGTGCCTGGGTCTTTACAGGAAGGTGCAACATCTCTGACTGTGAAAGAACCACATGCGTACCCTACAGCAGCAGCAGCCCGTGAAACACTTTCCTAAATGTTGCAGCTGCAGCACAAGAGTTTTATACTGTAGGAGTGGGGGAAAATTGAAGTATTGCGATATTTTGCATGACAATATTGAATCAATACTCGGACAGCAAGCATCGATCTCGACTTGCACAAAGTATTGTGATAAATATTGTGTTGGGGGGCCTCTAATGGTTCTCACCGCTAATATATTGCATATTACTCCGAACCTTATTCTGAGTCTTATTTTGGTGCAAAGATTTGTTAATTAGCAGGAGTTAAAGAGACAGTTAAAGCAGTGCTCTGTCGGTTTAATTTTGTGTAAAAAGTTTTGCTTCAATAAGATGTTCTGTGAATAAGGATCAGTCTTATGTCGATGCAAAGATTTATAGCAGGAATGAAGCACAACATGGAAGTGGGAGCAGTGCTCTGTTTATTTTTGTAATTGTGAAATTGCAGTTAAAACATTTTGGCCTTAAATCGATAATGATGATCTTAATATTGGTGAAAATAATCTTGATTATCATTTTGGACACAACTGTGCAGCCCTAACGAGGTGGACAGCATAATAGCAGTACTAAAGCGATCTAATGCAAGCCACTAGCTGCTGTTCTCCAGCAGGGGGTGGTATTAGCACTTGTTTCTCAGCTGGGGCCTTTTGGGATAGACAGCTGAAATGCCAGCACTGCCTACAGAGACAGAAGGATAGAGGAGGGGTGGCAGAGAAAGAGAGAGAGAGAGGGGGGGGGGGGGTGTCTAAACAACCCAGCAGTATCAGGCATGTAGTCTTAACGGAGTCAGGAGAAGCTGATTGTTATTCAAAGTTCTGTGTGTCAGGGTCGTTAAACGAGTCGATGACAGAGATTTCTACTGCAGCCTGCCGCTCGATCCCACACCGTACCAGGAGCTCACATCTATCTCAATTCCCTCAACATATGTGTTTGAACAGGAAATAAATCATAGTTCATCATTGGTGTCTCAAAACACTGTCAGTCACTCCTGCTCATCACGGTTTTCTGTTTCCTCCTGCGGTGCTTAATTCTGCTCTATGTTTAAAAGACATTTCTCGAATCATGCAGGCATTAAATCACCCATCCCTAATATCACCCCCTTTACAACCTAATCCGGGCCTGGTCAAGTGAAAAAAAACAACCCCCACTGATCCACAGTTAAAGAAATAAGCGTTTCTTTTTTTTCCCTTCTTTATTCCAGTGGATTTAAAGTCAGTCAGGAACATTATCAGGCTGGGCCCAGCCGAGCAGAAGCATTCCATAACCCCAACCTTCCTGCTGACCCCTCCCTTGCTTTTAACAACTGCCGACATAGTTTGGCTCTGTTATGTGATCATGCTTGGATGAAATCTGTCAAACAGCTCCCTGAGTTATTAGGCTGTCTGCGCCTGACCTTTCCGCAATCAAAGATATATGACTTAAGGGCTCGGATTTGCCATGGCAACGGCTCCAATTTGCCGCCGTGAGAAAAGGTCTAATTGTTGCAGAAATTTAATGATCTAGCCTCGACATCAGGGGCTGTGAGATTTTATGAACTGTTTACGCTATAATTTTCTTTTGTTAATGCATTCTGCCTTAACCCCTTCCCCGCTGGCTGCCTGCAGGGAGGGGAGGCGAGTGTGTGTGTGTGTGTGTGTGTGTGGTAAAGTAGGGGGGTGTGTGTGTTGGGTGAGGGAGGGTAGCAATGAAGAGGCGGAGGAGGGTGATTTCTGCCCCCAACCTGTTAGCTTGTGTGTCTGGCGCCTCTTTAAAAAGGGCAGTTTTGTCTTTAAGAAAAGCAGCTGCCTGCCGCATTATCTGCTCTCAGCGATGTAGACATCAGTAATATATTCTACAAGGTCAAAGACAACTGAGATTAAAATGTCTAATCAGTTAATTTGTTTTATTGAGAAGGACTGCCGTGTGATTGGACACACAGAGAGATAGAGGGGGAGAGGCGGAGTATGGGATGGAAGAATATGGAGAGATGGAGAGATGGAGGGGAGGAGGTGCTCCGATTTGCACATTGGTATTTTGACTGATCTTGATGCTGGAAAATATGGCCGTGCCACTCAGTTATAGCATGTTGATGAAGCTCTGACACCCTTTGTTTTTCTCCCTCGTCTGTGCTCCTCCTCCTCCTCCCCCTCCTCCCCCTCCTCCCCCTCTCTTCTCCTCCTCGTCTCGCCCCTCTCTCCCCATTCATTTCCAATCTATGGCACATTCATACAAGACTGATTTTATTAGTTGCCGAAATAGACTTATATTTTATATCTCATTAAATATTCAAAATAAATTCAGCATATTTGAGCTGTTCATACATATTCAGTTTCTGTAACTAGGATCAGAATATTTTGATTGAGCCTGTACAGCAGAGACATTTTGAATTTCTTTTTGTGTGCAGATAATTCCATTCAGGGGGAATGAGTTGAATCACAATTGATCTCGTTGTTTTCTCGCACCCCCCCCCCCCCCCCCCTCCACTTACAATTAAATGTGGAGGAATATATTTCTATGGATAAAGTGGCGACGGAGGGTATTGTTTTGTGTAGGCCAGCACATTTAGCAGTTTGAGACTTCTGAAGACAGAATGTCTCTATAATGAAGGTAGCGACATTAAATCGTCAGCTACTGTGTGTACGTACACTATAATGGATATATGGGCAACCTGACTTAACACACGGTATCACAAGGATTACTGTAATGACCTTTAATGCCTCATAATGACCTATATCATCATGTAGGTGAGGAGTGTGTTGGAGCTCTAATTAATTTCAGGAAATAAGATATTGTAATTGGTTATATGTTACTGTACGCACTGTGCTGCTTCACAGATGTAAGCCTCAAATTGAGCTTTATCTCTATTTAAAAAAAAAAAAAAAGCACTGAATATATTGTATTTTGATTTTTCTTGCACAACACATGGGATGGCAGGGACGTCAAGGTGGCTGATGCAAATATGAGACAAGTACTGGTTGGTGTGTAATACATTAATTTAATTGACAGGAATTGAAGCAATTTTGATAATTGATTCATTGTTTAAATCATTTTTATAACAAAAATATGAATATTTGAATTTAAAAAATGGAACATAATAATAATAATAAAATAGTGAACATTATTTTCAAACATTTATCGATGAGACAGTTGTCATAATGATGCATTTAAGGTGAAATAATGAGATGAACTGATCTTACTGAGGGATGTTTACACACCAAATCCGCTAAATATGTCTCAGTAAAACAAACTCTGCAAGAAAATGAATATGAGCTTACGTGGCAGTAAATGAATGCACGTTTCATACAAGTTCGCATATGGTATACGTGGAGCATCTGCATATGCATGATCACACGCAGGTGAACTTCACAGCTGTATCACCCTTCAAAGAACGTACAGAGACGACGATAATGTTGTTCACACTGTATGAATAGACCGTTTTCACAGAGGCGCTTATTAGTGCTGCTCAATCACATCAGTTTGTCCATGTTAAAGGAATACTTCACCCACAAAATGACCCTTTATATATCAAGTACTCGCCCTGTGTTACCTTGAATTTTTGAGGGAAACTTGGATTTTCGTGCGTGGCCCCACAGCGAACATAGAATCAAAAAACAGGAAAGTCCTGATGAACTGAAGTTTTAGTTAGTTTAGTTTTTATTTATCAGCTGCAAAACATCCATTAAACTCTCACAGCTTGTATCCAAGTCTCCTTTAACCAGTCGTATGCTCAGCACATCCTATGTGTACGTTTTAAATAGTAAGGTTTCAGCGAAGGTGCATGTGTTTGGGAAGCAGTGAGCATACAATTGGATAAAATTCAAGGTAACGTTAGATAAGTCATTGCTATACAAATGGTCATTGATTGGGTGAAATGTTCCTTTATAGCACAGTCTCATAGCAGTTTGTGAAATAGTCACAAAATTTTATATATTTGATTTGTGTACATAGACACAAATTTACCTTTTTTGACTGCATGACTTTCAGCAATGTATTTTTTGCACTTTCTCCGATGAATGTCGAGCAACATGTGACGTATGTGTCAATTTCTGCTCCAGTCTTTCAAAATAAAATTAGTTAGTTAGGAAAAGTTACAGTTTGGGTTAAAAGAACTCATAAGTAATGAAATTACCGTAACTTAAGTATGTAAGTTACTTGACAAATAAATCAACTTTGACCTGTGGTTTCACAGAGGAAACAAACACCAGTGTACTGGGTGAAAGTCCTCTGTTTTCTGACACAACCCATCCACCCCGACCGCCTCCTTACGCAGCATTAACCACGCTTTATACTTCCTGGTTCACACTTACATGCTCAAACGAACTGATTTTGTACTGACCATAAAAAAATGTGGTAACATTTCTTTTTACAGGTCTGCAAATTTCATGGTAATTAGGTGATAATTAGCAAGTAACCTCTTTGAAATTTGTTTGTAATTGCTGCCAAATTACCTCAAAATTGATCCAGAATTACTTTATTGTACAGTTACAGTATATTCTATTATTTCCCAAGAGATGGTAATTTATTTAACACATTTCCAGGAAAAGAATACAGAGTTAATTGATATGCTTTATTTCCATGTCTGTTGATTAATAGATAATAATTAGAATATAACTTATTTGAAATGTCTTAAACTCCTTGAATCATGACATTAGCTATCTGGGTACATTTGTGTAGACAATAAGTCACAACGGTGAGATCTGAGCCTGATCAGAAGTTTCTTCTGTTAGTTTTTTTTATTTCGATCTCAGATGAAGAGCAGCTGCTTCTCAAGCCTAAGAGCCCTATTTTAACCATTACATGCTATTTTAAGCATATAATGACTGAATACTGTTTAAAATAAAGTATTTTTTCATAAATTTTGAGGTAAATATTGGGGTAATTTGTCAATAATTTCAAACAAATTTCAAATAGGTTACTTGCTAATTATCACTTAATTACCATTAATTGTGAATTTCCCCACTGTGGGACCAATAAAGGAATATCTTATCTTATCTTAATTTGCAGACCTGTAAAATGAAGAACTAAACTGTCTAAAGTACACAAATCAATACATTCAATTTTGTGACTATTTAACGAACTGCTGTGTGAATGGGCTGTCCATTAATATTAACGTACTAGTGTGTGTGTGTTTTTCAGTGCATTGTACCACATGTGAAGGTAATGCGGGGCACTTCCTCTACTTCATGCTTAGATACATAGCATACTTAGCAACATACGAGTGTGTTTATGCATGCTGGTTTTTTAGTTTTCTTTGTTTTTCTACAGGCGTGTGGGTAAATGTGTCTCTGTGAATGTGACCTCCATTAGGAGCAGCTGAGGAGTTTGTTTTCCAGAGAGTAGCAGCAATGGTGGACGGCCCTTGATTTATTAGAACCCTGAACCAAGTGACCATGATGAAGTGCATTTCCATTTTAAAAGACTATACAGCTTCATGTGCAGAGCGAGGAAGGATGTTAAAGAGTGGAGAGAATGGGCTGATGACGGCGCAGAGAGGAGACGGGGATGAAGAGAGAAAATGGAAACACCAGAAATTCAGTTTTTAAAAAAAAAAAAGATATCCAGTTTGAGAAATATTATAAAAACATTTTAAGATACACTAAAATGAGATCTATTCCTTTACGTTCCTAAACCTAATATAGGGATGAGGGTGGTTGCTGGGGATAAAAGAAAGAGGGGGTAATTGTGATGCAGAAAGAGAGCAAGTAAAGATTTAGAGATGCAGAAAAATATGTTTTAGACGGGACATTGATATTAGATATTTAATCCTGCGTGAAGTTGTTAACATAGAGTAATGCCATACTTAAGCAGGAGAACATTTTGGGATAGTCGGTGCCAAACCTTGCAGTCATGCAAGGGTTGTGTAATGAAAGTAGGGCTTTACTAGTTCAGCATGTAGCAACGGACCCGTGGAGATATTGCTTTTTAAGTGTCTCTGCCATTATTAAACGTAAAAACATTTAGATGAAATTGAACATGCCCGTGGATGCATTCTGTACCCGTTGCCGGCTGCAGAGCTTGTGTGCATCCTTCAGACGGAGCGCAACAAACAGGCTCCCATCCGGAGAAGTGATGGAGTGTTTCTTAAATGAAAATACACCTGTCTTTCGGACAAATATGTGCCACTAATTACCTGTCTAACCTAAATCTCTGGGCGCCAGATGTTGCTAAAACACAGTGAGACAGAGACAAATTGCGGCATGCTGTTGCAGCCCCGCACGTAAATATAGTAGAGGCTTAAATCATCTTTTCCTTGACCCTGTTAGAGAAGTTGCTCAATGTGATTTCAGAGTGTGCGGCACCTGTAGGAAACTAATTGTAAAGATAGGGTAAAGTGTCACATAATCTCTCCCTCAGTCTCTCTCTCTCTCTCTCTCTCTCTCTCTCAGCTAGGCCATAAGAAGGATTACATTTTGATCTGTATCCTTGCTTCCAATTCAGATTTCTATTTCAGTTATGTTGACTCCCCATATCCTTCTGCTCCTCCTCATCTTTTGCGCCTGTCTGAGAAAAGCTACGAAAAAGATGTGCTTGATGACTTGTACAAAGTTGTGAAGACTCGCAGAGGACGTTGAAAAACTTTCCCGGTCTAAGTTACAGTAACTCAATAAGAAGCCTTTCACACAGCACTCCCACTTAGTCCTCTCAATGCAGCCTCCTCTTCCTCCTGCACCTCCTCTCCTCCTCATCTTCTCGGCCCACGTTGCTGTTGCTCTTCTCCACAGATCCACCATTTAGATGTGGCATGCAAACATCATTCATGTGATTTCTCTGCTTCCAGCTTTATGATTATCTGAGTAAAGAAGGGGTTGAACAGAATAGCTAAAACGCCAAGTAACACAGAGTAATAGGACTGCAAACTGCAACCAGCAGCTTTAATACTCTGGTACATTTTGAGGCCAGAGTTTGCTGCAGAAGGAGCTGTCAAATCCCTGCACTTCCCACGTCAAACTGTTTGAAAGGTGCTCTATACGATATCCAGAGCATTAATATAGTATCAAGCAACTATTGTCTATGTGTAGATAGAGGAGTAATGTCTGCCTCTGTGTTTGTTGTATTTTGAGCTTCTCTGTGCTTTATTGACATAGCCGGGCTTTAAGTGCATGTTTGTCTAAATTTATATTTTAAAACCTGCACCCACCCAACTTATTATGAGAGCTAATCTGCCCGACCGCCTAAAAATATGCATCAATCAGCCACCCAAAATAAAACAGCATTTTATATTAAACTTTTGATTTTATCTTTAACTCTCAGAAAAGAAAACTGAATAATTTGCCCCTCTGGTGTGAACTTAGCTTATGAATCTCTGGCATAAAGTAATATTCATCTGTTTTTATTTCTTTCTTTCTCTTAGTTCTCTCCATTGCTCTCTCACTCACTGAGGATCCTTTCAGACACAACTTGACAACACCATCACTGCCCTCTGAAATATATTATTTCCAATAGCTTGCACCGCAGCGCTGTCTTTTCACTGCATCGAGCAAAGCCCATCTTTGGGCGCTGCACGCTGTGGCGAGCTCAACTTAAACATAAGCTTATGTTGCGAGCATGGACAGCTCTCCTCCCGCTGGGAAACAACAGTTGGTGTATCTCTATTGTCGTCCAGGTGGAAACAGTAGGGATTATAAACACTGTTCAGTTCCAGAAATGGGTTGAGACAACGAAAAGGAAAAAAAAGTGTGAAAATTTGCCATAAATCAGGAGAAATACAGGAGAATTAGGACCCCAGGAACCAGGAAAGGGTTGGCATGCATGTGTGTGGGAAACGTCATCTTATATATAGAATCTAATGAAGTAAAGCTAACCTGCAGTGTGACCTCCATGACCAGAGAGACCATGTGGTGCACGTCCGGAGGATTCCGGTCTGAGCCCCTGTCGGCTGTATCAGAAAGTATTACAGTTATCATTACAGTTCCAGTCATTATTTATCAATACATGTTTATCATATTTAGCCAATGCTTATTATCATATCATGAATTTTGCCCAGCGTGCCGCTTGCACCCATTAAAGAGGTTATCGGTGCATTTGCTCATATGCAGTCAGATGGAGTTGGAGATGGGACAGAAGTCATCTGCTCGCACACTTTCCCTTTGTGCACGAGCAGATCCCTTTCCTCAGCAGAAAATGGCTCACTTCTCCAATTTGACAAATCTGCCATTTAAATAGCAATGTGCCTGGTGCGGGCACACCTGGCCTTTTAGAGGGAATGGGAGATGATGTCCTGATTGGTTTAATTCCTGTTACACCCAAAACACACCTATGATTAATTAAGAGACTAAATACAACCCCTTTGCCCCTGTCACCTTACTTTGTGCCCAGATTATATACAGCTAAACTATCAAAAGTGGAGTTGACGCGCCCTAAATGCTCTTGTGCCATGCAGGTTAGCTCACGCGCTATAGATCTTTTAAATAGGGCCCTTAATCTGCCAGCTGATGACCTTTTCTGATGCTCTTCTCCTATGTGCGGTGTATTATATGTCTCACCCATAGACAGAATACAAACACAATCCCGATGTTGCCGCTGTCTTTGAGCCAGAAACTTGAATCACTACCCTGACCTCTGACCTCTAACCTCACTATGGATGTGGGTCAGAGAAAACCTCTTCCACTATGTTATAATAATGTGAAGCTTCTAATGTGTCTGTGTCGGCTGTCAAGCTATCAGGCCTTGCTATGTCTGCATCACCACCAGGACAAAGCCCTGCACATTTATCCTGTGCAGGGGTTTGTAAGTAAGTGCTTCAGATTCTTCTTTCTCGTAAATCTTCTTTTCCCATCCCTCCATGCTCACGTCTCCATCTTCCTCTATTTCCCGACAGTCCGTATTTGAATTAGAAGTGAAGGGGTAATAATAATAGGGGCACCACAAACAGCCATGTTCGGCCTTTCCTTAAAGGACAGGATAATGAGACGGAGTATCTATTTGCACAGCGTAATGTGTGTGTCTCCAGACGCTGTTAAGAGACACGTGGACCTCTCTCCTTCAGCCCTGGAGAGAGCGGTGGAGTGGGAGGGGTGGAGAATCATACTGAGCTGTGTTTTTCAGTGTTTTACCCCCTTCCCCCATTCACTTCTGCTAAACAATCCCTTCTAGCAGCTGTATGAATTTTGGAGCAGATTCAGGTGATTTCGGGGGTTAGAAAGTGCAAACTCATTGGAGCAACAACCTGCCAATCTTAATCACAGATAACCAATATGCAGCAAAGGTAAATATGTCCATTAAAGGCCCCCCAGAGGCGGGATTATAAGCGACCGGCAGCCTATGAAATGCAGATTCCCCCATTCAGAATGCTACACACACCACTCTCCTGTGTGATATCAGCCATGAGCGCTCATTCTAATTATTTGGGCAAATGTACTAATTAGCTATCAGGTGCCCCCCCTCATCCTCACTTATCATCCTCCCCTGACATCTTTTGTATTCAAAATAGGTTCCCAGCATGGTTGGAATTTTTCAGGCCATCAGCAAATATTTACCAGTTCCATCTCATTATGTTCCGGGCTAAAATGCTGGCTATGAATATCTTAAGGCCCCTGGTACAAGCCATCTAAACTTTGCCTTGACCTTTTACTGCTGGCCGCCTGCACTGGCAACCGAGCTGCAGTTTCAGTATGTAGGCACACATACACACTCGCTCAGTGTCTGTGTCATCATGTCTCAGCGCTGTTTCGCTGTGGACTTAAGACTAAAGCAAAGTGATGATTATGCATATGCACCTTTTCCTCCGCATGGTTAGCCTCGCCGTCCCTGCCTCCTGCTCTGATCAATCCGTTAACTTACATCCCGTTGTATATATCTGGTTTAGCGTGATCAACGGAAATGCTGACAGCTCTTATTTCTTTTGCTTTGGCGATTAGCAACTTGGTCCTTGTCAATACGCAGTAATGAATGAGCCAGATAAATGCGATTTGGGGGCATAATCATTTTTTTGTGATAGTTTGATATTGCTGGTCTGCATTTTTGCTTAAAAAGCAAAGTGATTAATCAATAATTAATTTTGAAGCAGGGGCACTGATAGAGGCGAAACGATGAAAACATTCGCCATAAATCTGCACTTTATTGCTGGTGCTATTGAAGGATTCGTGGCAAGTATGTTGTGAGCATTTTCTGTATGGTTTGCAAAATGGCTGAGAGAAAATATTCATGTGTCTTATTTACTGCCAAATGTCTTTTTATGCGAGGGGATATTTGTGTACTTATCAATTTTATTTCAGCTGGGAGCTCATCTCGGCAAAGTCTGATGGTGGTAAGTCAGCTGGAGGATCACAGAAGTGAGGGTGCTGTGGATGTTAGAATATAATCCTCTTTCATGAAGGCTTTTGGGACCATGTCCTTTATTCTGTGTAACTGCTTACTGTATGAACTGGATGCCACTTTGCAGGTGCTCACCTGCATGTTTGTGCAACATTTTTCCTCAACATTGGACATGAATGTTCTGTTTAAGGTCTCAACATACAATAGAGCGATTTCTATGAAGGAATATTTTAACATTTTAGGGAATGTGCTTATTCACCTTGTCACCCGAGGCTTGTACTACATTGGGAGTTCATCATACCCAGAGGATGTTCTTGGTATCTGGCTTAACTAACCCTAACAAACGAGAACCCGTTAAGTGGTCATACAAAGGTGGTTATCAACTTGCTATGTCAACCCTGTTTCTCAATCTGGCTGTGAAGGGCAGTGTCTGCAGCATGTGACCAGTCACAAACATAGACAAGCCTCCTGTCAGCAGAGTCGCATATTTTACAAAAGAAGTGCAAACTATAGTATTTATAACCCAGACTTATAGTAACAGTAGAAGCTGCAAAATGCAGGAAGAACAGCTGGCAAAAGAAAAAAAAATTGCCAATGTGTGAATGTGGAAATCAATAGACTTATTAATGTGACGGAATACTGAAAAGTGAGGTAGTCGTCTAGATGGAGCAGTGATGTATAAATAGCTTTCAGAGTATACTGGGTGACCAGATTACATTTATCACATTATGGCATCTAACAAAGTTGTGGCGTGTCTGACTATTTCAGCCTTCTGTCAGCTGCATCCCCGTCTCCGGCGGTGTGAAGTGGACTTAAGAGCAAATAAAAAAACAGTAAATACCCACAGCACACAGACAGCTGTCCTTCTTGCATTTTAGTTTAAACTGTCTTTTTAGTCTGGATTATGACTGTAACTTCTCTGTATTTGTGTATTATTACCATACAATCTGTGCAACAAGCTCTGATTGGTCAGCAGGCGATGCTTTTATACAAGTTGATGTCTTAACTGGTGTTCGTCATAATTTACTATGGTGATCTACCTCGGTGAGAAGTGATCTGCCATTGCAGGACGGAAACCCCAGGGTTAACCCTGAAGTTACCTTGCTAACCACAAATCCTGCTTCGTCGTACAGGCCTCAGGATTGATGCTACCTGTGCCATATTTGTCAGATAAATAGTGCCAGGACAAAACCGGGGGGGGGGGGGCCCAGCCTGGCTCTGTCCAAACATTAAAAAAGAGCCTTCCACCAACTTATATCTGTTTGATTCATCTGTACAAAAACCGAAGCATAAAAAGTCCAAGACCGTTTGATAAAAGTCTGACACATAACCCCTCTAAAACCACACCCTGTTATTTTTAAATGTGTTTTACGGATTAAACAAGCTGGATATAACATGTTAAGAGGGGCTGGTGGACCAACACATTCTCAAATACCTCAACTCATTGTGTACTGACGCTTGGTCAGGGGCCCTATGCTTCAAACTATGTCGCTCTAGTTATCCCTCTAGCATCAGTTTTGGATACACCAAGTACTGTGTGTTAGTTTCTGCTAGTTACATGCATACAGTGTCTTTTCAAAATAAACTTCTTGTGTAGGTTCACACATTCTCACTCCCAATGCGTCAAATACCACCGCTTGGTCAGTGCCCCTCGGCATCGGAGACCGACACACAGGGTATCCCTCTTTCGTTATCTTTGGACGGACCAGGGACGGTGTGTCAATGTACGCAGGAAGTTAGGTTATGGCAATACAACTATTTAGTTAGTGTTGGGAAACGGTTGTGGTTGACGTAACTAGTGACTCACAGAGACGATGATACCGACGAGTCACATGACTGAAGACTGACGTGTCACACAAACGCTGGTCTCCTTATTGAAAGTCTTGTGTTCTTCTGACCCGTCCGCCACCCCTACGGCCCACCCTGAGCTGACTCACGCTATTACGTCAGTTGCTCCGACCGTTGAATAAGGCTGCCGGTGGGTTTACAGTGGAGTTAGCTGAAAGGAGTTAGTGGGAGTTAGTTGAAAGCCCGATGTGTCTCATACAGACACTAAAGGGCCTTAATGTGTCGCTATCAGATGCTATCAGGGCCGCTAACCAAGCATTTTTTTTTTTTAACTTTGGGAGGCAGCAAGCCTGGCTTTATCCAATCTTTCAGTTTTTATGCTAAACTAAGCTAATTGTGTCCTGGTTTTAGCCTCATATTACATGAACAGATATGAGTGTAACGATCTTATCGTCAAACTCTCAGCAAGAAAGCGACTGAATTGAGTTATTTCTTTAACATTCAACACTAATTCTACAACATCTAACTGCAGACTATCTGTGCTAAACTCATTATGCTCCCCTTCTCTGATATTTTTTAATATGTTTAATAGCAACCCTGCTCTTCAGTAGCTTATCCTCCGGCTTTATAGAGGCATCTCTGACTCAGAATACACAGTTACAAAACAAAAAGGGTTTTAGCCCCAAAAATATCCCTCTACATCATCATAGATGTATAGAGGTGTGTGTGTGTGTGTGTGTGTGTGTGTGTGTGTGTGTGTGTGTGTGTGTGTGTGTGTGTGTGTGTGTGTGTGTGTGTGTGTGTGTGTGTGTGTGTGTGTGTGTGTGTTTAAAGGAGACAATGGTGTGAATTTAAAGACAATGCTGTGTGCTTGCCAGGGCTTTGATGCTGAGCCAAGCGCCATCGTTCCCAGAGGTATTTAGCCCCGTCTCTTCCCACCACATTGTTAAACACTACCTCTGTACGTTTTTATAACACCATTGTTAAGCTCAATAGATTTTTATTTGGCTGCTTTACCCCTCCCTCCCTCCCTCCCTCGCTCTCCCATACTCTTTCTCTCTGGCTAGCTGTGTTTGTGTATTTGCATTGCCCCGTCCTTTCACCTGGAAGTGTCTAGGTGTGTATTTATAGTTCCTTAGACAGCAGACATGACCAAGACCAAACATCCTCTTCCTCTCTGGAAATCACAGAGACTGGAACAGCAAAATGTTGACTCTAAGATGTCTTGAGTCTCTTCTTAACACAGTTTTGGTTGTGTGAGAGAGACATGCTCTCTACTATTATTATTATTTAACCTCGGCTACATAAAATCCTTAAAATATGTTCACTGAGCTTTATTTTGTAGGCCTTCCCAGAATTTAGCTTCAATAAATTATAACAACTTTTTGTTCAATGTGGTTCCATTGACTAACATTAATATTGATTCTTATGTTGAATAATGTGTACCGATATATAAAAAGTTAAATATAGGCTCCTGTCATAAAACATACTGCTCAGTTTGCATTGCTTCATTGTCATCAACATTCAAAACATGTTCAGCTTCAAGCTAATGCTACACAAGCCAATTGTCCATCCATCCATCTTTAACGACTTATCCCGTTAGGGGTCGCAGGGGGGCTAGAGACGATCCCAGTTGGCATTGGGTGAAGGCGGGATTCACCCTGGACAGGCCAGTGCATCGCTGGGCACATAGAGACAGACAACCATTCACTCTCATATTCACACCTATTTAGAGCAATTTAGAGTCATCTATTAACCTGCATGTCTTTGGACTGTCGGTGAAGCTGGAGAAGCTGGATTCCAACACAACCTCGGTCTCTTGTTGTGAGGCGACAGTGCTAACCACTGCTACTTAAAATCAAAACAGTATTACTGGAATTACATTTGTAAATCTGCAATCAAAAACGGTGTTAGCACGAGGCGGCAGCCTGTGGTGTTGAAAAGAAGCCAATGCAGAGGTGCCTTAAACTCGCATTCTTTCTAATATCCATCAGGGGGCGAATCCTTTGGAGTAGAAGTCTATGTTAAAATGAGCCTACTATTCATTTGATTTATTACCTCAGTAAACATTGTAAACATGAGTTTATGGTCTCAGTCTCTAGTTTCAAGTCTTCTTCAATACAGCATGATGTTCATTCGGTAAATTATGGTCCCATTTAGAGTCACTGATTGACAGGTTGCTGCCATGGCATTATCCAGTCTGGGAGTTGTTTTCGTCCTACAACTTTTACTCTTTCACAGTGTGTTTTCAGGTCAGGAAAGTTAATAGCAATATTTTTGGTGGCCTAAAAATGTCTTATTTAGCATTCACTTGTACTTAGCTACACCCTCTCTTGTCTGGTTGTGTCATTCTTTGATGGCTACCGGTTGCGTTGAGAAGGCAAGATCGGGAGTGAGAGTGGAGAATGGATGGACATGGGAGGAAGGATGAATCTGAGAGCAGAGGGGAAGAGAAAGAAAGAGAAGAAAGTGAGAAAGCAGTAAGGAGAAAGGCGGTTATACTTCAGCCATCTGTTGTGTGTTCCCCAGCAGCAGCAGCAGCAGCAGAGCAGAAGAAGGTGAAGTCTGTCCACATCTATCCTCTGGCCGCACATCACAGGCCTGCCGTTGGCCCAGCGTCGGCCCCGCTGTCTCTCCGTGTGCGCGAACACTAGTGTTTGTTTGCGAGTGTGAATGTGTGTGCATTATGTGGCCAGCATCGACCCCAGACACGAGCTGCTCTGGCTGATTTAATGAGAAGGGCTGGGTTGCCATGGCTAGGGCAGGCACTGTCTCTTTCTCACACACACACACACACACACACACACACACACACACACACACACACACACACACCCACTTGACATGCCCATCCGATTCCCCACGGTCATGTCACTCCCCTCCAAAATCACACACGCTTGTCGAAACTCACACGACTCTCCTGGAAAAGTCAGGGGGAAAATATGAAAATGGGAAAAGAAAAAGGCCCATCCTGGAAGCGTCGACCTATTCTGCATTTTCGCGTCTTTGCGGAATTTGGGAGAGTGTCGAAAGAATGGGGGGGAAAATGCTAATGTGCGTGAGTATATGAGAGACTTGCCTGGTCTCTCGCCTGGCCAGCAAGTGTGGCAGTGTTTTAATGATGCATCTGCTTGTGTCAAATGATTCTGGGCACATGGATAAACCCAGGGCTGCTGGCCCCTTTGATGTGACCGTGCACACACTCACACACACTTTCTTGAAAACACTCACACAAGCACTTCTGCATGTGCCCACACACCCTTTCACGTACTCCCACCGACACACACACACCCACGTGCACACTCCCATACAGCTATGTACCGGGCAGCGGTTCACTCGGGCCCCCTCTGGTGCTGTGGTGGCTGGTTTTAATGTCCCTGCCTAATGATCTGGCAAGCGTCGAAAGGTAAATGATAATTTGCTTTAAGTGGAGCCTTTAGGCGGAAAAGCCTTGTCGGGCTTAGCTGTCTCCCTGACATGACAGTGTTTACCACAAGCAGCCCTCGACAGATTTCATTTCAAATATGATTTCTTTATGAAAATCCATCGGATCGACTCACTGACTCTGCTGACTGTTGCATGAACAGACATACATCTGCATTTGTGTGTTTGTAATTCTGAGGGATCCTCCATGAAGGCATCCAGGAGACGATTGAAGACAATTCAGTTGGAGACGGACGCCGGTGGACGGACACAGCAGCGAGAATTACCCACAGAGAGACAGAGGAGAAAATCACTTCTTTTTTTTCAGTGGGAATGATTTTGAGGCTGTGAAAGCACATTCTGAGGAGACAGCGCGAACATCCAGCCTTGGTGTCGTGTCTCTTTGTAGGAAAAATCTGGGCAGTTTCAAATGAGTTTCTCATCACTGAAAAGGGGACTCATTATCACTTTTGTATACCCTCCCCATTCCATTCTTCATCAGGCTTTGTAAGCACAAAAAGTGCTAAAGCTGTTTTTTTTTTGGTTGCCCAATTCTCCTCACTTGTAAATCAGTCAGGAGTTACTTATGTCACAAGCTAGTGGGGAAACTGCTGAACGTAAACGTCTTCAACACCACAACATGTTGGGAATGGTGACAGCTTTCTGTATTTTGCATCTGAGAGAACTGATCACATTTTTGTTGTGCCAGACACACAAAGTGTGACACCATCAATTTCCAGTATCTAGTTAAATACTTTTTGCTCGTCAACCACTTACTGAATCACAACACAATCTTTCTAAATGAGACGCTCCCAAACAGCAGCAACAACATTGCTCCGCCACTACAACTCAAAGGTTTTAATTTGTGAAGCGATTCACAGTGTGAATGAGCTGATCCCAGACAAGGAGACGTGAAGTCGGTGTAACGAGAGCGGAGAACAGAGAGGAGGTGAGAGTAAACATCAAAGAAAGGTGAGGAAAATAGACGACAGCGAAGTAAAACAGGAGGCAGTTCAGATCGGCGGAGACGAGACGAGGAGGTGAGCGCCTGACAGCCGATCATAACGCATGGCTGTAGGGTGGATGCCTTGTCCCCTCTCCTCTCCTGACTCCTACTTTCATCCCCCCCTGAAAAAAAGTCTGTATCCTCCTTCCACACCTCTTTCTCTACCAGCTGAAATATTGCATATTCAGAATCATCTTTCACACATCCACACCTTCAACCTCTCAACGCCTTTACCATGCCATCTCCTCTTTTTAACACAGACTTTAACCAATTTTGGTAACTTTGTTCACTTATCAACGAGAAGCAGTCAGAGACTCAGAGCTGTACTGAAAACTGCAGTCACGTTGGCTGGTCTGTGATGGTTTAAAACCGCTCTGTGCATTTGGGTCTTAAATTGTGTTTTGTCATTTCCTCTGAATAGAAACGTCGCCACACATGACAACAGAAATTCTTCGGAGCAATATTTATGGACTCTGTTTTATGAAATTGTGTTTCATATTGGGCCGCCAGTTATTAGGTCGTCTTGGTCTTCGTCTAATAAGACTTCTTTAGTCGAATGTAAACATGAGTTTATGGTCTCTGTTGTTAGTTCAAGTTAAGTGAATGGTTGTTTCTGTCCTGTGATAGTCTGGTGACCAGTCCAAGGTGGACAATAATCCAATAGGATAAGCGGTTACAGATAATGGATGGATGGACAATGAACTATATAAGCAACAATTAAAGTTTGCAAAACAAACATAAAAAAATGAGTTTACCACTTTACAAGGCTTCATCAGGACTGTGTGTGGATGTGGTTTGATGCTGTTTTATTGACAGTGGTCTGGTGCTGTGGTCTACTTCATTATTTCTTGTTCCCTGGTGTTGACCGTTGACCCTGGAAAATATCCTGAAAGGTGTGAAACTGATTTGGAACCATAACCTTAACGTGGTGGAGAGGTTCGTGTGTCCCTTTGACCCTGAGGGCTGTGTTGTCTGGAGCCTGGCGCTCCTGGTATGTGGTATGCTCATTCAGTCTACATGTGTTTTGTAGACTTGGAGAAGATGTATGACCTGGTCCCCCTGGAGACACTGTGGGAGGTGCTGTGTGAGTACGGGTTCAGGGGTCACTTCTCAGGGCCATCCGATCTCTGTACTACCAAAACGAGAGCTGTGTTTGGGTTCTCGGCACTAAGTCAGTTACTGATGGGAGTTGGCCTCCGCCAGGGCTTCGCTTTGTCACCAATCCTGTTTGTGATATTCATGGTCAGATATTCGAGGCGTAGTCAGGGGGAGGAGGGTTTGCAGATCGGTGTGCTAAAGATCTCATCATTCGTTGCTTTTTGCCGATGATGTGGTCCTGATGGCATTATCGGTCTGTGATCTTCAGGACTCACTGGATCGATTTACAGTCGAGTATGAAGTGGCTGGGATGAGGATCAGCACCTCTGAATCTGAGGCCATGGTTCTCAGCAGGAAACTGATGGTTTGCTTACTCTGGGTAGGGAATGAGTCTTAACCCAAATGAAGTAGTTAAGGGTGAAGAGAAGGGCGGTATTGTAGTCACTTTAATGCACCGTTGAGACAGAAAGGGAGCTGACCCAGAAGGCAAAGTTCTCGATCTATCGATCAGTCTTCGTTTCTACCTATCTACCTATGGTTATGAGGGCCGGGTCATGACTGGAAGAACTAGATCCTGGGTACCAGCGGCCAACATAAGTTTTCTCAGGAGGGTGGCTTGCATCTCCCTTAGAGAGATGGTGAGAAGCTGCTGCTCCTTTGCATTGAAAGGAGCCAGTTGAGGTAGCTCGGGTATCTGGTAAGAATGCCTGCTGGCCGCCTCCCTAGGGAAGTGCTCCAGGCACAACCAGCTGGAAGCAGTTCCCAGAGAAGACCCAGGATTAGGTGGTGAGATTATATCTCCACACTGGCCTGGGAACGCCTCAGGATCCCCCTGTCAGAGCTGGTTAATATGGCCTGGGAAAGGGAAGTTGGTGGTCCCCTGCTCCCCCGCAACCCAACCACAGATAAGAGGTTGATGAGTGACTATTAGTGACTATATTTGTTAATTATGTGGAGAAAAATAAAACTCAATGACTGAATAAGCAGTTTAACCTTTTAATTTTCCTTTTATTTGTCAATAGTTAAACTTAGCAACATCTCACCTTAACTGAGTAGTGGCCTAAATGAGACCAGAGCTACGCACCATGAATGGAAATGTAGGAATAACCATCGACAGTAACACAGGAGAGAACAACAACATAGACTCAGAATGAAGACGAGAGGTAGACATATGATTGTACAACACGGTTAGGATGTCAGTCACTCGCTCTATTTCTATTCAGCAGACATGATACTATCTAAACTATTCTCTCAGTCATCAGTCAGCCCGTCAGTCACTGATTTGTTACCCTTCCAGTGAAAAATCTCCAGACCTTTGGGTCTACAGATGTGAAAGACTGTGTGCTAGTGAATATATGTGCAAGTTTACTCCACATTGATTTTTATTTAATTTAAGATGGAATTGTGTTAATCTGTGATATGCAAAGTCTTAAGGTCTTAATCTGCTGTTCTGATGTTGAGATATTTTATGTTTTCTAACTCATTCTAGTAGCCATAACATCACTCTCATGATGGTTTCTCCTCATTTTTCAGACACTTCCTTTAAAAAAAATGTCTTGACAAAACATCTTTCTCCTGTTATCCTCTTTATCTCTTTACTTGTCTTAAACTGGTGGAAAAAAGGCATGCTTTTAAGAAGGGATGGTGGTAAAGTGATGGGAAATGTGATTTCCAGGCATTAGCAGTACATGTGTATGGTTGGAGTAGCCGCGGGGAAAGGAGATGCTGTTGCTTTAGCTGCTGATTTCTTCCTGCTAAGGGCGAATAGAGGGGAGGCCCTAGGGGCACAAAGCCTCGGGAAATGTCTGAATATCTCTTAAGAGGCTGTTTCCCCCCAGCTGTAATGGAGTGTAGAACATAGAAAAACGGTGTATTTGTAACGTAAAGTTCACTTCATGATCACTTAACTGTGTAGATCAGGAGAGAGGCGGTGGGAGATACTGGGTTTGCACACTGTGCTTCATGTATAACTTTTAAGGCATGTTATGGCATCTGAAGTAACATTGTGAGTACATTATAATGATCATAATCACATGAAAATATGACACAAATATATTCATAGCTGCAGCTAGATTGATTAATTTTTCCATTCATATTTTGATTTAATATTTCACTTAATTGTTTGAAAAAAAAAATGACAGAATATATTACTGTTAGGGCTGTCAATCGATTAAAATATATAATTGGGATTAATCACAATTAAGCACACATTTTTGTTGCAGCAAATATGCTGCTTTATGCAAATGTATGTATATATTTATTATTGGAAATCAATTAACCACACAAAACAATGACAGATATTGTCCAGAAACCCTCACAGGTCCCGACTTTAGCATAAAAAAATATGCTCCAATCATAACATGGCAAACTGCAGCCCAACAGACAACAACAGCTGTCAGTGTGTCTTGACTGTGATTATCATAAAGTGGGCATGTCTGTAAAGGGGAGACTGGTGGGGACCCAGAGAACCCATTTACATTCACACATCTGGAGGTCAGAGGTCAAGGGACCCCTTTGAAAATGACAGTTTTTCCTCGTCAAAATGTCACATCAGACTTTGAAGTGTTGTTTTGCCTCCTTCGCTAAGCAAGTATGATGCGGTTGGTACACATTAGGTTTTGTAGTTTCATATAATGGCAGTATATTCTCTCTAGCTTAAAAACTTGGCCCGGTACAACCTCTGAAAGATAGATTGTGTTAAAGAAATTAGAGCTGTTAACGCAAATTTATTTTAACATGTTATCGCGTTAACTTTGACAGCAGTGATTATGAGTAAATAAAAAAGTGATATCCTTAAAGCAACAGTGTGGAAATGTTTGTATTTACAGAAATGGAATATAATATTCATATCTATGTTTTCATTAGCGTTTCACCTGAAACTAATAATTGTGTTTTTGTTATAGAATAAGCCCTTCATGCCTACACAGGGAGCGGATCCTCTTCATGGAGTCCACCATGTTGCTCCACCATGTTTCTACAGTAGCTCAGAATGGACAAACCAAACGCTTTCATGTGAAACATAAGCCACAGAGTGCAAAACTGTGGTACCGCCAGCCACCGGCTGACATCCGTTGCTGCCAAAGAAGTGTTATTACGGGAAGGATGGCCTCTAAGCGAGGCGAACGCCGTTGCCATGGTTATCCACTTAGTGGCTCACGTTACCACAGTCTTAGAAAGTGAGGAGTGAGCGGAGCAATCTGCAACCACACCACTAGATGCCACCAAATCCTGCACACTGTCCCTTTAAAGTCCTCATAATGACTTAGCAGCAGTTATTTTGCTTGATGACATTAGTTGACTGTTGTATATTGATTTTCCCCATATTGCCCACCCTTAAGTCCTCATTAATACAAGCCATACCTTTCATATGACACAGTAAAGTGATTCAATTTAAATACAAAAAATACTGCATATAGCAGCTTTAATTACTGGTGAATTGATAATGTTTAAAGGTGGCAGACTTCTCCTGAGGTCAAAGTTGGTCTTTTTTCCATCTACAAAGTTCATTAATTAAGTGCAAGTTTCTGATAAACACTTGTGCTGATGGCAGACGTTTTGCTTGTGCGTATGTTTTCTCTGTGGCCTCCGCCCAAGTCAATTCATTTAAAGACACCGACTAACTCCAATTGCATGGGACCCCTCCTTTGATACACTATTTTCCTTTCTTCGCCAGCCATCTTTGATTCCTGGGCTGATCCGCCTCCTCTTGCACACAGCTGCCTTCTCGCTTGTTGTTCTTGGCACCACATCCAAAAGTCCTCCAGCCTTTCTGCGGTCCCCTCAAAAAGGAGAGGGACATCAAAAGGCTTTTGCAGGGCTCTGTCGACATGAACATCGCTGAACCTTCCTTGTCTCTCAGACAGAGTGTAGTCGATGTATGCGAGGAGGGCTGAGTGGGGCGGTGGATGCCTTAGACCCCCTTTGGCTCTTTGTGTGTAAACGCAACAGAGGAGGCTAAGGGCCCTCTCCTTTTCCAACACAAAGAGCCCCAAGGTTAAAGCTCAGCCACTGATCCCCTTCCAGCAGCCACGTTCCTTCCTCATTCCCCTTCCTCGTGGCTCATTCTGTGCCATGCCATGCCATGCCACGCCGTGCTATTCCCTGCCATTTGTAGTCAGCCGACACAAACAGGTGCTGTTTGTCTGACCTTGGTTCGTTGTAGAGATTATACACTTAACAGCCTCCTCCCCTCTTGTTGATAAACACTGATCTCCTTTTCCTCTCCTCTCTCTCGACTCCTTTCTTCATTCTCATCTTTGCCACTGTCATTTTATAAAAGTCCATCTCATTTGCTTTTCTTGACAATTCAGCAAAACAACTAATTTTAAGGTAATGTGGTCAAATTTTTGCACTTTTTCCAATGAGGAGGTTAGCGGGAGGAACCATTAATTATTGTGAAGCCCAACAGGCAACAACAGCAGTCAGTGTGTCAGTGTGCTGACTGGACTATGACTTGATCCAAACTGCATGTGATTATCATTAAGTGGGCATGTCTGTAACTCGTGGGGACCCAGAGAACCCATTTTCATTCACATATCTCGACACATATCTCGGTCAGAGGTCAAGGGACCCCTTTGTAGATGACCATGCCAGATTTTGTGTTGGTGAAAACAAAATGCCACCTAGCGGTTTGAGGCAAAATACGCTAGGGTCATCTTCCCTCATACTTATGTCCAGTCGAGTCTTAGGTGGCAAAAAAAAAAAAAAAAAAACAGTAATGGGGCAATGGGTGTAAAACCAGACAATTAAATACATAACATTACATACATACCTGTTCTCAACTTGCTGTTATACTGCTCAGTTCCCCATTTGTATGTGCTGTCAATTTGGGTAGCCTTGAATACACAGACTGTGTCAACGCTAAAGACAGCAGAGGAGACTGTTGTGTGAAATACGCAGTCAGTCAGTATACTCGCAGTCTATATATGATAAGTCTGACTAATTTGAGTAGCTTGTAGTTTGCCCAGTTTCATCTTGTTGTCCTGCTGCTTTCATGGTTGGTAATCCTCTCAAAAAGATATTTGAGATCTTGAAAGCCCGCTCTTGACCGGTCTTCTCTTAAGTTAAGTTAGCCATGTTTTTCCTGGAGAATCACTCCATGTTAAACCTGATTATTTTAACAGAGGTTTTGTTTATAACAATATCCCACAGCTGGTGTGCCCAAAAGGCACTCTAATCCACATCTGTCATGGTGGCTGCAGTCTATGTCCTTTAAAAAGAAATGCTAACTTCTGCCACCTATGAGCAAATGACAACAGTACTTGGGAAATAGCTTCATCTAATGGCTATCCTCATTTGGGACGTTGGCTTCCATTTCTTTCTCCAAGGGCCCACAAGGGGACAGCGCTGTTTGCTGTGTAGGTGCGGCGCTGTCCAGAGGTAGATCAATCAATAGACCTCCCCCATTGTGCAATCCAGAGAGAGAGAGCTGCAAGCTGCAACAGCTGCTTCTACGTGCCTCCCTCTACAGAGAATCGGTCATAAATTCAAAAAATATTTATTATTGGACAATGCAACTTAGCGTATAGTTATTTAATCATTCACTCATTGTAGTTATTATACTTGAATAAACTGGAAATGCTCTGGTAAAGTATAAGCTGGACATGATATCTACGACCTGATATGCAGTTGTGGTGAGGCAGTTCTGACTGACAACAGGAGGGAAGAAAGAAATATCATTTGCTTGTGAAATGGCAGGTGATGTACAGACGCATGCTGCTGAAATGAGACCAGAAAGTCGCATTGTCAAGAAAACCTAATTTAGTAAACACACCGTGATCTCAACAGACATATTAGACTAATTCCCAATCTTGATTTTATATATTTCTTTATTAGAAAATATGTTAAATACACATCTTGAATACTGTAAATATGTCCCAAATTTAATCTGAGGTGCATCTCAGTGCTCTCATGCAGAAGCAGAGGTGACATCTTGGGTCCTGCTAATCAGAACAGTGGGCTGTTCACTGCATATGTCTGGTAACTGGGTGTAAATGTGTCTAGCTGTTGTGTTGTGGCCCTGCAACGCATCCCGTGTGATAATAGACCTGGCAGCAAACAGGGCAAGGAGGAGGGTGTCGCGTGGAGGGGTGGGTGGGGGGAGGAGGCGCCGACGGGGCACCGTGCGTGTGTGGCATATACATATTCACATGGGTGCATATACGTGTTTATATGCAAGTGCGTCCCTGTGTGTGTGACTGGGCTCGTCGGTTACCAGGGAAATGGATGTGTTGGCCTCATCAGAGAGTCTCCAGCTGGTGGAGAGGCTTCGGAAGCGGCGCCTTGGCAGCCGCCCGGTCAGGGGGGAGTTTGCATCTGTGCTGCCTTGGCACTGGACCGATTTTTGTGTGTGTGTGTGTGTGTGTGTGTGTGTGTGTGTGTGTGTGTGTGTGTGTGTGTGTGTGTGTGTGTGTGTGTGTGTGTGTGTGTGTGTGTGTGTGTGTGTGTGTGTGTGTGTGTGTGTGTGTTGAAGGATGAGGAGGCAGAGGGCCACCCCTTTTCACCTCTTAACAACCCCTCACCTTGTGCATACACACATACACACTTCTTTCTATACTTGTGAGGACCCTTATTGACATAAGGCCTACAACCCTAAAGTTGGGCATACAATGTACAATTTTAGCCCATTTCTGGCACAAATTTTGAGCCGCATTACAACATTTCGGCTTCGTTGGTCATCGTTTGCCATGCAGCATACAGGTCCGAGGACTCATTAACTCTGATGTTTTTTAGACATTTCAGCAGACAGGATGAGATTTTTTTTTCTTTTAATTTCTATTTTACGCGCACAGTTCATGGCTGACGATCGGCTTGTGAGCTTTGGCTTTACATCTCAAACAATCTACATTTGTAAAATCAAACAGTGTATACCCCTATAAATGCCCAACCGAACCCTTACCCTAACCTAAACCTAATTCTAGTCTTAAACTTGCAATAACTGTTTTCTTGTGGCCACTTGGGGGCAGAAGAAACAAGTTGTGAGCTCAGCACTGGTTTATCATCACCTTTTAAGTTGATACGGTGAACTTGTTAGCAAACTCTTTTCCTCTCCTACACTGAGAGTTTGACAGTTGAATAAGTTCGTTAAGAAATCAGCCTTTTCCTCCTTTTCAGAAAAACTCTTTATTAAAGGTGCTACTGATAACATTGACAGCATTCAGCCACTAGATGTCACCTTCTCCCTCCCACCTTCCACTGTATTCACTTTACAACAAATGGTTGCCAGATCATTGTACACCTGCATATTTTATGGTCGAGTGGAGTGGCTCAGACAGAGACAGTCATGTCAAAGTGATGAATCTTTTATGGAAGAGTAATGAAGTCATTTTGCAGAATGTAGCTTTACGGCTACATTGTGTGTCTCTGCATGTGGTGCCATTTTTCCACAGTAACTTGCACTTGATTATTGATGATACAGAGACTCCATGTGATACCAGCATTGTTATAGTATTGACTGTGCGTCTTGTTGGGAGTGAGAACTGAATGTCTTCCACAGAGATGAAACATTAATTTTAGACCCGCCAAATTGCTTAAAATGATTCCTGAACAATCATATCTCTATATATCTATCTATCGATCGATCTATATATCTATCTATCTATCTATCTATATGAAATGGCTGTCACCATCTTGATTTTGGGCCGTCGCCATCTTGGTATTATTTCTATTCTATTATCATATTCTACTGAAATAACCTGTGTTGATCAATAAAATATAAATGTATTAAGCATTTTTTAACATCTAAAATGGCAGCAGTAGCTGTTGTCAATGAAACACCGGAGTTTAGTCTTTTTGTTTCTATACTCTCAGTACGGAGAAAATGGACAGAAGCACAGTGACCTATGACTTAGTGGCTTGCAAGCGTGTTAGCTCACCATCTAAATCACTACTTCACCCAAAAACTAGGGCCAAATATTTTGCAAAAATGCACAGACTAATGTGACTGTGTCGTCACATAAATTAAATGTACGCTCTTATCGAGGAGACACGCCATCAAAGAAGTGTGGATTTCATTCTAATCTGATACAGATAGAAACAATGATGGATACAAAGAAACCTCTCTCTACACATTTCCTCTGTTACCTCTGTCTTTATCCCCTTTCCAGCCATATTTTCTCCCCCCTTCTCCCTCTACTCCTCCTCTCAATCTGGCCTCCCCCTCTATTTTTTCCACCTCATTTTTCTCCCCTTCGCTCCATTATTCACTCTTTCTATTCACCCTCATTTATCCTTCTTTCCCCTTTGTCTGCTGCTCTCTCCTTCTGCTCTTTTGAGTCTCCTCTCCTTGAAACTTCCCTTCTGTCCTCTATCTATCTATCTGTCTATCTATCTATCTGTCTGTCTGTCTGTCTGCATCGTCCACATGCTCCACTGTATTTATTTCAATTGAGTGTCTTATTCCTTGTTCATTCATCCCTGTCCCAGCTGTTTTCATCCGCCAGCGACTGTCGTTAATATGTTTTTCCACCACATGTGCTGTGGATTATAGAGCCTAATGACAGCGATGATAGCAGGAAGTCGCAGGATGAGTGTTTAGTCGGACTAGACAGCCGTAGTGGTTTGGACGGGCCACGTATCACAGACACCGACCGGGTGAAACACGAGCCACCAGGAAATGATCCTCAACACGATTGGCTGACCTCCGACCCGAAGCCGCTCTGCTTTGTTTCCGATGGCGGCCAAGTGTGAGGCGTGCGGTTGTTTGTGTATGTGTGATTGTTTTGGTGCGTCTATAAATATGTTGTCTTTGAAAATGGAGCTGACATTGCAGTAGAGGCAGGGACGGGGGGGTATGTTAGGAATTGTAAGTGGGGCGTACTAGAGACGTAGCTCAAGTGGCTGGAGTTAAGAAAAGGGCATCAAATAGGCAGGATGTCAGTTTTCCTCTAATCCCTATACACATACACACACACACACACACACACACACACACACACACACACACACACATCATATCATTATCCCCGTCCTCCACCCCTCCACTAAACACTCTCTCGGCCTGATCAGACATATTTCTGATTTTCAGTACATTCTTGGTGTACCCAGCTGTCTCTTTTTGTTTCATGTCTCTGTGGCCATGTGATAAAAAAGTGTGCACGTCATGATGATAGTCATCTGTGGAAAAGATGAAGGGGAAAGTGGCTGGATCGGGACCAAGAGCGACGACACACCCTGTCCCATCAGATCATCTCTCAGAGATCGCTAATGGAAAGATGGAGGGAATCACAGTCTTCACTCTTTCACCTACTTTTATCACATTTTCTCCTTTCCTCTCCTCATGTTTCTGCCTTTGATAACTTTCACAACAGTTCGGGCCTCAGGAAGTGTGTGTACATTTTCTCAGCGTGGCCGAGCTTCTTGGTGTCTCACACATGTTTCTCGGTCGAAATGCTTTTCATTGTTGCTGTTTTGTGAAAGGTACTTGCTGTCTAATGGCACCAAGAGCAGAACCACATATGTGCACTGTGCGCCGTCTGATATTAATACAAAGCACTCAAGACAGCTGGAACGAACCCTGTGCATTAGATCTGTTCGTCCACTTCTCATGTCATCGACTTTTTTAGAATTACTTGCAGCTTTTTAGACGTAGCTGTGAAGTAAGATAGGATAAGATAAGATAAGATGAACCTTTATTAATCCCCGGAGGGAAATTCGGGTACTGATAGAAGTAACAGTAGGCAAAATAAGACGTCCAAATGAGTAATTATGATTTAAGAAGCAATACTTTATGCAATTCTGTGTATTGTACTGTTGTGTATCTGTATTATATTCTCATACAACAGTTAATTTATCTTAAGAAAAAAAATATGCCTCCTTTTTTGTTCCTTATCCTATCAATGTCCAGAAACGTGAGTCAATTTTCACTCTCTGCATTCAGACAGTCTTTAAAGAATAAACGTCTTCACAGGAAGCAACTTACTTAAGTTTAGGAAAGAAAACTACTTAGGTAGGTTTAGATTTTTATTTGTTTACACATATAAAAAATGTATAGGTTGATATTCTAAACAACAAATTTAACGGAGAGGTGCAGAAACCTTTAGAGGGGCTTGATCAAGACACTCTCCAGTGCATACCTTAATCAATTTTAAAAGACAATGAATTATTAAAAAGGTTGTTGAAGAGAGAGAGCGAAGGGAAAAAAAAGAAAAACACACACTAGTAGACATCCATATACATAAACAGACAAAGTTGTGAAATGGAGTTAGGATTCATGGTTTTATATCATCAGTAAAAACTCATTATTAGTAAGCGGTTTATAGAGATAATCCATAAGGAAAACACTGTAGAGTTAAAAACAAACCTTTAACAGCTTTCTTAAATAGTTTTGGTCCCGATTTTAATGAGATGGCAGAGCGCTCCATATCACTGAACCTCGGTAAATTAAACCAAACTGTAACTGAGATGTTTGACACATCGAAGGTTTGAGGTTGAAGTTATTTTGACTCAAATAATTGTGCAATTGTTCATTATAGGAATACAGGTCATGGAAATATGAGGGAAGGGTCCTGTTCCAAGAGCACACAACACAAATAAAGCAATCTGAAGTTGGTTAACGATAAACAGAAAAGAAAAGATCAACTTGATTAGGATAAGGCAACAAAACTATTTAGTTAGGTTTAAACAAGACAAAGTCAGTTAGGTTTAGGCAAGAAAAAGAGGTTTAGGAAAAGATTGAATTGATTAGGATAAGGCAACAAAACTACTTAGGTTTAGGCAAGAAAAAGACCTAGTTAGCATTAGGAAAAGATTGATAGTTAGGATTTGGCAACAAAACTACTTGGTTAAGATTAGGCAAAGAAACTACTTAGTTAGGTTTAGGAAAAGATCAACTTTGTAAGGATTATGCAAGAATACTATGTTAGGTTTAGGTAAGAAAATGACTTAGGCTTAGAAAAAGATCAACTGGGTTAGGATTAAGCAGCAAAACTAAGTTTAGTCTAGAGAGTTTAGAGTAGAAAGTGACTTACAGGGTTTGACTTAGGAAAAGATTGTGAAAAATAACTCTGGAAGTGTCGTTAATTAAGTATGAAAGTTTCCTGAACAACCCACCCCGACCTCCTTACACGGCGTCCACTGCTCTTTATAGTTAGTAGATAGTGTATGAACAGCATGCTGTCAGCAAGGACCATCCACTGAGGTCCAACCCAGAATGTCCATATTGGACCCTTCTGTAAATTTTATGGTCAACGTAGAGATCTCCATGAGGATCGGTATCTGGGCCACTCTGGGCCTATTGTGATGGATCTGTATTGTCTGAAATAAAGCCAATCAAAATGCGACCCTTTCTTTACTGTGTTGTTTTGTCCATATCGGCCTGTTAGTGTTGCAGCTCTGCTCTCCTTTATGACAGCCAGCCTCTACAGTGCAGCGTTCACTGCATATGCAAGAGAAAATCAGACTATCAATGTGAAAAATGATTTGGTTGCACCGCTGATTGAGTCTGCTTCGACACCCAGGTTGGCAAAATATACGCATTCGCTAAGCTCTAATGCTAAATATTATTAGCAAAGAGCAGTGTACAAAACATTCACAGCTCCTCCTTTTCAGCTGTTTCTGACTGTCCCTTTAACCAGTTAAAATGACAAACATCAGCGGTGGTAGATCATATCAGCTGTCGCTAATTAATGTTAATTACACGAGTAACTTGATGACAGGCCAAAATTAAATCTGGCTGTTGACTTACCCGCATGTCAATTTCGGGAGTCACATTCACCCATTTAATCTTTCATTCATATCATATCAATAATTTCAGATAATAAACTTCATATTTTTGAACCAGTCGACCTCCAGTATTTGGATCAAGTAGCGCTTAAAAATAAGGTGTGTCAGATTTCAGACAGTGTTAGACAGACTATAAATGAACAACTGAATGAATAAATGAAATATGAAAACCTCTAAGTAGTTCAAATTAGAGAGGAGTGATAGTCCTACTGTCAGCCTAAAAGGAGATCAAACAGTCAACCAAATAAAATTTAACTACAGTTAAAATAATTATAATTCATCAGAATATAATAATATATCAGTAGATAATTTAAAATTTGGAAAAATTTTGTTCATAGTTAGCTTTCTTTTACAGTAAGGCACATACAGATCATACACTGTGTAGAAGACGACAGATGGTGCTTTCAAATCACATAGGTTGCGTTCAAGTGGTAAAGTCGTGAAGAACACTGCTGCTAAGCAACGGCAATATTAACGTTTCTGTCCTAGTCTAGAAGCCACAGAGGCTAACAATTTAGCAAGCTAGCTAAATGGATAACATAATGAGGAAAAATGCAAAGACATAATGGCAGAGAAGAAAGATGAGGTCGTTGGGAATATCAGCATTTTCCTCAAACATATAGAATTACCAAGAAAAATATGAGTAAAATTACAGTACACTGTACAATATTAACTTGTTATACACCAATAAGTGAACTTCCATGTGCTCCACCATTCTCACTAAGTCAACAAACACATCACAATTCGTGAAGGCTGAGCTTTTAGAAACTTTTCACTTATGAGGTTGTGAATGCGACATGAGGGAGGCGTTCATATGGACCCAACTCGTAAACACCAAGACTCACCGGGACATCACACACTGGTTTGTGAACTGCAGTTTTGAAACCTTGATTTCGACATTTTGACTGTCACCATCTTGGTTTTTGGCTGTGACCATCTTGGTTCTTTCAGAGGTGAAATGAGGGTGGAGCAATGTACAACCGAATGCTGAATAAGACATCTTTAGAAAGGGAAAGTGAAAGGGTTAAAGTTGTAAGACGAAAATACGGACAACTCCCAGACCGGACAACACGGTGGTAGCGACCTGTATATCACAAGGTAGCCATGCCCTAAATCATCCCCTGCTTTATGGTCAGTTTGACTCTAAATGGGACCATAATTTACTAAATGAACATCATGCTGTATTGAAATTAACTTGAAACTAGCGATTGAGACCATAAACTCATGTTTACAATGTTTACTGATGTAATAAATCAAGTGAAAAGTGGACTCGTTTTCTCATAGACATCTATACAAGCAAACTTCTTTTTGCAACCAGAGTCGTCGCCCCCTGCTGGCCATTAGACAGAATGCAAGTTGAAGGCACTAATGCATTGGCTTCACTTCTCAGAGCTGGAGGTTGCTGCCTGGTACAGATAAAGAAGAGGGCTGTGCAGCAGCTGTTAAAAATGAGTTCTATTAATGTTTACCCTTTACTGTCTATTGAGTATTGACCTTTTTGTCCAAGTTTTATTGAATTTGCTTCAAGGGATAAATTCAGATATTTTCACCCATGTGGGCCTCGGTTTCCTGCCTTCATGACAATTTAAAATTTCAATGCAGACTTCACTGCAGAGCTTTACGTGGCACCAAACCAGCCCTGCACATCTGTCCGTTAGACACTCACAGCTGATTGTGTTTTAGAGGATGAAGCCTCCAAATACAGAATTATTTGGGGCTTCATTTCCCATGGCACACCTTTTGGTGCTCACCCATCTAACAGGGAGCTTCTGTACTGTGCAGCACTCTGTTGTGTGTGTGTGTGTGTGTGTGTGTGTGTGTGTGTGTGTGTGTGTGTGTGTGTGTGTGTGTGTGTGTGTGTGTGTGTGTGTGTGTGTGTGTGTGTGTGTTGATTGGTCGGGGAGAGAATTTCTGGTGCTTCACTTCCATGTTCAACAGCATGTTTGCGTGTCTCAGCTCAGAGCGTCTCTCAGCCTAATCCGTCCTTATCTCCCAGTGCGACAACACAACAAGAGGATCTTTAAAGAAGACATTTCTCTTTTCCACAGTGCTGAGCTGCTCCACTGATACTGTTTTAGTGCTGACTGCTCGCGCATATGTGTGTGTGGGTGCTTTTCTCTTCTTACAGACTTGTTTCATTTGAGCACATACACGAGTGCCTTTTAATTCAGTGAGAACGAGTGTGTGTGTGTCTGAGCTCGTGCATGCCAGTGTGGATGTGAATGCTGTTGTCATTCCAAAGCTCCTCCAACATCAAACTCAGACTAAAGGTTGTCTGCACGTCTTGACATTAGATAAATGCCTGGTCTGGCTGTATACACAGCTGTACCAATTCTCCGATAGGTCTCTCTCTCTCTCTCTCGGCCTCCCGGCCTCTCTCTCTCTCCATCCGGGCTGATCTAATGACTCATAGGAATGCATCGAGCCGCTTGTCAGAGATCAATCATCTTCGTCAGGTCGTTCTACCGATTGTTTGAGTAGTGGGCCATTAGAGAGGAGCTGTTTGGAGGTGTTTTGTGAACCTAAGCGGCTCCAAAGGTCAGCTGGAGAGAGAGACAGGCAAAGAGTGAGAGAGAAATGTACAAAAAAAGTGTGTGTGTGTGTGTGTGTGTGTGTGTGTGTGGCAGCAGACAGGTGGAGGTATGGAGATAGAAAGACAGGCCTTGTCAGCCCTGTTGCGTGACTCCGCTGCCCTTTGTTAGTGTGAATCCTTAAACAGCTCACCACAAGTACAGAACCTGAGATTAATAATTCCCACGCACCGCCTGACATCCATCCCTGATCTGAAATATGCATGTCGGGGAGAAAAAGAAGAGAGACGAGGGGATGGGGAGGAGAGGGAGTGGAAGCGGGGAGACCAAAAAGGGCCCCGCTAGTGGGTGGCTGCCGAGCCTTTTGGAGGAGCGATGGATTCTGTTTTATGTGGTCTGTCAATAGCACCTAATGAGGGAACCCACCTGTGATTTGCGTCGTGCAATGAGAGAAACCCCTGGCCGTAAACTGCTAACACGAGGTGCCATCAACTTTTCAAAGGTCCTCCCTCCTGAAACCGCCACGTCTCCTCTTTTGAAATGAAGTTGTGAGATGGTGTAATTTAAAGTTGTTCAGTAACTGGATAGAAGATGATTCCTTTTTCTTCATTTTGAAAGAGATTCGGTGTGTATGATTGTGTCGGTGTGTGTGTGTGTGTTTGTCTCTGTGTGTGTGACATCGTCTGTCCTTTGAAAGGAAAAAAAAAAAACGGACTGGGATTTCAGCAGAAACAACAATTGATGATTAAAAGGTTTTATTGCCAAGCTGTCTGCAGAGTTACAATCATAATGCTGAGGTCATTTGAACAGCCTGAAACTTTGCTGCTCTCCCATGTGTGGCTGCAGGAAGTAAAACGCTGTGGCATCTCATTTTAAAACAGAAGAGGTGAGCAGAGTTGACACCAGATATGAAACTGAAATTTTCTGTCGAGGTTTGGCTTTTTAAACCTGCTGTTTTACAGTAATCTGACCGCCGCGGTTGAAGTTATGTTTATAAATGGGAGCTGATTTAAGGCGGTTGCATCTTGCCAGTAATTGGCGGTGTGGTGAGGACCTCTGTTGCAGACTCGTCTCCTATCAGAAAACACTTCATAGGAAAAAGCTGAATTAAAATCAGCTGTTTAGCAGATAATGTAAAGGCAGGTTTCTGTTGAGGATATGAACGTGATGAAGAGCTTCAAGTTTCAAATGCAAAAGGGGAGACGGAGAGAGGGAGTAAAAGAAAATGCCAGTGAAGTTTCCTGCCGCACAAAACTGCACTGCATGCCGCGAAGGCCCGAAACTCATCATTTTTGTGGAATACGATAAACAAAGGACATGATAAATACACAGCCGGGCAATTATCTTATTTCCTTTGGCTGCTAGTTTATATTCTTAATGCTACTTTAATCTACTTTTTTTGTTTGTTTATTCATTTCCCCCCTTGTTTTTCATTTTTTGGTTGTTCCTTCCCAGTTCTCACAAAGGGGGAGAGAAAAAGTGGGGCGCTCACTTTGCAATTACCACTCAACCCCAGACTACTTCTTTATAAGGCACTGAATTATTTTGTTTTAAAAACAAACAAACAAAAAAGCGACTTTCAACCGGGAAGAATATTTAATTGTTTTTTGATTACTTAGGAATGGGCCATGGGAATAGGCCTTTGTAAATATTTAAACAGATTCAGCATGATGCCATATTTCCATTCTGCCATTAATGTTTTTAAATGATTGTTATTGTCATCTGGGTTTGACATTCACAGTGAAAATTATTTACTAAAAATATAGAGGGGAAAAAAAAAGAGTAGAAATTGTTTTTTTTTTTTTTTTCTGTGTCAGTTGAGGCGAGGGCAGTGAAATGAGATACAGGAGTGAAGCAGCACAACGCGAGTTTACAGCAGCTCCACACGGCTTCATGTTGGGTCCTGCACTTCCACCGCTCACCAACGGGTGGCAGCAGCGAGCAGGCAGCCCCAACACAGAGCTGCCACTCAGTGATTATAATTTATGATCCATTTCTATTATAGGTGGGGTGTACAGAGACAGTTACAGTAATAATTATCTGGACTGAAGTGTTTCCAAGGCAACCAACATAACCCCCCACCCTCTTTACACGGAGCGAGGGAATGTGTGTGTGTGTGTGTGTGTGTGTGTGTGTGTGTGTGTGTATTGCTTGACATGGTGAAATGAGGGAGGCATGGGGCCTTGCTATTGAGCTTAGCATCGCTCTTAGCCCCACACACACACACACACACACACACACATACACAGTGACTTTGCATCGCCTGAATCATTGACTTTTAGTTTTGAGTTAAGAACCAGCTTGTTTAAGATCACAGAGCAGTTTGTATTCTGCTTTGATTCGTCAGTAAATTAATTATGCCACCAGGAACAAAGACATGAAAATACAAGTGAGCAACATTTGAATTCTTATCGAATAGATCTGAAGTGCGATTTGAGAACAACAGTATCTCAAGATACTCAATGTCACCTTTTCATTTCAATATTTTGCCGTCATTAAATCCAGCCTGTACTCCTTGAAGGATAAATCCTAGTGTATTTTCTTGTGTAAAGGTCTATGCCTGATTAAATAAAGGATTATGTTATTTCCTTAACAGCGCCTGAGGAACTTCCATTCGACTCTCCATCTCTCTTAAATATATACTTTGATTCCCTTGAAAGTGTCACACGCAATTACTAATTACAATACTACTGCTAAACGCAGGGAAGTAAGTAGAGGACACAATGATAATGTGTTATAATTCTATTTCAATGAACACAGGCAGAGCCCTGTAACAGGGATCTATGGGTTTAACCTTCACCCTTGTGCATACCGTGCATGGAAAATTTGCATAATGTAAGCTCCGTCAGCCAAAGCAGAATAAACTGTTAATATGAGTCCTGTAAAAGGGGCCGTTTAGCGACCGCTGCATCCATTTAAGTTCAGCATGGTGTAACAGGTCAGTGTGGAGTTAGAGGGCTCCGTCTGTTCATAATACAATAATAAAGCTTTTTAGATGGGGAATACCCAACATTGCTGCTTCATCTGTTAAAGTGATGGCTTTTTGTCATTCAGAAAAAGGTGAATAACCTTAATGTTCCTTACAGCTACAGGCGCAGTTTGTGTTGGTTCACTCAACCCCATAGTGGCCGTAGCCAAAAATGCATGACGGTTTATCTATATATATTTTTATTAACACATATCTAATCAGAGATGCTAATTTAGAGTTGTTTTTTTTTTTAAATTTATTTCTAACTGACATTAAACGCATACGAACTTGGTGTGCAAAAGCCATAACAGACTTGTCCACAAAGTGGACGTTACATTTTTCTACTCTTCCCGTTTGGAGCACTGCTGTTGAACTTGTCTGTATGGGACGGTCGCACGGTAAATTCACGTTACTCTGGATACTACAACCTCAAAAGTGGGCCTAGCTCACCAAAGCTAAGACTGTTAAATCGTATTCTGAACTTTCAATGCACTTTCAAGAGCTGTTCGCTTCCAGTTTAAAAGGCGGCCGCTATGAAATGAGCCGCTGACAGTCACAGTAACGTTTGGAACAGACTGCCCTCTCATCAGTATTGTAAAGGAGATTTACCTCATGTTTACAAGTGGCTGTAGGGGATACTACTAATTATGATGAGGACAGTTTGGCTAAACTGCTGCCTACATGCCTGGGTGCTGCTGCTTTTAGTCGCTGGGATAGCCCATCTGATGCAACGACATCTGACTAAAAGACAGTGAAGAAAAACTTAAAGCTCTTTCTACACAGGCTGCTTATCATTACAAGGTTATGTCAATGCACACGCTCTCCAGTGTTTGCTGCTGAAAATAGCCAACTAGTGGAAGAAGCTTTTCCCACATATGGACGAAACGCTAAAAATGGAGAAAAATTTAGATTGCTGGAATGGAGCCATGTGTTCAGCTGTGCTGTCATGAACAAGGTGTAAAAACACTGGATTCCTCACCACAGTTTGCACTGCACATTGAGACCACCATACTAGTAGAGCAGTGTTTATCTCAGGCACCTCTCACCTGCTGTCTCTCCCTTACACCCACATCATTTCCTGTGTCCGCTCTGCCACCTCAGACTACAGATATCTCAACCCTAAGTAACATCATCGACTGCGGGTCCTCACCCAGAAAAAAATATTTTATTTCCTGCATTGTGGTGACTTTTAAAAACTTAAAATAGCAAAAATAATAAGTACACTACAACATATATGTTTTAATCTTACTTTCAATTCTTGAATTTGTGTGAATCCCCGTCATAAACTAATTAATTCAATTTTGGCCAAAAAAATAACTAGATAACTATTTAATATAGGAGCTTCAGATTTGGTATGATGGTTGGCAATATGGTCTTATTGCAGTTTCACAGTGTGGTCTAGTTGTGCCTTTCTGAGGTTAGATTTCCAGGGTGGTCCTATAATGTTTTTTTTTTTTTTTTTTTTTTAATTTTATCTCAAAAGTGATTATTTTCAACTTCTATTCCATTTCCGGAGCAGAACTTAGTAGCTATTTCACTGAAGAACCTCGTGATGGTTGACACTGTGGGGGTACAGTATGTGCACCATGCTCACTTCTACCTTGTATTCATCAGTTTTCATTCATTCATTCCTTCCTTCATTTTTTGCCTGTTCTTGAGATTCTCTTAATTTCTCTCTCTGTCTCACTCATTGAAGGTACTTCAGACGCAACGTGACAATGGTACCGCTGAAACTCTGAAACCTGTTATTTCTAAAGGACTGCGCTACACCATGACGGCGCTTCACTCCGTTGAGCAAAGTCCGACTTTGTGCGCTGCACGTTGTGATGTGCGGTGAGCTCAGCGGCGAGCGCAACTCAAACCACATTGTGTCGGGAGGTCACGAGCAGCTCTTTTCTGCCAGGAAACAACATTTGCCGTAGCTCGATTGTGGACTGTGGTAGAAACAGTAAAGATTATACACACCGTACAGCGCCAGAAACAGGCTGTGATAACGTAAAGCAAAAAAAGGTTTGAAAATTTGTTTGAGAAATATGGGAAAATTGTGATGTCAAGAGAAAACCTGGAGAGAGAAATGAAACATGTGAGTCTCCCAGGAAAATTGGGAGGGTTGGGAAGTATGATGGGGTGTCTCCCTTTTGGTATCGCCATGTGAGCCAGGTCATAACAATTAAATTATTAAAACTCATTAAGACAACCAAAACACAACTGTTGCTCTTATTAACACATCAGATATGTAATAAGCCACCTTCTATAATATAAAACTTTCAAATGTAATAAAATCCAAGTGGATAAAATTATGGCCCTTTACCTACAGCTCCATTGCATGTCTGAGAGTTTCTGTAGCTCAAGGATGGTCTGACTTCTGGATTCATGGCTTGCTGTGTTTTTACAAATACTGCATGGTGTTTTGGAGAGTTGGTGATGAAGGCGTAGTTTTAAGTGCATGCTTGACTTTGAATTTTCAACTAAAACAAGATACAAGCAATGTGCATATCAAAGGACGTTTGGTGCTTTTTCATTTTTCATTTGGATTCTGGCTGAGGGCCTTTTTATTATGACCCTGGCCATGGATGCCATCTACTTTCAGATAGTTTTCTTTCATTACATCCATCACGGCACATTCTCCTTCTTAGGTTGTCAAATGCCAAATACTGCTTTGTCACGGCTATCATCGATCCATCGATATCGCCACACATTTCACCCTTTAGCACCGACTGTTCCATTAAATACAATGTAAACCCATCCACGGCAACAGTGAACGGTAAAAAGTGCACCAAGAGTGTGGTGATGTAGTTTAAAAAGTCACACACTGGGTGGGCCGGTTAGAGGGTGGATGGGTCCAACAAACACAAGGCTTTCATCCAGAAGAGCCGTTTGTGTCTCAAGTTCACAAATTTCTGTCATTTTCACTGTACGAACAGCAGTTTTAAGCCAAACCATGTAGTTTCTTAAACCCGACTATGGTGAGTTTGTTGCCTAATCCTAAAGTGACGCCAAAGGTGACTACAGTGGTTCTGATGCAGAAAATAAAGTGATGCCAAGTGGCGGTATGTGACGAGAATGTGTTGTTCATCACTAAGTTGTCAATCTCCTCCCCCTGTTGTTCTGTACGTTAAGTCAAGGCGATAATGGCCGTGTGATGAGCGCATGGCAGCTGCATTACCTGTTGTTTTTTATTTCGGCATCCATTTTAACAGGTTAGAGCTGCCACACTGCCTGCATGGGACACATGGATGTGTCAGCTGCATCTGTTGAGATTCAAGGTCTTGCCTATTTTTGAAGCGCGGTTTACAGCAGCAAGAGACAGTGGAAGTGATCGTTTGACTGTATATTGGCATCATATCGGCATTATTACTACAGTTTCAAAGTCTAAACGTGCAGAAAATGTCACAGACAGTGAAGGAGACCTTCTGACTGTACAGTATATATTGACATCATACCAGCAATACAACTACAATGTTGATTTTTATATCTGTAGAAAATGTCGCAGACTCCTTCATTTGTTAACACAAGGCTTTTATTCTGAAACTTTTGCAGGACCTTGTTGTTGTAACATTCATTGCAGGGCTCCATGAATGAATAGTGTACGGGATTTTAATTGTGGATTATTACTGTTATTTACAAATGACCACACGTTTCTTGACCTTTCTGTCTAAAATAAAAATAAATGACATTTATTATGAAATGAAATGGCCATTATAAAAGTCAAACTCTTTGTAGAAAGAGCAGCAGCAGCAGAAACGCAGCTGGTGTGAACAAGGGATGCGTGAATCACGCAGCCGGTCTGGTTTACACGGCTGGATGATGAACTCCTTTTTAGCCAAGCACACGTTTTTCTCTACAGTATGACCTGTTTCACATAAGTAGCCAAAGCTTTTATCAAGTCATTTTGAGTTCTATTAGAATGGAGAGACACCTATTTCTTTAAGTGAAAGACTTGCTTTCCCTTAATTGCATTGAGACGAAACTTGCGGACACTGTCATATTAGCTTAGCAATTTCCAGCAGCTCTAGGAAGTTTCCTCTGTTTGAACTTGAGAGGCTTTCATCCCTTGCTTTGCGAAGTATGTAATGTCAATTAAACGAGACATAATCTCGCCTTTCTTTGTCGTTGGCAATTTACATGTCATGGTCAGTCTTTTCAAAGGCAGTGTTTGTCTCTCTGTTATAGATATTTCACCTGATCATGTTAAACACACATGCTGATTTCCTCCTAGTCCTGTGCTTATGCATTTCGTCATTCAGAAACAGTCAGCAGCTGTAGCATCATTCACCAGGGGTGATGTTCATACCAGTGCGCCTGAAACAATGGCGTACCGGTTTGGGGGGAAATGAATAATTGGTCGACAAAGTCCAGTAGAACTTGAACATTTAATAAAGACCTCATTGCGTTTGATGATTTGATTTGACTCTAGAGGCAAACTGAAGCTCCTTCTCCTGAATGAAATGTTTTATAGCCTTCCTCCATTTTTGTCTCCAAATCTTCACTGTCTCTCTGATTGGCCTCTTCCTACCTCAGTATTTTCCCTTTATATCACTGTATGCAACTTTTCTGTTGCTTTCCTTCTCTTCTTTTGAAGAGCCGTTAACTTGTATTGTGGGTTTGTCTTGTCATCACACTAACGACTGCCCCACTTGAGTTAAATTAACATTCAATATACAAAGTGTGTCCAGTTATGTCCAATTTAATTGTGATCAATGCTGTTAAATGTACATCTTGTCCATAACTTCATACCTGCTTCT
Organism: Pterois miles; assembly: GCA_947000775.1. Classification (NCBI taxonomy): domain Eukaryota; kingdom Metazoa; phylum Chordata; class Actinopteri; order Perciformes; family Scorpaenidae; genus Pterois; species Pterois miles. The sequence goes on along the minus strand of CAMQGK010000038.1, from coordinate 2,439,969 downwards.
AACTTTAATAACAGACATGTTAACGCAAATTTGTTTTAACATAAAAATTTCTTTAGTGCATTAACACAACTTGCTATAGGCATCATATGAAACAAAAAGCCCAAAGGAATCCATTGGCACTAACCATGTCTTACTAGCTAGTATGGAAGGTAAATGTCACTCGTAACTTAAGCAAAATTTTGGAGATGAAAAACGGTCATTTTGCAAGGGGTCCCTTGACCTCTGACCTCCAGATATGTGAATGTAAATGGGTTCTCTGGGTCCCCACCAGTCTCCCCTCACAGACATGTCCACTTTATGATAATCACAGTCAGTTTGGATAAAGTCATAGTCAAGTCAGCACTCTGACACACTGACAGCTGTTTGCCTGTTGCTTCGGTCTGCCATGTTATGATCTGAGAGTATTTTTTTATGCTAAATGCAGTAGCTGTACTGGTTTCTGGACATTCTGGATCTGTCATTGTTTTGTTTTGTTTTGTTAACTGATTTCCAATAACAAATATACATATGTCTGCATAAAGCAGCATATTTGCTCACTCCCATGTTGATAAGAGTATTAAATACTTGACAAATCTCCCATTAAGGTGCATTTTGAACAGATAAAAAGATGTGCAATTAATTTGCAGTTCATCATGATTAACTATTTTAATCAACTGACGACTCTAAAAGGTGTATACATACAGAACTGGATATTAGATATAGATTACTATAGCTACGTCCCTCTGCAGCCTCACTCAGCTTTTTCTTTTGTGTCTCTGTGACCTCTTTGAAGGAGGCATTGCTGCTCTACTGTGCAACACTCAATATGAACATTATTTCATTTTACAAAACCACCAACTGGCTTCAAGGTAAATATCAAATAACAGCAATCTGGAAAAATTCTAAATGTCTTTATTAGAAGAAAAGCAGTAGAAACAGAATAAAAAATATTACATCTAAAGCTGACACTATCAAGGATGTGATTAATGAAATATAACTGTTGTATAGAGCAGTGATACTGGATATACCTTCCAGATATGCAATTGTATAGAAAGGATGTTATTTTAATGTCATTTATTGTCATATGTCTTCATTATCAATATCTCATAGGACGTGGACGGGGGTGGGGCTTTCTTTGAGGGACCCAGTTCTCCAGACACTGAATATAGCCAGTAATATTATGTACAAACCATAGACTGCATTAAATATGGACGTAGTCTTAGTGACGTCACCCACAGGTTTCTATGAAGAGCTGTTGTGAAGTGGGTGGCTCTGGTCGTTGCCATCTTGGCAGTGTTAGCAGACACAACCTAAGTCATGGCATTTCTGCATTAACTTTATTTCTCAGCGCCAAATGCTGCCACTTGTTTTAAACACAGTAATGGACATTGTCAAACATATGCGTACTAGTTGATAGTTTACTATTTTATTTCAACTTGAGCTCACTCCCAACTATTCAGCAGCCTAATGACAGTCGGATCGGGTAACCATGTCTGAGATATACATTTATAAAGCATTGAGAAGACACCAATTTTTTAAATAATCCATGCAGTGAAAATATACTCCAAAATAAGAGGAAAGCTTGCTGTTTTTATTAAATCAAATGATGAGGTAAAGCTGGAAGACAAGAACACTACAAAATAAGATTAAGCTGGAGATAAAAACATGATGGATCAGAGTTGTATTTTTAGCTCTAAGCAAGAACATTTTATTTTGTACAGCCAGTATATACTTATTATACATGTTTCCTCTCAGTGTGAGGAGATATAATGTCTGAGCAGGATGCTAATCATTATGCATAGGCCTGGCCAGCTTATTGTATATGTGGGTGTAGGGCTGAGCAGGGCTGGGCAGGCCCCTGAGCAGATTGTGTGGTAACTGGTAGTGGCTGGCATTAGCAGTGCCAGCAGGGGTGAATTAGAAACAGGATCAGTGGCACGGCTTGGCCTCGGGCAATGCAGGGTTAATGCCGCCTGGCCAGACCCTCTCATTCCGCCTCCGTCGTTCTCTTACATCAACACACACATGTACACACACTTTTGTCTCCTTCTCTCTCACACTCGGCCCCCCCGGCCCCCATCCCCCAAGTGTGTGTTACTGATGGAGGCTCTTGGCTGATGTGTCACCAGCGGGTATGCAGATGGATGCAAGTCAACCCGATGAGAATACGCTGGCACTCATAAACACACACAAACCCGTGCAAAAGCATGCACACACACACACACACACACACACACACACATACGAATGTATACAATAACACCTGTACATGTGCAAAACAGGCGTTTGCACAAACACACATGCATGTAAACAAACATGTACACATCAAGATGTAGTGAAATGATGTTTTGTGGTTTGACCAGCATTGGGTTTTTAGAGGACTGGTCCTTATATGGATGACTGCAAGTAGCTGCTAAGTATTATTAGATATATCATTGTACAAATTATTATTTCAAATTATGGAAATTGAACAACCTTATGCATATAAATGAGTAGCATCTTCAGTGTTCAGTAGCAATGTCATTTCCAGTCAGGTTGTGTATTAATACGTCATCACTTGGGATCTTGCCGTCAATCTCTTGGCGCCTCACGATTTGATTCCAATTCAGAGGTCTATCATGTGATTATAAAACTATTATCGATGCATCAGATTTTTTTTTAATCTCTATACATGATTTATTTTTTTCTCAGTCTATTACTTTTAAGACATATGGCATTTTTGTAATGATCCATAATTTCATAACAAATTGCGGCTCTTGTCCAGGTCCCTTTTCCCTTCAACTTCATAGAAGACAAAATGCTTCTATACTTTAGCTTTTAAGCCAGGAGGTGCTGTTCAGATTGTATCCATATACACTCAAGAAGTAGCCAAGCTTAAAACGTAAAAATGCTGCACATTTACATGTGTTATGTTTCACCATCCAACTGGTTCAGCTATAAGGAACGTATAGCTCTGTCTTACACAATTGTTAAAGGCAATCATAATGTTAAGATACATACCAGCAACATTACTACAGTTTCAATGTCTATCTGTAGAATATGTCATGGACAAGGTTAAATCAACACTTCCTGCTTTCATTTCAAAATAAAACCCCTTGAGTATTTTTTTTTCTGTGGACAGAATTCGTTCAGTTGTTAATATGAAGCTTTTATTCTGAAATATGTGTAGGACAGTGTTGTAGAACATCAGTGACTTGCACGACTCCATGAATGAGTAAAGAACAGGGTTTTAATTGTGGATTACCACTGTTATTTAAAAATGAGCATCTTTTTTAACCTTTTTCTGTCTAAAATACAGTAAATACAGATGACATTTATAATGAAATGAAGTTGCCATTAAGAGCGGCAAACTCAGTGTAGAAAGAAAGGGCTGGCAGCAGCAGAAACGCTGCTGATGTGGACGCTCCTCACGCTGCAGATCAGCGAGGCAGCCGCCACATGACTGTGAGAATCTTATTTTTCCCTTCCCCTACTTAACATCCACTGACTGATACACATTACAATTTTTCACAGTGAAAATATTCACTAAAATGTTTCTACGTCAATGCTTTTCTGTAAGTCACGACTGTAAGCTATGACCGCAGGATTAAATTGGCTAAATGTGCTCTGATGGAACGTAAAAACAATGTTAGTTTGTGTGCTTTTCCTTCCAGAATAAAACTTTTAGCAATGAAAAATTTGATATCAGATACCTGACATCTGCATGGCTTACACTGAACAGTAAACTGAGTCGCATATGCAGTTTCTGGTATACAAAAATCCAAAATGGCTGCCGCAGGATCTGGTATTTCTCTGCCTCTACTCTTTCGTTCCTTGTTCTACCCTCTCCCTCTCTTTGCCTCCGTCCTTTCCTTCATTTCTCTCTCTAGGTGTTCGTATGTTTTGTTTGTTTGTTGCGGTGTGGTGCCTTTAAGAGAGCAGTGTGCCAGCTACTCCGGGCCTAATGTCATTACTCTGTACAAACTTGGTGTGACAGAGGCAGGAGGCGCCCACAGATTGATGACATTTTATTGTTATTGCAGTGCCACTATTAACTGTTCACCACTCCTGCTTCTGCTGCTGAGGGCTCCTACCTAGTGAGAGAGAGAGAAAACACAAAACAGCAAATTGAACACATCACCGGTGTGATACAGAGAAAAATGATTAATTTAAAAATAAAATTGCTATTTTGATGTTATATTTTCTGTTATGCATTTTCAAACTATAATATTACAACCCTCTGCAAAGATGTGGCGTATACTACAGCGCATGGAGATAAAGATATGTTTAGTCTGTGCACAAGGCTGGCTTTATAAATGTGTTGTTTTAAAAGCATGGTGGTCAGAATTGCAGCTGATGATGCGGTTCAAATGGTACACTGTGTGCCATTAAAATGCAGCGACATAATTGTGTCTAATGCATAGGCTGTTGTGTGATTGACAGAGATAGATGAATAGGCTTAGCACTGTAAGTTGGTTTGGAATATGAGTTACAAGAATAATGAAAGCAGCCAAAGAGTCATTTACTTTGAGTTACTGGTCGCAAAATGGTTCATATCAGTTTTTCATTGCAACCACGTATTTGATTTCCTAAAAATATCTGACTGCAGGTCTCTCAACAGAGACCTACGATTGATACTGTGTATATCTACCCATCTATGATCCACTTGTCTATCCATCCCTTCTTCCATCCATTCTTGATATCACTTAGACAGGCCAGGGGCATCTAACACTTTCCCAACCTGACTACACGTTGACCCCCTTCATGTAATTACACAGGGGTTAATTCCCACTCGGTGGATCAGCACAGAAGGATGGGATGAGAAGGAGGAAGAGTAGCTGCTAAGAAATAAAGAGGAGGAAGTCAATGAGAGAAACACAGACATGATAATGCAGCGTATGCCGGGTATCATTTAAAAAATTACAATGCCAGCACCCTTAAAGTGGCAACGATACCAATAGAGTACTTCATCCGATACCCATCATTTGAATGAATGGAAGCTGCATGTGTCCCACCAGCCCAGCAGCACAGCAGTTCATGAAATAGTCACAAAATTGAATGCATTGATTCGTGTACATGGATACCGATATCGCTTTTTTTTCGTGACGGTCAGAACAAAGTTAGTTTGTATGTAATCCACATAACTGCAAACCAGGAAGTGTAAAGAGCAATAGACAGGACTTTAGCCCAGGAAACCTGTTTGTTTCCCATGTGAAATCAGAAGTCACAGTCTAAACAAGTCAATCTTTTCCTAAACCCAAGTAGTTTTGTCGCCCAACAGTCAACCAGTTGATCTTTTCCTAAAATAACTATGTAGTTTTGTTGCCTAAACTAACCAAGTTGATTTTTTTTTTCCTAAACCTATCCAAGCAGTTCTGTTGCCTAAGCCTAACAAGTTGATCTTTTCTAACTAACTAACTAAGTAGTTTTGTCACCTAAGCTTACCCAAGCTGAAATTTTCCTAAGCCTAACTAAGTCGTTTTGTTGCCTATGCCTAACCAAGTTGATCTTTTCCTAAACCTTAGTATGTAGTTTTGTCCCCTAAGCCTAACTATGTAGTTCTATAAGGAAGACTTCGTGACCAGAAATTGACACATGCATCACATGTTGTTGGACATTCATAGGAAAACATACAAAAAACAGATTTTTCTTTCATGACGCTCAGAGCGACTTTCAACAATATGTCTCTACGTACACACGACTATTTTACAACCTGGCGTCAGACTGTGTTGGTCCCACTGTCTAGTTAATCGCTGCCGCACTGCAGCCTTTTTTTCACCCTTCCCCACCTCACGCCTCACTCCATGTGTTTTATCTTATTAAGACTGACAATTGTAGCGCCGTGCAGACCAAAGAACCAAATTTTAAACTGGTTGAAACAGAGTGCGTGCGTGCTTGCTGGCGTCTGACTTTTGGCAGTTTCTGTAGAAAAAGTATGTGAAGTCGCAGTCTTAATTAATAATGCTCAGGGTCTATTGTTTCCTCTTGAGCTCTTCAAGACCACCGGAGGAATAAAAAAAAAAAAAAGAAATACATGTTAGGTTCAGTAAAGAGCAACATCATCTGCTGTCTGAAGAATTTGATCTCTCCATGCAACCTTTGTAACATTGCATGACAAATGAACCCCTGATATTACTAAAATGATTATATCTAACAGTGCGGGTGTCTTAACACATGCATTAGAGGAATGCTAATGAGACACAACACTCCACACTAAGATGGCAGCGAATGCTCCAAATATGTTAACTTCCCAGCTCCCTTCAGAGTGCACCTGCCATGTTCCAACGTTGTGCCTCCCCTCGTTGATTGGCTGAGTGGCATTGTTGCCTTGGCATCTGGTTGCTACGGCCACCCGCAGCCTGGCACTGATCCACCGCTCTGATCGGGATTGGCACTCGATGATGACATCATCATTGCCCATCAGTCAGCCCTGCTGTTACAATGAGTGTCCCTCTGTATGCCACTCTTTCAGCCAAGCAGTGGGGGTTGCAGGCACTGGTATAGCAGTAAATAAAAAAGGTGAGCAAATGATGACCTCCATGTAAATAACAACAAAAAACAACCCATTTTAACTATTCTAACACAAATCTTTCAGACCTGAGTTCCCTCGTTTCCTCTAATGAGATTTTGTTTTTTCTTTTTTTTTTTGTTTCATTCTCTTCATCCATGTAACATTTAGGATTAATCTACATGTAGAGGCCTCAGGATTGCTGTTTACCATCATAAAGCAAATAACACCATTTGTTTTTTGATTTATAGTTTCATTTTAAAACAAATAAACTAATAAATATTGTCTTGCGTGACACCTATCCTGAATTTTCTCATGAATATTAACTGAAACAAAATCTTTTATCTATTCTTAAGTCTTAACAGCTGCAGAAGGACCACGTTGACCCCAAAGGTTTGTGTAACCTTTCACCTCAGACTGGACTCGGTACATTTCCCTACCTATTTTCTTTGCTGGACAGATATTAAAATCACTTTTGGCTAACAATTTAAGGGCTGATTTCAGGCAACAAAATAGCTTCTATCCAAAGTTAATTTGCTATGCTCAGCATTACTGTGAACCTCCATCTGACATGCTCATTGTGGTCTTCTGCCATGCACATGACCTGCATTATATCTCTTTACCGCTGACAAAGCTTTGTCTTTACATATTTATCTGTAGTATTATTGCCACTATGTCCCTGCATTGTTATTACTTAATATTGGTTGTATTTTCTTCAAATAATCTATATCTGTCCTGTTCTTATCTCCAGTATATTCTTCTCTGTGCTGCTGCAACAACCCAATTTCCTCACAGGGATCATTAAAGTCTGATCTTATCTAATCAAATTTTTGTTTATTTGCTGTGGAAAATGTGAAAGTTTTGTAGAAGCTCAGAGCAGCGCTGTGCACCGCTCAGAGAAATTAGTGGCCAGTTTCCATTCATTCTGCCGTCTCTAGATAATACTGTCCTGTCCACTTGTTCCTGTCAACGGAGATTTGGTGAGTGAATAACTGTCAGGTGGGTTATTCTACATGGAGCTTGTATAAATGACGCCGAAAAGTTACCAAGTTTGTAATTGCGGTTTATGAGTGGCATTCAGAGCGGAGGGAGACAGACGGACAAAGAGGGAAAGCCTGAGACAAAGTGAGGTGTAGGCCAGGGACAGACTTGATGGGATTTTAGAAATCTATGAGGCTGATGATGAATGTCTGAAATAGGTTTGTCTGCCCATTGAAAAGCCATTTGTTTTCATTAGCTCCCAATGCTAGGGTAAGTCTGCGGTGAGGGAAGAGGGTGGGTGGCTGAAGCTTGTGCTGAGGATGGTCATTATGGGATGGACCTCGCTAGCTAAAGGAGTTAGCCCAACACCGCGTTGGTCCTTGGACCTGCAGCCCGGTGGCGCTCAAGTCCAGTTCAAAATGACGTGGAGGTGAGACGGGTGAAGCGTGGCCGACACTCCGCTGGCTCCATGTTACAAACAAGTCTGTCCTCACCAGATAAACTACAGCCATGGTTGATTTTTAAGAAGAGTCGGAAGTGGAGTGACATCATTATAGTCCCAGCCCGGTCTCGCCATCTGGTGGTAGTGCAAGCCCGGTGTCTAGTAACATTAGCGAGTGTGCAGTCAAGGGAGAGAGGGGCGAGCAATTCTGACATTATCAGTAAACACAGAAAACAATTTAGATCAGACTCAGAAAATAAATCACCAGAATTTTTTACAATGTTTTGCGGTTGTACGTCTGTACGTACGCTGGGTTCATTATCATGAATGCGATATCTCAGGATATCTCGGGAATTTCTTAAAATTTGGTACCAGCATCCACTTGAATTTGAGGATGAACACATTAGATTTTGGTAATCAAAGGTCAGGGTCACTGTAACCTCATAAAACACATTTATGGCCATAATTCAAGAATCCGTATGCTAATTCGAGTAATTTCAAACAAATGTCTAATAAGATAAAAATGTTTGATGACAGTGATTTTACAGACATGGATGTAAACTGTAGCTTACATACAACTGCAGGATGGTAATTGCATTATTATTTATTTTTTTTTTTCTCACTTGCCTCTCAGGGCTTCCGTACCAACCAGATCAGAACATTGTCAGAATTGATTTTGCGCCGGTCATCTGTGTTTGGAAGGCATTACAAATGATGTTGTCCTGCACCAGATCAGACATATGGGAGGTTTTATAAGGCAATGAAAAACAACAGATTTTGTCATTTAGTTTGGTACATATGCACTCGAGCCAGCATGCATGTTAAATATTCACAGTATCTGGGAGTGTGACTGATATTTGACAATATTGCACTAGTGGTACAGTATAAAGATGGGGGTGCTTGTGTGTTTGAGAGACAGAATAGGATCAATGTAATAAGACTGGCCTGAAACCCATCCATTTCTTACACCTCTTGACTCTTGATACATGCATTGTAGAACAGATGATAGTATATGAGTCTTAGAATAAAACACGGGCTGTGGTAATGCATACAGCATCCATCTCTCAACACATCTACACATTTATCTATCAAATCTGCTGTAACATCTCTTATAATATAGCCAGATCTGTAAGTAGGCAATATGAACAGCTCTGGATTGGCCTTTCCCGGTCTGAAAGGGTTTGTTCATGTGGAGCTGAGAGTGGCCAGAATCAATAAGAGAGAAAAATAGGAAAATGACATGGCTCTCTCCAGATGAAAGATCTAATCTCCAATATCCATTTACAGCTCAGGGCACTAAAGCAGCAACACTGCATCCCAGTTACAGTACAGCAAAAAACACAGATCTCACTGCTCATATTCATCTTCACACTCTCTCCTCAACAATGTTGGCGATTCTGAGGCCATGTACTTAAAAGCAGTTTCCCCACTTTTGTCGCTGTTGTCGCTTTCATATATATTTTTTTATTTTATAAGCTCTTCATTCCGTCCTCGTAATGAGGGGATGGGATGTGACTCGAGTCTGGATTTGCATTTGACATAAAGTCGCGTCCTGTTTCTGATGCTTTCACTTAAGACGTGATGACAATTTAATACCCTCCATATAGTAATCAAACTTAAAATATTTCATTTGCGTCCCATTACATTTGTGCTGCTCTTTTTTCCCCCTCACAGCTGAATATTAAAGTTGAATATTGGTGTGCTCGCTGGGTCACGTTAACAAACACTGACATGCATGTATTAAAACCATTCTGGGCCAAGACTTTTGCCTGCCGTTTGGTCCCTTTCTTTCTCTCTCCTCCTCCCTCTCTTCCTTCTTCATCCTTCCCTTCTGAAGGAGAGGCGCCTTTGTAGTTTCTGTCTGCTCTTATCAGTCCTGGCATGAAGCACTTGCCTCTGCCACTGTCCTCATGTTCTCTGCAAGCTCCCACTTTTGTGTTGCCTAATGAACTCGGACCAAAATTAGACATACTCTTCAACTTTTAAACTGAAGGAGCCCCTTCAATGGTTCCTTTGTGAAGTGCTGCCACCGCTGTGAAGGGAGGGTGTGTGACTGAATGTGTGTGTGTGTGTGTGTGTGTGTGAAAACGTAGTGGAATGCTGGACTGTTTTATGGTAGACATGAGGAATTTAGGCTTGAGCTTCAGTCAGCCCTCAGGCAACTTGGAATATGTTATGATCTCCCTCTCTCTTCTCTGTCCACATACATACATGCACAAACATCCGAGCTTGTGATTCTGAACATCCATTCATCGATTCCTTTATTTGGATGGTCACTGGTAAAAGACTAACTTTTAAGCGACTCAAATAGACAGGCATGTTTTATGTTTTCGTTGTCTCACTTTAGACGAGCAGCGTAGCGTACGTACTAAACTGTAGTGAACATGGTAAATATGAAATACCGTTGTGGACACTTAATGCCGGGTACACCCTACACAAGAATCAGAGTCAGTTTTGGGACCAATCCTCCATCCCAACAATCATCGGCAAGGCCCCAATTTTTTTATTCCTCTAAGCATGATCACTCCAGATATTCCTGTTGTGTGAGGTATGTTAAGAGTGTTTTACATCCTCCAATAAGCTCAGAAGTCCATCCTGGCCACACCGATCTCAAATCGTAAATATTAAGCATGTTCAGTATTGATGATCGGATGTCCTGTTGTGTTGCAGTTATGATGTAGTCATATGGGAAATAACGACAGCCAATGAGAACCAAGCTGTGGGGAAGGTCATCCGCCATCATCATGGCGGCCGCAGCTAATGCATGAGCTAATGAACTGGTGGACCGACTTGTTGATTTGTGGTAACAACGCGAGTGTAATGCAGTGCAAAAACTAAACATTGCTAATTCATCCTGCCCGGCATCCGCCAGGTTATTCAGAGATGTCGCAAGATTTCCATTTTGTTTTTCAGTTGGGACTCTTATGGGACACTGTAGGAACAAAACTGTTAAATTTAACATAACATGTTATGTGCAGGCCTTCACACAAATCTTTTAGTGTGGACCAACCATGAGTTGCTCTTCTAGTTATTTGAACTTCAGGGACTCCAAGATTAAAGTCTGATGAACACGTTGAGAGGAAAAAATATGATGCATTGTTCAATATAGCCTATTGACATGTTAGTGTAACCATGTCTAATAATACATGAAGAAATTGGTATCATAATATTTTGGCTTAATTAGTCAAGACTGATTATGAATACCCAAAAATGGGAGAACAGAACATTCAGATTCAAATTGGCAAATAAAGAAAATACATGATAAAGCTAGATTTTAGTGATATCTAGGATGGTTTAGGTTTGCTACTACGTTGGTGAATTAAACTGGTAAGAAGACTTTGAAACAACCCATGTACATAGTAGGCCTAGGCAATATATCCATATAATACTGATACTAGATATCATCTTAGATTTTGGACATTGTAATTTCATAATGAGGGATGCTCTGATCTGACTTTTTCAATGCAATAGTAATACCTGGGCTTTGAGTACAGAGTACCGATCCAATACCAGTGTTTAACTACATGCCTCACTGTGTGGAAGTGACTGGGATCATTCTTTTATGTGTAAGCAAAGACCATATATTGCCAAGAAGTGAAAGTCAATTATACGTTCAATTGCAATGCAAGTGCCCTGCAGCAGACCTATGCTTTGAGTTTGAGAACCCCTGCTCTAGACCATGCTTGTGAAGCATCCCAGAAGTGGATGGGTATTGATAATGTGTTCATTTAAATGTGCTGTGTATTGATAAATCCATGTCACTGTCCATGGTGCTGAAGTAGCTGATAGATTTGTAATTGTGACTTTACTTTTTCCCTTCGTCCCGGTCGGAGGATTCATTGGGTGTCTACTGTAGATGGTTCAGTTTTGGGTTAACTGGTTCATTTGGCAAAACATGTCCAAGGCCGTAAGCTTGAGAAGCTACAGTAAATCCTGGCTGTGTCACTACTCCAAGTCTCTGGTTCAGTTCAGCGAGAAGACAGCCATGCAGGCCAGTTCAGGCAGGGAGAGAGTCAGAGAAGATGGAGCGAGTGGACAAAAGTTGACTAAACCAGTTATGGGTTTGGGTTGGAGGAGTGGCGACCTGGGGAGTTGACCCTTGTGCTGCCATTAACCCTGAGGTTACACTAATTAAAAGTATGTTCCAGTACTAAAATTTGGACTTATTTAAATATGAGGGGAGTTCTTCCAAAAACCATATTTGCTTCAACTTTTTGTACTGTGAACAGACGCTCTCTGTGTGAGAACAGTGTTCTGTATTGACTGTGCGGATTTAGTAGACTTCATTTCCAGTGTGAACACACTACACTCTAAACCTGAAATCGCCCTAAAATTGGTGTTGCAAGGTGTCTGCTTGACAACAGAAATACACTCCCATATTGATTCACTCATCCTTAATATTATGCTTTATTTTTCACGGTTTAATTAATTTCCATTCTTTTGCTCCATGATTCCCATCCTATCTGTTGTTGCTCTCTCCCCTCCCTGGCAGTCATGCCTCACCCCTCTGTGTGGGGTGGAGAAGAATGAGGGAGGAGGAGGAGGAGAGGCGAAGGGAGGGAGAGGAGGAGGATTATAAATCAAGGTAAACGGTGGCTGTTTAACCCCTGCTATGATGTCATTTCCAACAGAGCAGCGACATGCTGGCTTCCTCTCCTCTCCTCTGTACATTGCATTTGCTGCCGTGCATGTCACCTTTGTGTAGCTGCTTATGCCCCCCCCACTACTCCCTATGCACTTGACATGTGGCTATTAAGGCCGGCTGGGGGCATATTGGGGATAAGAGTGGGGGGGTACAGACAACTTACAGCTGCAGTGAGAATAGTAGACACACACACACACACACACACACACACACACACACACACACACACACACACACACACACACACACACACACACACTCTCACTAGGGGGGTGAGAAGAGTAATCAGAATACAGCCTGCACATACAATGTGTTTGCATGCTCATGTTGCATTGAATATAACACATAGGCCCGCATGAGTGAATTTTTCAGATCAGCAGGTTTGCGGATCCTCAGATCAAATCATTTTCACAAAGACTGTCAATAAAACATCACATCTGCACTGTGATCAATATACAGTATTTGGGGAAAACTAGTCTATCAACACTGTAAAGTGGCCCCCTCTTCTTAGTGACGTCAGACATGTTGGGGGCAGATGAACTCCCTCTCTCTTTGGCATTGCGTTATTACTATTATCGGTTTGTTTAAACTAGAATTTTGGAGACATGTTTCAGCGTCTTCTGTTGTTACCGTCCATAAGGGACACGGGATTGTTTGTTGGACTGTCAGTGTTTATCTCTAGATTGATGGACTTTTGGATTTAGTGCTGCAAGGTATTTTCTTTGGAAAAGGGGTTTTCAGTTGGATCATTTTTAAAATGTAACGTATAGGCTACTCTTGCTAGTTGGTTAAGATTACCAACCCTAGCTTTTAGGCCCACTTCTGATTATCGAAACTTTTCCAAGGTTTTAAATATGTGTTATGCCACTGTCGGCTATAATGACTAAAAGAAATATTCTGCTTGCCCTCAGTGAGACCCTTGGGTGGTAAAGACAAAATTTTAGTTGCAGCAGCTTCCACCAATAATTCTCAGCACATGTCCACAGCGCTAGGCACGACCAGCATCCCTGCGACCGTAAAGGTTTTCTTGCTACGAGCTACGTGAGCAGCATCCATATAGCTAGCTCTCAAAGTGGCTGAGTTGTCAATGTCGTGATGACTTTCTTTTTCTGAGGAAATATACATTTGGCTTTCGATGAAGTTTTTGTTTTTTTCAATGTGAATTCTTTGGTAGTACGTCTTAGGCCTACTAGATGGCGCTCTGATGGGTTTAGGATAGTTACCGTAGAATCCATTTAACAGGCTTATTTAATTCAATTCAGAGTCTGTACACATAAGAACAACAAGGCTTAACATGAAGTTTGTTACTGAAGATGCCTAATATGTTTCTGTGTCATTAAGGGACTGTCAGATGTATTAAATACTATTTTTCATCAGGACTGCATAAAATAATAAAGCAATGTGGGCTGGAAAGGGTTTCAACCACTGCTGAAGCGCAGAAAGACACGCAGTATTTGAAGCTGATTATATAACAACATCCGTTCTGTTGTAGCTACTAAACAGTTAGTTCGTCACATTTCCTCAGTAGGCCGATACCCCCCTCATTTGCATAATGAGGCAGAAATGCATAAAGAAATGTATAAAGAAAAAAACACATAAAGAACTTTGGGAAAATACATAAGGAATGAAATGCAAAGGGAAAATTTTGCATAAATAAATGCATAAATACATGAGTAAATACATACATTTAAAAATATAAAATAAAATAATGCAAAAATGTGTGAATGCATTTTTAAAAATGCATGAATAAATACATACATACAAAAATAAATCAATAAATAAATAGATTAAAGGGGAAAATAAGAGTAAAGACATAAAGGCAATACAAAGAAATGAAGAAATCGATAAATAAATAAATAGAATTGAAACAGATATGAATTTACGTACATAAATTCTTTTATTTAGAATATTTTTTCCATATTTAATGACGTACTTATTTATCAATTCATTTATTTTTTCATTTAATTTTGATTTTGGCAGGTTCTGCCATTAGTGCCATTATCTTCTGTCTATATGTTGTGAATTTCTCCACTGTGGGACTAATAAAGGAATATCTTATCTTATCTTATCTTATGTTGAAGGCTGATAAAAACAGATATTAGCATAGAACACAGAGTGGCTGTGGCTTTTCTCCATGATACTTCCCAGAGATCAACACTTGTTCATAAAGTGTGTCCACCCACAGAGAAATCCAAAACCATCCTGAGCAAGACCTAAACACTATAACTGTCCACTTTACATCACACTGACATGCCTGCCAATCATATGACAGCTAGCAGCGGCGACTGATGTGAGAAAAGAGAGAGGTGTGAATGTCATGACTGACTGATGTCAGCCATCCTTTAACCCGTTTTTTATTTTTCTAGTGGAAGTACCAACCCAATGGCTTTTCCCTGCATGAGGCCTCCAACAATCCACAGAAAGACAAGGGAGGCAGGAAGGAAGGGAGGAGGGGAGGAGACAAGGGAGTGAGGAAGCCCATTGAGACTTGATTAGCGTGTTGCTGTGTGTCCTAGCAGAAGACTGATGTGTGCTTGAGATGGTATGTGCTTTGCCCTCAGGTCAATGACATTTAAAACACTGGAGAGGTGTGTGTGTGTGTGTGTGTGTGTGTGTGTGTGTGTGTGTGTGTGTGTGTGTGTGTGTGTGTGTGTGTGTGTGTGTGTGTGTGTGTGTGTATGTGTAGGCTGGCTGGAGGCCAACTTTGCCACTCTTCTGTAACAGTATGATGAGGTTGCGTATGGTAATTAGGATCAGTTTACTGTAACCTTAATGGACAACCAAAGAACAAATGAGTGGTGCTGCCTGTGAGTGACCTGGTTACCTTTCGTGTGATAATAAGGCATTGATGCAGATGTGTTTTAACGCCACTACTTTCTTTAACACATCAACGCAAGTCTCATTTTTTTTTTTTTTTTTTAGGTTGTAGTAGTTGTAAAACTAAAGTGAAGATAGTGGCATCATGTGAAACTAGAAAATCTAAAGAGTCTATTGGTACCAACCATGTCATACTGGCTTGTTGTGAAGGAGGTTAAATAACACGCGAGGAAAAACTGACATGATGATTTTCAAAGGGGGCCCTTGACCTCTGACCTCAAAATATGTGAATGAAAATGGGCTCTAAGGGTGCCTTTACAGACCTGCCCACTTTATGATAATCACATGCAGTTAGGGGCAAGTCATAGTCAAGTCAGCACACTGACACACGAGCTGCATTTACATGGACACAAATAATCAGAATAAAGGCCCAGTCAGATTAAAAATACGTCAATCAGAAGTTTCTGATCCGATACGGCCCAATCGGAGAGAAATTTCATTCTGAATGAGAGAGGTGGTTTATGCCGATCGTTGTTCCGATCTGCGTCCATGTACACACCCATTCGGATCATGTCTTCCTGGTTGGGATAAAATTATCTCCACTGCCCATGTGTGCTACGTCAGCGTGACGCGAGACAGACAGGAGGAAGTTCAGCTTCTTCTGCGCATACCCAAAGGATTTATGTTGATTAAACGCTCGGTGTACGTATATCCACGTCATGATGGGATATTTTTTTTTCCCCAAGGTAATTTCCACGGTTATTGGAAATCTGGATTAAGTGGCTGCTGACAGCTGTTGTTGCCTGTTGGCTGCAGTTTGCCATGTTATGATTTGAATATTTTTCATGCTAAATGCAGAACCTGTCAGGGTTTCTGGACAATATTTGTCATTATTTTGTGTTATTAATTGATTACCAATAGTAAAAGATGCACATGAATTTGCATAAAGTAAGTATATTTGTCCACTCCCATGTTGAGAAGAGTATTAAATACTTGACAAATCTCTCTTTTAAGGTACATTTTGAACAGATAAAAAATGTGGCATTAATTTGTGATTAACTATGGACAATCATGCATTTAATCGTGATAAAATATTTTAATCAACTGACAGCTCTAATTATTTGAGGCTATAAGGCTGAGGGACTGATTTCCCAGCGCAGGTTTGATGCATTCGGCCCCAAACACATGATGTAACTAAAGTGTTAGAAAGATCTCTCGCCGTTTTGTATATGCACAAAGGGGAGGATAATGTTTACAGAAGCTGATTGTGTATTCCACTGGATTTACTAAGGGTCAATTTGCAGTGGCCAGTTTCACAGGGAGAAGCTTCCATTTTCTAAAGACCAGGTGTAATCACAGCGCAGGGAATATAATTTAAAAAAGATTATTCTAATAAAAGTAGGGCAGCCATTATTTATGCATACAATATCAGATTACTGTAACAGTGGACAGGGAGATGTTTGTGTTCATTAAACTTGAATCACTACAGGTTGACAACGGCACTCTTTCTTTCTTTCTTTCGATAAGACATTTAAGTGGGTGTCTGCCACATTAATACCATCTCCACCTTCTCCACCCTCAGCTGCTGGACCTGCTGGTCCGTCTCTCTCCACCACTTGTGGTGGCTTGTTTGTATTTTGCGCATCCTTGATTTGTCTCATTGTGTCGCTCGGACTTCTTTACATTTCCCATGAATGTGTTTAATGTCTCTTACTGCATTAGCAGTTAGACATAAAGATTACATTATAGTTTTATAAGTAGTATTTTAAGTAATTGTCACAGTTTTTCTCAGGTGGACTGAACACACATTTCAGCTGCATAGTAGCCTACATGAAAATGCAGCCATTGCATGTGCAACAGTAAATCTGGCCCAGAGGCACAACAGCAATGCATGAGACTGTACAGCTAAATGCTAACATAAGCATGCTGATTCAATTTTGACCATTTCAAGCCTCGATAATACTCCAGGATGGAGAAAGACAGTGGATGCATATGCGCTTCTATACATACTACAATCGGGGGTATGCATATACAGACACGTTTCACAGATGGGTACCAAAAACTGGCTTCGTTCTAACAGCAAAAAGAAGAGCTCATTTGTTTGTTTTATTTGGCTAAACAATATGAAAATATAAAAATAACACTAGAACAACCATGGGAAATACACTACATAGAGTGCAGGAAACAAGCGTCCAGCTTGCTTCTCTAGCAAGTGTGCCATTTGCACGCTTGTAGTGTGGACAGTCCCTCGTGGATGTGGGTAGATGGAGAAATTTACATCACACAGTCCCTTGTGTATGAAGTAAGAACCATGAATTGCTGTGTTTGCATGGTGACATTAAACCAGTAAGTATAGTATTGGACAAATTAAAAACTGACTTAATGGTGCTCTATCAACATTCATAATGTTGAATATAATCAGGTTTTTGATATAAGATGCAAAGTGTTTAGGTTAACAGTCACAATGCTATCGTTCTAACGATTAGGTGATCAGTTCAGACGATACTGTGGTTTTCAGAAAACTCTGAAGCACTAATTACAGAAATGTTTGTGCATTTCAAATTATACTGTTTTTAAGTACTTGTGCATAATGTTTTGAACTAATATTTGACTGTTTTCCCATCATCTGATTATTCTGTTAGTTTGAATAGCTATTTGCCAAGGACTTTGGATTACTTCTATTCCATTCACTGCATGAACACCCTATCAAGTCATTCATTGTGGCATTAGTCCTTGTGATATCACTGCAATTGTTTCCAGTGTAAATAATATGATTTAAGAGTTTTGTTAGCTCGAGTATAATTTTCTTCATAATTAGTACAGAGTACGAATTCTGCCATGGTTTTAATATTGGCAGTTTCTTAAAGAATCGTCTGACAGTAGTGGAGTGGCATTGTGAACAAATAGAGATATACTGGTGCTCTGGCAACCTTTTAAACGGAGCAGTGCTGGACTGTCTGAGGGCCAGGAGCGGAAAAATAAAAAAGGGCACCAACTGCATGTGGTGGGGAAGTTGTCTAGCATTCAGGGCAGCATACATGCCACTGCATCGTATTTTCTCCACTGGAAGGGCACCCTAGAGGGCACTGCATCAAATTTCACCCTAGAAGGCATTGCATCACATTTTGCACCATAGAGGGTACTTAATCACAATTTCTCCACTGCCAGGGCCTCGTCGAGTGTCCTGCATTACATTTTCACAATCTGAAATATGCTGGTGCTCTGGCAACCTTTCAAATTGAGCAGTGGTGGACTGGTGGCCGTCTGAAGGCCAGAAGCAGAAAAATAAAAAAGGGCACCAGCTGCATGTGATGGGGAAGTTTTCTAGCATTGAGGGCAGCCTATATGCCACTGCATCGTGCTTTCGCCACTGGAAGGGTACCCGAGACGGCGTTGTTGAACTAGGAAGGGACTTTTCTTGTGCTTACCAATGATTTGGTATATAATTATGAGCAAGAAAGTACTTACATTAAGTGGCTCACTTACCAGATGTTTCTAAACTTTTCTATAAAACCTTCATTTTCAGTATTTATTTGGTTGTATTTCACTCTTAATCTGTCATCCTGTCTATCCACAGAAGGATACGACTACCACCGCTGCCAGGGGCATGGGATACACACAAACATACACACACCCATACAGTATGGACAGCATACACATGCCGCTGCTACACACATTCCCTGGCTGGGCTTGATGAATGGGCCTAGTTTAAATTATTTTGTGCAGATCTCATTTAGGCCCTTGAAGAAGAGATCCAGCCTGTTTATTCATTTCACATTTGCACCCGGGCTTCAATATCTCTGTCTATGCCTGCAAAGGATTTACCCTCCTCCCATCCAAGAGGGAAAAAAAAGCCTGTAAAGAAAAGACAGAAAGAGACAGAGAGACAGGGAGGGAGAGAGAAAAAAGCAATTTACACAATGTACATAAAATGATGCGCTCAGAGTTTGATAACCTGCATAAATTATAGAGTATAATTAAATATTATACCCCGTGAATCACCAAGGAGAGACGATGGTGGGAGAACAGACAAGAGGATAAAAGCAGAGAGAGGGGGAGAGAAAGAGATGGAGACAGAGAGGGAAAAAAAACAAAAGATGGGGAAGAGGAGAGAGCATTGGTGCTAGGCTGGGATCTCATAATTGTTTTTATTGATTATTTCTTAAGGTGAAATGGTTTTAAGATAGATAAGAACAGAGAGTCAGGTGAGGGAAGGGCAGAAACCAGGGCGGTGGAATTTCTATGAAAGAAATCTTTTTTTTCTACTAAAAAAATCAAGGCGGCTTTTTGGCATTGTCAGATTGCCTCAGTGGTGGCCCATATAAATTAAATGGAATATTAAAAATTTAAATTGTTCGGCAAAGGGTAGGCGTGGAGGCCGTTTCTGGTGAGCGCACAATTGACCCAAAAATATATTCAAATTAGCATAGCTAAACAGTGTCTGCTCACTGAGGGAGGGGGAGGGGGTGTCGGTAAGTTTGTGTGTGTGTGTGTGTGTGCGCGCTGACGAACATGGACATATTTGTTCACTCTCTTGTTCTTCTTTGACCCCACAAGAGAGTGAAAGATGGAGAGATAAGAGGAGGAAGAAAGTAAAATAAAAAGAGAATACATGCAGTGTAACTGCTGCCATGCTGCTGTATGTGGAGCTGCACACAGGCTGCTCTGCTACTGGGACGACTAGACACCGCTGTACCGTCCTGCACTTCGTAGCACTTATAAGCTGTAGGACAACATATAATCTTGAATAACTAATGCAATCTTGATTGAAAGCACAGGCTGTAATGGAGAGACATGTGATGAATGTCAAGGCCAAGAGACTAGAGACATGTTAGCTCCTCTGTGAGAAGCACTCTGAGCTAAATGAGTGCAAACATGCTCACAATGATAATGCTGATATGCTGATGCTTAGCAGGTATAAAGTTTTCCCTTATACAAACTAGCAAATGAGCTCTAGTCATTGGATTTGCAGAAATTTGGTAAAAAAAAATTAATTTTGGGTAAGATGAAAAGTTTTTACAATTTATCCCGAGGGTAACATGGATGTGCGTACCAAATGTCAAGGCAATCCATCCAATAGTTGTCCAGACATTTCACTATGAACAACAAATAACCTCATGGTGGCGCTCGAGGAAAAGTCAGGGGATCATCAAGGTCTTCTAGACTCATTTTCTGGGAACCATAAATAAACAAAATTGGTCCATATTTTATCAGTTTGGACTGATGTGTGGTATACTAAGCAACTAAAAACTGCCTGCTGTGATGATGATGCTAAACTAAACTCAGTCAAAGCAAACATAACTGGATTTCCAGCATTGTAAATCCCTCACAGTAGCTTTACACTTGAATTCTCTGTCACCATGGATGACCTTTCAACCGGATGCTGTGACATCCTCGGACAGAAAGGGTTAAGCAAGGATAATAGTCTGTGGGACACATCATAAAGTTGTAGATAGACCTGCACTAAAATGATTAACGTCTCCTCCATATGTTCACAGAAGAAAGAAAAGATATCTTCTGGCTATGATTGGTTGTTCCTTGTCACATGACTTGTAGTTGAACTTAAAGCTGAACTATTTTTAGTAAGGGGGTGCAGCCGTCTCACCCTGAAAAATAGCTTCTTGGGAACACTTTTGCGTCGCTCCTGCCTGCCCAACGTCTACATTGAGAAAAATGGATTCAAGGGTGCAAAAAACGCAATATTTGTACGGCCCCTATCTGACTGAATGACCTTACCATCCCTAGCCACTAGCATGGCTAAAAATGCAAAGATTATTTTCTTGACAGTTCAACTTTATTACAGTTCAAGTTTAAGCTAATTGCCAATATCTGGCAACACAGTGGCACAGCTACAACAAAGTCTAATGAGAAACAGCAGCAGTCAGACAAGATGGAAACAAGCCAACAGTCTACCTGGTAATAATCCCTCAATGCACAGGAAATCTATGCATGTAACTACAGTAAGAGTGGTAGTAACGTCGGTCTGTAAACTGCAATGGACATTTACGACTGATAGCTAACGGTGCTAAAACAACGGAGGGCGAGTGCTATGCTTCTGTGCCGACACCATTGGGCACGTTATCAGCTGTAATTAGCTCACCAGTGGGGCACGCTCACATGCACGAACATGCATTAAAGCATGCTAGCCCGGCTTTGTCAACAAAGCACAGAGATGCTCTGATTAACATGCATGCAGAGGGAGAGTGACTCCATAATTTGCTCAGGTAGACATTACTCCTCTACATCTTTACACAGACCATAGTTGTTTGCTGCTAGACTGTATTAATGCTCTGGGTATCGTATAGATCACCTTTAAAGCCTTTGCATTCTGAGCACAGGAGGTGATGTGGACTGAACTGGTTATTTAGCAAGAGAAGAAATGAGCGAAACACAAACAATCAGTGACAGCTGATCTATTCACAGTGATGAAATCTCTGCACCAATGATGGAGGGAACAAAGAGTTTTCAGCTTTAAAACTACAGTATGGAGAGGGAAAATGTCTCACAAATGATAGCACTTGAGTAAGTCCTTAGTTACTTCCCACCATTTCCCCCAAGGGCGATACAAACTCTTATACATACAGTACATCAAAGCAGCTCAGAGTTCACAGTGTACTATTCTTAAATGATGGCTCCTTTTAAATCTACATTGACATGTAAGTGATGGCTGATAACAAACAGAGAGATGACAGCACAGGACCAGTTTGCGCTGAGCAAAGTCTGCAGTCTTTAGCTTTCAAGTAAAAACAGAGCATCTAACGACCACTCCATCTTTGTCTCTCTCCCTCTCTCGCCCATTGTTTATTCAAATTTTACAGATGGGGTACTTTTTCCAGTTCAGCACCTTCACCAGTTTTGTGAGAGAACGGCATTATGCCTGTGTTATTATGCAATTCATCACCAATAATAGATTTGTTTACGGGGGCCCCCGTCTCTCGCCCGCTCTCAGCGCTGCATTTTCAAAATAATAATAATAATACATAGTGTATAATGACGGTAATGGTACGAAGGCTTTGATAATAGATGTGCTGGGAGGGATAAGGGAGCCCTGATCAGCCTGGGTCTCAGCTCAATTGTCTTCAAAGCACTGTTTAATGTAGAATAGGCATCCTGGGAGATTGTCTCGAAACCAAGAAAAAGGTGGGTGTACGGATAAGAGAAATGAACGCACCGATGGGAGTATGCACACGCATACACACACAGCACGCGCACAAGCACACACACAAGCAGACATACACTCGTACTCAAATAAGCTTTCGCACAACCACCCACTGGTGCGTCTCTCCTCAGAGGGCTCTCTGGTGTAAATGTGTTAAAACTCTCCCTTGGTCTTTGGCTTCTGCTGAATAAATCTGTGTTTTAGTCTTCACTTTAGCACTTTAAACTCGGGGTATTTCCAGCATGTTTTCTCTCAGCCTCCTCCTGGGCTTTAACTGAGATCTCAAGCTGCTGACGGATATAGCAGCACTAGTTTTGTGAGTGTGCGGCGGTACATGTAGGTGAGAATGTTTTATTACTTTCCCCAGGAAAAAAGAAAACACTTCTACCACTTACTCCTTCATATTTAAGCAGTAATATAACAGTTGGAGAATATGTTCTTAACTTTTATTATCACCGGCTTTAATTCTTAGACTGAAGATGAATTGTGAAAACACTGTCTCGCCCCCAGCCTTTTAAAGCAAGCATTAGTGGCGATGGCAAGAAAGATTCTGAGAAAACGCCAGATACAGGCTCTACAGAGAAAATTTAAATTGGATAATGTGTATAGAGTGCTTAATAAAATGATTTATCATGTCTCCGATGAAAGAAAACAGTAAAAAACAGCTGAGTTAAGTTACATGATAGAGAAGACTTGTTCAAAAACACAATGAACATCAGCACTTTTTGTCAACACTGGTGTCATCTGAGGTCACTTTTAGAAAGGAACCTTTATTCACAACCATAGACTGGAAGAAGTAGACGTAGTCACCATGACGTCACCCATTGCTTTGTGGACTACGGCTTTTAAGTCTCAAGTTCGGCATTTTGGCTGTAGCCATCTTGGTATTTAGGCCCTCGCATCTTGATTTTGGTCGTCACCATCTTGTTTTTTTTTACAGTCAAAAGTGACACGAGCATTCACAGCTGAATGCTGAATAAGACATTTTTAGGTGACTATAATGTGACGGTTAGAGGAAGGAAAACACAAACAGCTCCCAGACAAGCCCCCAGGAAGCGCCGCAGTCCTTGATCCAAATTTTCATAGTGGCCAAAGGGGAGTACTGCAACTATAACTCCATCATGTGATGCCATTGGGCCCAAAAAGACTTTTTCCCTATAGACTTGCATTGGGAAAGAGACACAGCTCAGCAGATTTTTTTTAGGTGAGTCAGCTTCCCTTATTTAAATCATTCCTAAAACTAAAAACCCAGAGATATTTCCTTTTCTCCATCCATGTGAATGAGATAGAGGCGGAGTTAGTGAGCCGTGACGGCAGTCTGATATTGTGACCAAGCAGACTGACTACTGTTCCTGCTCTGTGGGCCCAATAGATGCGGAGGATCACCAGAAGTTTTGGATACTTTTCCAGTTGCAAGTTGAGCCATTTTGGCTTCATGTGCCACTGAGCAACTTTTAAAGGAATGAAACTCTGTCTTTTTGAGAGCGTGTGAGCTGTGAACATTCAAACCTACTGAATATACCTAAATAAACCATAAGTATATTCAGTCTCTCATGGAGAGTACATTTGCTCTGCCGTCTTGGCATCTAACAGTTATTTTAGAGACCCTCCACAATGCTGATTATAACTTGAATCCTGTAAGCAACTATATATATCAAAAATAAGACTGCTAATTAGGAAGTGTCCATTTTGAGAGTTTTCAATATTAAGTACTATCCTTATTTGGTAGTACGGAGGTATATTTTATTCTCAAATCATGCTTTGACAGAAAATTGAGATGGTAGGTCTAAGCAGAGGTACATTACTTTGATATTATTATTATCATCATATCACTGGTATTGTTCTTGTTGATGCTACGCTCCCATTTATCGCCTTCAGTGTCAGCATTTATTTGAAACAATAACTGAGTTAAGAAGCAACTTTTTCCTGCCCTTTCCTTTTTACACCTCATTTCTTTTCTATGTAGGTGCGTCACTCATTGCAGTTATAGTTAGTTTGCACATGCGACTGTATCTAAAGGTTAAATTGCATGACTGTTTCATTCTTAATTGGTCATCATTAATTAGTTAATTAGCGTAGAGCCAAACGCATCACACGTCAGCTTTTTAATGTTTGGTTTTGTGGTTAGTGTGTTCACACAGAAGCATTGCAATCTGCAGTCAGTGTATTATTATATTAATTATGTGTGTAGATTTTCTTGGCTTTGTAATTACCTTATAGATATTCATGTTCATACCACTGAAAATGTTTTCATCAGGTTGATGTCAGATATCTTCTATTCTGAGGTACATTTTTGTTGTTATAAAAGGATTGAAATAGCTTTATTACTTAATTAAATTGACATACCTGGGTCCAGAACATAAATGCATTACACTTTATGATAGGCATGTTTTGCATGGTATGCAGGTTTTAGTGTCGATATATGACACAACACAGCTTGGTCTCACAGGAAGACATATAAACATTACACAGACATTCAGCATGTCAAAAGTACATCTTAGCCTTTATGCATATTATTTGCATGACACTTTTCACATTTATACACTACGCAAACATCCACAGTTAAGGAAAGAAAACCACTTAGGGTAAGAGAAAATGTCACGGTTGGGCTTAAAATATGTATTATAAACTAACTAAAATATGTATGGTAACCCTGACCCAACTTTGTAAAACACGTCACAAAGATCAATAAAAAACAGACTGACAACAGTCTCGAACACAGGTCTCCTGGATAAAAGTCTGCTGTCCACTTCACCACCCGCCCACCATCAGTGGTCTTTCCTCCTTTTTATACTATGTCACTAGCTCCTACAGTGGCATTTATACCAGAGGTGGGCAATTATTTTTCCTGGGGGGCCATGTGAGAAACCCCCATTATTGCCGGGGACCAAACAAATACTGTCAGACGTAACCTCTATTTTATCAATATGGAAAACATACCGGGCACTTATTTTTCAGCATTTACTATACTGAAAATCACTCAAAACAGCATATTATTAAGGAAATTACATTATACGCAGGAGTCTTTGAACTATACAGGACTGGGTAGCAATGTTTCCATCAATAAAACTTAACATTAACACTTACATTTAACATTTAACTTAACATTAACGCTATAATTTCCTTCTTTCATTATATACAGCTTTGTAAAAAGTCCTCTCTGCTTTAGTATCTCAGCCAGCAGCCCCTCGGCTGTCCTCTCCTTCTCATCTCCAGACAGGTTTCTGGATTTTTCTGGATGTTTTGTCTCAAAGTGACGGTTCAAGTTGTTTTCTTTGAATACAGACACGTTTGTTGCAAACTAAGCACACAGATTTACCACCAACCTCCACAAAAAATACTTATCAGTCCATGAGTTATTATAGACATGCTGCCTCAGCAGGTGACGCTATTTCAAACATCGCTCACGTCAATTTACATCGATGTCAAGTGTGACAGGAAGAAGCTCATTAACAATACAAAAGCATTTTCTTTTTAAATTTTTATCAGTTTTTTAGCTTTGTGAGAAAAATAGAGTGGATTTTCTGAGACCAGAGCCAGGCAGAACCATCACAAGGGCCGGTTCTGGCCCGCGGGCCGTATTATGCCCAGGTCTGATTTACAGTATTATCACATAATCATCATCATGGCAACTTTTCGTGCGAACGGGCTGCACAACATCTTTGTCAGTAAACCTTTTGAATCAGTTGACAAGAAAAAAAACATGGCTCTCTAACAATAGTGCTTTTTTCATCTTGGACCTCACAGACACTTTTAAGGAGTCAAAATTAGTTTTGATGGTATATCACTTGTGAAACATAACTAAGGACATTTACTCAGTTACTCTACTTTTGTTCATTTTTGAGGTGCTTGCGTTTTGAGTGTCCATTTTGTTCTTCTGTAAACTGACACTATTCTATACACATCTCATCTATATTTATTTGACAACCATTAGTAATTAATTTGAGAAATAAGGTAACGAATCAGTGTGTTCCTGTATCAGCTTTCATATGATTACAACAAAAATAAATTGTGAAGACAAACACAACATGCTCATCAGCTCTTCATCCACATGACAATCCTCTCTCTTGTGTGTGCATGTGCATGTGTGTGTGCATTTCGCATACATATTTGAGTGAATATAGAGTTATCTGTATAGTATGAAGTCACAGACCTACACAAACACACTACAACACTTGCACAATTATGAGAAAAACATCATACATACAGAGGATGGACAGATGAGCAGAGCAATGTAGGACAGGTACGGCCCATTATGATATGTGATAGGAAATCACTGACACACACAACACACACACATACATGCACACACCCACACACACTGCATATGTCGCCAGGTGTGGCTGTCACCCTCCCCTGCCCTGTGCACCACTATAATCAATTTAACAGGATAGTTTCATCATCAAATATCCAAATGATGATTGCTTACTTTACCTAATCTCCTAATGCCAGTGACCTCTAAATGTGTGGAGGGTAATCATGTTTTCCTGCTTGTTGCTATACTCGTGTCTGTGTGTGCTTCAAACTGCCTGGATGGGTATGGGTTGCCTGCTTTATTTTGGTAAAACACTGGGGAATGCTGAAGGACTGCAGAATGCCTCTTGTAATCAAATTTCTTCATGTGTGTTAGTCTGTGTGTGTGTGTGTGTGCGCTTTTTTTCTGCTGTTTGTGATTGGCGTTGAATGCAAAGTGACTGTCAGTGATCCTCATGAATGCCGAAGTAGCTCATTGACTGTGAACTGGGTCTTGTTAGCAGTTGGGTAAGCAGGAATAGAAATATAAGCACTTAGACTATTTATTCATGCCGACTGCTTTCCCCTGGCTTTTTGAAGGTAAAGAGGAGTGTTTTGTGTGCGTGTGTGTGTGTGTGTGTGTGTGTGTGTGTGTGTTATATGCGTCTGTCTCTTTGCATGTGTATAAGACAGAGAGGAAGAGAAAGAAATTGACGAAGATGACAATGTGGTAGTAGTGGCGGTTTTAAGTTTTTGCCATTTAACCAGTGGTGTCTTGCCTTGGAAACAGATTTTTTTGCAGGTGAAAACATTAACTGATTTGCCATCTTGATTGAGGTTCATAAGATTTCACCTTTTTTTTTATTGCAAGGTTTTGTTTAATTAAGGATGTATGCTCAACCATGATGCATTGGGGAAAAAAATGAATGCTGTAGGCATGATTTGGTTTTATTTTACAGCTGTCCAAAAGTCAGCTTTGGGTTTGCTGAAATATAGTACAACTCCCATGAAACCCACGGTCTCCTGGTTGGCACAAGGTTTTCATCCAAGAGGCCGCTGATCAAGTTCAGTGTTTTCATTGTCCCCTTCACATTACAATCAGCTGTTAGTCTGTGTCCCATCTTCATAACATTGAGTTTCATTTTCACTTTGTAAACGTAGGAGTTTTAAGCCCAACCATGTAGTTTTTGAGTCCTAAACCTAAAGTGACACCAACTTACTGCTGTCTGGTTCTTGCTTCCATATCTGACCACTTCCTCCACTCTGAAGTCTGAAAATGATGTGTAACTTAAATCAGTGTATGCATCATAAGTACGTGTGTCTATTCAACTGTCAAGTGAATTTTAAGCAAACTTTTGATGTCGCAAAAAAAAAAAAAGAAAAGCAATCAGGCCTGTATCCATTAACTGGTTTGGAGCGAATAACTCAGCTATAGTGTAGTTTCATCAGGATTTGGCATCATAGGCTTCACATGGCTGTAATCCACCAGTAAGTAGAGGTTACAAACCGTAAACAAAACAAGCTGGCTTGGTCATCGAAACATCTATGAGGCAAAAGTAGAGAGAAGTCTTTACATATTTGTTTCAACTGGGCAAGTTTTAATTGTATCAGCTATTACTGGCCGTGTTTCATGCTGTCCAAAGAGGAAGATAAGCATTTGCGTGTTACAGGAATATCCAAAAAAACAGCAACAGCTGATAAGTCATATGACTTAAATGTTTGCAACGTCAGAATTTATTTGACCAAGACGTTTCCATAATCCTTAGTGCATCAGCTCTTTTCCACCAAACATAAAAACCACCTCAAGCGAGCGTAAAAACTTCTTTTTGCAGTTGAGGAAGCTTTAGCACATTTTGCTGTTTCCATACAACTTTTGTAATGTGAATAAAAATATGTGAATAGAAACTTGGCTATTACAGGCTACTTGGCTTTGCTTTAAAGAAATAAATGAGTGTTATTGGATTTAGTTTGCCAACAAGTTAGCGCTGAAGTTTGTTGAAAATGATTCGTTAACTTAGGTAACATTTTTGCTTAAACTGCATAGTAATCCAGATTAGTCCAGATTAATCCAGACTGCCTTGGGTATCAAAGGGTGGGGATTCTGTACATCGGATCCTATAGAGAAGGGTGGGCTAGTCCTGATTTAGGCTTCTCAGGCAGTCACTTCAGCAGCCACAGCCAAAATCAACATAAATATTTGATTGGTGGTCCAACCTACTTAGAGTTTGACTATTATAATGGCCATTTCATTTCATTATAAATGTAATTAATATTTATTTAAGACAGAAAGGTTAAGATCATACAGCGCTGTGTGTTTCTCTACTTACCACATTGAGTTTGGTGTCATCCAATGGTGGCTGTGCATCACAGGTAGAGCAGGTCATCTACCAGTCGGAAGGTCGGCATTACAATCCCCAGGTCACATGTTGAAGTGTCCTTCAGTGAGACACTTGACCCCAAAATTGGTCACCATGGGTGTGTGAATTAGTATTTAGATTAGATCCTGATGGGCAGGTTGGCACCTTGGATGCCTCTAGCACCTTCAGTGTATGAATGTGTATGTGAACGGGTGAATGCTGACATGTAGTGTAAAACACTTAATGCAAGTCCATTTACCATCAAGTGTTGATGAGCGTGATGGTAAGAAGAAGTTAAGTGTTTTTTGTTTACAGACCAAGAGAGAGACAGAGAGCGCCTTGGAAAAATATTGCCCTTCACCTGATTTTTAACTTAGCGTCGCCTCTTAAATTTATAGCATATGTGGGGTTTCTGCTATGACTGTGTTTACGAAATTGAAAGCTGTGACTCTATTAATGTATGGATACCTGCAAGTAGGTGCTTCTTTGGTGCAATTTTTTTGAATTTTTTTTTTTTTATTTATTTTGGTTTATTTTTTTTTTTTTTTTTTTCCCTATATATAAATAAATAAATAAATAATACCATCTTTTAAAAAATATTTTTTTTTCCCTTTTTGGGGGGGGGGGTTTTTTTTTTTTTTATACATAATTTTTTTTCCAGTAGGGAGACGTACTCTTTTCCCCCTCTATAATTTCTATACTTAAAACTGTACGCCATATGTAGCATATGGTTGTTTATTGGGTGATCTCATGTAATAACTTTCCAGCTGTAGATTCAGACATCCTGCTAAGTGTGCTAGGGTTTTGGTAGTTCAGTGTTTCACACCTAATTTTAGATTGAGCTCAGTAAATGGCATGGGGTAGATATGATGAGAAGGGGGGGGGAGCAAGTTGGTTTTCCAAGTGCTCACAGCAATTAAATCTTCTCCTCATGCTGTATACAAATCTTTGTTGTGACACTGGTGGGTTTTGTCATTCGGAGTCACACGGTATGTGACACTCTTTTTTAGTTAGGATCAAGCACAATGTGCAGAGATGGAGTGAATTGTACCAATGAATGTGTGTTCATATGCATGTGTGAATGTACCAGTGAATATAAGTGTTTTTTTTTTTTTTTTTTTGTCTAAGTGAGTTCGTAGGGTGAAGTGGGTTATAGAGGCAAGAAAGAGAAAGGGAATCCTTTTATGCATTATCAAATGTTTCCCTTTAGAAATTCAACACTCTTTTCAATATTGAGTCTAAAAAGAATGTGCTCAAGACTTTACCCTGCCTGCTAGAATTAGTCGGAGGACCATTTTTAGTCATAAATTATGCATTGAAACAAAGAGATAGTCTCTTTTTTTGTTCTCTCAGCGTACGGGCCCGTGCAAACGCCTTTTAAAAATCTTTAAAATTGTCCATTCAACTCAAAGTTACTGAGTGTAGCAAAAATGTCGAAGACATAAAGTCGGGGGAAGATTGAATAAAATAATGCGGGGGGACAGATTAGTCATGGAGTTGAGCCCACACGCTCTTTCAGCCGCCGCACAATGCCACTTTTTATAAGCGGCCCCCATCTCCACAAAGGCTGCGTTCAATATATCGAGGATGATACATGGTCAGACGTGTAATCTCTCTTTGATTCTCTGCTCTCATTCATCCCACAACCTTTTCAGCCCTGACACTGATGAGCTGCTGGGCTCGATCACACACACAGACACACACTGTCAGACGTGCACGCTCGCAAGACACGCAAATGTATGTCTACATACGTGTCTACACTCTTGCACTGGTGAATGTACATGCGCTTACATACTTACACACACTTGTGCTACTACACGGTGACACACACACACACACACACACACACACACACACACACACACACAGTACTTCCTGGTCCTAAGAGTTCATTACAGCCACAGCTAGTCCTGGCATCTCTATTGCAGCTCCACAGTCTCTCTGTGGTTTTATTGACAGGAATGTTCAGGTGGTACAGAGCCAGCTATTGTTGTAGGATAATGGCACTCAGTGTGATGTTAGCGGGCAGTATGAAGTCGTGGAGGTTTAGAATTATAAACGATATTGGATTTTTCATATTGTGAAAATGTTAAGGTTCCCTTCTTGGCCAAATAACTTGGGATTGACTATACGGAGCTACCTGTGGGTGATCTGCATTTCATCGCTGATATGTCATGGAATGCACATCCTCAGCTTCATACTGTTAAAGTTTTACTCGTCTCCCCCTCTCTGAGCAGCACCACTGTCATCTATTCTTAGCAGAAAGTGGTGGTCCTAAGGATTCATGCCATCTTTACTTTGTCTTAATAGTGTTTTGTTTCCTATGAAAATGGCTCAGGGGCACATTAATACAAAGTGGCTCGACTTCTGTGTGGAAAAGCACCCAAATCTTCTGGCTATCTTCGGCATCCTTTGGGCCCATGGGGCAGGTGCAGTAGCGTCCACTCAGTTACATGGCTCGGTCACGCAGTCGTCACAGCTTGTTAACTCCGCCTCCCAGCCCTCAGTCCAGCAAACAGCAGATATCTCTGGATTCAGCTATTAGTGCATTTTACAACTTTTAGGACCTAATAAGGGCTATTCAAGTGTTCATACTGGGAAGTTGATTCACCTAAAAAAAAAAAAAAAAAAAAATACAATTTCTGCTGAGTTACAGACGTCTCTTTCTCAGTGTAAGTCTATGGGAAAAAAAGTCTTTAATGGCATCATGTGACAGACACGGAAGTTGTGGTAAAGCCATTTGGCCACTACAAAAATTGCCATCAATAACCGACGCTTTTGTGGTGGCTTGTGAATTACTCCACTGTTCAGCTGACAGAAGTATACATTTAATCCTTTGACTTGCATCCCCTAAAACAAAACCATGTCTACTTTGGACCTCTTGTGCAGACACAATTAATATTGCCTGTGATGACATTGTGTGCAATGACAAATTCTATGAGTTAGAGACATAAAATGTCTCTAACTCTAAGATGATCAAACAAACACAGGACTTTCAACCAGGAGACCGGTGTTTGTGTCCCAAGGTGTTACTGAGTTATTTTGAAGTTACACTGGTGACATGTTTTCCATTCTTATGTTACATTTTTTATGTGAGTTATTTCAGCCCATTCTCATTCCCAGGGAATCAGATACCGAGGCTTTGTCATAACCACTGGCGTTCAACACTGCCGCACAAGTCACCTGCAAAATAAAGTGATACCAGGGGGAATGACAAAGTGGAGGTATGTGGCAAGTTGGGAAAGAATGTGCTGGGATTTTACTTAGTTTACGTAGTTATTTTAAGCCTGACCATGATGTTTTTCCTAAACCTAACTAATTGGTTTTGTTGCCTAAATTTAACAAATGACACGCTAAAAGCTGTTTCCCAATAGCCTGTGGCATGTTTTCACATGCAAAAAGCCCAAAATGCATTATCATGACATGTGGTCCCCAGTCTTGTATCTATCTTTCTGGAAAGGTGAAGTGGGTTCACCTGTCATTGTCTGAGACGCTTCAACATCCGCTACTGCAATTGCTCTTAGAAAGTGAAAACTTTGCGACTGTCCTTGTGAAGTTAAACAGTGTTTACTTTTGCCTCAACCTAAAGAAGGCTTGTTGCTTGTGTTCAGACGTGGCGTTTCGTTCAGTTTTACGTTGAAATATTTTGCTTTGAAGTTTCACTTTCACTTTTACAACGTAGTAGGCCCCTAATGACCCACATCCATGGTGCTTATAGCGACTTATAACGCCTATTTAATGGCCTGATAATAGTCGAATAGTGTAGGCAAACATGCAGTGAATCAATACACACACACACACGTCAAGTCCATATATATATATACACACATAATGTACATTTGCCACACATGGCCATTTACCTCCTCCAAGATATTCATTTTACAAATTCCATAACCTCTTAGAATTTCTTCATGTGAAGAAGATTGCTGGCCTCAGATTCATTATGGTGATTGAATTCCCTTCAATAGAGAGAGAGAGAGAGAGAGAGAGAGAGAGAGAGAGAGAGAGAGGGATAAAATAAAGAAAGAGAGGAAGACAGTCAGAGGAATAGGCAGAGAGTGAGCAGTCTGTCTTGCCTGACTGGGAACTGAAGGCAACAGAGGTGAAAGTTTGTCTGAGTGCTGAGAAACAAAAATGTTGTCTTTTTCACCTCCTCTCACCTCTTTGCTTCCATCTTCACCTCTTCACTTAATGTCTATCTTCTGGGTTGTTTCTACGATCATATGGGATGTGATTTTTTTTTTTTTTTTTCAAGCCTGTACGATACTCAGAGGCCATGTGTTGGAGTCATTCCTCTCTTCACCGATAAGTGATTCCTTGGTAATGCGACAAAATCCCAAATCCTTGTTGTTCTGTGTGGAAAAACTCTGAGTTAGTCAAATCAAGTAGGCTTAGTGTCTTTATCTTGATAGTTTTGTTAATGTTGTTTATATTTAAAAAAAAAAAAAAAAAAAAGTGCTCTTTGGGGGATAGAAGAGAACATTCAGGTCCTCGTCCTTCCTTGAGGTGGGACCTCTTCCATCAAATTCAGTGTATTTCTGATTTTTTCATGTTAATCTCTGATTGGCTAAAACATGTAAAATGACGCTCCAATCAACAACTAGCAGAATATATGATTGACGTGGTTCAGTGGTGACTTCTAAATGTCGTCTTCAGTCTCTACCACTGTACTGTACATGATGAACAGACAGTAAAATATCATACAGCAGCATATTAGGGAAGATAGTTGTGCAAATTGTGATCTACTTTTAAACTCATAACTAAAAGATCATTTTTATTTTGGCCTTTTTATTGAGCTAGCTACTAGTGTTAGTCAATGCAACTGCTAGCTTGTTGTGGCAGCCCTGAAGGATCTATGCAGCAGTCCGCCAGCCACACCAGGATTCAGTCTCGGGGTGCAGCAGCCCCCCCTATATGATATATAAAAAGTATACATAAAATGGAGGTATATGTGTAAAATAAGAGAAACAACTAACTAAAATGACATGACACCATCAGCCTTGAGTCACCAGCCGCCACTGATTTGAACACCCAGACAAAGATGTCCACATCCAGACAGTAGCCCAAACACGATTTGTGATCAGGAGAATATCTTGGAAGATGCAAACTGCTGCCAGATAACTGTTAAATAATTATGTTTGTAAGTGTACAGAGTGAGATTTTTTTTCCTCCATTGGATAGTGTACAGAGCTGACGGGCAGTGAGGGTAGAGAAGGGGCAACAACATCACTACAACAACACTAATTGTTGACGCTATGTTTACATGGTTTGCCAGGAGGCCCCAAAGTGTATTTTTGTTCCCCATCTTTTACAGTGTAGTTATATCAGAAAGGGATCTCCTCATTGGCAGTATTGACAGGAGAAATGATGACCAGTACACTTGGTCATGTGAGTTTCATAGTACGATGGACTTGAAAATTACGAAACTGTCCTTTTTAAAA
The DNA here is from genome assembly GCA_947000775.1 of Pterois miles. Classification (NCBI taxonomy): domain Eukaryota; kingdom Metazoa; phylum Chordata; class Actinopteri; order Perciformes; family Scorpaenidae; genus Pterois; species Pterois miles. The sequence continues at coordinate 2,405,428 of CAMQGK010000038.1, read as the reverse complement.
TGAGGCCTTGTTTATAATGGCTTACATACATAATTAGTATACATATGTAATTTTGCTTTTCTCTGACTCTGTCTTTCCCTTTCTATCTGTCTCTGTCTCTCTCTCGCCATCCCTCCCTCTTTCTCTTTCCTTTTTTACACCAGTAGCACCTGGACCTGCACTATTCATCATGCGGATGACTCGGAACATGAATTAGTTTTCTTTTTTTTTACAGTGGAAGATGAGAGGGCCAGATGGCATAGAACAAAAAAAAAAAAGACTGGAAATAAAAAAAAAAAGAGAGGAAAGCATGGATGGAGGGAGGAAAGGAGTTAAGGAAAGAGGGATGGAGTAAAGGACGATATAATTTTTTGCCATTATATCGTCTTGTGCTCTTTACACTCGGTCTTCTGTGTTATCATAGAGGGCACATGGTAGCGTTGGATTAAGGTCTTGGATTTTTTACGCCATTACGCTTTGCATTAGAGCTTTTCACATGACCTCCATTGTCGTTTCTTTTACTTCAAACAAGAAAATTGTGAAACTCTAATTAGTCTGTATAATTGAGGCCGGATGAAGCGCTGCCAATCGGAGCTCGTCTCATGCAAGGTGGAGTGGTTTTGTTCAGTGGCTGCCTTTTCATGGTGGCCTGGCCTCTCTTTATTTCTCTTTCTCTCTCCGTCTCTGTCGCTCCCTGCTCTCTCTCAGCTTTGTGCTCGTCCCTTTTTTGAGAAGCAGAGAAAAGGCTCAACTCGAGAGGGCCGGGAGGTGAGGGTTGCGTTATTACAGCATCAATTGTGGCCAATTACAGTTGTGCGAGTGCACGCTCGGTACCTGCTGCATGCGGTCCGGCTGCAGGATACCAGCAGCAGGCTTCAACCAGCAGCAGGCCTCGCCACCTCAACAACTACTTGTTTTCACAGCAGAATAACAGTACGCTCTCTGTATCCGCTGTTTGTTTGCTCTGCTACTGTACTAATGTACTGTTGGTATCCATACTTGCCAACCTTTAAAAACAGGATTTGAAAACCAAAGTAGTGGGTCTGGGGGAGGAGAAAAACTGAAGATGAAAAATTTGAGTTTCAGACTTGTTTTCTGCATTCTAGTGACTTTAAAGTAATAAATACACTGTAACGGCATTTTTGTGTTAAACTTTTACCTTTTACTTCCAGGAAAGAAAAGTGAATACTTTGCCCATCTGGTGTGAACTTAGTGTGTGAATCTCTGGTGTCAAATCATATTCATCTGTTTCATTTATTTTTGCTCCTGCTTTCTTTCTCCTCTTCTCTGAAATCAACAGCTTTTCACTGCAGCAAGCGAGGCCTAACGGCACGCTGTGGCGAGCGCAGCTTAAACATGAGCTCAAACTGGGTTTTGTCAAGTCTTCTGCCGAGAAACAACAGTTGGTGTAGCTTTGTTGTCATCAAGGTGGAAACAGTACAGATTATACTCACTATTCCTTTCAAGAAACAGGCTAAGATAACGAAAAGGGGAAAAAAATGTGAAAATTTGTCATAAATCGGGAGAAATGTGCGAGAACTGTGACCCCAGGAGGAGACCAGGAGAGGGAAAAATCTGAGACTCCAGGAAAATCTGGAGGGCTGACGAGTATGTTTTTATGTGCATTCATTTTAATGAAAAAGGAAAAAGGTTATTTTTCTTCTTTATTCTGTTGTATTCAGCTGAACACAAACAAAGCAATGTCTGCTCCACAGTAATGGACTAATGACGACATGCTCAGTGGTGAGCTTGAGCTTTGCTCAGGATCAGGATATACCTATGAAAAGTAATATATTATAATTTGTCTATATCCCACAAAATCATTTCATGAATTATAAATGTAATTGTGAGCCAGGAAATATAAAGAGTGACAAACACCACATAGCGAGGAGGCTGGGGTTGATGGGTTGTGTCAAACACGGGGCTTTCGCCCGGCAGATCAATGTTTGTATCCTGCGCGAAAGCAGAAGTCAACATAAGTTTATTTGTTATGTAACTCCTACAAGTTCTGTCACATCCGGTGTTATTTTAACCAAAACCACAATCTTTTCCTAAACCTTATTAAGTAGTTTTTGTCACAGAACTTGCACCCTTAAGCTGTGTCACTCCCACAGTGGTGTAACTTCACCATGAGCTTTTCCTAACTAAGTAGTTTTGTTGCCTGAAATGACTGAGTGGAAATTGACGCTGGACATTCATAGGAAAATGCACAAAAAATGAGAAATAACTTTCATAAGATGTACAGTTGTATGATAATATCAGTATGCATAGATATGGCTTTTAATCTGACAGAGGAAATGATAACTTCCAGGTGATGACTGATGCTCACGGTAACACGAACTCCAGATTATGTCATACCTGAAATATATGAATCAAATATACATATTCGTCTTAATCACTCATATAGTGCCAAACAGTTTGTTTCCCCTAAAATAAGTTCTGCACTGCAGCGGTGAAACAGCCATAAGTTCTCTGTTTAATCAAGACAGTAAATTAAAAAAATAAATATCATCATCATCATCATCATCATCAACTTGAAAATAAATTAACAATAAACTAAATCAAAACAGAGAAAAAGACACAGCACTGATTTTTACAAATGAAGTTCAGGAGGAGAATTACAGTCTTTGAAAACCGTTGTTTAAAGTCTGCTGTGGCTTTTGAAAGACTTGGAAGAAAAACCTCAACTTGGAACATTTAACAGAAAGCCAGAGCTACAAATTTGCTTAATGAGATTTGAAAAAAAGGCCATTTAAGAGGCATGGAGGAATGTCTCAACCCCTTCTGCTTCGATTTTGATCATTTTAAAAACTTTTTTAAACATCAGTTTTTAGTCCACTGACTTTGTGGAAGCGTAATACTAAAATAGCATCTATGGCCGGCAGAAGCTCACAAAGTTCCTCTTGATGACTGAATCAAGTCGCTGGATCCAGTATCTGTGACACTGGGAACAATCTATTCAATTCAGTTCTACATTTATATACCAAATACATTATTGTTTCCTGTTAAAGTTTTGACCAATTTGTTGCTGCATTAAATTAAATTTGAAGTTATAATTTATTATTTTAATAATAAAGAACAGAAGAACGGGGGCGGCAGTAGCTCAATCTGTAGGGAGTTGGCTTGGGAACCGGAGGGTCACCGGTTCAAGTCCCGGAACCGGAGGGTCACCGGTTCAAGTCCCACCATGGACCAAGAACTGAGTGTGAACTGGTAGCTGGAGAGGTGCTAATTTACCTCTTGGGCACTGCCGAGGTGCCCCTGAGCAAGGCACCAAACCCCCAACTGCTTGGGGCGCTTGTCAGGAGCAGCCCCCTCACTCTGACATCTCTCCATTGTTGCATGTTTGTGCATGTGTGTGTACGGGTCTGCATGAACCGTGTATAAGTTAACAACAGAGTGTAAAAATTGAATTTCCCCTCGTGGGACTAATAAAGGTTGTTCTTCTTCTTCTTCTTAACAATTCAGGAAATTTATATCTATGAATTTCTTTATGTTTTGTTAAGAAAGTAATGTCCAGCCTGATGTTGCCTTAATTATAGAATGGTATCAGATCATTATTCGGTATCAGATACCTAAAGCCCAGATATTGTTATCAGTATCAGGACTGAAAAAGTTGGTGTAGCCCTAATAAGTTTATATCTCAAACAGCACAGAAAACACAATAGGTCATTTCCTATCAAAACTGCATAGTTTGACAGTGCAGTTTAACATACAAATAAAACTCCATCAGATAAAACTGCAACATTTTAAAGGTGCAGTGTGTAGGATTTGGTGGCAGCTAGCAATGAGAACTACAGTGGCAATGTGAAAATGCAAATGTCCCTCTCTAGCCAGTGTTTGGTTTGTCCGTTCGGGGCTACTGTAGAAACATGGCGGACTATGTGAAGTGTAACCGCTCTCTATGTAGATATAAGCATCTCATTCAAAGGTAACCACAGCACCACCATGCAGCTCAAAGAAAACACATTAAATCTTATTTTTAGATGATTTTACGCTAAAAAAAACCACACTTAACATATTTTGCCAATAGATCCCCTAAATGCAACACACTGTTGTTTTGATGGAAATATTCAAAAGTCATGTTGCGTGCATTAACAATGCCGTTCTTGTCGTGTCATTTCACGCCACGCAGTCTGTACTGACTGAGATGTAAACTCATCCATGTGAATAAGCTACGCTCAGAGCGTGTGACGTAGAATAAAAAGGAAGAGCGATTGTTTTTAGTGGACTGGAGGGTAGATGTAGGGCTTCAACACACAGCACTTTCAATCAGGAGACCGGTGTTTGAGGCCGTGTGTTGTCGAGTTATTTTAAAGTTACATGAGGCACGTTGGTGATGTTTGTGATGTGTTTTCCGATAATACAGTACATTGTTTAGTACGTATTTTACTCAGTTTACATACTTTAAGTCCAATCATGATGTTTTCCCTAAACTTAAATGTTTTTTTTTGCCTAAACATACCCATGATCGTTTCCCAGTAATGGCACATAAAAGGCTAAAATGTCCTGCTATTTATATGCCTTCCCATGAGATGAGGTTGACTGAAAATACAAACCAAAAATCAAAACTAATACAACTCTAAAACACAGATAAAACTCCTTCATCAGATATAACCGCAACACTAATGGAAAGGCTCCAAAGCATATTTGACTGACCAGTAAATACAACTGTCAACTAGGGTAGCTTCAGAGATCATCCACTGCAGTACACAACATGTCATCCAGCAGCCCACAGACACTGAATGCACACGTGTGAAAGTGCCGGTGCGACGCTGAGCGGCTACTGTCACACTATCAATCATGGTTACGAGGCCAGCGCTTCCCTGCTACATTAGCTCCGTGACCTCTGGACCCAATCTCAATTAAATTTCTGATGAATCTATGATTCACAGACATTCTCCTGTCACTGGCCTGTCATTCAACACGTCCTTTTTATTTTTAGTTTTGGACCACATGCAAATAAAGCAATAGCTCGGGGATTCAAGAGCAGAGAGGAGAGGGAGGAAGAAAGATGGAGAAAAGAGAGGATGAAAACATCAAGGAAATGATTGCGGGGAGGTTGAGTCTGTTCGCTGCACACCAAAGGGGGTTAAGACAGGGTTTGGCTGGCGAAGACAAGCCAACAGAGACACAAAGCGCTAAATCTAAAAAGTTTCTCAGGCATTGTTTAGAATCCCTAACAAGAGGGACTGCGAACAACAAGGAACATAATTTGGATTCCCCCCTCCTCTCCTCTGTTTTCCTTTTCCATGTTCCCAAGCACATAAATAGCTATCTTAACAACTTGATGCTATTTTGAATAGGGGCTGCAACTCCCTGTGGATTTCCATGAGTGAGGCAATTTGCTGGCGAACAGGTGCATTTTTAATGCTTTCATACAATTAAAACAGAATCTACCTTCCTTCTCCCTTCCCTGTTTTCAGAGGCGCCCTCCTTTCATACTTAGGTTGAATTGATTTAGTTTGTCTAATTAAACTCAGAATAAGATGTTAATTACCTAACAAGGTCACCTCTCTCTACCACCAAATTTACCGTTGGTATCCTTTCTTCAACAGTATTTTCTTCAAGGATTCAAAGGGAAAGTAGAAGAATGGTGTTAATTGCCTATATGCTGTGTCCCATTTTTAAATTTGAACGTCTTTTTTCCCCCACAGAACTTTCCTTTTCCTGGGTCTTTTTAAGCTTGGAGAAAATGGGGCTTCATTGTACCATTGTTCCTTTCTCTCTTGTCCTCCACTCAGAAATGATGCGTCAACTCATCACAATATGGCCTTTGTCTACATTTACCAAGTTTCCCATACTCAGTGTGGAGGAAGAAAGGGGGACTGATGGGGACAATGGTTTGTGTTAAGAGGGAGCATGGATCAGAGATAGGCTGCGGAGTGAGTTTTCCACAGCGTAGGACGATATTTCACCCCGTATGCTTTACGTTGTTTTTTTTCACATCCCCATAGCACCGTTTGCTCAAGCAGACAAGTAGGTTGCTACAAGACAAGTATTAGAACCAAGATGATTAACAATCTCTTTGACAGTATCCTCACAAAAACAGCACATAGACCGTAAAACATAGAAATTATAACAGATATAACACATAATGAATTAGATAAAGAATAGTCGAGGATCAGAAGGATTAATTAAGACTATAAAGTAACAGCAATAAATATACCATAACAAGTAATCTAAAAACAAATGCAGAGATTAAATCCCTTAAAATTAAGGATGCACTGATCCAACTTTTTAATCCCGATACCAACACAGGCTTTGGATGTTGGCCGATACTGAGTACTGATCCGATACTAGTGTGTAATTAATAAGCTGTATGCCTTAACTTTGTAACATACATACTGTCTAAATACATAGATATACAGTACATTTACTGAATTTATATTTATTATTAAATATATAATGATTAAAAATAAAATACCATAATTATATTAATGATATACATGAATATTGATATATAGTATTCATTTCATACTGCATATTGATAATAATATATAATATAATATGCAGTGTATTACTATTCATTTATATTTCTTAAATTAAGAAAAGGTAGACCAGCAACTTGGTAAAAAAAAAAAAAAAAAAAATCTTTTCTATCTTTATGCAGCAACAAATTGTTCAAAAGCAAGAATTAAAATGCCAGTGTATGATATATACAGCATAGTATATAAACAAAGAATTGAAATAAATAGATCTGTGTATCACGTCACGCTAAAAGCTTGGATATTAAAAGACGACTTGTGTGTAGGTGTCAACACACCAAGGTTTGCTGGCCTGGTATCGGTACTAAGGGGGACCGGCTGTGAGTTGGGTTTAGATCAGGTGACTATGATGGCCAAATCATATGATTCACATCATTTTCATACTTCATTCAGTGAGCCCTCATGCACTACATCAAATGATCTACATTTTATTTATCTATTCAAGCTTTCCTTTAATTTTCACCCATCTGTGTGCCTATTCACATTCTGGCCACTTTACAGTTTTCTACTTCAGCCAATTATTCAACACCAAGTGTTGAGCATTAGCTCAGTGGTTAATAGGGCTGCCCTTCTACCACTGTACTAAATTGGCAAAAATGTGGCGTGATGGTAATATCTAATACGGACATTAGCTCTCCAGTGTCCCCATGTTGGGCCAATAAGAGCGTTTGCTTCTCTCACGTTTGATTGTGGTCTTTAATCAAATCAGTGAGGAAACGTATCCACTGCAGTGCAAGTTTCTCTTTTCTTGGCCAGTCTTTGGACAAATTTCCCCACAAATCCATTTCTAAGCTGACTGACACCTTAACGCAGTGGTTGAAGCATACAATCCATGTCTGATGACGGACTTTTCATACATCTCTCAGGGCTACAGAAAAGCAATTACAAACAACATCGGTCAATATCATAACCAACATGTTCTCACTCCCAACTCTTCATATATGGCAGCTTGGTCAGTGGCCCAACGCTTCAAATTATGACGCTCAATGTATGACCGTTTTGCACTTTGCACACATAAACAATTATGTTTTTTTATTTATTAAATTATTTATTCTTTTCAAAATAAACTTCTGTGGACTTAGGTTTAGGAGACAAAAGTACTTGCTTACTTTTAGGAAAAGATTGTGGTTTGCATTAAAATAAGTACTCCTTGCTTGTTACGCACTAACATTGCGTAATGAGCTTCAGTCTCCTCTGTGAAAGTCCTGTGATCGTGATTTGGGTTAAAACAATTTATGTAGTTCAGCAGGCTACTTTATATACGCAACATAACTAAAAGGGATAATTTTGAAGTGGTCTATGAGGTACTTATCCACAGTCAGTGTATTATGTACAGTAGATGACGATCAGCATTCCCCCAGTTTGGAGAAACGGATAGGAGTACCAACATGGCAGCAAATCAGTGTTTCTGATTTTTATATGCACAAAAATGATATAATACACTAAAGGAAAGGGGAAAAGCACAAAAGCACAATAGGACCCCTTTAAAGTAGATGTGCATTCACTCAGTCTGAACACTTTGCTCTTGTATTTTTGGCTTTGGAAAGGTGATAAAAGACACAACTGTTGTACCATTGTAGCTCTGACTGCACTTTGGCATGAGGAGAACTCTAAGGTCAGTTATTGTTTCACAAATATTTCATGTGAAATGAACGGCCAGATACAATAATTTTAGGCAAAGAAAACTACTTTGTTAAGAAGTACCAAAAAACGTCGCTGTAGCAGAAGCAGCCTGAACTTTCCCCTTTGATGGCAGTCCTACCAGAAAGACAGTGAGGGGGATGAGGGAGTGAAGAGAGAGGAGGAGAGAGGGGTGAGGAGAGGAAGACAAAGCAGCGGGTAAAGGAGGAAAGGGGAAGTTCAGGGGCAGTGGGGACAGGAGGAGTGGGAGGGGAGCGGGAGGTAAATTAGGTGTGTAATGTGAGGTTGATATGAAGTGATTGAGTGTGGTGACCTCCTGTCAAGAATCGGCCTGCTCTTCGACAAACCTTCCTCCTCGCTGACACTCAGACAAACCTTCTCCTCCTCGTCCTCCCGCAGAGATTTCTTCCACCAGATACAGACTCTGCATGGACCCGCAGATCCTCTTCATTTCCTTCCTGCTGTCTCTCAGCAGCCTTTTATATCCAAGAATAACATGTGTTGTAATAGCATGTGCATTACACGTATAGGCCACCTCACATTTAAAGATGTCTCCTGTAGCCTGTACACATTTAGAGAAAACACTTTTTTCCTTCAGTGTTAAGATACCGTCAGTGAACCCAATAATTCCTGCACAGATATTTGCTTGTAAGGTATTAAATTTTGTCAGCATTATCTTAAAACTGAAACAAACAGCAAAGAAGCAGCTGGAACTATTTAATGAAGAACGCTATTTTTGTTAAAATGAGAAACCCAGAGTAATGAGTGTGAGTATGACATGACTGTTGTACTGATGCAGTGTTGATGAGTTTAGCGTGTACGTTTTTATAAGTATGTTTTCTTTAATGTATAATCACCTCAAATAGGAATCTTTGTGTTTTTGTTACCTTAGAATGACCCGTTTACAGTATATCTACATATAGAGCAGGTCCTCTACGCAGAGTCCGCCATGTTGCTCCGCCTTGTTTCTACAGTCGCCCACGGACAAACCAAACTGTTAACTTTTCCTACCTGGGTCGGAGTCGATATTACTCACTCCTGCCGCTGCTCTCTCTCTCTCGCTTCACCACTCACTTCCCACATAACCACACACTACACACTGGCTCTGCTCCAAGTGGCTCTAAGAGAAGGACATTCGCGTTTTCACGTCGGCCACCATAACTTGCAAAAAACTCCCATGAGATGACCTATCCTTCACAACTCAAAGTCAATGCATAACCTAGTGCAAGTTGTGCAATTTGTGTGTTACCTTCTAGACACAACCTCATTTTAGCTTGATCTCACTTCCTGGGAAGTTTAAGAAAAACCTAAAACACCAACTCCCAACCATGCTTTCAGCAATATCATTGAGATTCAGTCATAATCAGGATACCAGCTTTTATTTGTAAGTATGCTGTACTAAACGTCCAGAGACGTAAAGTGGGAGGTCAGTGGCCACTTCTCCACTTCCTACCCCCTACTTCCAGCCCTCTTGCTTGGACCACAACTATCTTCAAACTCAGCCTTCGTTTTGGTCTCAACTACCCAACTAAAGTTTTGTGACTGCTGTGACTACACAGACAAACAGACATACTGTATACACACCTGGCGAAGTACTCTAAATCTTCTTTATGCTAGTTCCTGCTGTGGTAGGAGTCTCCAGGACCACATTTTACCACGATGACACACACAAGGTGAAAACAATACCAGCCACATGCTGTTGCAGGCACATCATAGCACTGGAATGATTTGACTGACAAGTGATTTCTGGGAAATGCAGTGCAGCAATAGCTCAGCAACGGGTGCCACAAACACCACAAATGGAAATAAAAGGAAACTGTGGTATTCTGGTTCTTGTGCACTCAGTACAGTACAGTATTATCTCTCAATATTTACCCCACACACATCTCTCTGACTTCTCTATCTTTTCTGCACCGTACTGGTAGAATCAATCTCTCTCTCATCCCTTTCTCTTCACACCGCCATCCCATCCCTGCCTCCCCTGTCCCTCTGTCTCAGCCCGTGTGTCGCGTACGCCTCCCCTTTGTGAATGAAGAGAGGAACAGAATGACAATTATCTAAAACACAATTAAAATGTGTTAATCTGATTATTTTTTACTGGATAAAGCACTCGAGTGACATTGAAAGGTGTTTAGAAAAAGCCATGCGTGCCCTTGTTATAACATAGATTAAAAACAGTGTGTGTCTGTGCTCGGAGAGAGAGGAACCTACTGTGACTTTATTTAGGATAAAAGGTCTTCAAAATCATTATGAGTTCCTGTCAGTAATCTATTAGAGCTCCACATTTATTTTCCATATGTCCTGGTTGGTTGTGTTTGATGCTTTTAGTCAGTCTTATTCCCTCTGTTATCAGTATAGTCAAAGAATGGGAGAAAATGGTAGTACATGTTCACAAAATTATAGGAATGGCTTGGTTATATTAACAACTTGACTTCAACTTTGACATTGTTTCATGGTTTTTACAGGTGAAAAATATTTAAATCCCATTTCAGTGGTCTATATTAGGGCTGTCAATCGATTTGAATATTTTATTGTGATCAATCACATGATCGCAATGATTAATCATGATTGCAAATTAATCACACATTTTTTTATCTGTTAAAAATGTACCTTAAAAGGAGATTTGCCACATGGGAGTGGGCAAATATGCTGCTTTGTGCAAATGTATGTATATATTTATTATTGTAACTCAATTAAGAACACAGAATAATGGCAAATATTGTCCAGAAACCCTCACAGATTCTGCATTTAGCATAAAAATATGCTCAAATCATAACATGGCAAACTCAACAGCTGTCAGTGTGTCAGAGTGCTGACTTGACTATGACTTGCCCCAGACTGTATGTGACTATCATAAAGTGGGCATGTCTGTAAAGGGGAGACTGGTGGGGACCCAGAGAACCCATTTACATTCACATATCTGGAGGTCAGAGGTCAAGGAAGCCTTTTGAAAATGGACATGACAGTTTTTCCTCACCAAAATTTAGCACAAGTTTGCAGTGTTATTTAACCTGTTATTTCAGCTAGTATGACATGGTTGGTACTAATGAATTCCTTAGATTTCATAATATCAGGTTTAAACACTGAGCCTACAACCTCCGAAAGAACAATTGTGTCAATGCATTAAAGAAATGAGTGGTGTTAAAACCAATTTGCGGTAACACCTCATTATTAACTTTGACAGCCCTAGTCTATACATATTTAAAACAGTAATAAAACAGGCTAAGGATAGTATAAAATCGGGAATGAAATGGGCCCATTTTTTTGTGAAATTACTACAAATTTGTGTTTTCATTATTAGTCAAGAAAATATTATCTATAAATTTACAGTTTCACTTATTTAAGTCTGGGTTGAAGCCTGTCTTAAAGCAGATCAGATGGCCACATGAACACTGAAATGAGCTTTTCTTGCTGTAATTGTTCCTCCTTTTCATACTGGCATAAAAGACCCCCTCCTAATGCCCTGTCATCGTAAGTGGTAGGGGACAATATCCACAGTCCTCATTCCCTGCAAATGTGTATATCTGAAAGTAATATAGGGCTTCAGGAGTCTGAGTTAGACAAATCAAGTGTATATCTTCTCAAGATAATGTGTTTTTAGTATGAAATGTCTTCTTACAGTATTTCCCTGTAGAGCTGCAGTGAAGGAATGGCGAAGAAGGGGGGTTGTGCCTAAAAGACTGTATCTTTGGAAGATATCTACTTGATCAGGCTAACTCAGACTGCTGATGCCCCATATTAGCCTCAGATAAACTCTAAAACACTTTTGCATCAAATGATGACTGTAGATTTTTGTCTCCATAACTTACATTGAAACCAACTTCACTGCAATTCGTGAAATAGTCACAAAATTTGATCTATTTGATTTGTGTACATAGAGAATAATTTTCCTTTTTTTCATGACGCTCTGCATGATTTTGAACAACGTATTTTTTGTGCGTTTTCCTATGAAGATCCAGCAACACGTGACACACGTCAATTTCCACTCCAGTCTTTTAAAAATAAAACTATTTAGTTAAGTTTAGGGAAAGATCGTGGTTTGGGTTAAAATAACTCCGGTGCTATAACTTAAGTATGGAAGTCGACAAATCAAATGAACTCTGACTTGAACACTGGTCTCCTCAGCAAAAGTCCTGTATTTTTTTACCACCCATCCACCCCAACCTCCTCCTTATATGGCATCCGCTGCTGCCTATACTTCCTGGTTCACAGCTACGTTGATTACAAACAAATTGATTTTGTGCTGGCCCATCATGAAAACAATGTCAGTTCATATTAAATTTCATGACTATTTCACAAACAGCTGTGTGACTGGGCTGTATGGGCATGTGAGTGATCAAAATGCTGTTGTGGTCAGTCACAAGCCTTTGAAAATAATGGGTTTCAGAGCGCAGCGCTGCCGATGTCCCGTTCACAGTCACAGTTTTTGGAGGGATGCTGGCTTGACGAACTGTTTCCCCCAAATAAGGTTCTTTTGAAAATGGTTGTTAATGGAACCATTAGTTTTCCAAAACCCCCTTGGAAAACCCCGGTTGCTAACGTTGAAGAAGAAGAAGAAGAAGAAGATCAACCTTTATTCGTCCCGCAGTGGGGAAATTCAATTTACACTCTGTTTTAACTTATACATGGTACATGCACACAAACACACACACACATGTGTTGTCTTAGTTCGCTAAGACAGTATGCGAGATATTCTAGTATGTCCAAAACCTTTATATAAAATGAGTTCACTTTGCAAAGTGTAATATATATTTTACATTAATTCTGATTGTAATTCTCATAAACTGTTGTTTTGATCAGGCTGGCATGGGTTACCATGGTTACACATCTCAAACATATTTATATATTAAGAGAAGCGGATACGCCGTTGGAGGCGGGGCCCCTTCATTCCTATAAAAGTTGCTCAGGTGCCAAAATGGGTCAACTTGTGAGTGGAAAAGTGCCCGGATCATCCGGCGATCGCAGTAGAGTCTGCTCAGTCACACGGCGCGGTCACGGGGTCAAAGCCGTCGCGATGTGGTCGCGGCTTGTTAACGCCACCTCCCAGCCCTCACTCCAGCCTCGGTCTGGGTCTCATTCACATGAACGGAGGAAGGGAAATAACTAATAACTATGACCTAATCATTTAAATAAGGACTGTTCAAGTTTCCCTCAAAATAAATAAATAAAATATATAGTTGCAGGCGTCTCTTTCCCAATGTAAGTCTATGGGAAAAAGTCTTTTTGGGCTCAATGGTATCACAGAAATTGTTGTACCATTGTTTTGCCACTATGAAAATTGGGATCAGTGATCGGCGCTCCTCCAGGGGTCTTGTTCCAACCAGCGAGGAAGCTCTCAGGAAGTGACGACATAATTTACAGCTCCGTGCGACAGAAAAGATACTGTTTATTCACATAAAAGTACGCTGATGATAGTCCAACTATTGAGTATGTAGTGCATAGTTTGTGATATGTGACGAAGCAAATGGTTCTGGGTACCATCTCAGCCCTTCAGTAAGAACCTGTTTGGAACACATATTTCTTCGAGTGTAGTCAAACTTTAAAGCTACATGTGCTGTGTGTACAGGTGAGAGTGTATAAAGTCCAGTTACAAACCTCGTCTAACGTCCTCACCGTTTCACTGCCGTTCTTCTCCCCTGCCTTGCTCTCCATGTTTCCCTGTCTATTCACACCTTCCTCCTCCCCTATCTATTACTGCATCTTTCCTCTTTCTCTCTCCCCCGCCATCGGCCCCGTTTTCTCCCGGTTTCTTTGCCCTCATCCCCCCCAGCTCCCCATCACCCTGTCCCCCCTCCTTTTGTATTTATTGCTGTATTTATTTCTGCTGAAAAGCCAGTCTAGTTCATTTGCTAGTCGACCGGGCAGAGCAGGGCTCCTATTCTTAGGCTTTTATTAACATCATGGACTGCACAACAGCTACAGAATCTATTATTCATTAAGTGTAACCAATATAAAATTTAAAACAGTCTGGGCTTTTTTTTTGTGGAATTATGTAAGGTCAGCATAATTTTCTGCCTATTACTAATATCTATATCATCTTTTCCTTAGTCAGCTCTATTTAAATATGCAATCATTTACAGCTTTTGACTATATGTGTGTGCACACCCAATTTCCAATATTCCTCTAGTAGACTTTTTATGCTGACATCAATGGCAAGCTATTAAAGACAGTATTTCATTATTGGTTCCTCTTCCCCAGTGGTTATTTACAATCCCATATATACTAAGCACTGATATTAAAGGAGACCATTTTAATGAGGTGCTATCTGCCATGGCAATATGTCTTTCTCCGAATGAGATTGTGTTTAAAGATTTTATCAAGAAATGGCTGTTCGGCAGGGTTATGTTTTGTCCATGAAATATGCATTTCATATCTCTTTCATTTCATTAACATAATTTAATTTGTGCTTTGCATTCTGTGCATAATACATATTTGATTTACAAAACAAATATTTCCATTAGAAAATGAATTTCATGCATGCAAAAGGCAGAACTGAAAGATGTATTGTAAGGAAGTAAGAAAAAAAAAGGAATTGTATTATCTTTGACTCAGGGAAAAAAATATCATTGGAAAGGAGAAATACACTCAGTAGATTTCTTATACGAGGGGGGCTTGTGCGTATTACTGCATGTGTGTGGACACGCTGCGATCCGTGCACGCTTGTGTAGACAGTATGTAAATGTGCATTATGGAAGCAATGAAAGCTGAGGGTATATTGCATGGAGTTTAGAGCAATATAACAGATTGATTTACATGGCCTGCATAGGGGTCTCTCCCTGATGTTAAGTGCAATGGTGCACTTAACATCAGAAGAAGCACACATACCCATTTTGAATCTTGATTTTGACTTTTAAGAGTGAGACCAGTATATGAGAGCATCCTGTAGGGAGAATATACGGTGTCCTGAGCAGCCGTACATCAAAAGGCTTTAATTCTTGTCTCCAAGGTGTGTGCTCCATGCACGGGAAGCATCTCTTTAAAGTGGCCATCTTTTATGCCTCTACTTAAGAGATGTTTAGCTCCTCTTCCTCTTCCTTTGGCCACCAGTGGGGAAAGCCCTTTGGTATGATGAATTATGAAGTCCTCCCCCTCTCCATTTCCCTTTCCTTTTTCCCATGGAACGCTGCTAGTTTTAATTAAAGCACTTCACCTTGCTTGTTTAAAGGCTATCACGAGCCCCATGATAACTTTGAGAGTGTGCGAGCGAGAGGGAGATGGAGCGCAGGGCTTTGGATAACACAAAGCATTTAAAACCGGCCCTGGCGAGTTCATATTAATTTGGCTTATCTCTGAGAATAAAAAAAAAAAAAAAAAAAAAAAAAATCCAGGTAGAAGTGAGACAGATCCCAGGATTTAATGAGCTCAAAATGTAAAGTCAATGTCAAAACACTTTTTTTTACTCCTTAACTTTATTCCTCTCGTGGTGTGTGTGTGTGTGTGGGTGGGGGGGGGGGACTTGTCTAAGCTAAAAGCCAAACAGTAAGATCAGTGTTTCAGGGGTAACTAGTATTAGCAGGGATTTCAGGCTTGTTTGACACACCGCGTTGAAGGAATGGCTTAAAATAGACGGCGGCAGGTAGAGGAGGTACGCGGCAGGAGAATGAGGGGGAGAGTGAGTGAGACGGAGGGGAGAGGGAAGGCTAATACCTGGCTTCACTCCGCTTTGTCGCCCACTGATAGGAGAATGCTCCGAGGATGTTACCGCTTTTCAACCTAATCGCTCTTTTCTATCCCCATCTCTCTCTCCATCATTGACTTATTTTCTATCTCTGCCTTAGAGTCGCTCTCTCTGATTGTCTCCCACCCCTCTCTCTCTCTCTTTTCAAACACACCTACCCACCCATAGTCCTCCCTCTGAGGTGTTTGCCTGCCCGTCTGGCAGGAGCTAAGTATTTGTGTAAGTCTGTGACAAGTGCATGCAAGTTGACGGCAGGTGGGGATGGATGGGGGGGTGGGGGCGTACAGGAGGTGATAGCATCACAGTTCTCTGTCTTTTTAAGGCGGTGGGTGAGTGTCTCAGGATGACTCTTTTAACATAAGCCTCTTCTGAACTGTAGTTTTAGTACTTAACACCCCACTCTTCAAACCAAATCCCAAACGAGAGGCTTGAGATTGGAGTTTAAAAAGAGAGAGAGAAAAAAAAAGGTTCTTGATATCATAATACGTAACTTTGCAGGCTGTATCCTCAGCGTAACAGTGCAGGAGGGTAGCACTTATTAAGAATGCACACGGGGTGCGAAGAGCCTGTTATTGTATTGATTTTCCCGATATAGAGTGAAACCTCATTTGTTTCAGTGCACAGTGCAAATATGTTTTATTCTTGTTTTGCCTCATATAAATCATGCAACATGCATTTTCCCTGCTGTTCCGTTTTCTTGATAAGGCACTGTTTGTCAGGGCTGTAAGAGATCTCAGTCTTTCCATTTTGCAGCAGGAGCACATCACTTGACTACAGCTTCTTAGAAGCTGCTATTCACCGACGCAATATGCAACTAAATACATACCGATGACTTTTTCATATTGTGATCCTTCAGTACAAAAATACTTTATTCACCCCTAAAAGGCCAAATCAAGGTGAGTGTTAATACCAGAAACACCACAACACCTTAAAGCTGCAGCTGCTAACTTGAATAAAAATAACTTTTTATCATATTTGCTCAAACTGTCACTATATCCCGATAGTGGTAAATGAAACATATAATCTGTGAAAAAAAATCTGTGCTCCTAATGGCAAGATTTCACCGTGCCCAAAGTAAAACAACCAATCAGAGCCGAGGGCTTCTCTCAACAGTGAAACTTGGCAGCACTGATCAAATATGAATTAATATTCTGTCACTGTAATGCCGATTTTTCTCCTCATTCATTCTCAGAAACATATTTTAGTGTACTGTTTAGCTTTAAGATTAAAAAGTTTGTGACAGTGTAAACAGCTGAGCCATAACTAAGTACCGTCCACCGGCCGGAGCAAACGTTTTCATTTTACAGCTCAACAGTACACTATGTGTGAGTCTATGTTTTTACATTTTTTATTATTTTCACATCTTTAAATGGGCGGTATTAACATGCCATGACCGCTTGGTGAGAGTTTTGATTTGATTTAATTTGCCCTTATTGCAGTTTATATCCTGGTGAAGACAAAATACATTGGTTACAGGCAGTTGGTTACCTCCGCTTCTGAAAAGTGAAGCAATGCTGAAGTGCCTTAAATTTTCATTCTTTCTAACAGCCAGCAGGGGGCGACTCCTCTGGTTGCAAAAGAAGTCTGATTGTATAGAAGTCTATGGGAAAATGAGCCTAATTCTCACTTGATTTATTACCTCAGTAAACATTGTAAACATAAGTTTATGCTCTCAATCACTAGTTTCAAGTCTTCTTCAATACAGCATGAAGTTCATTTAGTAAATTATGGTCCCATTTAGAGTCAAACAGACCATAAAGCAGGGGATGATTTAGAGTGTGGCTACTTTGTGATTGCCAGATCGATGCCGTGGCGTTGTCCGGTTCGAATCAGAATTTTAACCCTTTCACAGTGTGTTTTCATTTCATGAAAATGATTTGTAACATTTTTGTCGCCTCAAAATATCTTATTCAACGTTCGGTTGTACTTAGCTCCACCCTCTCGTCATGGAGGTGAGGCCCCGTTCATTCCTATGAAAGTTGCTTAGTGGTGCATGAAGCCATGAGGCACATGGAGTGGTGGCACAGTGGTGTCCGCTCAGTCACGTGGCTCGGTCAGGGGGTCGCAGCCATCATGCTGTCGTTGTTGACAGCTCCACCTCCCAGTCCTCGCTTCAGTCGGTCTGGGTCTCATTCACCTGAACGGAGGAAAGAAATTTACTGTGTGATTCGGTTATTAGCACAACTTTTCAGACCTCATGATTTAAATAAGGGATATTCAAGTGGGGACTCATACTGGGAAGTTGATTCACCTCAAAAAAAAGTATCTGCTGAGTTACAGATATCTCGTGCCCAATGTAAGTCTATGGGGAAAAGCCTTTTTGGCCCAAATGGCGTCACATGTCAGACACGATAGTTACCGCTGTTTAGCCATTATGAAAACTGGCATCAACAACCAGCGGTCGTCTTGGGGGCTTGCCTCTTGTGTTACTTCTGGTTCTAAAAAAACAAGGTGGTGACGGTCAAAATGCCAAACTCAAGGCTTCAGAACCATAGTCCACAAACCATTGGGTGATGTCGTGCTGATTTGTGTTTCCATTACTAGTTTTAGTGCGCGTTGTGCTGCACCATGTCCGAGATGGACTATCTCTGGAGTCCGTCCAAAGTAAAAGCCAAAGCAACCAACCCACGTGGGTTGTGGTGACATCTCACCTGCTGCAGCGACCCTGTGACAACCCACCTTATCCCCCTCAAACAAGCGTGTGTTATGAGGTGCAACAGACATGTGTTCAGCTTTCAGAGTTAAAGTTAGACATTACAAAAGTACTGAGGTTTGAGGTTAAGTTTCTCTCCTGCGTCCCTGTTTGTACTTTCAGGTACTTTTATTTTACTGTTGTACATTCAGCTGTACAGGAGTCGTGTTAAGCTGCTGCGGATGACAACCCAACATCTCCTGGTTTTGCTGCTTCATAATAAAAGCCTTTAAATAACATAACGACAGGGGACTTTCATTGTGAAGAAATCATAGGAAGTGTATTGAGTTCATTGCTAAATTAGCAGAGCTTTGTTCACAGCTGTCCTTCAATTTAAATAAAGTCCGCTAATACTGCAGGGAGGAACTGTCCAAGCAGCAAAAGTAATGTATGAAAAATATAGAACATAAAATGTGTTTATCCACCATTTTACAGCTGATTCGTCAATCACCAATCAAAGCAGGTAGTCCTGTTGTAATGTAGATGCAAATCTCTGCAGTGCTGAGCTGATGTGCCGAGTCAAACCGAGTCAAGTCGAACTAGCATGTGTGTATGGAAAAATGCTATTTCTCACTTTGTATTTTACATCACTAGCTCTGAGCGTACACTGGAGTCAATACAGACTACATGGAGTACAAACGGCATGCCAACAGCAAGAACTGACTTGCGATTACTGTGTCATCCATACACCAGTTAGTGTAATCGGGCTGCCGTAGTAGCATGATCTTGAATTACAGTAAAAGTACTTTGATTTATCTTCAAACTAAAACAGTACTGTCCCTTTCCCCCCTCCAACAGTGTTACTGACCTTCAGTGCAGTATTGTGGGTGGATGGCTTGTTTTCCATCAGAACCAATGTCTAATCTATTCATCTTCTGTTAGGCATCAGGACTACTGCACTTGTGCATATGAAGTAACAGCAGTATGGGCATTATGTGCAGACCCAACCAGCTGTAGATAAGCCTCCAGTCCTGGATATTGCATGGCTGCAGACACCACAGCCCGCCAGCTAAATAGGCTAGATGGGAAGTAGCTCCTCAGAAAACAACACATAACAAACATATCCCCTTCCTCAAACAAACATGTCCCCGTCTCCGCATTATCACCTTAGCCTGAACAAAATGCCTCTCTTTGCTCTCCTCCGGATCCATGAGCGCAGGTACCTCAGCTTGTTTGTTAACATCAACACCAAAGAGAGGGAGAGAGGGAGAGAGGGGGGAAAAAAAATCAATCTAATGCTGCAGAACTATCAGATCATATGAAATTATGGATTCTTGGTCTGAGCATTCAGCCCTTGTCTGCCGAGCTGTGCAAATCAATTCAAACAGACACAAAGAGCAAACACACGCCGAACGCCACAATAGGAAATTGAAGCGAGCAGAGCCTCCCTTTTTAAAATATGCCGCTACATATTTGTTTTGTGGATTACCATTCTGAAATGAAATTTGAACAGTTACTTAAAATAATATGCAAAAGATATTTCCTGCTTTTTTTTATTATTCCTCTCCTCCATCCCCCCGTCCTCTTGTTTGTTGGAGGAGAGGGGAGCGATGGTAGAGGCCACAATGTAAACAGACACACAGAGCTGCTATGATGCTGATTATGTTTCCAAAACATATTTCGGGGCCTTATCCCCATTGCAGGGAGTATTGAGTATTTATCCTTCTTTGTTTCCATATTGTATTGCTGGTTCTGAAACATTTATGATGGTATCTAAGGCGCAGTAAAAGGGGGTGGGTTGGATTTAAGCTTTTCAAGGAGAGAAATCTGTGTCATGTTAGGTGCAGACAACGTTCATTGACATCGCCTGTTAAAAGGCAACCTCATTCCCAGGTGGGAATCTCTCATATGAGTAATATGAAGAGCAAATATTGTGAATCGGCTGCTTTAATGTAAGTATTCTTCTTGGTGGCCTCATTTATGGCTGAGCCCCCCCCTTTCTTTTTACCAGCTTTCTCTGTGCAAGATGTTATATCAGATTGATGTCCCTTAATTGTATTTCATCTTTGGTGACACCTGAGCAGAATATGTATTAGAAATGCTGTTTGGAATGAAATCAAATTCATGCACCCACTCAATACACTCACTCAATTGAAGTGCCTTTTTATGAACCAACAGTATCACGTTGCAAAGAGAACAAAAGGCCTCTTTGGATTATGTTCCACTGAGCTGCCTTTACACTCCTTTAAACCCTCACCCTGTTATATCGCTGCCTCCTATCTCCGAAGCTCTGCACTGTTCTGCTGTAAAGATACTAAAAATTTATGTCCCACACTTCTTCCTCCCCATACTGCTTTTTAAAGGGACATTGTCCTACTTACCTACCTTTCAGTACACTGCTTTGTCATGCCCCCCTTTCCCCAAAGGAGACACTCCATCCTACCTTTAACCTCACTCTACTGCTTTATCACATTTTTCATCAAAAGTTTGTTGGAACTACAAAAAGTTCTAGCTGGAAAACAGATCAGCATAGAAAACAATAGTGTTCCTACCTGGTAGTATTTTGCTTCGTGGTAGTTCACGCCAAGTCGTCAGATCTCAGTACTTTCTTGTAATCGGGGGGTCTTTAAGTTGTTTTCACACTACAAGATCTTTCAGCAGGAGGAATCCCTGATGAGGTCTTTAAAGAGGGTCAAAGGTCATCAACCAGGTGTCAGTGGAGTTGGCACCCAAGAACTGAAAGGATAAGTCTGATGATCTTCTAATTAACAATCAATCTCATCTTGTGTGTGTGTATCCAATGTAGCATATGGTCCTCTGTGCCTTAGAGCTCCATTGTTATCCAATTATACAATTGATAACACATCCATGAGTCACACAGTTGAACTGGGTGACATGTTCCTTCATTACCATTGTAGTGTGGAGACTTGAGGATCTAGGCGATCTGATGGGTTGGTTGGAGCTGATAGGTGTGTTGGTGGGTACATACTGTAGGTAATACAAGGCTGAGTTTGAGGCCTCTTTGTCATGCATCTCTTGTATGATGCACACAGAGATCCATTACTACACTGACTACATGTTAGTCCCTGACCAATCATAGGTTGCCGTTATGACCAATCCAACACCACTGCCGCCACCGTTTGCAGACTCTCGCGCTATTAATACTACACCACTTGCTTCAACCATTGAATAACACTGTGGGCAGGTTTACAATGTAGTTAGCTGGAAGCTCAGTTCGTCAAGTACAGTCGCTAAAAGATGCGTCCATGCGTTGGATTACGATACAGAGGGGCGCTGACCAAACACTTTGTAGTTGGAACAAACTGAATACGCCTCCACTCACACCTACATTAAGTGTGTCAGAGAACTATCGTGACCTTCAAGTATTAAAAACGAGAAAACCTCTCTATAGAGCCAGTGTTTGTCCCTTCTGGGCTCCTG
This sequence comes from Pterois miles, assembly GCA_947000775.1. Taxonomy (NCBI): domain Eukaryota; kingdom Metazoa; phylum Chordata; class Actinopteri; order Perciformes; family Scorpaenidae; genus Pterois; species Pterois miles. The sequence continues at coordinate 2,383,569 of CAMQGK010000038.1, read as the reverse complement.
TAGAAACATGGCAGCATGGTGGGCTCCATGAGGAGGACCTGCTCACTCTGTAGATATGAGCGGCTCATTCTAAGCAAACAAAAACACAACGATTGTTAGTTTCAGGTGATTAGACACGAATGAAAACATAGTTCTGAATACTATATTCCATTTCTACCAATGAATCCCTGAAATCCTACCCACTGGACCTTTATCACAGTCCTATATATACAGTAATGCAGTACAATATACAGTAATGTATCGTAGGTAAGTCGTAGTTTTTGAGGTTTATATTGACTATGACTGCTGGTAGTTGTAGGAATGCTGAGAAAAAATAACCTTGACAGATAAAGTGAAATTGCCTAAACTGAAACGAGCATCTGAGAAAACCGGGACAAAGCATTTTCTGCTGATGTACATGTCATTTCTTATTTGTTTTTGACAGGGTTTTCCTTCCATTATCTCTATAATATCTGTGTAAATCCTCTTTTTGGACAATTCTGTCTACTTTTATTGGTGTCGATATGAGAGCTCGTCCATGTATACCACTTGGCTCTGCTTCTATCCTCTGAACGTATAGAGAGGTGCCTTGGGTGGCTCGTTATCATAGTGCCTTTTCCTCTTTACAGCGTCTTCTTTTGTACAGCTGCTCTGTTGACTCTGTGTGGAAGTACACGGCTGATGCTGAAAGTAAAATACTTTTACCTTTAACAAAATGTGTTAGACTCCAACTAAGAGTCTCAAAGCTAAAGCAACACAAAGAAAAGCTGCTAGGTAAGTATAATCATCATGTGAGGGCTTTCATATTGAAAGGGAAAGCAGAGGGAGAAAGTAGGAGTATGTCAAACTGATGGGGCTGTTTAGTTGATTTCATGGTTGTGTGAGCTTTGCTGAACCTGTTAGGCTTGATGCTGAACTTGTTACTCTCTGAAGACCCCGTTAAATTAAATACAGCCTAGACTGGATACAATGAACACAAATAATTTTCAAAGTACAAACACATAATACAGAAATAATTACAAAATATCCTGGTGTTGAGCTGCAATATGAGTCTCAAAAATTAAAACTTCTCCAACTCATCGGGTTCCCCTTATCGCTGTCGCCATCTGTAATTGGTACAGATTTAATAAAGACGGATTGGCCAACAGTGTAATATTTCAACTGAAGATGCAGACAGGAACACACTCTCACTCCCAACTCGTCAAATACCGACGTTTGGTCAGTGACTCTATGCTTCAAACTATGACGCTCGAGGTCAGTGACAGCGTGTCAGTTTCCACTTGGTACATAGCGTACACAGGCTCCCTTCAAAATAAACTTACATCCATAGTGTTTTTCATTTTCATGTTGACAGGAAATACTGCTTTATGTAAATGTACGTACTTTATTATCCATATTATTGGAAAACAGTTATTAAGAAACCCTTACAGGTGCTGCATTTAGCATAGAAAATATACTGAAATCATAACATGACAAAATGCAGCCCAACAGGCAACAACAGCGTCAGTGTGCTGACTTGACTATGACTTGATCCAAACTGACTGATTATCATAAAGTGGGCATGTCTGTAAAGGGGAGACTGGTGAGGACCCAGAGAACCCATTTACATTCACATATCTGGAGGTCAGAGGTCAAGGGACCCCTTTGAAAGTGACCATGACAGTTTTTCCTCACCAAAATTCAGCGTAAGTTTAGAGTTACATCAACTCCTTTGTGACGAGCCAGTATGACTGAACCCACTGCAGCCTCTGAAGGATCAATTGCATTCATAAGTTAAAGAAATTAGTGGTGTTACTAACTAACTTTGACAGCTCTAGATGTTAGGTTTACTTACGTAATAATAATACTTGGTTTAGCTTAGGAAAAGATTGCTGTTTGGGTTAAAATAACTACATTTGGACTGTTTTGCGTTACAGTCAGCTGAAAGCCTGGTGTGAAGCCTGTTCACACGAAAAGGCATATAAATGCCACGATAATGCGCAAGGCGTTTATCATGCAATAAACATGCCTTTCTTGATTTCTGTGTGTCATTTGTACACCATGTACCCTGTACTGGCTGAAATGAAAACACATCTTAATATAAATACTATGGTAAGAGTTAGTGATGTAGTATAAAAAGCGAGAAAGACCACTTATGGTGGGCAGGTGGATGAGCACAATAAACTCTACGAGATCCGTGTTCCAGACCAGTGTTTTGTTTTGTAAGTTTACTTATTTATTTTAAGCCCAACCATGATGTTGTCCCTTACCTTAACTCAGTGGTTTTCTTGCCTAAACCTAACTGCATACGCTGCATATGAATGACACATGAAAAGGCTAAAATGCGTAGGCCTACTCATGACAAGCAGAATGTCTGTGTAATCTTGTGGTATTTATACGCCTTCACGTGAGACCAGGTTGGTCCTACAGATGCTAAAAGGTACCTCGGTACCAGACGCCGAGAGCCACTGTCCAAGCAGGGTATTTGATGAGTTGGGGGTGAGAACGGGTTGGTTCTGGCACCTGTAGTAAAGATGTTTAGACTGAACACAGAGCACATTTTAGTTTCAGTGCAACTGGGTCAGCAGAAAGAGGTTATTGGGTGCAAACATGAAAAATTTGCTCTGTAAGCACAAACTAACATAAAGACAAGTCTGACCTTTGTGAACATATTTTAAGTTTGCCAAACAATTTGCAGCTGTATGAATAAAATTACAGAACTCAAGTTTTTGCTCAGCTGTGATATCGGTCAGTCGTTGCTAGCCATCATGCTAATTTTTACCACCTTTCCAATTTGGAGGCAGTGAAGGGCCCTCATCATAGGAGTACACCATAGAAAAACAAGCCAGTGTTAACCACGTGTTCTCTCTCACTACATTTTTGTGTCGATGTAGTGTAACATCATTATCCTCACCATCTTCCTTCCCCCAATTCATCAGCCTTCACCCTCTTCTCCTACAAGACAAAAACATGGGATATGTCTTTTGTTGCCCTCTTTTTTGCTCTCTGTTTTTCCTTGCTTTGCCCCTCATCCTAACCACAGTCTACCCCCCCACCCTAAGAGCTCTGAAGGGCACCCAGGTGCCCAAGAGGTCGCTGTAATGAGCGCTAATGAGCCCATTGACAACCTCAGTGCAGGCTGATTGGTGCTGCAGGCTCTCACCATGTGCTTTACAGAGCACTTCCTGGCACCGGCCGCCAGCCTGCTGGATCTCTGCCCTGCCATGCCCTCCATATGAGCTTAATGTGGTTACAAGAGAGAGGGTAGTGAATCTTTGATGCTGAAACTGCAAGGGTCACACATCTTTTGCCGCAAATAGCTGCGTGTTAAAAATGTTTTGTTAGCAGCTATATCGAGCAGCTATGCACATAAAAAGCATGCTTATGTGTAGCAGGTTGGGGAGGCGAGTCAAGTCAGACAGTCGCCTTTTGCTTCCATCTGCTCTCCTTCACATTTGCATGGGCAACATCAGTATAGTTAAATCAGTCATGTTAACCCCTTACCATTCTGCCCTCTTCTTTGAGGGGGCAGGGCACAGGGGGGATAATCAGTCAACTGTACTCACACAGAAAAGGTGTACATCATCTGAAAGCTGGAAACCTGAAGACTAATTTGAGATGCAGCTCATAGAAAAAAAAAAACAAATTATTGAGTTAATAAATTACTAAAAAATAACTGTTAAATCACATAAAGATTTAGAGCAGGGATGTGAAATGTAAGCAAGATGATTTTGCAAAGTATAAGAATGAGCTCCAATTTTTCAGTGAAGGAAACTGCTGCTCTAAATGTGTCTACCGGATGTCGAAATAGCAAATCTGTTAATCAAGCAAGCTGTCAAACCAGGGCTGAGAAGTAGACCTGACAGGTGGCCCGGAGCTGCCCTGTTGTTCTGTCTTCTCTTACCCACATGCGTCGGTCTCCGATGCAAAGGGGCACTGACCAAATGGCGGCATTTGTTGAGTTGGAGTCTTGTCTCTTATCCTGGTAACTTTCGATAGTACTGGCAGTCCATACAAGTTGTATACAGGGCTAATGTCACACAAGCAGAACAGCAGGTCATAAAGGGCTAAGCCTGGCTTTTTTTTCTATACATATTGCTTGATATGCACCTGTGTAAGTGAAGTAAGAAGACAGTACTTTTTGTTTGTATTTTAAGAGATTTTGAGTGTTGGCTCCTGAGAAAATCTACAGAGCTGCAAATAGTCCAATACAGACAGCTGTTGAGAGTATGGTCAGATGAAAAGATCATAAAACAGGATGCATGCACAAAAAAAGTCAAGTTATGCTTCAACAGGTAAGCTGAGCAACAGGCCAATCTCTCACAAACTTTGCATATTCCCTGAAGTACCACAAGCATGGAATCCACTTTATTAGCGCTCGTCAGCGTGGCCAGTTCTGTGCTCTGAATATGATTGCTCACGGATGTCCCACTGTAGTGCTTGTCAGATGAGGGATATTCCTCTCTCTCCATCCCTCCACTCCTCCACTCCTCCTGTCCTTCCTGTCATCTCTGTGGCAGCAGGAGACATCTGGACGACTGTCACGGTTGACACGGTTGGTTGACGAGCACTGACAAATCCCCATAGACCACAGGAAACAGGAGGAGAGGACTCTCATTGGTGATGATGGAGTATGTGTGTGTGTGTAAATGTGTGTAAGTATGTGTGTGTGTGTGTGTGTGTTGTTTGCAAGATGATGGTAAGATTAATAGTCCCTGTTACAGGAATTTAAATTATCATTATACAGTATGTGTATTTGATCAAAGATGTTTCATGGACACATTGTCGAAACTGATTTAATGTACTTGTAACTAGTTTGAAGTTTCTACCTTTGGAAGAAGATAACATCTTATTCAGGGTGTCTGTCCCAGCTGCTGCCCTGATTGGCTTCTCTCGCTGAAGGAAAGTCTGTTCAGACTGAATCCATCCTGTTTGCAGCATTTCAGTTTTTAGTTTACTCTGTGTTTATTAAAGTTACTACACTGAGTTTTTAACTGGTTATGAAACGATCTCAATTGAAGCACTGATGCCTCTATATGACTTATATGAGTGACCATCAACGACGAGAAGATTGGCTATTTCTATATAGTTATCCTTAATGCTTGTCATCGGTGCCACCAGGTCCTATTCTGGGAAAATCAGAGGAAATCATACAAGATCATCAGGAACTCAACTACAGCTTCAGCTACTCCAGTGGGGCCTCCAGCAGTGACCAGCCCACCAGATCCAGAGCTCCAGTGGAAGGTGGAGAGCTCCACACCTGGCAACAGCAGAGCCTCCTCCGACCAGGAGCAGAGCTTCTCCTCGCTGCTCTGCCGCGTTTGTCGACAGAGACCTCCATAATCAACACAAAATGAAAGTTCATTTTGTAGCTGGGAAACACACAGCAGCAAGGTATGATGCACACAGAAACACACACCTACTACTGCTGACACATAAATGACCTCTAATGCAGTAATATCTTGTTAAAGCTAGGATTGGAAATGTTGAGAAACCAGAGAGAGTACGCTTTTTTTGGTTGGATTTTAAAATGATTCAACCTTAAAACCCCGCCGAGTGTTGCCAAGTCTTTTACAATGAAAGTAGGTAGCAGCAGTTGCTCCAAAAGTCTCTAAATCTTGTGAGAAAGTTGCCAAGTTGGCAACACTGACAGTCCATCCCTTTAGGCCTCCCTCCAAAGCCACTCCCCCATAATTATCAATATGAATGTAAACAATGAACATGGCTATTGTTAGTACTCACAGCTGTATAGGTTGCAGCCAAATGATATGGTTGCACAGGTATATTATATTCCTGCGACAGCCAGATACCATTTTTTTGTTGTTTTTTGTCATCACATTTGATTCATTGATTGCTGTCAGGATGTAAAGATAATTTCAACAAATATAGGCTAACAAAAATGTTTTTGAAGAACATTACCAACCCTAGCTTTAAATAGGGCTGACATGTCAGCTGATACCATAATATCTGTAATAAGATAATGGCATCCCCTCGTGCACTCCATCTCAAATGTCCACAGTTAGGTTTAGGCAAAAAAAACAAACACTAACTTAGGTTCAGGCAAGAAAACCACTAGGTTAGGTTTAGAAAAAAACATCACGGTTGGGCTTAAAATACAAACGTAAAAGTAAAACATGTACGGAAACACACCGCAAACATCACAAAAAAACGTGACAAACGTCACTAACATAATTTCTAAAACAAATGGTGTTTGTTGGAACCATCCAGCGCCCACCCTCCCATCACAAATGAGCTTTCTTGCTTTTAATACTAGATCACTAACTCTTACCGTAGCATTTATACGTGGATGCGTTTACATTACAGTCATTACAGAATACACTGTGTACAGATGACACACAGAAATCAAGAAAGGCGTACTTACTGCACGCTAAACGCTGTGCTCATTATCGTGGCATTCATATGCCTTTTCGTGCGAATGGGCTGTGCGATTTATTTTTGCTGTTTTCAGCCAAATCATGCTATTAATTTTTACAGTGAACCTATTCTCTCAATAAATACACTTAATTATGTTCCAAATTGTTCCATTATGTTTCAGACAAAATATATTTAAAAACAAATTTAGGAAAATATCAAATGGGACACTGAATTGAGTTGATTACTATGTATACACAGCACAGTTTATGTGCTGCTGAAGAAGGGTTGTTTATTATTGGTTTATTATATTGTATAAATGTTTGGAGAAAGTATTGCCATCCATAGTTTATTAGGAAGATTTTTTGTCTGCAGTCTGTGCCATGGGAATGAGATGTTAAATTTGCAAATATGTATTTTTATTGTCCAACTGGATGGGAATAATGTGAATTCAGAAACAAAGTGGTGGAGGTAGAGCTGCTTTGAGTGGAGCCGAATGAAACCCTCCCCTTGTCGATTAACTGAAATACCCCTCAAAGAAACACTGTTTGTCATTTATAGCCTGAGGCACAGAGTAATGCTGTATAAAGTTGCATTGTAATGACATATAGAAACGGTGATTACAGCCTAATTCAATTGCTCCCTAATCTCATTTCCATAATGGCCTTTATTTGGAACCTCAATTTATTGTTTTCCCAGAAATCATTATACAATTTAGCCCTTAAATCCATTTTGAATATGCGTGCCCACTGTTACAGGCAGGCATATGAAAAGAGGCACACATAAATATTACCTACACTAATATATGGAACAGCGTGAACATACAATACATAGAGAAACACACACAACAAAATCTCACACAACACATAGCCAGTCATTGACACACACACACACACTGATGGCATTATGGTAATGGATAGGCGGGCCCAGCTGGTATATCTGGTGGCAGCAGTGTGAGAAAAGAGGAGGGTTATAATGTGCAAATATTAATGATCCTGGGTTTGGGACTCTGGACATGCATGCATCTTTGTGTGGGTGAGTTTAAGTGTGTGTGTGTGTGTGTGTGTGTGTGTTTGTGCATGTGCGCGCATGTGTGTGGTCAAGTGCCAGAGGGTGGGATCCAACAGCCTGGATTTAATCACTGGGACCCCTCTCCATAAGATGACTATCATGATCTGCCAGCTTCACTGAGCTCCTCTGATATGTCTATCCCTGGTGACACAGCTCGATCTGGGCTGCGATGTTTGGCCAAGTCACCAAGATCACCATAAGTCCCTGGTAGGCATCGGACCAACCCTGGTCTTAGAGCTCGAACGCTGCCTGTAACCCCGTACAAAGCTTTAGTTCAAATAACCCTCGGTCCCTGCGCGGGTGAGCTGCTCTTCGAAGGGTGTGTGTCGGGGATTTTCAGCGACTCTGGGATGAAAGATCGTCTTGGTACTTTTTTTTTTTTCCAGCGTCTTTGTGCATGACAGAGCTCAGTGTATGATATCTGCTGTGCAATTTCTACATGGATAACCTGCTCTCTCTCCCTCTCCGTGAGGCACTATGAGGAGCAATCATGCGAGACTGATTCCTGTGCTTTCTTAAGAGGATATATAATACAGTTCACCTGTGCATACTTCTGCCGCTGAGAACCTTTTGAAAAGGCTCTTCGACGGCAGCCACCAAGGAGGATCATGTTTTATAGAATGGAGCAAAATCAAGCAGAACAAAATGAAATAATATAGAAAAGAAAGAATAGAATAGAAAAGAATAAAGGTTTACTGCGATATTCACTGCTTATCTTTTACACACAGCTGTAGTACTGCTGTGATATTAACTGACACTCCATGAAAGAATCAAAGCCAGATGATGATAGATTACTGGCCTGCTAACGGACTATGGTAGCATTTACCATTGTAGCAGAGGTCCTAATCATATTATACTGTATATCTGATCATGACATGACCACTGAAGTGAAGCTTTGCACTGCCCCATGCCGGCCTTGAGGGTGGAACAGTGATCTTATAGGGTTGGACGTAAGCGAACATGTTTGATGTGCCGGGCTGCACAACGTGTCGCAATCTAAAAGATGTGAGAAGCTTCTTTTACCCACAGATGCCCATGAAACAAATACAGGCAGGCAATTGACAGCTTCAGCTAATCATGACTAAATATTTCAATCGATTGACAACCAGTTAGTTAACTATTTTACGTAACATACGTACCTATCAGTAAGATAAGTCAACATTGTATTGGTTCCACATGGGACATTAACAGTAGTCTCCATGGTGAAAGTCCTGTGTTTGTTTGACCAGTCCATTCACCCTGACCTACTCCCTATGTGGACTTGGTCGCTCTTTATACTGCATCGCCTGACTTCTGGATCAGTTGCTCTGACGACATTGGAGTTACTTGAAAGCCCAGTGTGTCTCAGTCTGTGAAGGTTCTCAATCATCCCGCTACAGTCTGACTAGTCCCCACTAGTCAGACTAGTGGGGACTAGTCAGACTGTAGCGTTCGAACTGATGAAGCCACTTGGATAAGGGGCGAAACGTCTTCAGAAACAAATCTAAGTCCAGTTGCCTTCAATTAAATTTTTCCCAGTGTGTCTCTTACAGCCGCTAAAGGCCGCCTTGTGTTTCGGTATCAGATGCTGAGCGCAGCGTCAAAATGTAGCTGGGTATGTTTTCGTAGCTCTGCAGTTTATTTGTGTCGTTGCAGAACTACATTTGCGCCCTTACCGCAATAACGTCGACCTTCCATTGTGATCAGATCTCTATACGTCGTCAAGACATGATCGACGTCCTAGAGATAAACAGGCAAAGCAGGACAAAGGCGATGCTGAAATAAACAAACAAAACAAAGAACAAATGCAGACAGGCATTTGACAGCTTCGAGTCCAGTATGGATCCTATAAAAATCTTCCAGACCAGGATCTTAAAAATAACCCGAACAAACAAGTGATATTACAATACACAGACATTTGTGATGTTTGATAAATACCATCCAAGGTAAAATAGAGTGAGTTCACATTGTCCTTCAGCATATTTGATCAGAGATGGTTACAATTAAACATCCTGGCACATTCCTCACACACACACAGTACAGTGTCACAGACTCAGGCACTGCTTGGCCACCAGACGTGGGCCACTGTTGCTGCCGATTGGTTGGAGTTCTGTCAGATAGCCAAGCTCTAATGGAAACGCTACAATGCAGCCAAAGTGCGGGAATCATTTCAGTGATAAAGTTATATGTTCAGCCTAGAACAACCACTGGAGATAATGTTTGGCCTCATTATAATTCCCACCATGTTTAAACAGGCGGCCGCAGAACGCAAACAAAAGCAGATGAAATTTGAAAAGTATTATCAATATTGCAGATAGTGGATGCCCTTTCCAATCACAAGCTGCATATCTCTCACGGCAAATATATGGTTGAGTAGTTCATTCATTTCTATTAGGCCCCTTGTATGTTTCCCTGTGGCTCATATATATTTATGCAGAATTGATGAAAAGGCCAAACAAGCTACCATTAGATATGGGTTGAATTCACTAGCCGGGCCGACGCTAAAGGTACATTTAAAAGGCATTACTTTGCAGTGACGGATCTCTCTCTTTGTTCTGCTCTTTCCGTGGGATCATTCCTCATGCGGTCCCGGCCACAAGCCAGCTTTGTGTTGCTTTGTAGTACAGTAAGTGTATGCATAGGTGTGTGTGTGGGAAAAGGCAAGAGAGAGAAAGAGAAAACAGTACAGTAGCTGCATATATGCATGTGTTTTCATGTAGTTCATACTATATTTGTATGCAGTATTTACCTGTATGCATGTGTGGTTCTCTGTATGTGTGTGTGGTGTGTGTGTGTGTGTGTGTGTGTGTGTGTGTGTGTGTGTGTGTGTGTGCATGTGTCTTCTTTTTACACTGCAGTTTCCACTCTGCACGCCACTCCATGTATTCTTCAGCTCTGTTAATAGCTGGCTGCTGGAGCAAAATAATTGTCATTTTCCAGCCAGTGGGTCTAAAGTCATACAACATAATGAAATGTATAAAAAAGAGGGGGAAATGGCAGACAGGAGGCATGCTAAATCAAATGTAGAGAGATCTGAATAATTTAAGGCACAGGAAGGCGAGAAGAGGAGGAGGAGGTGCAAATGGAAAGATGGTGAAAAGTATCATTTAGGTTGACAGCGCTATGTGCTAATGTGTGTGCATCTATGAGGGCAGTGCAATATCCAGGGTAATGGTGAATAGAGAAATAAATATGAAAATAGAAGGGGAGGGGGGGGGGGCTGTGTAGAGTGATCACCGCTGGCTGTTAAGCAAGTACACATTTGATGACTTTGTTCAATGATTGATCGATCAATCGATCGGTTCGTTCGCCTGCCCTCTGTTATCTAGTCTATATCCCTGATGGCCGCCTTCTTTCACTGGCAGGTGTGTCTGTAACTAACACATTAACTAACCGGGCCAGACCACTCAGTGTCCTCTGACAGCCTGTCATTTAAGCTCCACAGCCAGAGAAAGGTAGAAAATAGTAGGGAAGGGGGGCAGGGGAGGGAAACCAGAGGGAAGAGGAGATGGGATGAACATGGAAAAGAGAAAGATGGGGACAGAAAGATGGGGTGAAGAGGAAGAGTAGCAAATATGGCAGCTTGGTCAGTGGCCTACGTATCTCTCTAGCATCAGTTTTGCTAAATTTTTGCTTTTCAAAATAAACTTCTGCATTCACAGGAAACTAATTGGTGAGGTCTAGGAGAAGATCATGGTTTAGGCTAAAATAAGTATGTTTGCCGCATAGTTAAAGGACCAGTGTGTAACAATTAGGGGGATCTATTGGCAACAAAGGACTACAGCATAACTATGTATGTTTTCTTTCATGTATGACCTGATAATAAGAATCGTTGTTTTGTTAGCTTAGAATGAGCCGTTTATATCTACACTGGGAGCGAGTCCGCCATGTTGAAACCAACCAAAACCAAAACAAACCCAGTGGCGCCGCTCGCTCTCTCTTGCTTCACCACTCACTCCCAACGTACACACACTCTACGCTGTAGCTCTCATCCATCTGGCTCTAAAGATGGACATTCATGGTTTTGCATTTGCCATTGTAGCTTTCCAACATGCTTGGCACACGGGGACAGGCTTCAGTTGGTTGTTATTTCCTCACCTCACTGCTAGATACTGCCAGATCCTACACACTGAACCTTTTAAACAGGCTACGTTACATATGCAATATAAGTTAAGTACAGTATGTAATATCACGAAACCTTAACTTGCATAGGTAACCTAAAATAAAACAATTTCGACTTTGGTGTCTGAGAGAACACCATCTCCTGGGCAAAAGTCCTGTGATTTTTTTTGTGTAAGTTAAGTATGTTACGTAATGTTGCATAACTTACGTAGTGTAGCTTACATACAGTACGTAACTTAAGATAAATTAATGATAACTTTGGCGTCACATGGAACAGAAACACCGGTAGCTTGGATGTTTTTTGACCCATCCATCCACCCTCCAACTTCCTCCTTATGTGGACTTTATCGCTTTATTCTACGTCATCTGACTTCCTCCGTTACTCCCAAAACTAAGGCAACATAGAGTGTCACAGTTTGACCAATCTCGGAGCCCGTTTGCTATCCATCTGACTATGACTAAGCCTTTGGGGGCATGGAGCTACATATCTGGGGTTCTGGTGTTGCCAGCAGATATCAGGGCCAAGACTTCCTCTTCCGTGTGCTGCTCATTGATTACAGTCTGATTTGCAACTTGAGATGTGAGACTGGAGTTGGAGTTGACCGACGACGTGTACAAATGGATCGTTTCACAACTAGCCAGTTTACAAGCTAATTTCAAACCAATAAAAAAGCAAAATCGTCATCAAACGATAGCCGGTGGGTTTCGAGAAAGCATGTAGGCCAATGCTTTCCACCTCTTTTGCTCTCCACATGGACTGCGTTTAACCAAGGCCTGCTCAAACGTGATTGGTCAACACTACTCAGTCTACAAATGGAAACCAAGACACTTTAGATTAGATTTTGCTTATGGAGGTAGGTCTGTTTATAGAGATTAGAGTTAGACATGTAGGGCCACTGACCAAGCTGCTGTATTTGACGACCTGGGAGTGAGAGCAGGCCGGATGGGGGGTAATGAGGGAGGCATTGATGGGCAGTGAGGATAGAGGAGGTTGACCTTGTCCAGACGGTTGACTCAGACACACACACACAAAATAACTGGGGTTGTGGTAGGTTAGGTAGGCAGACACAGGCTTCTGGGCAAAAGACAGAGGTAAACAATATTCAGTACTTGGCCATCTTTCTCTCTGTGCTTTTATCTGTTTTTTTCTTCTCTCTCTTTGTCTCTCCTTTCTCTTTTTACACACACACACACACACACACACACACACACACACACACACACACACACACTCGTAAATCCCTGATTACCATGTTGTACACCTGTCCAACATTACGAGGGTATCTGGCACAGACTGTAGTTGTCTCTAGAAAAGGTACAAAGGACACACACTCACATACACACACACACACACACACACACACACACACACACACACACACACACACAAAATGACTACGGACACACTTTCTGCAAGGACACAGTGTGAATGTGTGTCCGTTTGCACATTCATCTAAGCATGTGCCTGATTACTGTTGTGTGTGCATGTTTGTGTTCACATTTATGTGTGTGTGTGTGTGTGTGTGTGTGTGTAGGGCCTGCAGAGGCCTGTCTAATGGAGACACAGTTTTATTGTGCGTCAAGCAGGCAGGCAGACAAACAGTTTGCCAGTTTTTCTGGAGCTGAGCTGGGCTGCAGCTGGTGATGAAGTGGAGCCAGCATGTAGTCAAGGCTGACATATACCATCCACTGGTGACAGGAGCGTCAGGGATACACACACACACACACACACACACACACACACACACACACACACACACACACACACACACACACCTAAACTTACCTACATCGAGTACCAAAATCTCTCTTTTGCAGAAGCATTGTTTAGATTTACTTCATTAGAAAATACTTTAAAAATTTACTCAGACGTTCAAATGAGAGAATTCAATTAATTTTAATTCAAACAGAGTTTTTAGAAACATTTCATTTCAGGTTATTACAACAAAAGCTTTTATATCCAGGGGTGAACTTCAGGATGACCCTGTTAAACTGTAAATCAGAGATGGTGTTGCTTCTCATTCCTCATATGACAAACATAAATCAAAGTCAAATATAAAGCCTAAATGTCCAGGCTGATACTGTGTTATGAGTGCTGTCTATGCACGATGAGTTATTAGTTCTGGCTGTGTTTCCTCACCTTGCGTTTGCTTTGAGGACGGATCACAGCTACAGTAAATTTGAATTCATTATTTATAAACTTTGTCTTTTTGTTTTTAAAGTTCATGAAGATGTCATTATTATACATATATTCTGTTATATAGATATATAAAACAATGCTGGTTGGATTAGGATTTTTATCAACATAATAAGGAAACTTGAATTTATATTGAAAGCATAATATCAGCAAAACATTTTAACATGTTGCATTTGTTTTCCTTACAGCGTCCTCTCCTGAAGCATGATTAATGTTCCATATATAGTTATGTTTGGCCAACTCAAAGCACTTTGTTAAACGTAGGAAAAGATGTTGGACTTCATTAGAAACTGGAAAAGTCACCACAGATTTGAAGCACAAGACAGGATGCATTAAAAAAACACACCCTCGCTTTCTCACTTTAAAGCAGCAATGGGTAGAAGAAGAAGAAGAAGATCTACCTTTATTAGTCCCACAATGGGGAAATTCAATTTACACTCTGTTAAACTCGTACATGGTACATGCAGACCTGAAACACACATACATGCATTAATGGAGAGATGTCAGAGTGAGGGGGCTGCTCCTACAACGCCCCGAGCAGTTGGGGGTTTGGTGCCTTGCTCAGGGGCACCTCGGCAGTACCCAAGAGGTAAACTGGCACCTCTCCAGCTACCAGTTCACACTCAGTTTTTGTCCATGTCGGGACTTGAACCGGTGACCCTCCGGTTCCCAAGCCAACTCCCTACAGACTGAGCTACTGCCGCCCCCAAAGAAATGGAGCAAATATGATTTTAAAATGTTATTTTCATAAAAAGGTCACTATATCCTGACAGTAGTACATGAGAAAAGTAATCTGAAAAAAAATCATGTGCCTCTGTGTCCTCACTCGTGAGCTCAGATCAAACGGTCAAACTCTGCAGCGCTGATCAAATATGAATCAATATTCAGTTACTGCTGTGCCTTTTTCTCACCTCAAAACATCTTGTAGTTACTGTTTAGCTGTAAAGTGAGAAAGTTGAGGTCTTAGTTAAAAATTGGAAAAGTCACAACAGACTTGAAGCACAAGAAAGCATGCATTAAAAAAAAACGCAAAAACATTACTAACTTCTCTTTTTCACCTTGAAGGAAATACTCATATTTGTACTTTGGAAAATACACTTTTTTTACTTACTTGTTGAGAGTTAAATGAGAAGGTGCGTTCCACTTTTCTTGGCCAGGTGCAGTCACTTCCTGTTGTCTTGTCTTCGGAGTGAGATTGCAAAACCACAACTTGTAATTTTTACACTTTGTATGAATTAAACAAACAAGATATAACGTGTTAATTAGTGAGCTTTATAGGTGCTGGTAGGCGGACTCTGTTACCTTTCAAAAGAGCCAGGCCAGCGGGTTTCCAACTATTTCCAGACATTAATCCTAAAATAACCGTCTGCTAGGAAAACAAACCCCAGTCTCCAGTGTCAAAGTCCTGCTTCATATGCCCAACCATCCACCCCAAGCTCCTGCCTACGACTCACGTACAATATGAGAACATCACACTTCCTACATTTGAAAATTTCTGCCAAAGAACTTAATCCAGACAGACATTGATTTGAAATAGAAATGATGTGGTATATGTGTACATGTGTTGAAGTCAGAGGAGGTTGCTCCTTCTCTAATTTTGAGAAGCAAGACGGAGATCAAAATATAGAAAAGAGTGATTGGTTGAGAGAAACCATTACCATATTCCAGTGCCATTTATAAATATATTTAAACAAAGGGCAGGCAAGAAAGTGGTGGTGGGGCTATAATACTTTCAAAATTTCATCTTTGATTCTCTAACACTGTATTATGCTGTATATGTAGTGTGATGAATTCATTCAATGATTCATACAGCTGCATATTAGAAAAGAAATTATAACGCGCAAATTGCAAACTATGTTTAAACACATCACTGAGAAAATCAGTTTTATTTTGGTGTCTTCAGCAAAGTCCACATTTCCATTCTTCAGATGTACGTTTCTATTTTTTTATCAAGTATTAGTAGCTACTGGCGTTAGCCAACGCAACACTTGCTGCAGCCAGCAATGTATAAAGAGGACTGGATACAGCGTTGAGGTGGGGCTCCCATTCATTCCTATGGGAGTTGCTCAGGGGGGGACTGTGCAGACTGGACCTACAGGACCAGGGTGGCCCAACATGGTGCTGCACTCTTCTCACCCGGGACCAGATCTGGGATGGGCGACCTTCTGCACGGCATGGAGGATGTTCCCACTGTAACGTACGAGGCTGTGACACATTAAACTTGACACACAAGGCTCATTCCCATTCAGACCGCAATCATTGATTTTAAGAAAGTAAGCCATAGATTTACTGCTTCATTTTTCCTTGTGATTGTAGTTTTTCCTCCTGTCCTCCCAAATGATTTTGTCGCCAGCCCCCACTGGTTAAAGTAAACTGTGAATGGTTAAAAACGAGAAGCTCTTTGGTTAAATCGTATCCTACTTTGTCCAACACTCAGACCTCGATAGTGACCATACAGCGAAAAGCCTTTTCTTCTCCGGTAGCTGCGGAAAATTTCAAAGAGAGAATCAGAGAAGACAAAAGAGGTGGAATCAAATGATTATTCCTGCTAAATATGTGACTGTGTGAATTACAGAGCTACTTGGCTCTCTCAAAAATAGTCCCAATAGGCTTATTTGAGATGAAAGAGGGGGCTGGGAGGGTATTGTCACTTGATTTTTTTTTTTTTTTCTTTCAACAGTGTCTTTGGCACGGCAGAGCTAACAAGTAGGTCCAAAAAATGATGTCAATTGTTAAATCGAGGAATACTAAATTTAACAAAGTCCTCAAAGGGCAAATACTACGTTTAAATCAAGTTATCAGATTACTGGATAATTTACTGCCTCTGGTCGTGTCCAAAGATTTCACATCCTCCTGACACACAGTTGATGTATTTCACCCAAACAACCCGAACAAAAGCTGTGTGCGCAGTCACTCTCCAACATGAGGTTATTAGTGTGATCGACGGTGTTGATGGCAGAGGAGGGAAATTCCTCTAGTAAAGAAGAGATAAAAAGGATTATATGGATGCCATAACTCAGGCCATCTGTTACACATGTCTACAGTATGACCAGATATATACCACTCGGCTCCTGCAGCGCTGCAACCCACATGCAGTCTGTACCACCATAAGACTGTAGCACACACACACTGTTCAACTTAAAAATAAAAGCCAAATAGTAGGTCGATTTATTTACTATAGACCATTTCACAGTTAACGTAGACATTTCAAACGTGTCCCAAATCATTTCCTGTTGCAGATGATGTGAATGATATAAGCTGACAGGACGTAAACATGGACCCAGGCTGTCGCCTAGCGATGCACGGTCCACGTCGACACACACACAAATATATTGTGCTTTATTTGTATGTTTCTGTATACCTCATGTTATTTCCAATAAAAGATTACGTAAAAAGGAATGTAAAATAAAATGTGACGGATTGTGAAATTATGATTACTTTCATATTAAAGTTATCATAATTTCACCCACACCCTCACCCACATCTCCCACTGCTGATGTAAAAAGGATAGCGAACAGAAAACAAAGTTAGATTTAAAAAACAAAGAAAAAAAGAAAGACAAGAAGATAAAAAATATTAGATAAAAATTAAATAAATAATATCAAGTAAAGTAGACATTGACAGTAATAATAATTATAAGATAAATCCCAAACAATAAAAAAATAAACTGATAAACTTTACATGAAATACCAAGATGCGTTCAGTTGTACCAAGCTCAGTGACATCAAGTACAGAGCACCATGTACAAATGGACAAATTAACTTTTAGTTGTCATGATGTCATACGTTAGTCTGCACAAATACACCACGTCCAATTAAAATTAAAACATACTGTACAACACAAACATGCCAGAGGTCAAAATAACAGAGCTGTCAGGTGGAGCCAAACTTTTGTGTCACATTTTAAAACTGCAAATTATTTTCTTATAATCACTGAATCATATTTAATCAGAAGGGAAATCACAGAGACATATCAACCAACAGCTCTGTGGCTTTTTGGCCTCTTTTAATTCACTGTCAACAAATGTATTGTATGGTTCATTCTCCCACTCCCACACTTGTCAACCATCCTGATTTTCCCAGGAAGCTCCCGTTTGTCATTGCCCTCTCCCAGTTTCCTCCCGTCATCCCATTTGTCTCATATTTCTTCTGATTTATGGCAAATTTTGTCACAACCAGTCTCTGGTGCTGTTCAGTGTATGTAAGCCCGACTGTTTCCACCCGGACTACAAAACAGCTGCACCCAATGTTGTTTACTGGTGGAAGAGAGCTGCACATGGCTCATCACGGCTTGCAGCACCCAAAGTTGGGCTTGGCTCAATGCAGCAAAAAGCACAAGCCGACCGTTGTCGCGTTGCTGGGCCGGCTTAAGGCATAGGCCATATAGACAGCTACCTTGAGCACCACCTTCTGGGGGGCTGGTTGCCCTCTAAAAAAAATAAATACATACATAAATAGATAAAAAAATCTAATTAAAATTTTTTGGGGGGTGCCTATCCTCATTTTCTACATCGAAGTAACAAATAAACACAAAGAAATAAAGAAATAAATACGCTTACACAGCTGCACGTATTTAATAAAAGTCTAAATTTTAGTTAAAATAATCAAACACTTTTAAACCAACAATATCGAGGACCAATTGTTTATTTATATTATAATAAATCCAGTTATTTATAAATGTAAAAATCGTAATTTTTTTGGTCTTAAAAGCACTGTGATGTCTGATGTGTGTTAAGGTCCGAATATCTCCTTGGGCCTTCAATACGAAAAACAGGAAGGGAAATGGAGAGTGTTTGCAGAAAGAAATTCTCAAGCAACAAATGAATGAATGAATGATAAATGATAAATATTAGTTTATGCCAGGGATTCAAACAAGGTCGCAGCAGAGGTCTGAATTATTTCCTGAGAATTAAAAGTAAAATTTGGTCAATGTCCCCAACCCCTTCCTGCAGGCAGCTGTTAAAAAGCTCTGACAAACTAGAGTCTGATTATCTATCTAGCGAGCCAAACCAAGCTAAAGATCCTGATATTTATCCGAGGACTTGGTGCGAATCAGAGCTAAGACGTCTCGCCACCTAGTAGTCAAAAAGTGATAAATAACAGTAGATGCAATCTGGCGGTGTGGTGACACGGCCAATGTCACCAACTGGGAATATTTAGTAAGATAGACTGGTAATCAGCCTCAGTAGGGGAAATTATCATTATCAGATGCAGAGGTATCAGTTGGCTGAATGAAACAATAAGCTTCATGTGGTTGCAATTTGAATGGAGATGTGAACTGTGTGGTTGTCTGTCATTCGCTGCTCCTTGGGTGTTCCTGCAGATCAGGGAGAGAGAGAGGGGGGAGGAGAGAGGGAGGGGGGGCAAAGCAAAGTCCTGTCCAAGAAGAAGTATTATGGTCCAAGAAGTATTAGTTCTCTTTTTAATTTTAGCAAGACGAGGAAGTCGGAATTCAAATGAAAGAATCGGTTTCCATCCAGCTAATAGTAATCCATAATCCCACCGACGTGTCTAAAGCACAATGTGGTCGCTGTGATTAACGTTAATGCCTCCCCTACTCAATTTATTGAAATGTTGGAATGAACACATTTGGTTTGGAACCAATGCGCTGGCTTGTGTTTAAAAATGTGGATGGGTGGGGGGGAAGGGGAGCTGGGAGGGATGAGACGAAAGTGATGGAAACACTGTGAAAGTGAGAGAGGGGAAAAGAGAAGACGGAGGAAGTTAGAAGAGGACGGAGTGGGGGAAAAAAAAAAAGAATCAGGAGCGGATACGGAGGAGGAAGGGATGATTTCAGGAGAAAAAAATGAGAGAATGAAGTTGATAAAAAAAAGGAGGCTGCAGTGTACAAGCAGAGGAGATGAGATGGCTGAGAAGAAACAAAATAACTTCCCGGGTGAAAATTGGTCCACCCTGGTCTCATTTTAAGGCTAGCCTGATGATTTTAATTTCTCGAAATGGCACACTTTGCAGACAGACACAAAAAAAAGAGAATGAGAGCAAAAAAGAAAGTGGTATTAGAATAATTAAACGCTGGAAGAGGGTCGCAGTTTCATTTTCAGCAACACTTCAAATGAATTCCTGTAATGATCCTGAAACCTTGAAAAGGCAAAATCCAATCAAACAATATCTACTGGGCTTCATTTTCTTTGCTGGGGGAATGACCCCTCTTTGTCAAAGGGCGAGTCATGGAGAATGTGGGTCGCCATAGACATACAAATGAAGGGCGGACAATTTGGTCTAGTTAAAGCTATTATGCCTACAAGTGCGTGTGCGATAATATGCGTGCACACGCCTGGGAACACAACTTTGTGTGTGCGCCTGCAAGCTTGTGCTGGCAAGAAAGGAGAATGATTGTCTGTGTGCTTAAATATGTGTGTGTGTGTGTGTGTGTGTGTGTGTGAGTGCACTGCAGCTTTAACACTTTGTGGCTGTGATATGACTCATTGTAAATGATGCCATGGAAGGTCAATTGTGGAGATCAAAATGGCTGTTGATGGAGGGGAAGGGAGAAAATGTGTCATGTTTTTCCCCCTCACTGCATGCCGCCGCCGAGGCATTTTTGATTTAAAAGAATAAATGGATCTGCTCAGGGTTATTTCTCTCTGACTGGCGCCGTCCAAAATAACACCCCTGGCCCATATTTCTTGGAGGAGCCTCATGCCTTGCACCCATTGTTTTTACTCCCTCCCCTACCTTTGACCATTGGAGAGGTAATCAGGCATGAGTGCCGTGGATTACGGCACGAGTGGATGAGCAGCTGCAATGCTCCAATGACCTTTTGTCACTCATTACTGGACCTCCAAAAAAGAAGGGAAAAAGGAGAGGAGACAGACAGAGAGAGAGAGAG
Organism: Pterois miles; assembly: GCA_947000775.1. NCBI lineage: Eukaryota > Metazoa > Chordata > Actinopteri > Perciformes > Scorpaenidae > Pterois > Pterois miles. The sequence goes on along the minus strand of CAMQGK010000038.1, from coordinate 2,363,021 downwards.
AAAGAGACAGACAGAGAGAGAGAGAGAGAGAGAGAGAGAGAGAGAGAAAACATGTAAAGGAAAATGCAAAAAATGAGGCCTCCTCCGAAATCTTTAGGGAATTCAGTTCAGTGACCGTGATGTGTTATTGTCTGCCTGGCCTTACCCAGAGCAGATGTTAAATGGACTGATTGACAGACAGTCATAATCTGGTCTATGGGAAAAGATGAAGAGTGGAAAAAAATAGGGGATGGTGATGGAGGAGGAGAAGGTGGTAGAGGAAGGGTAAAAAATAGAGGTTGGGAGGAAGAGATAGAGGGTGATGTAAAGGAATTGTTAAGCCGAGTTGGAAGAGAAAGCAGAAGTGGAGGGGAGGAGGGAGGCGGGAGGAGTATGGGGAAGGTATTTACGCATTGTAATTGCGTCACCACCGGAGGGGGCAGTCTGATACGTTTGACCTTCGGGTCCTGCAGGTGTTTATCCCCCCCACACACACACATTACAAGTGTGTCTGCTCCCCTCACCATAGAGGAGCACTGCAAACATTACAGGCGTTTGGCAAGACTCTCATGCCTGTTATAAAGTGCAGCATGCAAGGCCAGTTCTGGCACATGCATGCACATAAAAAGACACACAAACACACTCTGGGACTTGTGCCAAACCAACATAAAAAAATAAATCAGTACTTAAAAAATAGGGTGGTGCTCTTCCTCTGATATCATCCATGCAGATGCTTCGAAACCTTCAACCTCAGTGCTAAAAGCAATTCAGATGTGAATATTGAGTGATTGAATGTGTGCCAGTAAAGAGGAGGAGGAGGAGGTGGAGGTGGAAGACGACCCCCACACCACCAACAGCACCACCACCACTGCCCCCCACCACACCCCCCCCAACCCCCAAATGAAATGGTTTCTCCCACAATTAATGCAGTGCACCTGTGATGCTCGATAAAGAGTGCTGCACTGTGCACAGGTGTGGAACATTAGTTCTGGGGGTGTTCCTTGAAAAAGACAAGCTTCTGCCTCTCTCTCCTATAATAACACACTATGACACACACATTCACCGGTGGGGTGCGCACACACATGCATGCAATCAGCATAGGAAAATTTGTAAGGAGGGAAAAAATTAAGTGTGCTGATGCTGTGAGAAAAGTAAAAATATGTAAATGAACTTGGTGCCAAAGCATCAATCCCGCCATTCACAGTGCTGCACACATCAGTGCTCAGGTAACCAGCTTTGAATGTGAGTGTCCTCGTGCACGAGGGCATCACTGTCTGTCTGTGTTGAACGTGTCTGGAAGTGCGACGCCGTCTCACAGCAGTTCTCACACATCTTTCAAGAAGGTATTTTTCGGGAGTTTCCCTCCAAACATCCAGCAACACAATTTACGCTCCATCCATTCATCTGCAGCCACTTATCAAGTTAGTGGTTGTGGGGGGCTGGAGCTGATCCAGGAGCAGGGTTCACCCTGGACAGGTCTTCAGTCCATCGCAGGGTATGTAGAGACAGACAACGATTCACGCTCACATTCACACCTACGGACAATTTAGAGTCATCAGTTAACCTGCACGTCTTTGGACTGTGGGAGGAAGCCGGAGAACCTGGAGAAAATCCACGCTAACACGAGGAGAACATGCAAAGGGCCCCAAGCTGGATTCAAACCTGTGACCCTTTTGCTGTGAGGCCACAGTGCTAACCACTGCATGTCAATTCCCACTCCAGACTTTTCAAAATAAAAATAGTTAAGTTGAGGAATAGATCAACTTGGTTGGGATTAGGCAACAAACTACTTGGCTAGGTTTAGGAGAAGTTTGTGGTTTGGGTGTAAATAACACCGGAAGTGCTATAACTCAAGTACGGAAGTTGCGTGAAAAATAATTCAACTTTGACTACAAGTCCTGTATTTTCATAACGCTCAGCATGACTTTCAACAACATATTTTTCCGGTGTTTTCCTATGAATGTCCAGTAACACGTGATGCACGCATCCATCCATCTGCAATTGCTTATCCCGTTAGGGGTCGCGAGGGGCTGGAGCCAATCCCAGTTGGCAGTGGGCAAAGGGTACACCAATCTAGTCCACTCAGGGCACATAGAGCCACAGGGCAGCTTAGAGTCATCAGTTAGCCTGCATGTCTTTGGACTGTGGGATGAAGCTGGAGAACCCAAAGAAAACCCACGCTAACACGGGGAGAACATGCAAACTCCACACTGAGGAGCCCCAAGCTGATTTTGAACCTGCGACCCTCTTGCTGTGAGCTGTGAAGCCCCAATTTCTGCTCCACTCTTTTCAAAATAAAACTACTTATTCACCTTTAGGAATAGATCAACTTGGTTAGTCTTAGACAATAAACTACTTGATTAGGTTTAAGAAAAGTTCCCGATTTGGGTTTGAATAACACCAGAAGTGCCGTAACTTAAGCACGAAAGTTAACGTGACAAATAAATCAACGTTGACTTTTGGTTTAATACAGGACACACAGCATGCTGTCCTGGCCAAAAGTCCATCCACCCATCCACCCCGACCTCCTCCCTATCCAACATTCACCGCTATTTATACTTCCCAGTTTACAATTAGGTGGATTACATACGTACAAATTGATTTCATGCTGACCATCACAAAAAATGTACACAAATCAATACATTAAATTGAACTTGGTTCAACCGTGTGAATGTGGGCTCAGGTAGCGGCGTGTGTTTGTGTGATCGAGCCCATGTGGAAAGTGGGAAAGAAGTGCATTGGTCTGTTAGAGCCCCTTTACTTCCATCATGCTGTAACATTTGAATAGGTATCAGTTATGGGCCATCATAGATTGGATGTAAATTTCAAAGAGGATCTCTTACAAAGGGGGAAAAAATACAGTTTTACCCTTCGAATTCAACACAGAGAGAGAGAGAGAGAGAGAGAGAGAGAGAGAGAGAGAGAGAGAGAGATGGACTGATAGAGATGACAAGAGATACTCAACCCTAGAGATAGACCTTTGAGATAAACACAGTAATAGACACATTAAAAGGCAGATGCTGAGGGAGATAGAGAGCAGCAGCAATGAGAGATGTACTAATAAGTAATGTGCTTCTCTTGCTAATGTCTATTTTGATGCTCTTAGCTTAACCCAGTCTCTAACTAGGTCATTAAGTAGCCTACCAAACACAGTCCTAGATAATCCTTTAGAATTAAGTGTGTCTGCATGTTCATGTTGAATATTCAATAAAGAGTAAATATAGCTTCAATACACTGTGCTGGTGCTGTTCGAAACTGTGAGCAATAATGGGCGCATGGGGTTTTTAATTATTGCTTTACGTTGTTGTGAAAGAACATTTTTGAAACGAAAGGGATTCAAATTTGTGTGTGGATGTCTTTAAAATGAGACTATGTAACTAGAAATGAACAAGAAATAACAGTATTTCTCCAGCAAATAAAAAGTTGAATACTAGTAGCACCGCTGAGCAACGTCTTGATGAGTCGGCGCCTGTCCTGTTTGCATCCACGCTGCAAAGCACACGGGTGTAACGCGCCAAGAAAAGTAACAACGTGCCAGTAAAATGCAGTTAAGACATAGACTAGATGTAAAAAATGCCCGGTTTAAAGTATTCAAAAATTTTGCTTTGCAAATGATTTATGAGGAAGGAAATGCCTTCAACACGTTGGGCCTAAAGGACACACACAATGCATTTTAGTAAGAAACCACAAATGTAAACAGAATTTAGCAGAAAGCTCCACATAGTATGTTTAGAGCAGCTGACTTGAGATTGAATTTATATACCAAAGTGATCTCATGGAAAGGCATATATGTAAATAGCATGCCACATATGTCGTGTCTAGGCATTTAAAGCTTTTTGCATCATTTAACACAACGTTGTCATTCCCAACTTCATACGACATGGAAGTGCATTGCAGTTTTAAACACATGGGTAATGCGTGAATTTAAAAAAAACTACTTGGTTATGTTTAGGAAAACATTGTGGTTTGGGTTAAAATAACCACGTTACATAAATTGCTACGTGCGTAAGTTGTCAACGTAAATAAGTCAAAACAAGGATGTTTGTTACATAAATTAAGTTATGAACGTGAGTTCAGTAGTCAACATGAATATATAAAAATAAGTATTTATGTAAATTAAGTTATGTACATAAGTTGTCAACATAAATAAGTCAAAACAAGGATGTTTGTTACGTAAATTAAGTTACGTACGTGAGTTCAGTAGTCAACATGAATAAATCAAAATAAGTATTTATGTAAATTAAGTTATGTACATAAGTTGTCAACGTAAATAAGACAAAATAAGTATAGCTATGTGACAAGTACGTTCAGCAGTCAACATAAATAACTCAACGGTTTTTCTTCAGGTTTCACATGAGACACAAACAACGGCCTCCTGAAATAAGAAAATGTGTAGTGACAACATATTAGTGCAAGTGCGACGGCCACATTAGTTGTCTTGGTTAATTGGATTGCATGTGTTGTAATTGCAATATATTAATGCGGTATGCACATAAAGTGCACTGGGACTCCACGGCTGTTTTCTAATCATATGCTGACTAGATGTCTGACTAGACTCAACCCCTTGTCAGACTCAGATTTCTCTTAATACACGTCTCCAGAGAAAAAGAGAAATGTGACACAAACACATCATAGTATTCAAATATAACAGCGGCTTGAAAGATGACACTATTTAGGACAGGACCCCTCATCACGACCTCAGTAACAACCCATAATGTGGCGTCCTTTCATACACACAGTCATTTGGAAATGAAGGTCTTCACAGATATGTGAGGATGGGTGTGAGTGCAGCTGGTTTCTCATCTACCTGGAACTTAATTGATCCATTAATCGCTGGGATTGGTCACAGAGTGAAGACACCTGCTCTCCCACCTGGGTTTCCGTCAGATGGGACCATGTACCGGTGCCATTTCCAAAAGCCTGTGTGTTCCCAGTTTTGATATGTGAAGGGTTTTATTTCAGGAGGATCATGAGTTAATAAAAGCACAACCAAAACATAATTCAATATGTTCACGCTAAAGCAGGATAACATACAGAAAACATGAAAAAATAGCAAAATATATCACCGTAATGGCTGTCATGTCACAAACATGTTAAAGTAAAACTGCACATTTGTGTTTTTTGTGTAAACTAAGGAGAGTAAAATTTTACTTGGCGTTCTACTTTAAATGTCAGCAATCATTTGTAGAACAGGTGTCACATTTTTCAAACAGAAATATCTCATTTGGTTATAAAACACTTCCTTTATGTTTTCATAGCTGAAAATGAGTTTGGTGCCTCAGAGCTACATCATTAATTATGCACTTGACTTGAATCGGGATAAGTGCAGGCTCTGACCTTGGGGCTGTGACAGTCCTGTGGTGACCTTTTTCCCTCTCTGCGAGAACAAGGGCCCACATACAGTATTCCCACATCGTCATTGTCCTGTCCTCGCTTTTTAGTTCAGAAGAAGAATGAGTGTATTGTTGCATTCACGTCACATGGAAATAGGCTGACAGTTAAAAGCAATGGATTTGCATTGTTCATACACTGGTGCCAATGTGCCAAATTTCCTGTGTAGTTTACAGGGTTTTTTTGCAATATAAATACTTAAATAATGTGTGTAAAAGTATTTGGCCCACTTCAGCGTATCAGTAGCTGTGGTAGTAAAATGTACCTCTCGTTGATCAGGCTGTTCTCATTCACTGTTTGTACTTATACCTATGAAAAGTAATGCACTGTGATTCCAAACCAGTTTCACAGGAAGTTGTTAAAATACCACGACATTACACGACGTTCAGTGTGTCATGAGTACACATTTTAGCCTTCTCACTCGGCACTGTATGTCACTTTTCATATGTCATTTGTACACCACACAAACGTCCGCAGTTAGGTTTAAGCGACAAAACCAGATAAACTTAGTTAGGGTAAGGGAAAACGTTACGTTTGGGCTTAAAATAAATAAACTAAGTAAAACACATATGGAAACAACATAACACAATGAAACAGGTGACCATTGTCATGAGACGTCAGTAACTGTCTAAACCACGGGGTGAGCAGTTATTTCTCCTCGGGGGCCACATGAGAAACCATGAGAAGACTGTTGCTGTCAAATACTATCAGACGTAACCTCTATTTTGTCATTATAGGAAACATACTGGAAACATTTGTTGCATAATTTATTATATTGAAAATCACCCCAAACAGCATATTAAGAAGATTACATTATATACAGGAGTCTTTGAACCATACAGGACTGACTGTTTTGGGTAGTGATGTTTCCATGAAGAAGACTAAACAGTAGCACTTACATTTAACATTTAACTTAACATTACCACTTACATTTAACATTTAACTTAACATTACCACTTACATTTCCTTCTTTCGTTTGTACTTTCGTATCTTAGCTAGCAGCTCATCTGCCTGCTCATCTCCAGACAGGTTTCTGTATTTTTTTGCATGTTTTGTCTCAAAGTGACAGTTCAAGTTATAATCTTTGAATACAGCCACGTTTGTTGCAAACTAAGCACACAGATTTACCGCCGACCTCCGCGAAAAAATACTTGGCAGTCCATGAGTTATTATAGACGTGCCGCCTCAGCAGGTGATGCTACTTCAAACATCACTCACGTCAATTTGCATCAGTGTCAAGTGTGACAGGAAGAAGCTCACTAATACACAAGCATTTCAAAACAAAAGCTATTTTCTTTACTGTTTTATTTATTTTTTTTTTTTTTTAGCTTTGTGAGTAAAGTTTTGTGGTTTGTCTGAGACCTCCAGGGCTGGGCAGAACCATCACTGGGGCCGGTTCTGGACCCGCGGGCCGTAAAATGCCCACGTCTGGCCAAAACCTAAATCGAACACTGGCATGGAGGTGGCTAGAGAATCTGTGCATATAAATGAAAAAGAGAATGAACAAAAACAAAAAAAAAAAAAAAAAACAAACACACCAACAACAAAAAAACAAACAAATTACATCTGAAATTACTGAGTTTGATTCAAATTGGATTGTATCATCAGGGGAGCTCTGTCTTTACCAAAACACAGTGGGTAATTTGTGCTACAACTTTTACACAACAAATAAGCCAGAACAGACAACGATCACAGTCACTAACAATCATTTGTCAGTTACATATGAACATCTATCATAATATCATAGATATGAATATGTTGAATTGTTATTTATTGCTAAAATTATAAATCATACACCAGCAACTTGGTAAAAAATCTTCAGTTCTAGTGTAAACATTTTCAGTGTAGCAACTAATTGGTCAAAACTGAGACAGGAATTAAAATTCTAGTATAGATTGGCGCCATTTTCACCGATATCTGATGCAGCTATTTGAATCAGTATCAGCAAGACAGCCGATATAAGTATCAGTGCGTCCCTATGAGAGGGTGGAGTTAAGTACAACCAAATGCTGAATAAGACATTTTTTGGAGACCAGTTAACCTTAATGAACCGTAAACACACTGTGAAAGGGTTAAAGTTGTAGGATAAAAACACAGACAACTCCCAGACTGGACAATGCCGTGGTAGCGACCTGTCAATCACAAGGTAGCCACGCCCTAAAGCATCCCTTCTTTATGGTCTATTTGACTCTAAATGGGACCATAATTTACCAAATGAACATCATGCTGTATTGAAGAAGACTTGAAACTAGTGATTGAGACCATAAACTCAAGTTTACAATGTTTACTGAGGTAATAAATCAAGTGAGAAGTAGGTTCATTTTCTCATAGACTTCTATACAATCAGACTTCCTCCCTGCTGGCTATTAGAGAGAATGCACGTTTAAGGTACTTCAGCATTGGCTTCACTTTTCACATCCGGAGGCTGCCGCCTGATTAAAACATGTGCAGCTGAACATCAAGCACTTGTTGCCCTTGCTTCAGCTGTGGATTAAGTTTGTCTCTTTGTTTTGTCATTTTCAATCTAAAATTGCAGTAATTGTTTGCTTGGGCGACAGCATGTCATGTTTTGTGATCACAAAACCACCTTATGCTGAACAGCAACTTACTGTCATGTAATCTTCTCCAGCTGGCTTCCATCGAAGCTTCACACATCCACTCGTGGCCTTTCTCTTATCAGCCCCAAACATTTTAAAATGAGAAATATACATTTTAAAATTAAAGTCAAAAGTTAAGTCAGTTTCTCGTCATACAATACAATTTACATTAAAGACATTTGAAACGGCACATGTCTCAGCACATGCAAGCCCGTCTTTGATGTTTCCTGCTATCTCCGATGGCAAATAACAAAAAAACAAACTTGAACCTGCATCTCAGCTTTCTCAAGCTGTCTGCTACATTTAAAATGCTAATATAAGACTAAACTGATTAATAATTAAACAATTACGGTCATGAATCAATAACTTCTGCACATATTTTTCATTAGTAAATTGCACAGAGTAAACAAAGAAGCAGTATTACCAATTCAAATGTGGATGGGGGGCGGCGGTGGAGTGTGTGTGGGGGGGGACATTCTAATCGTCCTAACTTTGATGAAAAATAAACATTCGAGACAGTCACTCAAACAGTAAGGCCTCTGGTACAATTTTCCAAAGTAGATCATGTTGTTGCTTTAGATACAGTTAGTTGGTTGATTATTCAAGTAAACATGGTTGGAACATTTTTAATGAAGTACTCCAATAGGAGAAATTCCTGATAAGTCTGGTGTGTGTTGTCAATGTACAGAACATTTGGACAGATTTGATGCCCATCTGAGCGTCTTTAAAGTTGAACTGATTTTCGTGGCAATCTGTCTCTAGTTTGAGCAACTCGCATGCTGCAGTACAAAGGAGGGACTTCCACAGCGAGCTCAGTCACAACTGTCAACGTGTTTCTGATTAGCGACGACTGCTTGATTGACTCTTTTTTTGTCATAATGCTGCATTCACTGACTTATGTCAAACGAAGATATTTTTCTCTGCACCACAAAACCACTGTGCACCTGCACAACAGTCTCACTACAATAGTCACAAAATGAGTGAAATAGTCACAAAACTTAATCTGTTTGATTTGTTGTTGTTGTTGTTTTTGACGCTCATTACAACTTTCAACAACATATTTTTCATGCCTGTTCCTACAAATGTTCAGTATGTAACACCTGTCGATTTCTGCTCCAGTCTTTTCAAAATAAAACTACTTAGGTTTAGGAAAAGATCGACTTGATTAGGCTAAGGCAACAAACTACTTAGTTACAGGTTTAGGAAAAGATCAATCTGGTTAGGTTTAGGCAATAGGCTACTTGATTAGATTTTGGAAAAATTCAATTTGCTTAGGCGCAGGCAACAAACTACATAGTTAGGTTTGGGAAAAGATCAACTTGGTTAGGTTTAGGCAATATACTACTTGATTAGGTTTCAGAAAAATTCACTTTGGTTAGGCGTAGGCAACAAATTACTCAGTTACAAGTTTAGGAAAAGATCAATCTGGTTAGGTTTAGGCAATAGGCTACTTGATTAGATTTTGGAAAAATTCAATTTGCTTAGGCGCAGGCAACAAACTACATAGTTAGGTTTGGGAAAAGATCAACTTGGTTAGGTTTAGGCAATATACTACTTGATTAGTTTTAGGAAAATCAGTTTGGTTAGGCATAGGCAACAAAAGTACTTAGTTAGGTTTAGGAAAAGTTGCGGTTTGGGTTTAAATAACACCAGAAGTGGCATGACCTAAGTACGGAAGTTACATGAGAAAAATTCTTAGTTACGTTTAGGAAAAGATCGTGGTTTGGGTTAATATAACTATGGCCATCCCCACCCATCCACCCCGACCTTGTCCCCACACGGCTCGCAAAATATGTGGAAAAACTGATTTTGTGCCGACAATCACCCAAAAAAAAAGTGAAATTCGTGTCTATGTACACAAAACAATACATTAATACATTTAATTTTGTGACTATTTCACAAAGTGCAGTGCGACTGGGCCGGCTCCTGTCGGTTTTATCCATGAATGTCAAAGTGACACGTCCATGGATCATTCTTGTTCATGGCTCATCATGCATATGCAACTTATACCACCCCCCACCCACCCATCCCTTCACCAAATGCCAGCGTGGTAATGGCTGATGCCATGGCAGTAAGTGTAAAGCCTGAGAAACAAGGATAAAAGCATAAACAAATCTGTGATAAGAAATATGACATGGCTATCAGCATGCAGAATAAGCCCGGCCCTGCGAGCACAGGCGCCCAGATTAATGATAAATTACGAGGACCTGGGCTTGTTTATAGCACTCATTTTCCTTGCTGCACCTGCTCATATTCTCTTGGCCTAGAGCAGCCCCCTCTCTCTTTTTCTATTTTCTCTCTCCATCTCTCATACTCCTTCACCCCCCCTCCCCTCCATCTCCACCCCCACCACCCTCCCTTTTCTCTGAGTAGGTGCTTATTTAAAATGGTCCTGTGTTTCTAAAGCACTCTGCCAAAACCGGTGGGACACCCCATGAAAACATAATCTGTGGGTGTATAACTGATGTTTTAAAGGAGAGGGGAGGGCAAGAAGTGAAAATATTGGATGGATAAGGAAAGGGGTGAGTCAAAGAGAAAGGGGAGAGAGAGAAAGAGGTTTACTGTAAATGAGAGATGGAGACAAATATGAGCAGGGAAGACACGAGTTGGGAGTGGAATAAAAAGCGAGCAGAGAGAAATATTTTGATGCATAACATAAGAGAAGATAAAGGTGGAATGAGAGCAGTGGGCAAACGCAACGGCTTTTTGGTAGCAGCTCTTGTAATAATACACTACCCGGCATCAACACAATGCTTAATTTTAATATTAATTACAAATATCTCTCCACACAACAAGGAAATAATTTGACAATCACTTTGGCCCCAAGTACTGTATTTAATGCAAAGTGGGGCTAAGGGCGAGAGCAGTCAATATGGAGAACTAAAGTCTGACCCCCCCCCCCCCTGCCCCCCTCCTTCCCTCACCTCATTACATGAAGTGTGAATGTTAATTCTAGTGGGTTTATTAGTTAGAATCAAGGAGGGGAAAAAATGAGAGGAGGTTAGCATTTTTATTGTTCATTACAAGTGGCTCTCTGGTGGTACCTGGGAATTTTTCTTTTTTGGGGGGGGCTGCTGTTAGGCCATGGGTGCATGTGCGTGAGGGTGGGGTGATAAAGGGGCAGTGGGTGGGTGGTTGGAGTTGGGGGGGCGCTGCGAGTGGCTATTGTCTGATTCATAATTATATTTTTATTATGACTGAGCTCGGGGGCCCCCTCACACTGTACAAAGCAATTTCTAGTAGAGAGCGCTACGAGGGCAAAGTGTTTACATACCAAATTATAAGAATATACTGACAGCGTTTGGTTGTTAATAAGCCGTAATCACTTCCTCTAATTTAATCCGGTTGCTATGGTAAACAAATGACACTTGAGGCTGATGGCGGAGGAGGAGGAGGAGGAGGGGAGGAAGAGGTGTGCCCAGTCAAATGAGGGAGAGAAAAATAGCTGATGAAAGAAAACTGACACACACACACACACACACACACACACACACACACACACTCCTCTGACAAGACACCTGCTGTCCTCCGTGCACCGTACATGTTAGTATGTGTGTGTGTGTGAGAGAGAGAGATCTGTTCTAAGTATGAGAGAAAGAGAGAGAGAGAGAGAGAGAGAGAGAGAGAGAGAAAGATGAGAGAGAGAGAGAGAGATTGTGCTTATATGTGTGTTGGTCAGAGACAGCTGTCTGTGCAGTCAGCAATGCTGCTCTCCTCAGAAAGCAGAAAATTGAGCGGGAATTGGGCTAATTGTACGGAATGATTGATGCTAGTGGGAAACTACAGTACATTAAAAACACACTCATAAGTGTGCAGACACACATGCGTGTAACGCACACACACTGCAATCCCATGCACTCCGCACACACAGGCGTGCATGCATACACACACTTCCTGTCTGCGGCTAATCCAGTAAAAAAACAGTTTTAGAGGCGTACAGTAGTTGACACAGTAGTTGTTATACAGCGCAGAACAGATCTCGATATTATCTTCCTTCCCTCCTCCCGCCATAAAAGAAAACCCGCCGTTCAAACATGATGCAGAATTATGATACAAGTGGTTTTTAAAAAGCAATGATATTATTTTGAAGTTTTATATGAGCAGCACTTGTAAAAACAGATCAGAAATGAATCAGTAGAGTTTCTTTTGTATGTATTGTTGATTTTTATCTTTGGCTTTGCATCGGTTTCAACACAGTATGTATCATCATTATAATGTTAACACGATAATAACGCATCAATGCAAATTTGTTTTGATACCACTAATTTCTTTAACGCATTAACGCAAGTTGTGATTTTTAGGTTGTAGCGAGCTCAACGAGCTAGATGCCGCCACATCCTACACACTGCACCTTTAATATTTCCCAGCAAGCTTCATCTTTTAATTGGTGAATTGACTACTGAATCAACAGAAAATTATAATAATATTAATTTTGATAATTGATTGAACTTTAAAGTCATTTATCAAACAAAGACATTTGCCAACATTTGTTGGCAATGTTCTGCTTTTTTCTGTTTTACATCTTTGTAAATGTAATTGGTGTTTTGTACTGTTGGCCGGACAACACAAGCAATTTCAAGATGTCACCTTTTGCTCTGGAAAGTCAATAAAATAAAAACATATCATTAATAATCATTATTCACAGACCTAATATGATCTATTTCTTGATTGAAATGTCCAGATGCCCAGCTGGATAAATACACTGAGCGGTGCTGCTTGTCAATGTGAATTTTCCCAGGAACAGACGGACCCCTGGTGCAACGAGATTTCAAGACCTGTGACCAACAAGAGACTCAAGACGTGCTGATGAGTCTGACTTCACACATGAGAGAAACCAGAGGGAGCTGGTCAGATTTGGAGAACAGCTGACGAAGACGAGGTGAGTTTTTCTGGTGAAGATGTTAGAGGTGAGGTTTTCACTCAGATGGGGGACGATATTTTGAACTGGGTCGTCTTGTGAGACTCACTGCCTGATGACGTATCCCAGCCTCAACATTTTGAGGTCAATGGTTAACTTTCTTGTGGGAGTGTTGCAGCTTGTGGTTTTCCTTCTCAACAAGACCATTCTATTGAGCCTGCATGTGACATAAAAAAAGGGCAACCTGGACTCACTCCAACTTGTCAAATATCATGTTTGGGCCGCGCCCCTCGGCATCGGAAACTGTCGCATGGAAGCTCCCGTTAGCGACAGTTTGTGATAAACCGGGCTTTAACTTCAATGTAAACCCGCCCGCTGCGTCATTCAACAGTCAGAGCAATAGATGTAGTCTTAATAGCGTGAATGTCCACTAGGGGCGGACGGAAAGGATGTTGGATGGGTCCAACAAACACCAGACTTTCAACCACTGTCCCCTATCAATCTAAAAAAACCTTGTCTTATTTTTGAGTCAGATGAGTCGCTAGTCACATCGAGTCAGTGACGTTAACGTCAGTCACGACAGTTTCCTATCCCTAACTAAGCTAGCCTAAGTTAAGCTAAGCCTAACTAACCCTAAGGACACCATGCATTCAACGAGCGTGCATTTGCCATGCTGTTCCTGGTCCATCCAAAAGTAATGCAAGAGGGGTAACCCATGTGTTGGTGTCTGATGCCGAGGGGCACTGACCAAGTGATGGTATGTGACCAGGTGGGAGTGACAATGTGTTGAAAGAGGAGCCACATCTAAATGGTTAGTTGAATCACGTTTTCTGATCTAGACATCCCAGAAAAAGTGACCGGGTTGTTTCATCACATCGTGGGTGTCATATCCTGTACAGATTGTAAAACCCACCCCTGAGGCAAAATTGTGATTTGTGACTTTGAGCTATACTTGACTTGACTTGACTCCAAATACCCAAATGGATGAGCACAAGCAGTGTAAAGGTGAGTTTTCATGATTTGTTCCCTTTAAGGTAATGTGGGAATGTAGTAATGATGATACTGATGATGATGACACTGAGTGAAGAGAGGAAGATTATGATAACGACCACACGTGGATACAGCGACACTCATTAATCAGTAATCACACACACCTAATGTGCACTATCTTTTGTCACCTCTTGAACTTCCCAACAGCAGAACATGCTAGCCTGTTCATATTACATGAGACACTGATTACTTACAAAAATTCATCTCCATGCAGAATGATTGTCTATTAGGATGCGTGTTCACTGCTGTCAGATGGCGCTCTGCTTGTGCATTCAAATATTAACACTTTACTATACTTCATTTTAGCGGCGGTGCTATTGGCCACGAATGGGGACCTTATTTCTTTTCAGGGGCTACAGAAGTGAAAGTAGAATCCAGGTTTGCGTGCGCCGTTGATTTGATCTCCTCACAGTGTCTCCTGCTGATTAAAATTGAAAACCTAAAGAAAAATCTCCACTTCTACACTCTAATCCAGCAAATAAGAGCGACTGAAGAGAAACGGGATGAATGGTTGACAATGGCTTTCACTTTCAAACCCTTTCAGGGGAGAAAATCCTACCTGTCATTCCTCGGTCCGTGTTGCAAAAGTACAGATAATTGCATCGCAATAGTGTCACTGTATCATAAATCCAGTTTCCAGGAGGCTACTAAATGAGTCAGTGTGTCATTTAGATGGGATCTAATGACAGAAATGGAATATAATATTAATAAATATGTTTTCATTAATGTATAATCACCTGAAAATTAGAATCATGTTTTTGTTACCTTAGAAAGAGACGTTTATACCTACATAAGGTGCGAGTCCTCTTCACAGAACTGGCCGCCATCTTTTACACTAGCCCAGAATGGACAATCCAAAAACTGGCTCTAGACAGGGTCATTCACTTGGCACATGGGAGAAGATTCAGTTGGTTGCAATTTGCAACCTCCCAACTAGATGCTGCCAGATCCTACACACTGCACCATTAATATTTCCCAGCAAGATTCATCTCCTTTGAAGAAAATCATTCGTAGTTTAAGTTTGTACAAAGTGAGATTTCCAGGTCTTTTTCTTTGGGCTGTCAGAGTTAACAAGATAACACTTTAACACAAATTTGTTTTAATACCACTAATTTCTTAAACATATTAATGTAATTAGGGATTTTTAGGATGCGGTGGGCTCAGTTTTAAAGCTAGAGTGAAGATGCTGTATCATATAAAGCTAGAAAACAAAAGGAATCCACTGGTACCAACCATGTCGTACTAGGTTGTTGGAAAGGAGGTTGACTAACGCTCCAAACTTTTGGTGAGGAAAACCTGGCATGGCCATTTTCAAAGGGGTCCCTTGACCTCTGACCTCAAGATATATGAATGATATATGAATGTAAAAGGTTCTCTGGGTCCCCACCAGTCTCCCCTTTACAGACATGCCCACTTTATGATAATCACAGTTAGTTTGGATCAAGTCATAGTCAAGTCAGCACACTGACACACTGACAGCTGTTTTGCCTGTTAGACTTGAGTTTACCATGTTATAATTTGAGCATATTTGTTCTGCTAAATGCAGTATCCGTTAGGGTTTCTGGACAATTTTTGTCATTGTTTTATGTTGTTAATTGATTTCCAATAACATATATACATCATTTTCATAAAGCAGCATATTTTCACTCAACACTCCCATGTTGAGAGTATTAAATAGACAAATCTGCCTTTACGGTACATTTTGAATAGAAAATACATGATTGATTGACATGATTGATTTGCGATGAATCGCAATTAACTATGCACAATCATGTGATTAATCGAGATTGAACATTTTAATCGATTGACAGCCCTGCTATAAAGCAGGTCTAGGTGCTCTATAAATACTGTGAATCTAATAAAATGCTCAATCATCCGTAAGGTTGTGATGACACAACTATTCAGTCAACGTGATGCTAAACTCTGTGTAGCTGACACACACAGTGAGTGACGCTGTGACGATGCCAACAGCGAAGACGCAGAAGACCAGAAAACGCTGACCAATCAGAGCAGACTGGGCGCTAAAACGAAGCGTTTCAGACTGAGCGTGAATATAGGTGTATTCAGACAGACGGGATGAGAAAAATAACGTGATTTTTGAACATTAAAGCATGTAAACATGTTCTGGTAGAAACCCAGAATATGTGGATGAACCTGAAAATGAGCATGATATGTCACCTTTAATGGCAGCCGCCTCATTAGGCTCTTTACATATTGCCTTAACACATCTGGATGTATTGGACAAGAGAGAAAGAGAGACTGAGAGGACGGGTGTCCTTGTGGCTCTGTTAATGGTTTTCTTATTCTCTCTATCTTCTCTTATAGATGCATATCAATACATATCGTGGCGTCTGCATAGAGCCTGCCACATCCAATATCGCCTGGACATTTTACATAATTATTATTTTCAGGAGTCATTGGGGTCTCATAGAAGGGAATGTAAGTGACAGGCGTTTAAAATGGTTTTTAAATCATGCGGGATAACCAGGGCCTTTCAGAAATAATTGTGTCAAACTGCTTTTCACCTTTTTCGCCAATCAATATGCACACTTATTCATGGGCAGACGACTATCCATCAAAAGGCAGCGCTGCTCTTTAATATACATGCTTGCATTTTAATGGGCTACTTTAACAACAATACGGGAGACAACAATGTGTTTCTGTGTAATATTCCCGTAAAAATTGATGATACAGCCTCTTTCACATATAAGGCAACGGCACAGACTCACTTGCTCTGCTCCGGCGTGCGTATGTATGGAACACACACGCACAAATGCAAACGTACACGACTGGAGCGCACGCAAACACACAGTGACAGTTTGTTAAGTGGTGGCCTAAGTCGATGTAATCGCTTTCACTTTGTTACACGGCTCGTAAATGATTTAAAACTAGATTTCATGCATGCTTTCATACTAATTCACCCGCTCCAATTTTTCATTTTGGCCGGAAAAACTCTGAGAACAATCAAGAATTACTCCATTCTCCAATTAGGCTTCCAAACAGGACCAAGAGAGGGGGGAATCTATTCATTTTCTTTTGATTAAAATTATCGCCACTTGCAAGGAGCTTTGGGGTTTATATATTAAATAATGCATCATTTCATAATTATATAGAATATATAGATTTTTTAAATAGGATACCGGGCAAAATGGTGACTTTAATTAGATCGGTGTGTAAGATATCTCGGGGGTATGATAAAACAATGTTAAATATCTCACAATGACTGTAAAATATGTTCCAACAGATAATGAAACACAAATAGGGTCTCGGTTTGCCGTGGCTCCTATTTGTCGAAACAGTCCCACATGCATTTTTTCAGAAATTTCATAATTATATTGAAAATATGATCAGGGGGATAACACAGCTAGGTGCTAAATATGATGCTGCCTGTCCCCCACCTATTCAGAAGCATACATTATCATCCTATTACTATAAGAGTAAATTACGAGAGAGAGGAGACGGTATCTTGCATCGTGCATGAGGGAAATTTGTTGAAGACGCTGTGTTTTGTCACACTTGCTGCCACACACACACACACACACGACACATGTGAGCTAATAAACAGGCCTTAGAAGGTCACGGGCGGCGTAATATCCACACAAGGATGAGCTAAGGCCAAAGATTAGCACAGAACTAAAGAGCACTTGGCAGCATGAGAGGGGGGGAGAGATGCTTTTTACAATTAAAGCAGAATTAAAGATGCACTAGAACAGCAACACTTTGCCAAGCAAACAACGCCTGCAGCCTCTTTCAAAATTACAGCAGGCTAATTTGAAATGAAGGACAAACAGTGGTTGTGTGTGTGTGTGTGTGTGTGTGTGTGTGTGTGTGTGTGTGTGTGTGTGTCGCACATGTGTGCTTCCAGAACCTTCTCCTATTATGATTGCAGGCGTGCAGACCCCTCGTTTTGGTCTATATATAAAGTATGTAAATGTCGTCTGGCTGCGACAGTCAGAAGCGTCAATAGAAGTTGACAGCTGAATTATAACCGCAGCCGAATCCATCAGTCCTTTGTTTTAACCGGAGAATGGAGCGTTTTTAAAACTCAACAAAGGCCTTTAATCAAATTCTCAAGGTTGTTGGCTTTAGCATTGTATTAGTTTAATAGTTTCTGCTGCACCATTGACGTTAATGACACATTCCTATGTAAATATAATGTGGCTCCCAGAAGCCATCAAAACATTTTAAGGTCCAATGAATACAGTTGCATTTTTTTTTCCTCTCCCCTCTCTCTCTCTCTCTCTCCCCTCCACCACCACCACTCTTTCCTCCTCATACAGAAATGTCTTTTTATTTAGCAATCTCCGCACAGTGCATGGTGATACAATAAAAAGGAGGGGAGATTGATTAATGGAGACTTTAAGGTAGTGATGCGCAGCACTGATACAAATAACTGTGGAGAGACAGAGAGGGGAGAAGATTGTGCCTCCCTCCCTCCCCTCACACACACACACTAATCTACACACACATGTACACACACTTTTAAAGAGTTCCCCTACACATCGGCCTAGAATCGCAGATATGGCCGCGCACGCGCACGCAAATCTACATCGCATGTACAGTTTAGAGGCCTTTGGCATAGATTCATCACCCACGATTGAAAGATAATGAAAGTGCATATTTTCTCACCATTCAGAGACTGATGAAAGCATTTAGAGTAATATAGCAGAATACATTAAAAGCAGTATCATATTTTGAGAAGCCTCATAGCATGTTACTGTCTAAAGAAGAAGAAAAAAAAGAAATATGCAGAGACATCTTGGCCCATATCTTAAGCATGGGTGATATGCTGCCTTTTGTATGTATGAATCACTTAATCAAGTCTCTGGGGGATGTACTGTATTTAAGTGGCTGTTGGTAATTTAAATTGGGAGGGAAAAAAATCAGATGCTTGGGAGCTGGCATTGAGATCACACCACATTTGCAAATACGCTTGCATACACAAAACGGAGTTAGAGGGTGAGGGAGGGATGTAATGGAGATTTTTTTTTTTCACACTAGACGTGTACATATAAGCTAAGAATCAGCATTCAATCACCACTTCATGTTTTGTTTTCTGGATTTCTGTGTTTTTCTTCATCCGCTGTTTAATAGACTGAAATTAACATCCATATGTCACATGTAATGGGCTGCATGCCACACGTTCCTTAAGCTCTGTTTCTAGGAATCAGTATTATGGTTTTCAGCAAAGCTACCGTGAGAAGAAATATTGATTCATTAAATTCATATGATTTCTATAAACGTCAAACTAGTAAAATAAACACAATAAAATCCTGCATTCAAAGTGTCGCTTAAGTAAAAGCACCAAAGTATTATTAACAACATGTGCTTCGCAAACTGAATGCATACTTGTGTTATCATTTAAAACAACATTATTAATGCTTAATTACCATACAAGCAATTTAAATTATATGCTGTTCATACATTCATCTATATACATTTTGTACATTTATTGGAGATTTTTTAATGTTAAATGTCCAAAAACCTTCATATGCATATACTGTAGGTCAAGTCATTATATGTGAAATTATTATTATTATTATTATCCACAGAAATATACATCATAAGCGCCATGTATATTAAAGGGCTATTCCATCAATTTTCACACTCAGAATTCAGCTTACAGCCAAGGGAGTACCAGTCAGCCTAACATGTCTTATTTATTTATTTATGCATTTATCTATTTATGCATTTATTCATTTGTGTATTTTTATTTAATGAAGTAAGACATGACAGATGATACTAGACAAGATAAAACTTTGTGAATATATTACGTTGTGAAATGATTTTTGTTGATGTGATATAATTAGTTTTTATTTCCATGTAATGGAGTCATCAGACAAGTCATCTTCTAGTAACGCATACAGTACAAAAAAATGCACTAATCGTAACATATATAGACATTTACATACAACAGGTATCATGTTTAAAGGTGAATTTTCACATTTAAAATTACTGCAGTTTCACAATATCTTAGATAAAAACATTTGCTTATAATGTGAATTAATAACGTGACCATGTGTAATTTTTTTGGCTATTTGAAATGTGTTTTTTTTATTAGATCATCACTGTGTTGTGAAACTTATTAGCTCTAACGCTGCCCCACAATAGTTTTTCATTGTTCAGCGTGTAAAGCATTTTATATTACGTACAGATTATCGTGATTACAGTTTGCCCATAATCCATTTAGAAAGAGCTTATAGTGCCTTATAATAGCATGTGAGCACCACTTGGAGAAAAGTGCTATACCAAATAAAAGATCAAGTGCATCTGAGCATTTCCATTACACACAGACTCCAACACACATTGCGCAGATTTCTCATGCATCGTCTTCCTGTGAGCTATGGGCTGTAACATTTGCTTTCTTAGTCAAGGAGAACAATCTCATTTGCGGGGAAACAAATTAGAAAAAAAAAAAGATGTAGCTGTGACAATACCTCAAATTTGATCCTGCTTATTTTCCACCCCTTTCTGCTGCTTCTTTTTTAATTTACAATGCAAAGTGTAAAAATAAACATTGAGGGCTCAATTTAGTGTGGTTTTCAGCCGTGGCACCTAATCCCCCACCCCCTCGTCACGATGTGCTGGAGGTTGTAGATTTTCCCGGGTGTGTGTGTGATGTTGGGGGGGGGGGTTCACTGAGTGAGAGATAGGTGGGCAAAGAGGAGGGCCCTAAGGGCGCCTCAGCAACACATACTCATAATCACACTCACACACAGATTCGTATTAGCCATAAAGGTGTCCCAGAAACAACAACCACACAACTCCACCACACACCACCGTGGAGAAACTGGGAAACAAGCAACTCTTAAGAAAGAAAGAAAGAGAGGATCCTTTATTAGCCCACAGTGGGGAAATTCAGTTTTACACTCTGTTGTTCACACAGTACATATACATTCAATGGAGAGATGAGAGTGGGGCTCTCCGACAAGCGCCCAGAGCATTGGGGGTTTGTTGCCTTGCTCAGGGGCACTCTGAAGCACAAGAGGTAAACTGGCACCTCCCAGCACCAGTTGGTCTTGGTCCAACGGGGATCTCCACCCGGGCCCCCCCTCCCACCCCAATCCCTCCGGACTAGCTACTCCCCCCCTAAGCACAAACAAAAGAAGAGTTTATTTGTTCGACAAGGATCTCCACCCTGGAAACGGGCGTTAAAAAGAAGAAAGCGGGTGCCCCTGAGACATGTGCGAGTCTTTAACCCTGCGCTCGCCGTCAGTCACTCTGCAAGGTGTTCAGCTGGAGACACTTCTTTATTTTCCGTTTGTGTGACCTCATAAAATGATCGCCCATCTGGATTCACCGCTTCTTCTCTCCTCTGCTTCACAGACGAGACAGAAGTCAGGGAAAGAACGCGTCACACAAAGTATTAGCAACTCCCGATCAGATCAGTGTGATCGCTAAGACAAAACCTGTTCGATTACAGCCCCGCGTTCGCGTCAGCTCTGTGACAAGCCTCTCCGCGCACCTGAGTGCAACCCAGTGGGAGGCGATCTAGCTGATGAGGAGGACCTCGCAACAGGAGGGACAGCGAGATGAGGAGATCATCCGTCCCCGGCAGACGGACGGAGGAGGAGAGCGAGGCGGAGACGGAGTGAAGTTATAGATAATCTTTTTACTTGCTGTTGAGCAAACATACAGTGTTTGTTGAGTCTGTCGCTGTGGCCGAGCCAAGCGGCGAATGACGGATGCAACAGCGTTAGCTAGCTGATTAAAGCCCTATCTTCTTCAGAGTAGGGGGGGATTTTCACTCTGACATTTAAAGAACAAACACAATGCTCAGTTGGGTGGCATATTTGCCTATTGTCCCTTTTTAAGATAAAACTTCAATCCATGTGGAAGTTTAAATCTTCTCGGGTATAGCTGTTTTTCTTTATGTCTGGGCGGCTCAGTGCTGCTGTTTGCGTGCATGTGTTTCTATATAGTTCTCCGTGGCTGTACATGTGTGCGTGCCCATGTGTGTTCCTGCATATAAACCCTCATTCAGATAGACCTCGGTCCAACTTTGGCGGTGGCCCGCGGCCACATGGAGTGGTCTGATAGAGCACTGGAGTCTACGGGAGTCACACACACTGCTGTCGTATGGCGGGGCCTCTCTTATCGGAGCCGCCAGCACGGTAAGCTAGGATTAGCATCTAGATCTGTGAAGACTGGACGTCAGCACGGGGGACAATGGTGACAGAAGAGAGGAGGGCGCAGGATGAGAAGATGGAGATAGAGGGAGTGGATGGAGGGGAGGGTAAGAGCAGATAGACGGATGTCATACTCACCAGTAGCAAAATTACTGCCGTCCCCCACTTCGTGGTGTGAGCAGTTGTTTCCTCTTCCTGCTCTTTTAAGCCATCTTGTCTCCTTCCCTTTCACTTAGTCTGTCCCCGTAGACAAAGTGCACGAGAGCAGCATGTGTACATGCCTACTTGGACTTTTTTGGTGGTCTGATGTGGAGGACACACTTCAAAACCACAGAAACATCACACTCATGGAGCAGGCTAAGTGGGCCCTGTTTTTGAAGTCTTTCTTTGAAATAAGCGAGGCAATCCCTTGGCCCAGGGATCATATTCTATTTACGTTCCCTTTGCCAACGACACAGGCGACGCTGGCCAAATTCACAAAAGAAGATCCACATTGGAAAATCCGGCTAATCCCTGATTGAAAGTTCATGTGTTGGCTTCGATGGATAAGCTCTGGCAGATTTTCCCAGGAAAGGGGAGTAAAGGAAAAAAAAAAAAAAAAAAAAAGAAAAAAGGCAACAAAACTGGGATCCTTTTTGGTTAAAAAGTGGACTCAGTGTCAGTGGCAGGCAAGCAAAGCTCATGTCCGCTTGTCAAGAGCTGCCTTTCATGCTGAAGGCCGCGGCGGGTTGTCTCTTCTCGCCCTGAAGGGAGAGGTTATGTTGTCATCTTCAGAAGTGGTTGGGGTTAGTTGGTTGTTCCAAAGGTCGGCCTCAGACAGGAAAGACGCTACCTTAGTTTATTTAGTTCCTCTTTTTGGTTGCCATTTATTGCTTCCTCCACTCCTCATCCACTCCTTCCTCTCTCATGTTCCCAGTCTGTCTCTCCCTCTTTCCCTCCATCCTTCCCTCCCTCCCTCCCTCCCTCCCTCCTTCCCTGGCTGCCTCTACCCTGCTGCCTCTCTCCTCTCTCTCTCTTCCAGGGGTGGTGGCTATGGCTAGAGAGCCTGCACAGATGGCAGGCCAGCTTGCCTTCAGGGGAAGGGCTCCACAGCTTAAACTTCCTCCATTTTTCCGTCTTTTCTTCTTCTCTTTTCTTCAGCACAAACTTTTGGCCTGCAACTTTTCACGCCTATGAGCCTTTATCTCGCCATGCATGATGTGAGGGGGAAGGCAGGGTCCTTGAAGGGGGTGGGGTGGGCTATCGCAAGCATGAGCTGTCCTCAGATCAATAGGGGCCATCGGTATCAGTGGAAACCCAACACAGAGGCCAGTGGAGTGACAGTGGCGGCTCTGTGGGGCCATTGACTAGCCGATAATCTGACACTTGAAATTGTCACATTTCAAACCTAAATCCCATCATTCTGCAGAAAGCAGCATCTTTCACTCAGAGTCGCCTTGATTGATAAATAGTACAGGCGCTAGCGAGGGCTTTCTGCTCACATCCAGTGATTTTAATGCCGCCGCGCAGGCTTCACTTAGTCACACAATAGAAGCATTAACAAGCACAAGTATTATTACAAGTCAGAGTTTCCTACTTTGTGCTACTGTGAATCCTCTAGATCAATGTCTTCCTGAGATGACCCTGTGATAATGGTAATATTACCTCTCGCTATCTCTCCACACATATCATCTCACACTCAAGTCGATGTGAACAATTTTCCTCTAATGGCTTGCTATACTTAAAGCCGTCACCGCCATAAGTGGTCTTGTTAGCGGTGGCCCCTTGCCTCTTCATGAGATCAGCCCAACAACTTGACCCATGTCAAGTGATCACCTGATAGCCAGCGCTCTGTTTTAGGCCTCCTCCCATTCAGCATGGCAGGAACTTCTGACAGTTTCATCCTAACTTAGATACTGACTCCATTAATTGTATGTGAAAAGACATTGTGGAAATACAAAACACTGATCGCGTGGTGCAGTGGTTCTCAAAACAGGTACATTAAAGGAACAGTTAAAATTGTTTGAAGTGGGGTTGCATGAGGTACTTATCCATAATCGGTGTATTACCTACAGTAGGTGACTGTTAGTACGCCCCTGTTTGGAGAGACAGACAGGAGTACCAGCAGGGGAGCAAAGCAATGTACTGCTGTGGACGGAGGCGGCAGCAAAACATATTTTAGAAACCTTAAAGAAAGGCCCACCTAAAAAGATCAATATCATTCTACAGTATATTAGTAATACAGAGCGCTACAGGAATGAGTCCTAAAACCCAGAAATGAGTTCGCATTTTAGCACTTCCTGTTCTCTCGTCAGGAAATCAATGTTTTTTTTTATGTGTTTTTAGTTAGATGCCTGAAATAAGGTCAGTGGTAAGTTGACATAAGCTTAACAGATATTAATGTTTTATTCTACAATATAAAATGTCTGTGAAGTTAAGAAGCAGTTAAATGAGACTGCTAAACGTCCTCACACCAACTCGTCATCCTTTACAGCCTCGTTGAGCACACTCATGCTACCGTGGTGTAGCTTGTTTATTAGTTTTTTACTTCTATCAATCGCATTTGCACTTCATAAAATCATCATAGATTGGTGTTCATTTGTGAGGATTATCTTGCTGAACAAGTCTGGCGACCTGTCCAGGGTGTACCTCGTCTTCACCCAGCGTGAGTTGGGATCGTATCCGGTCCTCCTGCGACCCTGAATAGGATAAGTGGTCACAGATAATGGATGGATGGATCTTGCTGAACAAAACGTGTAAGGATCATATACATTTGCTTGCCACAAGGCTTATTTTCTTCAACAATCCCAAATTTTATGGAAAAATCCAATTTTGTCAAGGGAATCAGGGCAACGCTAACTTCCTGGTTGACTGACAAAACTACATCATCCGTGGAGCGCTGTATTTCACATTTGCACAGAACAAATATGTTTAACCAATAAGAATACCTCATTTCCACATAATATTGACACTAATTCATATATGCCATATGAGACGACGTGTTTGGGAGAGTGGCAGTCTAAAAACAAAAAGCTATGAAGGGGTGTTGTGTTTTAAAGGTCCAGTGTGTAGGATTTGGCCACCTCTAGTGGTCTGGTTGCATATTACCCCTTCGCTCACTCCTCCCTTTCAGAGTCTACCGTAACGTGAGTTGCCAAACACAAAACCATAGTAACACGGGTCACCTTGCTCAGAAGCCATCCATACCATAATTACACAACTAGGCACCTGTCGGTATCACGTTACCATAGTTTCACAAGCATTCAGGTGACGTAGAAATGCAAGAACGCTAGAGCCAGAGTTTGGATTGTCCGTTCTGGGCTACAGTAGAAAGCCGCCTCCCTATGTAGATATGAAGGACTCATTCTGAGCTAACAAAAACACAGTGATTCTTATGTTTAGGTCATTAAACACAAATGAAAACACAGTTATATATTCCATTTCTGCTAATGGATCCCCTGAAATGCTACGCACTGGTCCTTTTACAAAAATCTATAGACTGGCGTAGCTCATGGGTGACTGAGACAAAATGAACTAAAACAGTATGTTACAGGGGAGGGTCATTTAATGTTGATCCCGTCGTCAAAAACATTTGTTGCATTAAACAACATTAAAGAGAAAAATCTAAGAGTCTAAAAGAGGTGATTACCCTGAATTAAATGTGGTGCATAAGGGCATAACTGAGCCCATATTGTTTTTACATTTTAAAGGGATGGTTCACTAAAATTCCTGAAAAAAAAAACACTTGTATCAAGCCGTGCTGATAATTTTGGTAAATTTCTTCATGTTTTATGTATAAAGTCTGGTTGAATCACCCTTTAATATTAAGTTACAGTAGGCAGAAGTACTCACACCTCCTTTGCTCTGAACCCATGGCATGGTCTTTTCACCCGAGGTATTATTTTGCTCTGTGGAAGATATTAAAAAGATTTTCTATTTCATATATTTTTTTCAGAGCTTTTTTGATCAATACAGTAGCTGTGTAAAAAAATAAATAAAAATAAAACAATAATAAGATAACATAAAAACAAGTGAGGGAATGTGAGAATAAAGCCCTGATAAAGAGCCCAACACATAAGGAGATTTCAGCCGTCCTGTTTTTGCAGGGGAACATCTTAGGCCTAATAATAATAATAATATCACTTTTTAGCAGTTTTCATTAATCTAACTGTGGTAGTGTTGTCATTGTCCTGCAGATGAGGTTTTGTGAGAGAATTAACACTCACCTTGACCTGTGACTCGCACTCTCAATTACGCATAAAATTCTAATTATATAGAGAGATTATAACGTTTTTAAATATGATTGCAGCATTTAATACACTTTAAAAGTTGTACGTGCCGGTAGACTGGCTGTTTTTTTTTTCGTTTTTTTTTTTTTTTTTTTTTTTTTTTTTAACAACGTTCCTAATTAAAGCTTAGAGAGGATTTGTCATCAGTGTGCTTCAAGCATGTCCTAATTCTCATTTTCATAAAACATCTGTGAAATAGTCTATATTTAACGCATGTGATGGCTATTTTATGCACTTTTTATGCTTGTCTCGCGGACATCGAGCACCCGTTTCAAACATTGATGAGAGGCACAGAGGTACAGCGTGAAAGACAGAGAGGGAAGGAGATAAAGAAAGACACGGGCAGGCGAGGGAGAGGAAGGGGATGAAGGAGAGTTGAAAAATGAATCCGGACTTTGTCAGAGAAATCAATTGAGAAACACATAGACACGGGCAGCAAATTGGGTGATAAGGCCCCTGTGTCCTCCCCTTCTTAACGAGGAGCACTGAAGCATGAGGGTAAATAAAAGAGACATCTCTCTCTTTCTATCTTTCTTACGTGTTCCCTCTTACACACAGCTGCTCCTCTTCTCGCCATTATCTGCGTTTGTTTTGTCTTTTCTACCTCTTCCTCTCCCTGTATTGATACATTTATGCATGTTAATAACAGCTGACAGGATGACGGGACGCCGCTATGACTCCAGTCTCTGCATGTGCACACATTGTGCATGTGTGTGCAGGGATACGATGTAATCTGAGAGGCCTATCCTCTGTTCCCAGGTTTGGGCGAGGGCGACCAGAGGTTGTGGCGGCGTATGCCTGTACTTTGTGTAGAACAATGCAAGCAGGCAGGCAGTCGGAGCTCGGAGGTATTCTGCAGGTGTCGCAGAGAAGGACCCTTCTGTAGCAGTGTGTCTTGGACCCGATCTCCACAAAGCTGCCTCTCCCGCTGCCAGATGGACCCATGCTTTTCCCCACACTCTTGCTCTCACAGCTAAGACCTAGGCTTTTCTCTCTCCTTTTTTTTTCTCCCCCTCCCTACAAAAGAAAAGCGCTTTGGCTGAAAGAAAACCACAGCTGAATTTTTATGGTGCCGCTTCTTTTGCCAAGCTGATTTTACAATTGAAAGGGACAGAGTGCATGGAAATGCTGTTTTTTTTTTTTTTTTTTTTTTTCGAGCCGCATCATCGCTACGCCTTTTTAAGCTGCAAGTTTGCATTGGCAGATATGTTTGCCACACTAATATTTCCTTCTCCCTGTGTGAAATCTCGATAATATCCAGAGTTGCGGGAGAAAAAAACAGCTCAGAGTGTGTTTGGAGTGTGCTTGGAGCAGATCTTCTGGGGTGTAATTCCTACAAGGCCTCAATAAGGTGACAGCGGTGTCGGCGCTAAATGTGATCGCGCCGTCTATAGACAACAAGAGTTACACATCAGTGTGTGTTTGGTGCTAATGTGTATGCCAGGGAATATGCGCCAGCACACACACAAATACTGGCAGGCGTCCTTTGGCACATATTATATCACCAAGCACAAAATTCATCAAGTTTTAACAGCGCCCTCCCTCTTACCTTAAATAACTGAACAAGGTGCAACACAACTTCAATCGCGCGACCCCGATACAGCTACACCTCGCGCCGAGCGCAGGGAGCGCTCACTTACTCCGGGGACAGAATTAACATCCAATTTCCCACTTCTCATTACAATTCAATAAAAGCCAATCTGCTTTTACCTTTAGAGCACTGTTTTGGGTGGATGCTTTCAGGGGGCCCCACTCCACTCTGAGCCCAATTAAGAACATTTAAACATATTAAAATCTCCCAAGCTCTTCACTGTCCTGATTACTGCTTAAATATAATCTGCTTTTATATCCTCTCTCTGCCTCTTTCACTCATTTTTCCTCTAAAATTATATCCATCAGTGATGATTTTTTTTTTTTTCCTCTAGAGGGGATTCAGGGTCGGGCGAATAAGTATCTCTTCCTTTCACGCAAAGATATTAAATTGCCAAGTGGAGAGTGAACTTTCTCACACATATTGTGCCTTTTCTTTACAATCAGCCACTCAGGACACAAATGTGTGTTGCTTAACATGACTTTTTATCCCCCTTCACCTCCATCTTCAGCCTCTCACCCTGTTCCTATTCCCCATCAGCCTTGATGAGAATGTATAGTGTGT
Organism: Pterois miles; assembly: GCA_947000775.1. Classification (NCBI taxonomy): domain Eukaryota; kingdom Metazoa; phylum Chordata; class Actinopteri; order Perciformes; family Scorpaenidae; genus Pterois; species Pterois miles. Next base: position 2,334,594 of record CAMQGK010000038.1, on the reverse strand, counting down.
TTAGAGGGACGCATGGATGAATATTGACGCGTATAAATGTTTCTGCTAAAAAGGCCCCGCGATCGCTCAGACGTTCTGTCACATCTATCACAGCAAATCCACTTTGCTCATCTCCATCACCAGTATGCCGTCCAATGGGCATGGCTAAATGGGCCACAAGTCACATCCGAGTGAGGAGTCCAAGTGAGTGCTTACTTGATACTGATTAATCTTTGATACTGACTAATCAGACTGTTGTTGATTCGTTGCCTGAGAGCTTCCCGGATCATTTTATGCCTATGCTGAAAAAACACTTTATCTCATTTTATCTTGGCTCAATAAATATTTCTGTGTAATTGTAATTAAAAAATTACCTACAGTTGTGTGTTTTGGCAAAGTCACACATTTTTTAAACTATTTTATGTATATACTCCTCTTCAAGATGCACAGTTTCCATCTTCCTCCAGTCAAAACAGATGAATGCAGCATTCTTTTAAGTTGCACTGCAAAGATTATCCACATATCTCTGCAAAACAGGTTTGGTGATTTAGGGACTATTCGCAGGGTGGATGCCATGCCATTATTCCAACGACCCACTATTCCTAAACCCCAATCATTGTTTTCAGTAGAAAAATGACCCATTGGACCAAAAGCCCATTTGTCTGAGAGCCTGTTATCCAAAAAACAAACTCCCATTGTTCCACAGACCCATTGCTCCAACAATCCACTCTCTCCCACCAACAAACAGAAGCACATGGCTAATTATTATGCAGAATGAGGTTGCCGAACCTTCAGGGCTGCAGTATTTTTTTATTTTCTGAAGACATAAGCCGCTCTGCTCTGCCTCTGATTGGTTTATTCTGATATTCTTACCCTAACCCTAACCAATTTCAGTCCTCATACCTAAACTAAACCGACCAGTGGTGGCAAGGAGTAGGCCATTAGCTTCCTCCATTTTGGATTTTGTGGCTCTCTGTTCCCTCAAAGGCCAGTACAGTTGAGACAGCTTACTATTGGTCAATGTTGCAAATTAGCATGTGAAATTTCACCGAAATTGGACTGAATTTTGTGCCACGTTTTCGATTTAGCCCTTTTAAATACGTTTGACCTTTGTGGACATTTTGATGTTTCAGACACATGTCTAACATTCAGTTTCAGTTCCAGGGCCCTTAATTTGTGAAAGCTGTTCTTATTCACATGACAGAGTCATCTTTAATTTTGCTGGTAACCTCTTTTTCCAACACATTCTCACTCCCAACTTATAAAATACCGTCGCTTGGTCAGTGCCCCTCGGCATCGGAAAACGATGCACGGGGTAACCCCTCTTGTGTTACTTTTGGACGGACCAGGGATGGCGTGTCAATATACGCACATTACACATAAATTGTCTTTTCAAAATAAATGTCAGTTTTCACAGAAAGTTAGCAGCACAACCACTGTTTTTTCAGGTTGCTTTTTCCTACTATGTCAAAAAAAAAAAAAAAAAAATCTCTGTAAACGAGGCCTGTTGAGGATGGTTTTGACTGTTTTCAGATGAAAGTGCAAATGTATTTCATGACACACATGTTGGGAGAGATCCACAAATTACATTCAGTCCTTGCATAGCACCAGTCCCATATGTGCATGGGGTTTCAGTTGACAAAAGATTTGATGCTGTTTTATGTATTAAGATGAATATTTTGATTGCTTGTGTGCATTTCCATTTAATTCTATTCATTGAAGTGTAAGCACAGTGTCAGATTTCAGACAATCATCTACTGTAGTGGCTGAAGGTTTATCAGGAAAATGTGCACGTAGATGTGGATTGAGACTTTCATGGGGTTTTCCATTGTCTCTACTTTCATGACTTATGACTTATTCAGTGATTAATTTTTAATCAAAGCAGAACACTGAAATCAAGGACGTCTGTTAGGCTGTTAACAGCCCATAACATTTGGCTGCAACAAATAAAACGTGTACTTTTTATTTAAAAACGTGACATGAGTGAAATGAAAGCAAATAGATTTGATGACTTCTTAAATGGGGTGCTCAAAAGGTCACACTTATTGTACTGACAGTTGCTGGAAAATGACCCATTATTGTAGCCCCGCTGAGACTAAAAAGCACATTCTGCAGGTACATCTGCTCAATTAAAGACAGCAAAACTTCAAATTATTCACGACGCGTAATTCGGAGCTGTGTGTAAGTCAGGCATGTAAAAAAGGCATCTTAAATTATATCATGCAAACTCCAGTGTCTCATTAATATTACAGGGACTATTCTTTGACTTCATTTCATTTAATTTCTCCGACTGAGTGAGGACAAACGTTGCGGGAGGGAGGAATTATAAGGTGTGCAAATCACATTTTAGGGTTCAGTAAAATACCTTCTGAATTGTTTGAACCTTTCCTTCTCTACCTCCTCTCCTGCCTCCTGAGCTTTCCAAAGCTATATATTTATTTTTCTCAAGACCATCCCTCTTTTATGCACATTACTTTTGCTTTTCAGGTTCACGCAAACAGGACGATGATCACTTGTATTGCTGTTTTGACTTGCTTACAGATATACATTGTAAATAACATGTTCTGTGCTCTCTATAATGAAACAGATTAATTATATAGCTTACATATATTTGTACATGTATACGTCTCTCTGTACATCTACCAGTCAGAATGCTGTGGCCTCTCTGTCTACATAAATAAAGGGCTTCTTTGCGCACAGCTGATGAAATAGTTTTATCTTAAACTATATTACCATAAAGCAGTTATGTAGATGGATGCATTTATATTGTGCTTTTATCCAATTTGCCTCTCATTCATTCATTCACTTTCACATACCGATGGCTTTGCTGGCCTGACCATCAGGACCAATTTTAGGTTCAGTATCTTGCAACTTTATGATATGTGTGATACATTTAAAAACTTACTGTGATCATTATGTTTATTGTATACAGTATTACTTTTTGGCGAAGGCGGATCTATCTGAAAATATCCATACTACCAATCCCTACGTTTCATTTTGAAGATCGATCCATGCGATCAGTTTTTCCTCTTCCACACCCATCTGTATTTTATCAGAGTGGAGCTGTCTGTGCAAATGATGTTCAGTTGTAGCCTACCGTTGGCTTCTCACTGCTGTTGTAGGCATTCAAACAGCAAACGCGTTGTGCATGTATCATGCACGTGACACATGATGACAGAAGAAAGGAGCATGTTTGGATCTATTGGTGTCTTCAAATGGGATCGTGTTTACCGTGTTAACCGATGAACGCCCCCCTCACGTCGTATTCACGACCTCGTAAGTGGAAAGTTTCCGAAAGCTCAGAGTACACGACTTGTGATGTGTTTGCTGACGTTGTGAGAAATGGTGGAGCCCATGGAGGTTCATTTATTAGTGCATAATAAATTAATATTGTACAGTATATTGTAATTTTAGTCATATATTGTTTTTCTTGGTAAAAATGTTTTTTCTCAATGACCTCATCTTTCTACTCTGTCATTATGTCTTTGTATTCCTTGCATTGTTACCCAGTTACTAGCTTGCTAAACTGTTAGCCTCGGTAGCTTCTAGACTCGGACAGTAATATTAATATTACCATTGCTTAGCAGCATTGTTCTTCACAACGTAACCACTTGAACGCAACACGTCATGTACATGACTTCCCATCTCGTAAACACCACCCCATTTGAAGGCACCATATTTCACAGCTGAATGATGGTTGAGGGTAGTTTGTGCTTTTTTGTAGTAATTTGCTCCAAACAAATATGGGCTGCATGGTGGTGTAGTGGACACTCTTCCTCACACAAAGGGTCGCAGGTTCGATTCCGGGATTCCGATTCCGATTTGGATCTTCTGTGGAGTCATGTTCTCCCCTTAAGTGTGGGTTTCTCCGGTACTCCTTCCTCCCACAGTCCAAAACATCGATTAATTGTGACTCAAATCCCGTAGGTGTGGATATGAGCGTGAATGGTTGTCTGTCTATATGTTGTCTGTCTCTATGTGCCCTGCGATGGACTGGCGACCTGTCCAGGGTGTACCCCGCCTTCGCCCAATGCCAGCTGGGATCGGCTCCAGCCCCCCCGCGACCCCTAACGGGATAAGAAGAAGAAGATCTACCTTTATTAGTCCCACAATGGGGAAATTCAATTTACACTCTGTTAAACTCATACATGTACATGCAGACCTGAAACACACATACATGCATTAATGGAGAGATGTCAGAGTGAGGGGCTGCCCTGACAAGCGCCCCGAGCAGTTGGGGGTTTGGTGCCTTGCTCAGGGGCACCTCGGCAGTGCCCAAGAGGTAAACTGGCACCTCTCCAGCTAGCAGTTCACACTCAGCGGTTGACGATGACGATGGATGGATGGATGGATAAATGTTTGCACTTTGTTTATTGAAAAAATGTTGTTGCACGTTTGCACATTCAATTTACAATGATTAAAAAACATTTTTATTTGCCTTTAAAAGTGTCCTGTTTTTTTAAGCTTGCATCCATCTGCAAACACTTATCCCGTTAGGGGTCATGGGTTGCTGGAGCCAATCCCAGCTGGCATTGGGCGAAGGCGGGGTTCACTCTGGACAGGTCGCCAGTCCATCGCAGGGCTGACACATAGACAGACAACCATTCACACTCACATTCACACCTAGGGGCAATTTAGAGTGATCTATTAATTAACCTAACCTTCAATTCAGTTAACCTAAACTGCATGTCTTTGGACTGTGGGAGGGAGCCAGAGCACCTGGAGAAAACCCACATGGGGAGAACATGTAAACTCCACAGAAGGGTCCCAACAACCTGAGACCCTCTTGCTGTGAGATGACAGTGCCACTGCACCACCAAGCATGCAATATGTAATTAATGGTGGAAAGCAACATGAAAGTACATAAACAGCTTTTAATTGTAAACTAGAAAAGCACTCGGAGAGCACAGACCTCCGCCAAGCGCCATAGTTTCCCACCCTGGCGGTTTCTTCTGGATCTATCTCCTCAAGTATTAAAGCTAGATCAAATTCGTTGACATACTTCAGATGTGGAATTGTCTCAGCTACACGATGCCGCTTGTTAGAAATCTCTACCTCTAATATTAAATGCACAGTAGGCCAAAATGTAAGAGTACCCCCATTTTTTATATAAATTGCTATAAAGTCCGCCATCTGGATCAGATCTGGATCAGCCTTTGATAGAAGTACACATTGTAAATCCCTGAGTCAAATTTCATGAGCTTTGGGCAACAATTACCAGAGATCACCCCCAAAATTAAATCAGTTCTTCCTTTTCACATGTTCGACACACCCTGAAAATTTCATCAAAATCCATCCATAAGTTTTTGAGTTTTCTTGAACACAGACAAACAGACAGATAAACGCCGGCAAAAACATAACATCCTTGGCGGAGGAAAAAAAAAACATTGTATTGATACTGCCAATCATGGCTCTGTACTACTTAGTATCACTGTTTAGTACTATTATATCTCTAGTAAATTAGTGCATGCATGTTGGAGACAGGGCCATTATAAGGGCCAGTGACTGGTAGGGGCCAAAAAAATTGGGAAATTGTTTTTCAAAAGAAAGTTAATAACCTGTCATCATTAATATATTTGTTTAGTTATTATTTACAATAATATAGATTGTACTAGTAAACATTTTTTTTTCTATTTTCTTGTTTTTTTTTTTTTTTTTTTGGCAAAAACTAGACATCCACAGAGACTCTTCTGCCCGACCCCCCCCCCTCTAAGAGCATGAGATGGTTCGGTCCCCTCTCAGACCAGGTGAGCGGTACCAGCTGGCAGAGAGAGGCTCGTCGGTGAAGGACCAAACCAGCTTCCAGGAAGACAACTCTGGGTTTCAAAAACGACAAGAAACACAGGAGAGAGAAGAGAAAGCGCGACAGTACGACGCCAAGTCTTCACACAGACAGGTGAGAGTGCGTTGTCCCAGGAGTGGTGGAAGTGAACCTGCTAACTTCAAGGGAAACAGGCCACGTTTGCTCCTAACGTTAGTTAGCCTACATCAAATCCTCACAGACAGTTTGGAGTGTCCTCTACAGTTTCACTCGACATTTAGTTAATGCAGGCTAACTTTTTGCAGGCTGTTAATATTAAATAAGTTGTCCCTGTCCCCCAGGCCAGTCCACAGTCTCCATGCACCTCTATACTCCAGTGAACCAGCCCTGCTCCCAACAGAAGAGGTGAGTAGTCCGATGGCAGTTGGTAGGAACTGGAATTTTAGGAATGATGTACAAATTACTATTATATCATTACAAATAATATTATATATTATAAGGTCAATATTTTTAATTTTTTATTTTATTATTGTGTCATGAAAAAAATATGCCCAGCCCAAACAGGCTCACAAGGCACTATTATTTAGAAAATAAAGATAAGACAAAGGTACAGACCAGAGTAGCAGTATAATCTATGAATGATACTATCCAAATAAACCATCCTAACATTTTTTCCAAGCTTGAGAAAAAGAGTAGTCAACTTATAAGCATTAAAATTAAATAGCCGATCCATTTTGCCATCATCCGAGCACCAAACCTTTATTTTGAGCAACATTTCATTTATAATAGAAGTTCGTGAAAAGTTTATGGACAATGCAAAAGAAAATGTTATCGATTATCAACTTCTCCTGGCTTTCATACGTTGCACATCCTGTTGTCCCCCTGGAAGTTTTTAAATCTACCGACTCCAAGTGCCAGAAGAAGGACTCTGCAACTAAAGACCTCTTACTCTTTGATAAGTTTGCTAGAACATCAGACTCAGTGCCATAAATATACTTGATTTGAATATATGTTTGTAATTTTGGTTCTAAAAATATATTTTGCCTATTTTTCTTCAAATCTAGCGAGGTCTTCTAATTGTGTTCATGCTACATGATAAATTATTACTACACATATATTGTAATTCAGCTTTCTCAACAATAGCATGAAGTTCTGTAGCCCATGGAGCATCGTGTGATTTACTCCAAAGAAAAACCTCATTGATCCTGTATCCTGACATATTAAGCAAAAGATACCACAGTCTTATCATTTCACATTTTTGAATTATTGAACCAGGAATCCAGCCCATATCACCCTGAGGAGCTAATGTAGGAGGAAACATCTGAACACCTAAAAACTCTGCAACTCTGTTCTGTATACAGTCTGCTATTCTACAGTCTTTGAAAACTATATATTTATCTTCTGTTATCCATATTTAATTTAAATCTTCACTCTTCAATATCCAAACAACAGTTTGCTATGTAAAGATATAGAGGAGTAGTGTCTCGTAGAATGAAGTCTCTTTCCCTTGTTTTATGTCATCGTACCTGCTTATCCGGGGTCGGGTTGTGGGGATGGCAGCTCCAGCAGGGGACCCTAAACTTCACTTTCCTGGGCCACATTAACAGCTCTGACTAAGGGACATTGAGGCGTTCCCGGCCAGTGTGGTGATATAATTTCTCCAGGGTCTTGGGTCCTGTGTGTGTGTTGTAATCCGAGTTTCTCCATGCTGTGTTGACGCAGTCGGGCCAGCCGAGCATGCCTTTTAGTGCATGTTAATGTAGCTCTGCTAGCACTGTTTTCATTGTTTTCACTGTTAGTGCTGTTAGCACCTGTACCTGTGAGTGTGATATTGGGAGCTTGGGAGTTTTACCAATAACATTACATTTAGACTGTAAGAGATGGCCTTCAGCACATTTCTTAATGAGGGTATCAGTCTAATAGTGAATTCCACTGTGTCACTTTTCATGTGACGGTGAGGAAATTTTTCCACTGGTTGATAAACTTGTGACCAAACAGGTGTTACTGATAACACTGGACATTTTACAGTTGTGTGGCTGTGTGTTTGGCCTCTCCGGTCCAGGAGTGTACACACTGACTGTGACCACTCCGTCCTCACGGCAATGGCCCCATTAACATTGTGGTTCCCTTGTAGCATTGGGTTTACATCTAAAATATTACATCTGAAATATTGCCAAATAGGCGCGTTTTCTTTTTGCTTTGACACCAAATCCTCCGCCATGTCTCGGTCTGTCAACTGTGTCTCGTCCCATGTGTGAAATCTGACATCTGCTACTCTGAGCTGAGACTCTGTACGGTGCAGATGTATTCACTTTCAAATTATAGCATCCGTCATTCGACTATTGATTGGTAACATGCTAATGATACACCACAATGAACTAAATGGATTTTATTTTTGTAAAATAAGGAAAATGACGGAGGGGTTGGTGGGTACGTAATGTAATCGGTGTGAGCCTGCCACCGTGTAACACGGACTACTGCCTCACATGCAGCGGTGCACCAGCTGCAGTATATGAGCACAACAGACAACTGAGTCAACAGTTCAAAAACAGGAGAGTTACTGTAGCAGCCACGGTGCTGCTTTCACTGTCTCCAGTTCACCATCAGGAGAGTTACTGTAGCAGCCACGGTGCTGCATTCACTGTCTCCAGTTCACCATCAGAAGAGTTGTATTGTTTTTGCCACCCTGCTGCCTTCTTTCTCTCCTCTTCACCATCAGGAGAATTATTTTTGTAGCCACCGTGCTGCGTTCACTGTCTCCAGTTCACCATCAGGAGAGTTACTGTAGTAGCCACAGTGCTGTGTTCACTGTCTCCAGTTCACCATCAGGAGAGTTACTGTAGCAGCCACGGTGCTGTGTTCACTGTCTCCAGTTCACCATCAGGAGAGTTACTGTTGTAGCCACGGTGCTGTGTTCACTGTCTCCAGTTCACCATCAGGAGAGTTACTGTAGCAGCCACGGTGCTGCATTCACTGTCTCCAGTTCACCATCAGGAGAGTTACTGTTGTAGCCACGGTGCTGTGTTCACTGTCTCCAGTTCACCATCAGGAGAGTTACTGTAGCAGCCACGGTGCTGTCATTCCTTTTCTCCATTCCCCATCAGGAGAGTTACTTACAGCCACGGTGCTGTGTTCACTGTCTCCAGTTCACCATCAGGAGAGTTACTGTAGCAGCCACGGTGCTGTGTTCACTGTCTCCAGTTCACCATCAGGAGAGTTACTGTTGTAGCCACGGTGCTGCGTTCACTGTCTCCAGTTCACCATCAGGAGAGTTACTGTTGTAGTCACGGTGCTGCGTTCACTGTCTCCAGTTCACCATCAGGAGAGTTACTGTAGCAGCCACGGTGCTGTGTGTAGTGTCACAGACATGCTGCCACAGTAAAAGTGTCCACCGCATTTTTAGTTTAGTTTGAGCAGGTTGTCAGCTGTGTGTCAGCCCGGCTTAACGATAGCAAGTGTCCGACAAACAGTATATGTGTTTGTGCTGCGTTAGCAGCTCTAATGCTGCCGGTGGCTTCCTGTCACACACATAACTTCAGCGAGTTTCCGACAGACCATGTGTGTGTAGCGGCGTTGAGTGTGGGTTTGTCAGTAGCGTTATAGCTGTGAAGGTAGCTGTAGAGTAGCTGTAGCAGACAACGTGTGCCCAGTTTATTAGTTGGTGAATAAATGCTATGAAGCTACAACGTCTCCTCTCTATGCTCCGATCATGAAGGGAGCCGACTTCCTGTATCTTGCAACGGCAGCTCAGACTCTCTTAAGGTGGACTGAAGTGACGAGCTGCTCCTCTGAGTTTAGCTCAGCTTTTTCATAAATTATTATATTTCTTGTAACCATTTAACCGATAGCGTTAATTGATCAAAAAGCTTAAAGTCGGTTTATGTTAAGTATTGGACAACCAGCGAGTTGCAAGCCTGCAAAGGTAGAGTCATTTAAAGCTTTGAAAGGGTCGATTGGTTTCTGGAGTTTTGGTTACAGTAATTGTGCAGGATCGGCGTGGCCAGTGGTGGTGGGGCCCAATGTGATATCTTTTCATGGGGCCCAAAATCCGTGGCAGATTTAAGATTTAAATATTTAAATTAATGTGCAAAACAATTATTGACACTAACAGATGTTAACAGTTGTCTATCAACCACAGTGCAGCAGCCCATGAATGGCATCTATAACTAGCACAGAGTCTTCGGTCTAACTACAGCATGTAAACAGGGTCCAAAATTAACACCCACCAAGCGCCAAATGCGGGTATATTTTTCGTTTGGCAAGTAAATATCAGAAGGCCACACTGATGGGTAAAGTTTGTACCCAGATAGTCATATCATAAAAAAACTAATCAGACTAACTATCAGCTTGGTGACACTGAGAGTCTCTACTGTGTTTTGGTGTAATTTACGCTGCTTCTGTCCTCACGCACACGTACAGAGAAACAGTATGAAGTTAGCATGTTTAGTTAGAACATAGCAGTGCAGTGTGTGTACAGTTTAGGCTGTTTGTTCGTGAATAAATGCTATAACTCCTCAAAGGGCTCTAGCATAAGGACGTCCCTTCGGCCGGGGGCAGAATAGGATTGGGGAGGATGAAAATAAATTTTCGGATGGATTTAGGACAAGAGTTGAAAGATGTTACAATGAACAGTGATGGAAACGACGTTTTGTGTAGGACACAATTCTTATTAAACCTCACGCAGCACATAACGGTGACCTCTGACCTCTGGAATTCAACCCAAATCAATGAGGTAAACTTGCTCGTATTAACGTTTGACTGTGTGATGTTAATGGTGACGTTAACAGTTACTCTACTTATGAGTCAGCAGCCAGCGTGCTTTTACAGTGAATGAGCTGCATTAACTGCTACATTAACTACGAGGAGTGAAAACTCCACAACAGCTCTGATCATGTTGCTAATGTTAACTACTAATTTATTTATTTATTTACTCCTCTCAATGGGCTTCAAGGCTGCTCTGGGATTTTATTTTGACCGTGGCAACATTCTGCCCTTCTCAGGGCCTGTTCTTGATTTTTGGGGGCCTTTTGCAAATTTACACATTAAATAAATAAACTTAAATTTAACCTAACTGCATTGTTAACATCACAATCAAAACAAAAATGCAAATTAATCATTGATTAGATCCTCTTAGTTTTGTATTAACTCAGTGAAATGTACTGAAACAAATATGTGACACAAAAAGGCAATTTATTATTTTGGCCGGTTAAAAAATATGCTTGGCCGGTGGATTTTTTTTTTTCATCTAGTCCTCTTGGCCGCGGAGTCAAAAATGTAATTTCAGACGCTGCACGTGAAGAATCCGGCGAGCCCCGATGCCTCCAACCGGTCCCTGAGTGTGAGAGCTGGACCCAGCAGCAGCTGAGTCAAGTCAGGTAGATCACACAGGTTAGCGATGCCAGACAGCCTCAGTGAGTTCATACAGCTGTGATAGGGCCGCTGGAAGCTACAGGAGCAACTCAAAGTGCCCATTTATCTTCTTTTCAGTAATATAAACAATAAATTCAATAATTTAAAGATTTAACAACATTTATATTAGTTGGATTTTTTTTTGTAGATGATTCACGTTCTGCCAACAAATAGTTTGATTTTTGAGAAATCAAAAACCCCAAGTTTTTATTCAACATGAAGAAAATCATTGAAAACAAAACAGTAAAAATGACCACCGAAGCCAATAAGCTGACTAACGACTCTGAGGGGGCAGCTTGTGTCTTTTACTCATCATTATAAAAGGCTTTTATTTCCTTGTGGCTTTTACTCTATATATCAAGGCGGAGGTCATTGGCTCTCACATTAAAGATTCATAAAACCAGTACTAGGGATATGGAGAATTTATGAAACACTCCCTCTGCCTGCTTATTATTGTAAAATTGCCGATATGCCGGCGGGTGACAGTATAAGAAAACCAGGATACATTTTTGTGCATACAGAAGCCACTGGAGATGCAAAAGTGTCGCGTGGAGCACTCGGTAATGGAGGGCCATCAGAGTAAGCGGATAAGTATTTCGATGCTAATATCGCCAACCTGACGATCTCTGGCACGTACAATATCAGTTTTAACCCCCCCCCCCCCCCCCCCACACACACACACACACACACACACACACACACAACCACAACCACTGTCTACAGAGGATCATTATGCATGGAAATGACTAGAGTCTGAGAGATGGAAGGATGAAAAGACTTAAAGGCTGTTTACTGTCAATGAGGTGAGACAAAACCGGCACAAATTTGGAGGAGATAGATCGATGGATGGACGTAGGGAGGGAGGACGGAGGACGTTAAATGGCCTATATATAGTCTTACTGTTTATGAAATGGAACTAATGGTGTCGGAGGTCTGTCTTCTCCTCGATATGGGAAATCTCTTTTTTTTTTCTATCTTTATAAAGATGGCCTGATGGCATTTGTGTGTGTGTCCATTTCTATGTACTCTTGCCCACTTGTGTGTCGTTGGATACTGTAGGTGTGTGTCCATCTTTGTTTCTCAGCGTATTTGTGCCTATTGTGTGCAAGTGTGTGTGTGTGTGTGTGTAAAAATTAATCAAAGCGGGGGCGATGATGAACAGTTTCTGTAGAATCCTGTCAAAGGTTAAGAGCTAGTTATTTTTAAGAATGACATGAATCTCGGGGAGACAGTGATTGCCTAAATGACCACTGTAATTACCAATTACTTCTTGAAGCAGAGAATATATTCACGGCATGTAGCCAGCTAAATACAGACAGGCATTAGCCCATTTACGTACTAATGCACATAATTTAGATCCTGAAAAGGGCAGATGGGAACACAATGGAAGATATAATAGATACGTCTAATATCATTCCAAAAAGAATATTGGATTCATGGGAGATGAATATTACTTTGTGTCAGATTGTTTTTCCATAAAACATTCAAAATATATTTCATCTTTCCTTGCTCTTGTTCTCGCTTTTCTCCCTCCCTCGTTTCCTTTTGTATGCCGCCACCGCCACGCTGTGATCGCTAACGAAGGGTACTGCAAAGGAGACTTGTGTGGTGCCTGTTTGGCAGGCTGTTATCCCCTTTCTGCATTAAATGACAATGAGGGCTTGACATTTCACACAACTAGCCTGGCGTCACGCGTTAGTTACCTGGCCCTGTCTGTGGAGCACAAGTTCAGAAGTTAAACTTTTACAGCGACGCCCACAAACAACAAAAGGGCCGCAAATCAGAGAGAATATATACGTATATATTTTGTTCCAGACTTGATTTCTATCTGTCACCCAGCGACCGGAGACGAGAGAAGTCGAGGAGGGGATGGGGACGGGGGAGAGAACATAGGGAAGAGAGAAAAACAATGGCTGACAGGCCTGACTGGCGAAAGGATATTTACTAAATTAGACATAAACTGCAACGCTCTGCATCTCCGTCAAGGAACTTGTAAAGTCTCATAAATAAGTAAAGCGAAATGACAGAGATGGAGCACGCAAAACAAAAGTGGTGTAGAAAATCCGACTGCAAGTGTGAGCGCATACTGCATGTGTTTGTTTGTGTGCGTTTGGGATGTTTTTTTGGGGTTGGGATAATGAGTTGTCGTTTTGCTGCTCTTCTCCGCTCAACAACAACAACCTTTCCCCCTCTCTCTTCTGCCACACATTGCTCTCTTCCTCTCCACCCTCATTTCTCCCTCCGTCACCTCTGCTATTGTCAGTCCCTCTTTGGCAGGATAAAAGGGACACATATTTGCTCTCGATGTAATCTCGTCCGCGTTCTATCTGATAAATACTTGGAGGAGAAGCTGATTATTGTAGTTGGCGGTGGGGATCAAAGGGAGGCGCGCCGAGAGAGGGGCGAGTGTTTTGAATCCAAACTTTGAGCATATGACTTCACCCTCCTCCTCTCGTTCCCCTCACCGCATTGCTCACTCATCGCAAAGTCATGTCCGTGCCGGCCGCGACCCGTTTGAAAGGGATTAGCTTATTCCATGTGGGGTTTTTCTTTTAGCAAGTGCTGGCACTACATAGACGGCGAATCCATAGGGGCCCTGGGATTCACATTGTAATGGTAGTAATAGCTATGGGGGAAAAAAACACACTCTCGCTCCGGAGCCGTCGGAAAAGCTCGCCCTCTCTCCGCCAATATATTATCCCACCCCCTTCATCCATGCACAGCCCCATCACAGAATGTGTCAGGATTTAAAACGGGACAGGATATTTTTAAGTAGCAGAAAACAAAGTGTGTTGACTGTTTATTTCTTTCACTTGCTTGCTGTCATCTCTTGCCAAAGCTGTTGAGCAGCAGCATTGTCACTCCTCTGTTCGCCACCGGCTCCATGCTCTCACTTCTTCCTCTTCCTCTTTTTTTTCTTTATCTTTAAACAATACCTGCGTTTTACAGTAGCAGCACTTTTTTAGCTGTGTCTTTATTTTTCCTCCCCTTTTTTTTTTTTTTTTTTTTTTTTTTAGCATCATCACTTTTGTTGGCAGTTGTCTTCAATAGTTAATGCCTCAATGAAAAGGGGTGACAAACAACAAACCGTTGCAAAAGAGACGTTTATTTGTTACATTTTGGAGGAGAGTTTGTCTTTCTACGCCACGTGCGTTAACCCGGTACGTGATGCCCTCTGGACAAGATCACCACAGGGTGCCTGAAGTGACCGTTTTCATGTTAATCAGACAAGAGATTTTAGTGTCGTCTATTAGGCCTTGATCTTACTTGGGTTACTTTTGATTAAGACTGAAATGCCTGTAAGGTGAAATAGCACATTCTTCTGCTTACAAATTAAAATCAGTTCATAAGCAGTAAAATACACCTGTCCTCAGTTCAGCAGACTGAGGGGTTTTACTGCTGCGGTCTTACCTGGAATGACCAGTGGCTTATCGTGGCTAATCCTAGCTATGCTACTGCCATGTATACATGCATTATAAAAAGATAAGATAAGATAAGATATTCCTTTATTGGTCCCACAGTGGGGAAATTCACAATTATAATTATAAGATTATAATTATTTAAACTATGGGAATTATTAGTAGTATGATCTTTGCCAAAAATAAGTCAGTGACTGACCAGCAGTTATGAAGTAATATAATAGATGACCTGATCAGTAATTATAAAATGCTTTCTATGATTGTTGTTATAAAACATAATGTGCATATAACTGATTAAACAGCACCATGAGCCGATTACACGTTATGAATATGTTTACAATGCATTATAGACATGCGCATCATAGAAAGTGTTACTGTAGAGGATATGTGAAGTTTAGTCACATCGGTGGAAATAAGTCTGGAAAGCAGCCCTATCTAGAGCAGTCTCTCTGACCAGATGACAGACTGTTGGTGCTCTGCTCCCTCGGTGAGGACATTGTACTTCCTGCATTTCAGAACAAATTTGTTCCTCTATAACTCCAGAGCAAGCCAGACTCACTCACCCTTTTTCTTCATTTTCTGTTCAGATTAGCTCAACGATATGACGAAATGAGACAGATTTTTCATAGCACCCAGAATGACGCGAGTCCTCTTGCACCCTTGCTAACTGCTGCATTCATGCATCGGAAACAGCAGACAACACGCCCCATCTGATGGCGGCCTAAAGCCTTGTTTGGAGAGGATTTGTTTAACGAGGGAAGGTGGTCTAAAATAATCATTACAGTCCCCCCCCAAATCTGACAAAATCTGCCACTAATGTTCAAGGATTGTGTGCAGCAGCATCAGTGCAAATTCTGGGATCCCATTTCACGGTGATCATCAGTCTCAAAGGTGAAGAAAAGGGCCTTATAAAAAAACACATGGTGTATTCATTAGCAACAAGTTTGTCACTGTTTCTACCTTCTCAAATGTGAATATATTCATTTTTTTAAATTATTTGGTTTTATGCTAAATTAAATGTGTTGGTTCTGTTAGTTGGACAAATCAAAACCTGACATTTTATTGATCAAATGATCAATTGAGAAATGTAATCAGCAGATTAATCCATGATGAAAATAATTCTTAGTTGCAGCCCTACTATTGTTTGTCATCAAATCAAGTTATTTATGACACATCATACATTTTGATGTGATGACAATATTAAGTAAACTCTTTGCTGATTGCAGGGAACTCATCCAAAATTAACCATGAATATTACAGACATAATTAGAAGATCTTAAAAAATGACTCAGTCTTTGTGAAATCAATCTTGATAGGGCATTGGATTGGTTGGTTCGACCATATCAACACCAATCCTGTCTGCCCCTTTTCTAAATCATAAATTATCGCCTCCGCCACAGAGGTTATGTTTTTGGTGTTTAGATTACAGAAAAACTATTGGCCATATTTTCATGGATGGAAGGAATAACCCATATTATTTTGGAGCAGATCGAATCAGTCAAACAGTGTAACATAAGGCATTTGGCCTTGGTCTGTGCTCTCTGAGTGCTCTTCTAGTTTTATTATGTATTTGTAATAGGGCTGTCAATAATTAAAATATTGAGTCATGGTTAATCACATGATTGTCCATAGTAGGGATGTTAATAATCAACCGCTAACTGTCATTAAGCATTTTAACCAAATAACGGCATCGGTTAAAATGGTTAAAAGAAATATTAATAATTAATTAAAAAACTGAGAGAAACCAGCGGCGCGGCTCGTCACGTAAAGGAGAAAGGCTGGTCCACCTTTAGAGAAAGCTGCCGCAGATACAGGAAGTTGGCTCTGGATGCTGATTGGAGGAGTTGTAGCCTCATAGCTTTTATTCACTGACAAATAAACTGTACACACACTGTCTGCTACAGCTACCTTCACGGCTATAACGCCAACAACAAACCCACACTTACCGCTGCCACACACACACACTCTGTCAGAAACTCGCTACGCGCTAGCAGCTGCTAACGTAGCACAAACACACACCCTGTTGGACAATCGCTATTGTTAATCCGGGCAGACACACAGCTGACAACCTGATAAAACTAAATGTGCTGTGGAGACTTTTACTGGGAAAGTTGTTGCATATCTCCGTGACACTACACGCAGCAACTCAGTTGTCTGTTGTATATTGCAGCTGGCGCACCGCTGCATGTGAGGCACTAATCTTATTTGTTAACTATTAATAATTGGTTAACAAGAGTTGGTTATCGGTTAAGAAAATTTGTCTCAGTCCATAGTTAAATATTAATTGCAAATTAATATCACATTTTTTTTAGTCTATTCTCAGTGTACCTGAAAGGGAGATTTGTCAAGTATTTATATACACTGGCTTTATGCAAATGCATGTATATATTTATTATTGGAAATCAATTAACACAAAACAATGACAGATATTGTCCAGAAACCCTCGTAGGTACTACATTTAGCTTGCCCCAGACTGCATGTGATTATCATAAAATGGGCATGCCTGTAAAACGGAGACTCGTGGGGACCCAGAGAACCCATTTACATTCACGTATCTTGAGGTCAAAGGTCAAGGGACCACTTTAAATATGGCCATGACAGTTTTTCCTCGCCAAAATTTTGTGCAAGTTTGGAGTATTCTTTTGCCTTCGTTGCGACAAGCTAATATGACATGGTTGGTACCACTGAATTCATCAGGTTTTCTATTTTCATACGATGCCAGTACCTTCACTAGCTTTAAAACTCAGCCAGCTACAACCCAAAAATAAAAGTATGTTGCGTTAAAGAAATTAGTGATGTTAAAGCGTTATTCTCACATTAGCTTTGACAGGTCGAATTTATAATAATCTAGTAATTATGTTGTGTGATCACATCATCATTGTGACCTTTGCATTCTTAATCATCATTTATATGCAGTGTTGGTGATCTAGGATTTGAAGCTGCATCTTTTCATCTATGATATAATTGTCTACTAAATAAATGCATTGAGAATGTGAAAAGATCATTTTAGTGTTCATCAATTCATCAAGAAATCAGTAAAAGTGAGAACACTGTTAACCACTGCAGATAAGCGTGAGTACAAAATACTAACCCTGATATCCATGAGCGCAGAAGTAAGTGGTGGCTGTGAAGCCATGGCATTTGAATGACACATTGATGGCCACCGCTCGTACGTGGCATGCCAAGAGTCCAGAAGATAGAACCAGTCTGGATCGGTGCGGGCCAAGAGCTTAGTGGGGAGTCCACAAACTGCTCAAAGCTGACATTTGTGCCTCCAGGAGGTACGCAAACAGGGATAGACATACAGTCAGATCCAACTACCCCCCGCACCCACCCACCCACCCACCCCCCGCGCACACACTCCTCCCTCCCCACCCCTCAACCCACCCAGTTGTCTTCATCTCTCCATCAATCTCATTTAATTGTTTTTCCATTGGAGATGTTGTACATAGATAACTCGCGGTACATTATTCCGACTCGTCCGTTCTCTCCAGCAGAAGTGCCATTTTGAGAGCAGGCCCCGTCTTTAGCTGTCTGGGGTACGGTGGGGAAACTGCTGATGTGCTGTGGATCGTTTTTTTCCTCCAATAGTACTGGAGTTCATTTAATGGGCTCAGGTTCTTGTTAAATCACGCAGACTGATTGCTTTTATGTACTACCGCACTGACTTCTCTATTTCGCCACAAAATAAACAAAGTGTTTAAATACAGGGAGGGGTGAAAGTTGTGCCTGGATGTTAGAATACGGACAATTATAAAAATCTAATTTTCTGAGAAGAACAAAAGAAACCACATATATATTTGATGATGGCAGCATATCCTCAAACCCCAAACCAATATCTTTTATGAGAGCAGGAAACAGGGATTAATGAAAGGGATTATGTTTACTCTGGACCCGCACGGTTTCTGTCGTTACTTCAATTCATAGACCATCTATAATGAATGAACAAAAGAAGAGATTTTAAAGCAGGAGCAGCTTTACTACGCAGTCTTTTCACGCCTGTTGCTGACTCAAAGTTCTGATTAAATCCTTGCTGTAAACCTTTTAATCTTAAGTGGACATCTGTTAGGCAGTTTTATCGGTTGGCATTTTGTTAATGACATCATTGCTGAATTAATGCCACTCTTCCAAGAAACGAAAATATATATACTCTTGAAATGCAGAAATTAGCTGGGCTGTGGACATTATGAGCCAGACACTCTCTTTTTTAACCAGATGCTGTCCAAAAAACACTACGGCATGTCTGTTACCAAGTACTAGATACAGAAGACAGTGAGATGACAGTTTTTGAGTATCTCAAGGATGTTAAGCATTAGCATTTTAACAACCATCTGGTATTAAGAAATAATAAAAGTCCTCCTGCTGAAGCATCAAATTATCACTGATAATATACAGTATGCTGATGTTCAAAGCAACTAATGTCATTCATCACATTCATTAGCAAGACAAATGCAAATTCTCATCAAAATAGAGCAGCTGTAATATAAATGTAAGCACCGTAGCTGAAATGTTGAGAAACGCACGAGAAGTACTTCCTGGTATCGCTACAGGTGTGTTCAGACAGAATGCAAGGCGAAGTCGTCCTCATAGACAAAAAAACGTCTGTATAGGTCGTCTGTACAAGCAGCTTATTACAACCCATGTATATGTTTGGTTTTAGGTGGCGACCTTTAGTGGTCGTAGTCATTATGACAGGAGCAAAGGAGGAAGGTGGCGTTGTATAGAGTGAGATAAAGTCCACGTAGGGAGGAGATTGTGGTGGATGGACGGGTCAAACAGGGCTTATTGAAACGAGTGTCTTCACAGAATTTTTTTGTTGCATAAGTAACTACATTAGTATTCTTCAGGTTTTCTAGTTTCGTACGATGCCAGTACCTTCACTAGCTTTAAAACTGAGCCCGCTACAACCTAAAAAAATAAAAGTATGTTAAAGAAATTAGTGACGTTAAAATGAATTTACATTAATGCGTTATTCTCACATTAGCTTTGACACGTCGAATTTATAATAATCTAGTAATTATGTTGTGTGATCACATCATTATTGTGACCTTTGCATTCTTAATCATCATTTATATGCAGTGTTGGTGATCTAGGATTTGAAGCTGCATCTTTTCATCTATGATATAATTGTCTAGTAAATAAATGCATTGAGAATGTGAAAAGATCATTTTAGTGTTCATCAATTCATCAAGAAATCAGTAAAAGTGAGAACACTGTTAACCACTGCAGATAAGCGTGAGTACAAAACATTAGTATGTATGTAAGTTGATTTGTTGCCTAAACCTGGCCAAGTAGTTTTGTTGCCCAAATGTAACCAATTAATTTTGTTGCCTAAGCCTAACTGTCTAGTGTGGTTGCCTAAATGTAACCAAGTGGTTTTGTTGCCTAAATGTAAACAAGTAATTGTATTGCCTAAATCTAACCAAATAGTTTTGTTGCTTAAACATAACCAAGTAGTTTTCATGCCTAAACTTAACCAAGTATTTTTTTGACTAAATGTAACCAAGTGGTTTTCTTGCCTGAACCTATAAGTAGTTTCATTTCATAACGTTAACCACATGTTTAAACCGTTTCACAGAGTTAAATAGAATGGTCACAGTTAAAACTGCCGTCATGTGACCGTTTAACGATGACGGTCATGTACGTTGTTTTGGGAGTCGTTGGCAAGCAGCTTATTCTGTCCTATGAGGACATGTTGATTTAAGAGGTGGTGCAGTTCCCTGCAAAGTCAACGTAAGATGCGACTGGATGTAATTAGATGTGTCCAGTTACAACGAAGTAAGTTCACGACTGTTGATATTGTTTTAGCAATCATGTATATTGTAGCTATCTTACAGCTAACATCTGAACAGAGTTGGTATATCGGCGAGTGTTGTCATTCTCTAAGAGCAGGCGAGCAAAGGCTTCCTTTAGGCTCGCAGTTACACATGTAAAGTAATTGTCCAACAGCAGGGATAATAATCAATCATGTACATTTCTCCAACAGGAGCAGCTCTGTTTGACCACAATTAATCAAATATTAATCGCAATCACGATTTTGGCTTCCCACAATGAACATGATCGACTGTGATATACGTTTCAAATACGCCCTCTTCTCAAAGAAAACTCTGCTGCATAAATGAAGCTCTTCCTGAACTAACAGCTAGAAATACTCAGTACAAATGAGTACTGGGTGATAGTAAATTATAACGCTATCATGATGCGTTCATATGTGATCTTGTAAAATGTCGTTTTTGGTGAGAAACTTGAATAAATCCAGCTGTCTGAAGGAAATGTTTTCACAGCATTATAAAATAGATACTACAGAGAGCTATGGTCTGTTTAACTTCCCATTGGCTCTAAGCAGCTTTTAATACGTAATTAAAACTACTAATGCCACCATTATTTTAAACAAAACAAATATTTTAATAAAAATATAAGAATTTATTTAGATTGTGTGTTTACATCCAAATAACCGCCATAGATGACACTAAGAAATTAATAGCATAACATTTTGAATTTGAGTGAAGTGAAAGCAGTGCTCTGTTTATTTAAATGTGAAATTACAATAAAAATATTTTGTTCCTAATCTGTAAATACTCGTGATAATAATAATTATCCTGATCTGCGATATTGATCAGAAATAATTGTGATTATCATCTCTTGCTGTAATCAAGCAGCCTGAACCACAGTGCAATGAACAAGATGCCACAAGCCTTTTGGTCAGTGAAGTAATTTTGTCAAGAGGCTCTGCGTGTTACAGAAATCCCTTTTAAATGAAGCCATACTTGTTGTAATCATTTGAAAGCTTGCGGTCTCATGTGATGTCTCTGTGCTGCACATGTAAAAGCCTTAAGTACAGAACTCAGTCCATAGTTTGTGAGAGAGATCCTAAACCTCCTAAACAGCAGCAGAGCTGAAATAAACTCCTGACTCCACATCACCTACACTCTTTATTCTTAGTCGTGTGCGCTCATAGCTTTGCACATTTCCACTGTCTTGTTTATTACTTACTCAACATAATATAGTCTAACTGTGGGCTCGGTAAGGGTTCAACAGAGTGGGATCTGTGTGATCAACAAAACTGTTCTGCATGGTGCCAAC
The DNA here is from genome assembly GCA_947000775.1 of Pterois miles. Classification (NCBI taxonomy): domain Eukaryota; kingdom Metazoa; phylum Chordata; class Actinopteri; order Perciformes; family Scorpaenidae; genus Pterois; species Pterois miles. The sequence goes on along the minus strand of CAMQGK010000038.1, from coordinate 2,312,943 downwards.
CAGCACTGATGACTTTCATAAGGACGCTTTCCAACAAAATTATGCAGAGCGCCATGAAAGTGGTATGCATCCACTTTAACAAGGACTCTTTGTTTTATGCTGTTGCTCGCCATGTGTCATTGACTTTAATGCCTTATAAATACCATTGATATATTAAATTGGTATTACACCGCCGTATTTTTATCATCTCTGAGCTTGTTTCTGGCGCCTTTTTATATCAAGAGGGAATGAGAGAAAAGATGAAAAAGGCTTTGCCAGCTTTTTTTTTTTGGAGTAGGCTGTTGGTGAGTTCTGTTCATTTCACTCAGGGCACTTTGTGTTGATAGCTTACTGTGCACATAAGAAGCGTGTGGTGCTAGAAATAATTGTTCTTTTCATGGTAAGAAAGGCCATATCAATTAAGAGTAAATAGTCTCCTTAGTTATTACAGTACAGCTCAGTGGCATGCCGTCAATTGTGCTCTATTCTCATTTTTTTTTTTTGTTTTTTTTCCACTGTCTGACTGTATTTAAGCCTTCTGATGTTGTAACCAGCATTTAAACATGAGAAATACTCACAATATGCACTTATTTGCGAGTCATCGTTATAATGGCTGCGCATCGAGGAGGAGATGACTTTTTTTTTTTTTTTTTTTTTTTTGTAAAAAGCACTCAAAGAAACGATTCATTCTCTACGTTTAACAGTTCGTTGTGAATGGCATGCTTTAACCACAACAGTTGGTCTGTCTATTGAGGGTTAACTCCGGCACTTTGTTTTTCAGTTTTGCTCCAGAGCTTAGGGATATACACTGTAGGCCTATTATTTCTCATTGCCTGGGGACTTTGTCTTGAAAGGAAACAGTCATATTGTATAGAAAATACACAGAATTCATGAGGGACTACGGGGATGTGTTTGATAGGAGGTTCCTCCATTGAAATACTGTAATATGGTTGGATTACATTCTCTAACATTTACTGCAAAAGTGTACTATTACCTGGCAGATTATATTTAAAAAAAACAAAAGCTTTGCATTTCTTATTAGGGATGATACTGTCAATTTTTCTTTTAAGGTATTTGCACCACCACCTTTCCTCTGGCCGACTGCTTGATGTTTTGCGGTATGTTTAATGTATGTGCCGAGCGCCTCGGCTAACAGACATCAGCAGCCAAAACTAAACTCAATTCACTGTATAATTGAGTCTCAATAGATGTAACGTTAAACAAGTGGAAAAGATACAACTCACAGGGCAAATAAGCTCTCATCTAATTGTTAGAATTGGGTCATATATCAGTCAGAGGAGTGATCTTAGGAGCGGGAAGATGATCATTATCGGCTGTATTAATGGATGAAGAGGAGTGATAGCGTTTCATGATGGTGGTGGCCTTTGACCCCCACTTGTGTGTTCCTGTACGGAGCTGGATCAAGATGAGTGGTTTGACAGCCAAGAGTGGGAGGAGGAGAATGTGAGCGATAATTAGAGGGCAGATAAAAAAAAGTGATTCCAAAATGCTACGTCCTAGAATATGTAATTTTAGCCTTATTTTCAAATTACGACTCATGGACATTGCTGGAACAATGGCGATCATGTTTTCTGATTAGTTTCTATTTTGCAGTGGTGGAAGGATTCAGATGCTTTACTTAATATGACATTATGTCACTTTTGAAAAAAGCTACAACACATCCTCCCTTTTAAGTACGAAGAGCTGAATGTATAAAGCAGTAAAAAACACCCTTGTTCAGTTCAACACAATCGGCTGCTACAGCGTCACCAGTTATTACTTGTGCTACTCTTACACTTGGTTTTACCATCTTCCTACGGTCGTGTTCACAAGGGCTGCTGTTTAGTAAATGTTATATAGGTTTGCTTTAAGTAAAGTGTCATTAGATTAAAATATTCAATTGTGAATAATCATATGATTGTCCATAGTGATTAATCGCAAATTAATCTCACGTTTCTTCAAAATGTACCTTAAAGGGAGATTTGCCAAATGTATGAATGTGTTTATTATTTGAAATCAATCAACAACATAAACAATAAATATCGCCCAGAAACCCTCACAGGTTCTGCATTTAGCATAAACAATATGCTCCAATCATAACATGTCAAACTGCAGCCCAACAGGCAACAACAACAGTCAGTGTGTCAGAGTGCTGACTTGACTATGACTTGATCCAAACTGACTGTGATTATCATAAAGTGGGCATGTCTGTAAAGGGGAGACTGGTGGGGACCCAGAGAACCCATTTACATTCACACATCTGGAGGTCAGAGGTCAAGGGACCCCTGTGAAAATGGCCATGCTAGTTTTTCCTCACCAATATTAAGCAGAAGTTTGGAGCGTTATTTTGCCTTTTTAGTGAAAAGCTAGTACGACGTGGTTGGTACCAGTGGTTTTCTTGTTTCATATGATACCTGTATCTTAACTCTAGCTTTAAAACCGAACCACTACGACCTAAAAAATCATAAGTTGCGTTAATGAAATTAGTGGCATTCACTTTGACAGGCCTACTTACTGTTCAACAGGCTTTGTATGGACTTGCATGGATGAGAAGGAGGCTTTTTTTTTTTTTTAATAATAAATAACCTTAATGAATGCAAAGGTTATAGTGAAGATGCATGTTTGGGAAGTGGTGAGCATACGACTGGATAAATGAGACTCCGTTTTCCTGTTAAATGTGGCCCCATTTACTTCAGTTCATAAACATTTCTCCATTTTTGGATTCTCCGTTCATTGTGGAGGCATGCAAGAAAACAATAGTTTTCCTCAAGAATTCAACATAATAAATGATCATTTTGGAGGTGAGGTATTTATATTCCATTTTATAGATCTTTACACTAGTACTACACTACATTTCAGAGGAACTATTGACCTGATATCAGAGGACAGCTGATCACTGCTGTGAAAATACAGAACGTTAAAAGTGGATAAAATGACATCATACCTCAAACCATCCCCCCCAAGACCTTCCCCAAAGGCAGCAGTTAACATTTCCAAACAGGGTACAGGTGTGACTACATGTCTATTTGTCCTCGATTTCCCCACGAATCCCCATGAGGATGCATTCAAGCACAGTATTGAGCGTAGGTCACCTGTGTTTTGCCAGTGCTCAGAGCTCAAAACACAACCACTGTAGTCCCGCGAGTAAAACGCAAGAAAGTAGACTTGAAATGTGAAAATTCTCTTCCTATTTTGCAAACCAGAGACCACAAATTATCTGACTGTAGTAGCGTACTTCATCGTAATGTCTGACATTACATATTGATGAAAGAATAAATACTACAAACCTACCTGTCTTTATAAGGTGTCCACAGGAAAACATTTTCAGAAAGTATAAGAAAATGATGAGGCAGAGTATTTTATACGCAGTGTCTTCCAAGTGTCCTGGGAGAAACAGGTCAGGGATTAGAACTGAACAAGACCTCGGTCCGTCCAACTATCGAGGCTGTAAGCGTATGATCGACTGGTGCCAAGCCTGGCCTTATGCTTTCTGTCATCGTGCCAGCCGCAGCGTCCCCTGGTAGGCCCTAAAATGATGCATCTTCTTTGATACATTCTTAAGTACACATCAGACACAGTCAAATATTAATCTGCCATGTTCGCCGGCCAAACAACATCTGTCTCAAAACATGAACTAACATTCCCAGTTTTTCCTCTTTTGGCTCACAGGAATATGCCCCTCCGACTTCAGAACATCCATCCGCACAGCTATGCGTATGTGCAGTTATTTACCAATTCATAAAAATTCAAATACTCAGAATAAAATGTAGCAAACAGAAGAGCAACCATAAGCATGAAAACACATCAGATTTATTCTGCCTGCCTTGTTTACCGGTTCACGGAACACTGCATGCAAACAGAATGCAAATGCATTTGATTGAATCAGGTGATGCCGAGGTAATTGTATTTGGAGAAATGTCCAAGATTTTTTTTCATCATTATCAGTGGGGGGTTTTCTTTATGAAATCCATCTTAAACAAAAGCTATCATCACTCCCGAGCCTTGTGATCTTCCTTTGTCACATGCGGATGTGGATGCGTCTTTAATTTCCTTTCAATTAAAAGTAAATATACGCCTTTATTTTTTTTCCCCCACTGTGAAATCCAAACAAGAGGAGTCAACATGAGCAGACAGGTGAGGAATATTCATTTATATCTGCCTGCCGGTTTTTCTTTTTTTTTATTGTTGATGCTGATGATGTGATTCAACAGGCAACACTGTGCCTGCATGCACACACCCACGAGTTTGTAACGGGGAAAAAAAAAAAACCTTCCCTGCCGGCTTGTCTTGTTCAGAGCTGGATGGGAAAGACAAACAAACACCAAACAAGTGCAACACAACACAAACTTTACTTCATCATTAAATGGCTGTTAATCCATGTCTCCTGTAGCTACAGTTGCTTTGATCAGAGCAAAATTGTCATGAAGACGTTTTTTTTTCGTTTCTTCTTATTGTGTAGTTGCTCATCATTGTAGATATTAATGCAGTTACAGCAGCATTGCTTATTGACAGCCACCGCTGTGAATTAATTTAAATCCATGTAACTTTCCATCAGCCCAGTGTGCTGGATGATATATCTCATAATGGGTAGGAAGTCTTTTGTGTTGTGAATAAACTCAACTTGTAGAAGAAATTACTTTCCTTGCGTTAAAAGTACTTGTTGTAACATATCTATTATTATTATAGCAGTGCTGAGCTGAAAACAGTACTGTGTCAAGCGTTACTGTCATATAATTACTGTTTTTAGTAACTGAGTAAATTAAGTAATTATATTTTCATCCAGTCAAGACACTGGATGGTCCAGAAGTTGCACTAACCAAATATTTTCCACCATTGACTGAATTATTTAAACAAGGATAGAAAAATCTGAAGGCCGTTTGTCTGAATGTCGTGGCTAACGTGGCTGCGCTGCTGGCGCATAAGGAGAATATACTGCGGGATTTCCTCCCGGTGATGCGAGTGCTCGCAGGATCGTGAAATCCCACGTTCAGGGAGTCTGGTAATTCAGTCTCCTGTGTGGCTGCAGAGTGTGGGTTAAGCCTTCAGAGCAAAATGAAAACAGCCATGAGACGTCTGAGGAAAAGACTATGTCGTGTCTCTTTTTTTTTTTTTATATTTTTTTCGTTTTTATTATTAAAAAAAAAACAGCGGGGCGCTCCCTCTCCTCCTCAAAAAATATTTTAAAAAAAAAAAAAATATTTTTTTTATTTTTTCAAAATTTTTCAATTTTTTTTTTTTTAATTATTTTTCCTCCTTCCCCCCCCTTTGTTTTTTTTTTTTCTTTAAAAAAAAATTTTATAAAATTTTTTTCCCCCCCCCCCCCCCATAAATCTTTTTTAAAACCCCTTTATAAATTTTTGATTTGAAAAATATAATTTTTTTAGGCCTCCAGGCCTCTTGCCTGGGTCTGATCCCCTTTATTTCCTTTTACAGAGCCAGGGCTGTGTATCAACATTTACATTAGAATCACAGACTCACCTTTTAATAGGTATATGTCTTATTATCACTAAAAATGAAAATACAAAATGATGGGCAATGATAGATGTTGATGTAATTTTTGCACCGGTCCGTCAGAACGACGTATGAGAAAGTCTAACGCAACAACTGGTCTGGTCTGGGACGAGTTAGCTTGGTGCAGGGGTTGGATGTCGGGACCGGACACCAAAAGAGGAGACACATAATGTTGTGTTACGATGTGGCTAAGCTAGCTATTGATGGACAGCTGCTCTGGAGTCTAGGCTGACTACCCATTAAACTGCTGTATCTTGTTTTTTGTTTCTACATTGCTGCCTTAATCATTATTTTAATATTAACAATTAATCAAATTACTGTATGATGTTAAGGAGTTGCAAACACTTTTTACGCCTCTGCGCCGGCGACAGCCATGGCCAGAGTCATTATGTTTCCGTCTCTCCCCCGTTCTCGTGAACGCGATATTTCAGGAACGCAGGAACGCAGGAATGAGGGAATTTCTTCAAATTTGGCAAAAATGTCCACTTGGTGATGAACTGATGAGATTTTGGAGGTCAAAGGTCGAGGTCACTGTGACCTCACATCCATCCTGTTCTTGTGAATGCGATATCTCAGGCTTTTTTGATTCCCATATGCGTTATTGGGAGCGAATGTTACCTGGTTAAGAGCAGGCTTTCAGGATCACAAACATCTCTCTGAGAGGATCACCAGACATGAAAACAGCAGGGGAACACTGCAAAATTATAAACATAGCTGCCCAAATTTACAATGAAGCAATATGAAAGCAAGTTGAAGAGAACAGGAGTGTGCCCAGTGAGATCGTCACCTATGTTACACTTTGTGGGAAATATAAAATGCCATATTTTGTAAAATTGTGCAATTTTCTGGGTTTGCATCTGTAGTTGTAGTAGTTGTTGCCCCACAGTTTTTTCCACCCATTGTGACTTGTTCCATTTTGCGAGTAACTTACCCATCCCTGGCTATAGTAGTGCTGCTATTGATATAATTAATTCAACCAAGACTACTGCAAATATTAATGTAAGAGTCAAAACTGCTACTAAAACAACAACATGCTACTCAATTTTCTCATTTCACATCAGGAAGGACACTGGTTTACCTTAAGTAATACTGAGTCAAGGACTTGATTGAATTTCACTGATGTCATTACGAGGTCACATTTCAGTGTGTAATATGATATAAATTTAGTTTACCTCCCCACCCCCCACCCCCCACCCGTTGGTCCCTGCCCTGTGCGTGGGACTCTTGTTGTGCTTTTAAGCTAGCCTGGTTCCCTGTGCCCGACGCAACATGATGGATGGTCCCATCCTTTACAAATGTTTTATTGCATCTGTCATTAGCCAAAGGTGGTGCAGGCATACTGTAAGGATATGCATGTGTGTGAACCCACCACACTGCAGGAAATCAGTTACACACGCACGCACGCACACACACACACACACACACACACACACACACACACACACACACACACACACACACACACACACACACACACACACACACACACACACACACACACACACACACACACACACAAAACATACAATTGAATCTCCCCTTCATCCTTCTCTCTCTCTTGTATTTCAGTTATGCAGCCTTTTGTGCAGAAACAAACTCAAAGCTGTACCTTGAATCTTTGCAGTGATGAGAGGGTATATTAAATATAGTGTGGTATGTTATAGGGATGTGCATTTCAAGCAAAAATACTATTTGAAAATCACTGGGAATTAGTCGATTATTATTGGAAAATTGGATGCACACACACGATGACAGCTGCTGTGGGGAATGCTGCTGATTTTACACATGACGTTAAGTTTACTAGTCATGGGGAGTGCCACTGTGAAAAATCACATTTCCTGTCATTTCCACTGTGAATTTTTCAGAGCTTTATGGAGTCTATGGATGCACCGACTTTTTTAGTTCGGATACAGATACCTGGGCTTTGGATGTTGGGCAATATCAAATCCGATATCATTTTTAATGCAGCAACAAATTAGTCAAAACTTAAACAGGAATTAAATTCAGTCTTTTGCAAGGCACCCAGTTATGGAATTACAATACTAGATTGTTGGACTACCCCTTTAATAAACCTTGTACCGTGCCTTTCATGGGGTGGGGGGCCCCTTGAGGGTTTTTCTCTTCCCGCCCCCCCCCCCCCTCTCTGCCTTTGCCCCCCCCTCTAATCTCTCCTTAATTATATTTTTGTGTGAAAAAAGAGTGTAAAAAATTTTTCCCCCCCTGTGGGACTAATAAAGGAATATCTTTCTTTCTTTCTTTCTTTCATTATTGCCAGGGCCATGGGTGCATGTGTCATTTGACGTGTCAGCACCACCCAACATCACCTGTATCAAGCACTAAATATCGGCGCTGTGCTGTGAGGCGATTTTGTGGCACCTACTGTCCCTAGTCAGAATCGTCACTTAAAGTCTGCTGGCCCAAAGAGTCTTTCTCCCATGCACAGTTATTACTGTGTGCTGTATTCATTAATACATTTTTTTCTGAGCATCACAAACACCCCAAAGGTACACTTTGGTTTATTACAATTTGAGTCATTAGACCCAATAAAAATTAACAAGACTAAAAGTCCACATCCATGCTAGCGGCTCAGTGAGACTGTGCACAGTGGTGCTTTGAGCTAAATCCTAATGTCAGCATGAGGAGATGCTCACAAAGCCAACATGCTGATGTTTAGCAGGTCATGTTAACCATTATCACTATCTTAGTTTTAGGGCTGTATTTTTGGGTCCAGAGCTTCGATAGTAATCAACAGTGAATTTTCTTTGCTTAGCTTTGGCCGGAGCGGGGGTGGGGTCTAAACCTGCAGCAAGCTTGGGCCCGCTGTGACCAGAGGAGGCAGCATGGACTCATGTCATTAAATTAGTGCAATTGTAACACAGAGGGTTTTTTTCCAAACAGAATGTGTCATGATGAGTCCCAGTGCTGTTTTTACGCCTCGTGGACGGAGCACACATGGCTCCATTTGCACTCAGCATGCCCTCTCCTCATCCCACTGTGTGTAGACGTGCCTCAAAGTCGCATTTCAGGCCCTCTTCCCCTAAACGTAAGCCCACGGGAAGAGCGCTACTCATTTCTTCCAACTTTCGTAATGGCCAGACGGTGGTACTACAACTTCCGTGTCCGTCACGTGAGGCGATTGTGCCCAAAAATGCTTTTTCCCATAGACTTACATTAGGAAAATGATGCCCGTATCTCATGCGGGTACCATTTTGACATCATGCGAGGCTGAACAACTTTTATAAGAATGAACTGGGCCCCGCCTCTAGCGTTGTATCCAGTTCTCTTTATACATTCATGCCTAAATTGCAGCGTTTTTAGGCTGCACATTACGCACTGCCTCTGTGGCAGTGCCCAGCTGCAAGCCTGTGCACAGTGCAACCTCCGAAGACTTCCGCTCAGCCCTTTCAGGAGCCCCCCAAATGGGTTGCGCTCCAACTTAAGCAACGGCGGCGAGGGCTCTGACTTGGCTCGTCTCCAGGACATGACTCAAGAAGGACTAAGCCTGACATTTCGCCGTTCTTGGCTGAGATGGACGGCATAGCGCTGCAATGCGTGCCTTTCAGTTTAATTAAAGGTATTCATTTTTATAGATTCTGTTATTTTACAGTATTGGTTTTGTATTTTTAGTTTTTATTGAATAAGAAGCATTTTCCAAAAGGTTTGGTGTGTTTTATGAATGTTTGTAATCCCAAGGGGTTAGAAAGAATAATCTGAATACCAAAAACCTTCCCATTAGTCAAATATTCATGCCCAGCCCTACTTAGTTTAGCATGTTAAGCTACAAATATTAACACTAAACACAAATTACAGCTGAAGCTAAAGGGAATGTCATTAGTTTTGCAGATATTTGGTCATAAACCAATGGTGATGTCGCTACGTGAAAAGTCAGGGGCTCACCAACGTTATTGCAAATCCTCCTGATGGGGACATGAATGACGGACCCAAATTTTCAAAATTTAGTGTCAATCCACTGAGATATTTCATTGGATAAGTGAAAACTTTGACCTACTTGTGGTGCTAGAGGGAAAGTCAGGGGATCACCAAAGTCATTAGCCTTCATACTCTGGGGACCATGAATGTCAGTACAAAATTCCATAGCAATCCATTCAGTAGTTGCTGAGAGTCAATGTGGCTGAAACGCCTCGGAGGGGAGCTTTATGCACATGGAAGCTTAAAGAATTTTTTCCCCTCATGGCACATGGTCTTGGGTCTTGGTATCCAGACCTCTTAACACGTCCATGACCCTGATTCAATGGGGTTAAAGATAACAGAGATGGGACTTGTTCAGTGTTTCTGCCTCGAGTTATGTCATTATAGGTCTTGAGTAAATACAGCTTTAAAGGTGCAGCTTTGGCTTTAGAGTTTACAAATCTAATCAAGCCCCTAGACATGCTTCACATCCATCCCGAGGTCCATTTCGAGGTCCATCTCGAGGTCACACCATTGGCCGGTCTTTTCAGCAGGAAATATTGCTCTTCTGTGATAGAGCGCTATTTATCTGGACAGGGTGGTGTCTTTCAGGTGGCGACTTGTGTTTACCCCGCCAACCCGTTTCCCCCCTCCCCGTCTGTCTCTGTGTCTTTAAGGCAGCTCCAGCAGCCCGAGGTGAGTTATAGAGTCATACAGGGGCTGCCGCTTCTTTCTTGCTGCTGTTTTGTTGTTTTGACCCTGCCCCATCGGAAGATTTTTTTTGAATAAGTGATCTCGCAGTCCTGGATGTTTTTCAGGGAGGCCTCATGCAAAATGAATAGGAGTGGCACATTTTATTGAAGTTTGATTTAAAGAGGGGGTGGGGTTAAAATGGAGGACAGAAAGAAGAAGAAAAGGCAGGAGAGAACAAGAAGGATGTTGTCATAAATTATTTTACTCATATCCAGCCCTGCTGATGTATGTTGCATTGGTAAATAATGCATCACCCCAGTGCATAATTAGGACAACAGCACTATTCTTTTCTCTCACTCGCGCTTCCAGATAACTATGTAGCTGTTGTTTGATTCGTACTCCTCTTTAATGGACGTTGAGGCCACCTGATTGATCTGTGAAAAAAAAAAAGCTCAGTAAATGGCCTTTAAGTGCTGCTGCTGTTCTCGCATGGTTTGTGCAAACGCACCGTTTTTCTTTTTTTTTTTTTAAATTCATGTTCATATCTAAATGATATAGGTTATCATGTGAATGCTCATTATCATTTAGACACCAAATAAGCGAAGGTAATGTGTCCTAGAACACAGGAGGCGCCCCGGTAATGTTTGGTTGCCAGTGATGTACATGTACATTGCCTTCACAGATTCATTACAGCTCGTAACGCCGCCGCCATTGATTCTAACGCAATGTGACAAAATGCAAAGCCTGTTAAAAGAAAGGCGGGAAAAAAGGCTGCAAAGAAGAGGAGGTTATTATTTAATATATGTGTCTGTGTGTGTGTGTGTGTGTGTGTGTGTGTGTGTGTGTGTGTGTGTGTGTGTGTGTGTGTGTGTGTCTTCCTCTCTCGTCTTTCTTCGGCGGGAGATAACACCTTTTGGAGGAACTGCCTTGAAGCATTATCCCCTAGACAGGATACATGGCTAATCTTCGGCTTTGAGCCATTACGCTACATTTATCTGTGACCCCCTCTCTCTTTATATCATTACAGTTAAAGTCCATAAAAGTGTGTTTAGACAAAGATGAAGGCATTACCTGCTCAGAAACCCCAAGTGCTATTAGAGGCTTAGGCCCCTGCCGATGTGCACTGGATATTAAATATCCTTTATCTTAAATGCTCTCTCTCTCACAGCTCTCTGGGTAAGCTGATATCTCACTCTGCCCTGCCTTATATTGCCATAGGCGTAATAAATACACAGATATCAATGGGCCAAGTTTGTCCCGGTCTCAAACGATTATGTGAGGCATGCCTCCCCTTTATGTAGTGGGAGTAGCAGGAGAGCTTTTATTTATTTCCGTGGGAGGGTAAGGACAGATATAGTTACAAAGTCAGACAGAGTGGAGGAGCATGGCTGGTTATCTGCTGAGCTGAGGGGACAGGCCGAACCACCTAGACCTCAGGCACACACACACACACACACACACACACACACACACACACACACACACACACACACACACACACACACACACACACACACACACACAATATGCAGACAGCGGACAAACACTTACATAAACAGATGTGTACACCCATATACTGTGCATGGCATAATATGCCATGATGACCAATCCTTAACATGCACAACCATCAAACCAAACTCCTCATCAGATGAGTATCTCAGAAAGGGAGGTACACAGAGCACGGTATCACTACAGAGGACAAAGAGTCAACTTCACTGTCTTAAGGACATTTGTAATATACACCAAACCTTCTCCAGTTAATGTCATATTCTTTGAAAAGGACACTTCTCTGCAGGGCATAGAAACACGAGAACCAAGTCTTTACCCTGTGATGTTATCACACTGCAGCACTCAACCAAAGTTATCAGATTAAAAAATAACATTAGGTTTTCTACTTTGAGGGCAATAAGATGGTGCACCTGGCTGACAACTGTTCGGCACATTTTTTTCTGACATTTGCACGGACGCCCCCAGTTTACCATCATTTATGTGCATGTGTTCTGACTGAAACATAGCAGTGTCAATACATCTGACAGTGATGTGCCACACATCATACTTCCTTATTATTTGGGGAAGACAGGACAGGTCTCAAGCCCATTTGTCTGACACCCATTATCCAGAAAACATGGCTCTGAAAGCACACACTCTCCCTGCAACAAACAGAAGCACTTTAATTAATTATTATGCAGAATGACGTCATTGGACGATTTTTTTTCCCCCTGCTGGCGAAGGCATGAACCACCACTCTCTTATTACTCGTTGCTTTCCTTGGTTGGGTTGGTTAGGTTTAGGCCTGAGGAGTGAGATTAGTTAGGTACAGGGTAAAAATATCAGGGTAAGCCATTTCGCATAATAATTAGACATCCGGTTCTGCACACCTGGCCAGTTGCTGCATAACGTTGCCATGATTATCCGATTCGTCTACTGGAAAGTTGCAGACTGAGGCCGTCAATGTAGAAAACTGAATGAAGAATTAATTCCATTATTGTCCAAAGGAAATTGAACTTGATAAATTCCTGAAAATTAAGTTGTATTCTGCTAAATATGAAGATATATCTTTTCCTAGATCATTATGTAAATTCTGTTTTAGGGTGGATGTTCATCAAGCAGTAATACTTAAAGTGGCAGTATTTTTGGCATCATTGGGCATAAATTCCCAATAATAACTTCCAGCATATTGTAATTCAAGTGTTCTGAGAGAAAACTAGATGTCTGCACCTCCTCATGGCTCTGATTTCAGGCTTTAGAAAATCTAGCACCTGATGGGAGACTTTGGCCAATCACAGGTCATTTCAGTCAGAGGATATTCCTATTGGCTGTTCAGCGGAGACAGGTGTCAATCACTCGCAAACTCTGATTAAATGGCCAAAATGTAGGCAGCGTTGATGCTGCAGCTGGTGGGCGGTGCTTGGTATTTCCTCAACTGATCTCAACATGGCTGCTGGGTCACAGACTTTCTCATTTTACTGCTAAACATTTGAAGACATTGTAGGAGAGAAATAGTCATTACAGTAACAGATTATTGATTCATATTTGATCAGCGCTGCCTTGTTTGATCGGGGTATCTGTGAGTGAGTCACAGCTGCTCAGAGATGGCAGGCTCAAGCTCGCCTCTGATTGGTTGTTTTTCTCTGGTCTGTGAACTCTTGCAGATGCCAAGGCACCTGATTTTTTATTTTTTTTTTTTTAGATGACCCGTCTCATTTACTACTGTCAGGATATAGTGACCATTGTATAGATCATATGTGCTCCATCCTTCCTATTTCAGATTTAAATCATTGTCTTTCTTTCACTCTAATAAGGATAACAAAGCAGACCCACTTTCTTCAGATTTTCCATTTCTTTTTCTCGTTCTCTCACGTATGTCACCACTCCCCTCATGCACCAAGTCACTTTCACAACTTTCATTACCTCTCTGAGGGCAGGCTGAGCTAGCTGGCAGGGGAGATGGGTGTATATCTCCTAGCTATAACCCACCATCCCCAGAGTGTGGAGGTCAATGAGATTAACCTATAGCTCCTTTTTTTCCTTCATTACGCACTCCAAATTACACCCACTTACAGACGAGTGAAAGAAAGAGGGAATCATATATGGGCTGATATCTATTTAAAATCTAATCCCTTTGGGTGAATTGCTCAGCCTTTCCATTTCTCTTATGTTTCTGCCTATTGCCTCCGGGCTCCGCTGTGCCGTGGTGCGCTGCGGCGCCGTTCAGGAAGGTGCTATAACCTCGCCCCTGTTCGTATTAACTTTAGATTCATCTGCACTAATACAGGAGACACTTAAGATTATAACTCCCTCTTTTCTGTTGTTATTGCTCAGTTAAATATTACAGACTCGGCCTATTGCTCTGTTGCCACAAATCTAACCACTCAACTTACTCTGATTATTTACTGAGGAATCCTTCGGCTGTACCTTGAGGCACATCATCTTTTTACAAAGGAGGGATTATCAGTGTCCAGGTTCCTTTTTTGAACTATGGTTCAGGAACCAAAATAGAAATGTATGGATGAGAACAACGAGCGGAGGGAGGCGTTTATGGCATAGTTTTGTGTTTCCTCTCCTTGTAGCTGAGACTGAATTTTGAGAACAGCATTTGGTCTTCAATAGGTAATCACACTGAGACATTTTATTATTGTCGACCTCCTTTCCGTTCAACACACTAATTGTACCTATCAGATTTCATGATTTTTGTTTTTGGCTTGGTATAAGAATAATGTTCTCTGATGTTTTGCAAATACATATACACTGGTTGGACAATAAGGTAAACACTTGTGCTATAAACAGTGTCTGGCCAACAGGGCTTTGATATGTGAGTTTGTGTGTTTGTGTGACAACTAACAGAGTTTTGACCAAATCATCTGTTCCCAAACTGCAGGTGCACTGGTCAACAAAACTGTAAGTATGTCATGTGTCATGGGTAGCGGTCTGGAAAATGACAGCATATACAAAACACAGGGGAACTGCTTAGATAAAGAGGAAGTTGAAACTAGCCGACAGATGTACGGTATATATACAGTGGATATAGAAAGGCCTGCTGCAACCTCGTATAATCCACCTCTGCTTGAGATGATGATTCACATACTTCAAAGTCCCTTTTCATGAAGTGTTTACATTAATTTGTCTACCCCCTGTTGTTTAGTTAAAAGGATATTTATTGAATGCATTTGAGCATACTCACAGACGAAACAACCGCAGTACTGCTCTGATTGGCCGATGTCACCGGCTCGTCTAATTGAAAGGAAACAAACCTGCTGACTGGAGGCTTTCCAGATCAAATGCTTCAAACCACCTTGGTTCGGTCTGGTAGGGATCTTCAGCAGCCAATCAGGAGCAGGTCCAGCTGTGATGTGTTTTCCCAAAGAATGAAAATCTGAAGGTGGCTAGAAAATACAGAAGCAGTTTGAAGAAACTTAAAGCTGCAATAATGAACGTTTATGTTAAAATTACATTAATCATTCGATCAAATGAGTGAGTGTAAGGTGAAAGGGGTGAGTTCCCCTCAGCTCTACAGAGCCTTGTAGTGTTTTTCAGCTGTTACAGAGTGCTACAGGAATGAGTCCGAAAACCCAGAACTGATGCGCTTCTGCTTCCCTCGTCTGGAAGTCAATGGATTTTTTGAATGCATTTTTCAGCTAGATGCCCGAAATAAGGTCTGAAGAGATTTTAATGTTTTGTTCTACGATAAAAATGTGTCATAAATATCCCACTCATGAATTTTGAGGCGTTTATTTGTCTTTACAAAGTCGGTTGCTAACAAGTGGTTAAATGAGACAGCTAGACGTCATCACGCCAGCTCGTTGCTCACGCTCAGGCTCATGCAAGCCTAACGTTAGCTTTTTACTTCCGGTGATTGCATTCCCGCTTCAGAAATCATAAAAGTGGTGTTCATTTATGGCGATTATCTTGCTCAACAAAATGTGTAATTATCATAAAAATGTATTTGCCACAGAGCTTATTTTCTACAATAATCCAAAACCCAATGAAAAATCCCATTGTTTTTTGTTGAGGGAACCCAGGGTGATGCTAACTTCCTGGCTGACTTACAAAAATATCTCATCCCTGGAGCACTCTATTGGACCTGTATATTAAAATGTAGTTGCAGCTACCACTAGAGACTAGGGATGCTAGTTTTGAAAAAACATTTTAACCGATAACAGACCCTCGTTAACCAATTAGTCACCGTTAACCGACAACATTAATGCCTCGTGTGCAGCGATGCACCAGCTGCAGTGTATGAGCACAACAGACAACAGTTCACCCATCCGGGAGCGTTAGCAGCCACGGTGCTGTGTGTGAGGGATGTGCATTCGAAAATCACTGGGAATTCTTCGATTATTATGCTGCATGACCCGGATTAAGGTTTTTTTTTAAACTATATTGTTGGAACAGTGGAAGAGGCTGCTGGAAAGACAAACCATGATGGTTTTGGTGAGTTTTATTTTATTTCTGTTAGGTTTGAATGACTATATGCTCTGCTGCTGGAACAGCTGAACTACGTGCTAAAACTCCACAGCTGGCACCACACACACACACACACACACACACACACACACACACACACACACACACACACACTCCTGCATTGACAGAAAAGAGATGAAATAAATGTGCAACATGTTTTACTGGTAGTAATGTGACTACTAGGCAGCGCATACAACAATTGTTTTAAGACTGGACAAGATTGTTTGTAACGTAACAACTACTCGAATTATTGTAAATCATGACCCATCCCTAGCATGTAGTGTCACGGACATGCAGCCATTTTCCCAGTAAAAGTCCACCACCACCACCACATCATGTGGTTTGTTTTAGCTGGTTTTCAGCTGTATTTCTGCCGGTGTAATGACACTCTGTCGCCTGGCGTAACTTAGCAGCTGTGGCTCTGCTGGTGGCTTCATGTTCCCTGTTGCCACATACGTACTCTCTTACAATGCGGCGTAACTTTAGTGAATTTCCGACAGACTGTAAGTGTGGCGGCGGTGAGTGTGGGTTTGTCAGTGGCGTTATAGCTGTGAACGTACTGTAGGTGTAGCAGTGTGTGTACAGTCTGTCGGTGAATAAATGCTATGAGGCTACAACTCATATGCTCAAGCGAGCTATCGACCGGAGCCAACTTCCTGTATCTTGCAGCTCCAGCTCAGACTCTCTTAAAGTGGGACCTTAAGGTGGACCGGCTTTTCTCCATAAACTGACAAGCTGCTCGTCTGAACCATTTAACCGATAGCATTAATCGGTTAAAATTCTTAATGGCAGTTAACGGTTAAACAGTTAATTATAAACTTCCCTATTAGTGACCACAGGTGTCGCCAGATCTACCAGAACTGAAATTTTAAGGACTGTAACTTTAAAGTTACTACGTGGAACTTTCATTTTGTGTTGCTTTTGACGGCTCCCATTGACAAAAGCGTTAGTGTTTCCGAGCACCATTGTCCCTTTAAGAAACCCTCTCATTTTACTGCTGCAGGGTCTGACAGTCTATCCCATGTCATCCTGGTTCTGGTTCTGCCGTGCTTGCCTCCCTCGGTCCTGTCGGTATCGGCTCCCAGCAGGGACCTGGGGAGAAGAGAGGCAAAGCAGTGCTCCGGGGCAGAGGAGGAGCTTCTGCTGCTGGGTGTGGAGCTCTCCATCTCCCGCCCAAGATCCTGCTGTCGGTCAAAGTCGGCAGCTAAGCCTAAGAGCCATGTCTGTCCACGGAGGGTTGGTCGCTACCCCTGTGGGGTCTGAGCCGAAAGAGTTTCCGGTGAACCAGCGTGCTGTAAATCCTATTGCAAGATTTCAGGAGGAATCGAACCAGATCACAAAATAGCCAATATTCTCACTGATGGTCTTGTTTGCTTATGTAATTCATATGAAGGCATCAGTATTACATAGAGACTGTTGTAGTGACTTTAAATTGGGCCGCAATAAATATGTCTAACCATAAATGAGTATGAACAAAAGACAGATTTGATTATGGGTACTTCTATGATCATGAGCTGTGGCACACTGCATAGCTCTGCCTAAACTGATCTTGTAGTTTTAATTATGCCAGGCCCTTATCTATTTTTCCTCTGAGCTGATAGTTTCGAGACCTTATAGATCTTTCACACTGACCAACTATCTTGCTCTCCATCAGTTATTGTTTAACTTGCAGGGGATTTTTCCATAGCTTTTAGTGAATTAAAGTCTCTGGGCTCCATGCTTTTTGGGGCTACTGCATCCACTTGTAGCACATCCAAGGCAGAGCCTCCCATGTATTGTAATCATTATTAACAGCACAGTTCAGGGATCAACCTGAACCGGAAGATGCCGTGAAACAATAGGAAGCCATGTTCAATATTATCTTAACATAAGCGATGATGAGCAAATTTGTTTGTTGGTGAGCACATCTGAGGCCGCAGGATGGCTTGACAGATAGAGCGTCATTGTGTGGTGGGTGTGACGGAGTAGGCAGCAACCCGGCTCATGTAACTTCCTGGTTATGAATAGCCTCCGTGGAAAGGTCAATGCCATGACAACCCTGTGATGGATGTCACTGACGTCCAATTAAATCCTTCTAAAAAAGGCGCCTCTGAGGCTCTTGTGTGTGCTTATTAAATATAAAACAGCTAAATCAAAAGTCTGAGGGCCGGCTTCTCTGTGCTTAATGCCGACTAGGACAACCAAGAGCATTTTTTATTCCTCAATTATTCATGTTTTTGATGAGGGGGTCAATAAGGGAAAGAGCACTCGTTATGAATGTTTGGAGCTAAGCGCAAAGGTCACAACACACAAACACACACACAAATACACATCTTTTCAGACGTTTCTAACTCTTTCTCTCTGGATAAATAGAGCAGAGCAAAGAACAGTACTCCCGTGCTTTGAGGAATGCAAATATTTGTCACCAGGTTGTTGAAGCTTTTTTTTTTTTTTTTTTTTGTATCTATCGCTCTTCCTCGCCCGGTCTCCCTCTCTAAACGCACACACAAGCTGCTTTGAGGAAACTGGGACAGACCGTCAAGCCATGAATTAAAGGATGCATGTTTTTATTTGTGAATTATTTGGCCCTTTGAAACGTCCAGCACGTAGACACACACGGCCACGCGCTGGAATCAGCCGCCCAGCCTCAGTTTCCTTCCTCAAATCCAACAGTAAAAGTCCTCTCACTTTTAAGCCTACCTTTGGTTGAACTTATGCTTTTCTTTTTTTTTCCCGTGTCTTGTGTATCCACTCTGAAATTATAGATGGGGATAATAATAATAATGTCATTTTGTACCGGAATCTTAGTCATTACCTGCAGTAAAGTGCTTCTAATTGATACCACCAGAGAGATAATGATTACAATGCCCTCCAGGAACATATTATTGCAATATTAACCTTTGTATATACTTTTATGCAGAAGACTCTGGCACATTAAGGGATCTCTAAATCTTACTTGTGCGGTGTAATGCCATTACAAAAGAATGGATACTCGGAGGTGTGCCCTTTTCCTGATTAAGTGTGTCCAGGGGTTTGCAGCCATCTCCAGGAAATGGATGACATGGAAGTGCAATTTCCAACATCTCTCTCTTCTCTTACTGACTAAAGCTTTCTTTCTTTTCTGTGCATCCCTTCGTAGTTGTGCACTAGTGCTAACCTTTTTTTTTTTATTCCCGTGCATGTGTGTACAAGCATCTAAATGTTTATATGTTTGCATGTCTTTGATTGCATGTGTCTGCCAGTGCACCAGTGTGCTTATTTCTGTGCGCATCCCCAACATTTGACCGACACACTGCACAGCTGCTGTGCCACACTCAGCTGGACCCCCCCCTGCAAAAAATACAGCATCCAAACTAGAGGCTATTTTTGGACACAATGCCTTCACCACGATAATTGGCCCACACTGAGCCTGTGATCCCTACCATCAAGCGCTCTGCAACGTTCCTCTTAATATTACAGCATGAGGTGCCTCTGTGCGTATGCTAAGTGTTGTGCCAAAGAGAAATTACTCAGTGCACTCTGATTTATGGCTGTTTGACCTGATGTCTTAAGCCTCATCATCGGAAACCAAGGAACGGAGGCACCATTTAGCAACAGTATATGTCGGACTGGGCTTTCAGCTAGCTCCAGTGTAAACCCACCCGTGGCGTTATTCGATGGTCTGGATGTCGAGGGGCTCTGACCAAGCAGCGGTATTTTACGAGTTGAAAATGTACGCTAATTTTCGTTCCTTTCCTGGCTTGATGCCATGTGAGGCGCTTTGAAGTGAATATATAATAATTAAAATCAACAGTCATTGTACAGTTATTATTATTTCCATGGACAGTTATTATAATTTACTAACATACAAAGCATACAATTAATACGCTCTCATCAAAGCCATTACTTTTATTTTGCTGATCGTCGTAAAGCACAGTTCATCAAAACTGTCTTTATTCTTTCCTCTGCTCCAACAATCACCAACTCTGGTTTGAGAGAAAGAGATTGAATAAGTAACACACGCCACCGTAGTAAGTAATCACTGTAACACTGTCACTGTTTACTAATCCTGCTTCCAGTGCCGGTCGGTGCGTCTGACGGGGAAAAACCAGAAAGTCCAGTGCCATGGCACGACATTCTCTCAATGGGAAAAGACTCTGTCACCTTTTTCCCGTTTAAAAAAAAAAATGCATTTACTATGCCCTAATTTTGATGGAAAAAGGCTATTAGAAAAGCAAGAAAAGCAGCAGTGAGCTGATTTGGAGGATGCGTTCCCGTGAACAGATAGAGGGACCTTTGGTTTAGAGATCTTTGTGCAGTGAAGACCAGAGTGCTGCTGACAGAGGACAAATGAAAATAAATTAATTCAGTGAGGACTGTGTGTGTGTGTGTGTGTGTGTGTGTGTGTGTGTGTGTGTGTGTGTGTGTGTGTGTGTGTGTGTGTGTGTGTGTGTGTGTGTGTGTGTGTGTGTGTGTGTGTGTGTGTATATATATACGCGTGTGCATGTGAGAGCGTGCGTGCATGCGTGAGTCTGCTTGTCTAACCCATGACACAGTCCAAATCGGCTTCTTAAGACCTGGTGACACAGAACAGGAAATTGGGATATGTGAATACTCTGGAGACCTCTTGGCTTGGCCCCACACATGCCCAGGACCTCCCACCCACGCACTCCACCTGCAGTAACAGCCTTCAGCCTCCTGTGGGCACTGTGCAGAGACAGGGTCTGACCCAGAGAGGAGGACAGTGATGTAGTCTCGGTGGAAGAGTTACCTCAGATGCATATTGTGACAGTCAAATATGAAGTCGTGATATAGTGTAACTTGATGCATGCAGTATCATACTGCATACTGTGTGTTTTACGATTTAGCAACTAAAGGTAAAGTTCTGGCAAAGGAAGACGTTTGTCATGGTCTGTACCTAAGTTAATTACTTTTTAAATAATTTAAACCATTTTTCAAATGATTCAGTTCAATATTTTAATAACCCCACCGAAAGCATGGGGCACGTGCATATTGAACATGTATATTAAACAATAGTAAATAATGTACTGTAGGTACATGTTGGGTTTGCAGTACTAAGAAGACAGTCTCCTTGCAAACACACAAAGAATTGGCAAATATTTAAAAGAGGCCTGAGGTAAACCTTGAGTCTGGCTAACTTTGAGAGAACCTAAGAATCCATTACAGCTGCCTCCTGCTAGTCAAGTAAGTATTTTCTTGTTACTGTAACAAGAGCAATTGTCTTTTTTGTTTTCTTGTTCTTTTTTGTGTGTTTTTAAAAATCTTTAATTTTGCATTTTTTTTTTTTTTTTTCATTTCAAGTAGAATTCAGTACAGAGTAAAAACAAAAGTCAGATGAAAACCTCCTGAGAAACTGTGTGAGAATGGAACAAAGAAAACAGTCAAATCAGCAGCTGCAGCAGAGAAGTCTCTGGTTGGTCTGCGACCACGGGGGGACAAGCTCTAGTCGTGAGAGGTGGCACTCAGCTGATATTATTAAGAAATAGACGTTAAATGTCTGGGGGAGGGGGGACTGCCCATTGTTCTGATGGCCCATCATTCCGAAACTCCAGAAGTCTGAAAAAGGTCCCATTTGACTGATTTATTTGTCCGACGGTCCGTTATCCCGAAAACAGACGCTCATTGTTCCAAAGGCCCATTGCTCTGGAAATGCACATTCCAACAAATCAAAGCACATGGCTAATTATTATGCAGAATGACATTAAGATAAGATAAGATATTCCTTTATTAGTCTCACTGTGGAGAAATTCACATGATTATTGGACCTTCCTGACAATGGTGAAGCCATGACCCATCCTACTCTGCTTCTGATTGGCTCGTACTAGTCTTAGTTGGTTGGGTGTGTTTCGGCATGAAGAGTGAGATTGATCAGGGTTAGGGTCACAATAGCAGAGTGAGCCAATCAGCGGCAGAGTAAGGTGGGTCTTTGTCATAGTGTTTGTTTTCAGGATAATGGGCTGTCGGACAAATGGGCTTTTGGTCCAATTGGACATTTTTCGGACTATTGGTGTTTCCGAGTAATGAGCCTTTGGAACAATGGCATGGCGTCGTTTTCACCGGGCCGGGTCTACTAGTTTGTGAACTGTACAAGAGAACAGCAATGCAATAAAATTAGGTCATTTGGGGTTATAGCTAAGGTTAGCATTATTCTATGTCAGCATGGTTTTGTAAAAAAGGTTACATTTGCCTTAATTAATCACTGATTTAATGCACCACTTTGCAAATGCGTTGAGTGACTCATATCAACACCCCCCGAACGTTGCATGACCAACAGGTGCCTCCTGGGTCTGTTTAAATGTAAATAGTGAACATTCTTGCACTGAGGAACTTCTGCCTCGATGAATGCAGGACCTTTCTGTTGCTTTTGACAATCCCTGTCAGAGCTGAGACTGCAGGCCTCTCGTTCAGATCAAAATGTTTGAAAACTGTTCGAGGAGCATGGTAGGACAGAGAGGCTTGTTTTGTTCTGAGGGAATGAATGAGAACCTGAACCTGAAGGTCAAGTCCTCTGTGGAGGAGTTTGTGGTCCACAAGGCTCAGAATGCAGATTAACAACTATAGCGGCATCACATTGTGTGTGTGTGCTACGTCGTGTGTGAAGCTGGCTGTCTTTGGGCTGCAAGGTGCAGCCATTATGAAGTTTGTGTTGTCTGTACATCTCCATGTTGTCGGCCTTGGTGATGTTTCGTTCTACTGTTGACTCTGCATGAAGTGGCCGCTCGGCTATTGAACTGATGCAGCTTGTTGTTGGTCATTTTGGTTTGGTTGTCTGAGTATTGCTCTCTTTTCTGGTGAATTCTGTAAAGGCTACACTGAGAAGGCAGTTGTGTATTGATAGTTGATGCAATTGTACTACAATGTGCCCAACGATTCAAAGAATCTATTTTTGGACTGGACATAAGGAAGAATGTATAGTGGCAAGAAGTAGGGATGTTAATTAACTGACATTTTAACCGATTAACACTGACAGTTAAATGGTTAAAAGAAATATTAATAATTCATTAAAAATTAGAGCACTCAGAGGAGAGGAGACAAGCTGGTCCACCTTAAGAGAGTCTGAGCTGGAGTTGCAGAAACAGGAGGTTGGCTCCGATCTTGAGCGGTAGAGTTGTAACCTCGTAGCGTTTATTCACTGACAAATGAACTGTACACACACTGCTACACCTACATTCACAGCTATAAAAAAACCAGCAACGTGCACCGCTGCATTCGAGTCACAAGTCTTGTCGGTTAACGGTTAATAATCGGTTAACGAGGGTCGTTAAATCAGTTACATTTTTTTGCATCCCTAATAAGAAGTGAAAGTTCCTTTGCAACATCAGCGTCCAGCAGCAAAGCTACACTTCTGCGTCTTTGGACTGAAAGATGCCTGTAAAACGTCCGCCTACAAAGTGCCGTACAAAAGTAAAACTAAATAATTTTCATTGTCTTATTTAAGGTCTCTGCTAAAATGACTGTGTTGAACAATAAAAATATAATAAATATGTGTTTACAGTCCAAAATGGCGGCAGCTGCTGCCTGTACTCTTTGATAAGGACACTGCGATGTTGTTCCACTAGACATACATTGACATTTTATTCAATTCATTTTGTAGCCTAAAACGGTTTAATTGTTCTGTCATATATCATCGTATAACATGTTGTATTTCTCTTTCAAAATTAAAAATGTAAGACAAAAATATTTACTCAGAGTACATTTGAACTGACCTCTTTTTACTTTTATCAAAGTGTATTTTTTCACATATCGTACTTTTAGATTTGCTGGAGTAAAATTTCATTAAAGTAGGAGTACGTTTACCTCAGCAAACATTATAACACTCTTTCAATTTCAGTCCCTGCTGTTAGCAGTGTTTCTTATACGCCTTATGGGCCAGATCAGGTTCAGTCAAAAATTGTTGAATAACCACAAACCTGCCACATTGAGACACAACCTTGAAACAAGGTATGGATCCTTGACCTTCTTTGGGTCCAGTCAGGGCCTCTGGGCTTTTCTATGAAGACCTTGACCATTCAGCTTTCACAACAGACTGACTGAGCTCCATCGCCCTTTTTACTCAGCGTTAGAATACTGCGCTACTGTGCCAAGCCAGTGACATGGTCAAGGGTACAACAGCTGTATTTATTGTGTCGGTGGTAGTGCCAGTTGCATTTGTCCAGCAGTGTTTACTCTCCGCTATATGTCCTCACCAGCTTCACTCATCTTCAGCTCAGTTGAGCAACTGTACCTGTGTCTTATTTCCAAGGCTAGAAGATGGCCTGGAAAGATAGATAGTTGGCCAGGATTTTTTTGTGTTTAGTATTCATAGTTGTAACACAAGGCCCACTTGTCCTTGACTGCTTGTTACAAATAACCCACATAATTCCCACAGGCTCAGAGATAATTCACTGATAATTTAAGGCACTGGTACTGTGTAGCATTTCCCCCTAACACACAAAAAATCAGCACATTCCTTTGTTGTTCCCTCATTGTTTCCCAGCCGCTCCTGAGCTGACACTAACCTAGTAAAGCGTCTCTTTTGTTCTGGGTAACGGGAGACTGTTGCTGAAGTGTACATAGAGGTTAGTGTGACTGAGCCCTTTTGTGGTGTGGCAGCACCTTGCACTTTATCTGCCGTTTAGCTCCTCTTTTCACCGCAGAGCTGCATTATCTGCTGATTTAAGGAAGTGCTGCTGAATCAGGTCAAGGAGGTGCTGGCAATTGTCAGCAAGGTAAAAAGGGCCTTGAGCGCCAGACGCTCACTGGCAAGCTTTTAAAAAATGATTAAATTTACTCTGACACTGAAACCGTTTTATACCAATAATCAGACCATGTATGAATGTAGCTATGAATATTCTCTCTTAATACAATTTCCCAGGACCTACAGTATGGTGGAGTATTTTTGTACTGGGGCACTATAAAGAGATTAATTTTAGTGGTAGTGTTCCCACCAGGGAGTCAATGTAATCCTACAGAGCATTAGAGAAAAGGAAACAAGAAGGAGGAACGGACAAGAAAGAAGTGGAAAGAGGAGGATAGGAAAGGGAAAGGAAAGGTGGAGAGAGCAGGAGAGTATGGGAGAACACAGGGGGAGAGGAGTAATCACGTGTGTCCGGCGGAGGTCACCACTGGTCTGCAGGTTCTAATTATGTGCTAATAGCCACTGAGGAGGTCATTTGGAGCCATTAGCCAGTGCCTGTAGGTAGTTAACGGCCCACAGCATAACCCAGCCTCCTTAATGTTCCCTGCGAGGCCGTTAGTGCTCTGTCACCAGCCAGCTAGCTGCCTCGTTACTGCGATTAGAAACCAATTGATAGGTAATAGTAAAATATGATAGCACACTATCCAGAAAATATGGACTCTGGTGGAAAGGTGAGAGGACAGGAGACGCGAGTGGTAGTGCTTGAGAGCGCCTACCCAGAGGGGAAGAGGAGGCGTCGCTCTGAAGCTCAGAGAAACAACTGAGTGATGATGAAAAAGTTGAGCTGAGTGTTGTCACTGTGGGTGAGCTGAATGCACGGCGGAGTGAGTCCTTGTGAAGATGAAGTATGATATGTTACCGTTCGGGGGTTAGTGTTTGTGATCCTGAGTGCTGTCCTAATTTACAAGTCACGGCTTTAACTGAGGTGGTAATCCATCATCAAAAAGTTTCCCTTTTGGTGTCAAGGATCGATGGATGGACGGGTCAAACAAACACAGGACTTTCACCCAGGAGACTGGTGTTTGAGGCTCGTGTGAAACTAAAAGTAAATGTTGACTTCGCATGAGTCGCATGACTCATTACGATCATCAGTCACGTGACTACATGATTACTCAGTGAAATTAACACGTATGTTCTGCACCGGCGTGAGATGAAATAACTCTCCTCACCAGCAGGCGGCAGTAATCGGTATTTGTCTTTCAAAGTAGGGAAACCAGAGGACCAAGGACAGCGGATATACAGTACAAGCAGTTGTTATGATACGTACATGAAACAAAGCAGCATTTAATGACCATTTTCACACCACTCTCACTCACCACTGAGCCTGATTCTGGATGGCCATGTCATTGTGAAATGATCAGATGAGAAGATGAAAACTGAGACGAGCCTTCTGTGTGCTGTTTTGACTTTATTCGTTGGCTTGCTTTCCTCACTTCCTTTTCTCTTCTCGTGCACTGATTTGTTTAAGCGTAACAGTCAATCAGAGTGGTTTCTCTCACCGACGGGCTCTGCTGCCGGTTCAATATACTGAAACGGCCGACTAGAGTCGACAGTGCGGGACATCACTGCTCACCGACGGCCCCAAACTGTCTGATGGCCAACCGTCGGCTTGGTGTATCAGGGCCTTGACGTCAACCACTACCGTTTCCTAACCCTAACTAAGTGGTTGTGTTGCCTAAACCTAACTTCCTGTGATTTTACAAAACAAGAAATACTCGACAGACTATGATAAATGCAAAACATTTTTGGCTGGACCACAGAGGGCCAGCCCTACAAACGCAAAAGTCTGTCATTGGTTGACTGACTGACGGTAGGCCGAATGTTGGAGTTTCCTCATCGGCCGTCGCTCTTTCAAAATGGAAAAAGCGGGAACAGTTCGTCAGCAAATAAGCCCATCCAGCATCACGTGTCCGCCTCTTGAAAACTTGAACCAAGCTGTGAAAGCAGACGATCTAGTATCAGCAGTGGCATAGCCTATCTACATAGAAGTAGATTTTAACGGATCGTTGGACGGAATAACTGGCCACCATGTTGTTTCCTGTTTTCTCCTGCAAAGAGAAAACCAGGAACCAATCAGGTGCATTCAACGATGGGGTACGTCACCGCTTGAATGGCCAGTTGCGTTAAGCGGTGCGTCTCTTAGTGTCCTCACCGAACCTGGTGGTCATCAATGTTGGACATTAACTTTTTTGTCCTTTTTTGCCACTGTGACTGGTGGAGTCTAAAATCTACCAGCTACTCAGTAGGTGATCATTGTTTTTTGGCTGGTGAATGAAGCAAATCTAGCATTCACTTGCAGCATTTGGCTGGTGGGTGTTTCTAATTACCCTGGTGGACATGTATCACTGGATTTAACATAATAGACGTGGCCACTAACTACCCACAGCCACAGATTCACAGGCTGACCTGACATGGTCCAGCCATATACTTGGTTCTGACTGAGTCTTGTTTCTGTATATCTAAGTAAAGATATACAAACACATTCATGAGATGAACTGAGAGCAGTTCCTTTTTCCCTTCGTCATGGATGAGGAAGAAATCAAATCAGTATCAAAACAGGGATATTCTAGACCTACTATGCAGATCATTGTTCTTAATCAATTAGAGTCAGATGTTTTCATTTAAAATTTTTCATTTCTGCTCTGGGCAGACATTGATTCATATGATTTAAATTAAAATCACACTGGTTATAAGTCAAAAGGCAGTATACTTCCTGCTCCTCCACATTCATCAAGCCCAGACAAGTTTGATCTTGAATATACGCTCTGTCCTGGCAAATAAAGGAAATACAGTGCTTCCTGAAGAATCACAGATTTGTCTGTGATGAAATCTCAAGGCTGGGCTGTAAATATTTGCCTGCGCTGTATTTGTGTGAGCGTTTCATTAACGATCGGAGCTGACAAACATGCACACTCATTGACCCCGGTCATCAAGGGAGAGCCCGAGACAGTAGTGTGTGTTTAGCGTGTATTTGTTGAAAAAACGTAAATGCCTCACATGAGGGATTGATGTCACCAACAGAGGAGACGACGGCAGTGGGAATGAATGTGGTGTGGTAAACGTTTCCCACAGCCAGCGCTCCTGGCTCTCGTTTAAGGCCCCCGTCAGAACTTGAAAGTGTAATTGATACAAATTCTAAAGTTTAATTTTTAAAGTTTACAGTCACAGAGGGTTCAGAGCTCCGGATTGTTTAAAATTGCACTCACTCCCTTTTCATTAAAGCAGGATAGTCTGAAAACGTTTGTTCATCAAAGGGTCGCTACAAATTAGACTTTGAGAAACTCAATTTGAAGTAAAGAAAAGCATTTCTTTTCCTCTGGGGGGAAGCCAGAGTCTCAGCTGTGTTTGCATTTAAATATAAACTGTGCATAATATCTGGCTTTAAAGATGCATGCAGTCACAAAAACACCCCCCCCCCCCCCCCCCCCTTCTAGCTACATCATTTGGTAGTTCCCTCTAAACTGGTACAGACTACAGCATGAAAACCTTGCTATCATGTTGCGCCCATGCTCTTAGATTGTTGCGTCTACACGCTAATAGTTGAAATTAGCAATAAGGCCTCTGGAGACATTGCGGCACAGGCGGGGCATGTTGTAAATCTGGGTCTGGTGAAGGGGGAACAGAGAGACAGAGTCAGATAGAGACGGCCAGAGCAGTGGAATAACATCTTAATCTATCTGAGAAGTGAACAGTGGCCGGTCTGTTTTTTTGGAGCACGCTGTCTTGGATGACTCCCAAGCAGAGGGGCAGGGAGCAGAGCCATCTTCAGCTGCTAGTCACTAACATGGCAGTAATAAGGCAGTGATGACCCTCCCAGGACTGGCGGCCAACACTCCCTCTGCCTCCCATCCCTTCAGCACAAACACACACACACTTGAGCAGATACAGCACCAAATATCTCCCTCTTTGATATATTGACTTCCCCTGCATGCTTACCAGTCCCCATTCATTTTACATGAAACTTAATAGCATGCTGAAAAGCACAGCAGTAGGTTAAAATGTGGGCTGCTGCTTTTTTTTTTTTTTACACTACATTGTATAGACTCACATTTGAAAAATAAAAAGTGTGACATTAATTTACTCACTGACGTATAATCAATGAGAGCAAAAGCGTGGGACTATTCATTTATAAGTCTTAATGCAAATGGAGAAGTAAAACAGTACTGTGGGTTTAAAGGGATGGATGGGATGCAGTTGCACCTGTTGCAAAGAAAAGCAGTGTTTCCTGTCTGCCTTTACAATGTCCATCACTCACATACAGTACTCCATGAAATAAAAAATTCATTAATGTGCTTTCTCACAGTTAGGTTTCATGTAGCAGACTAAAGGACTTTAGGATTTAGACTTATTTTTTACTGTTAAATGGCAGATAAAGCACATGTAAACACAAATAAATTGTATAAAACTGATGCTTATTTAATACACAGGTGGTTATTGATCATGAATGATGATGATGATGATGAACCACTAACCTTGAAAAAAAAATCAATTGTATTTTCATAAAACACATTTGTAGTTGCTTTTATCGCCTCTATCCTTGTGTAGCTTAAATTACTCCGCATACAATTAATCTAAGCCACTGAGATCCATGTCAGCCTCCACAATGCGGCTGGCAAACACGTTTTGCGTGGCCACTTACACATATATGGCGGCGTGCATGCGAGAGCACAACCTCTCGCCGCTATGTATTGTTGAAAATTTGCATGCTTAAGTCCATATGGCAACTTCCTTTTGACCTGCTTTCCCATCCCCGATGCATTGTCAGGGCTGTCAGCCGATAAAGAATCACTTGACTTGCTATAACAAGTTCAAAAGGAGCTGATGACGCGCCGTTGATCCATGGAGAATCGGCAAAAGGGACACCCCTACTGCTCGCTGCTATCACTCCCATAGAGATAGCCATATTATTGATGGGGGGAATGGTTATGCTAATTTCTTTAGGGGAGGAAAAACTTTTTTTTTTTAAATAGATTTTATTTTGGAAAATGCTCAACACAAAAAAAGGAGAAAGAAAAGAATTTCATAGGCATCAAACTGAATTCCATATAACCATTTAAAGGAGCAGCATGAGAATCTGATTTTCATAGTGCATAATGAATGTAGAGTGTCTTTTAAAGAGGAAGACATGTTTTGTCTGGGAAGAGGAAGAAAGCAGATATTTAGGCTATCTGTTAATGTCTCACAGAACACACACACACACACACACACACACACACACACACACCAGTGTGACAGTCTTTAAAAAGGCATCATTAATATAATAGTCAAAAGAAAAGAAGAGACAGATAAGCCCGTTTATATATGAATATGCCTTCTTTACAAAGAAGGTCAAAAAATGTGTTTCTCTGAAGGATGAAAAAGTTTCCTAAATGTGATTAGAATAATTGTAATATGCTGTATAAGGTGTGGATTGTGTTCACCCACAGATGGAGCGTCATGTACTCTCTGTGACCATTACATGCGTGTATCTCTCTCTCTCTCTCTCTCTCTCTCTCTCTCTCTCTCTCTCTCTCTCTCTCTCTCTCTCTCTCTCTGACACATACAGCATGGCACAAGCGGGGTGGAGAGGAGGATGAGGGCGGATGTGTGTGTGTGTGTGTGTGTGTTTGGGGAGGAGGGGGTCGTTACGCACGGGGCTGATATGAATATGACCCCGAGATATTCCATTGTGGGCCCATGTCCGGTTCTGAGGACATGTGATAGCATCTCAGTCAGTGGCATTAATGTGTCTCTCGGTTCGACATTTTGAATAATCGGGGCTGTCTGCCGTCATCCTGCCACTAGCTGTCAGCAGCACCGTCTGTCCGTCTTATCACACTCTGCTCTGTGCGCTTACATTATAGAAAACAAGCTGTCCTTGCAAGAGAGCACTTGATACTTCTTTTTTTATTATTACCAAACCGTTCCCATAATTACCCCATAATCATTATATAATCCCATAACAAAGCCTCTATTGAAGTCCTGTCTTTTGTCAACGCTGGGACACTGAATCTATAATTGCATTATTCGGTCTCTTCCAACCCCCCTATAGAAGCATAATATATCAAAACCATTCCGTGAGGAAGGTTTTAGTTGCACGAAACAGTTCGGCCTATGCGGGACGTCTTCTACTCGTGTGCTTTTTTTTTTAATATTAGGCGTCGCAAAAAAAGTTGTGCCAACTTGAAGTTTAAGCGTCCTGTTGGAAATATATCAAAAAAAGTATTTGCTTCTTTTACAGACAGAGTGGTGCGCTTTCTGTGTAGAAATGCATTCATTCACAAATTGGACCAGTCGCATTATTGATATATCATATTTTCAAATAATTATGCTCATTCCCTATTGCGCTCCCAGGCAGTAAGAATAAATCGTCAATACATTGAGGGGGGAGGAAAAAAAAGCAAAAAGCGAGTCCCCGAGGAGCGGTTTTGCGTTTGTATGCATGGGGATTGGCAACACAACGGGGCTTATTTACATTAAATACGCCACAAGGTTACAGTGCAGATAGATGAGCGTCATTTTTATCACTCATTACTTCTCTTAAGCGGTGACTGACGCTCAGGACGCACACGGGAGGCAACACTCATTTATCCTGGAGTTCTTTTAAGGCGAGGAGAAGAGCAAAAAGACTCGAAACAATTCACTTGAAAGGTAAGGAATTCTACTTTTTAGAGTCGTTTTGTGACCCGGCCGTCTTTACGCGGAGGGGTTTTTATCCAAGGCGATTTTCTAAAAACGCTCGGTGCCTGCATGTACGCGGTGAGGCTGGCTGTGTGTGAATGGTTATGTACAGGGGGGCAGATTTTTAAATAAAAGAGTGTTTGTGGGCAGTTCAAGGTCAGAAACAAACTAAGGTGGCTGGGAATCGGCTTTTTTTCCTCTCTCGCCACGGTGCCACAGGAAATGTAATGATGAGGGGATTATTGCTTTAAACGAGGTTCTGTGCATCAGCTGCTTTTTTATCCCCCCCGTCAACGGCGAATACCGCAAGACCCGGGCTGTATCCAGCCAGTCGGCTCCGCTTCCTACAATGGAGTGCCTTTTTTAACGGTACAATGCATTTCACCTACCAGATAGGGGGAGTCCAAGCTGAAAGATGAAGGGAATATGCTGATGCCCGGCGATCGGCATCAATGCAAACGTTTACCTTTAGCAGCGCAGCGGCAGAGAGGGGAGTAATAAAGACGTATTTTGTACATTTCAAACTCAGGATGCGCGGCGGGGAGCAGCTGTAGGGACAGGATCGAGGAGTGGATAGTCTTTAACAGGTCCGAAGCGCACTTTCCAACACCCCCGTCATCCGACGAGAATATGATCTGGTCAAATCATATGGACATGCCTCATTATTCAATGAACACTATCTCTCACAACGCATCGTTTACGCGCAGGAGTTAGCCGGCGCTTCGCCAAATTGAAAAGGTAAGAAGAAGTGTGGAGCTTCTAGTACACGACTTGTGTTTTTACTGAGGGGGGGTTGAAGTGTTTTTACTCGCTGGGAAGTCAGTTTTTTGGGGAGGATCGAGGTTTGTTTGTGCGGGTGCATCTCAACGGGGGCCCCCCTGATGTCTCCCCAATCATGATTAGGAAATAACAATGTAATTATCCGGTGACGATGGTTAAAAAAACTGCGACAAAATACGAGCTGGGACCAAAACACGGGCTGCGATGCTCGACAGCTTGAAACTCAACGCGGGGGGAAACAAATTGTACTCAAGCAGAAAATAATTTCTAAGTTTTGCTGGTATGTTTTACTCTGTAACGCTGCTGTATGCGTAAAGGGCGTTCGGGCGCACGGCTTTGCATTATTGCGCATACAAATACGGCGATGTGGGACTTTTTAGAAAAGTCCAGCCGTGTTCCCCCGGTAAGAGCGTGCACGAGAAACTTTCTACCGACAACCCGGCACTTGTGGTGAGAGAGTGCGGGGAGGGCGACTCAAGTGGAACCGGCGCGTTTGCCACCATGTGTCAAAACTTGTGAGATGGAAGAAGAGCCGGTGAGACCTGCCATTTTGTGCAGTGATCGACCTCTCTTATGAATAAGCAGCCCCTGCATTATGCTTTGAGGAGACGTTGCGATCAGACGAGGGGGGTAAACACGCATATTAGCGGCGGTGAAATTGACATTTTTTGGAGCGGTGTCACTCTTCGTGGAGGGGGGTGGGATGTGCGGGTTTATTTGGGTTTATTTTAAGAGGGGGGAGAAAGTTAGAGCGAGTCGCTTAAATGCTACAAGAGGCTGATAGATATCCGTTACTGTGGAAATATAAAATGACGGAACCCGTAAGCCAATAATATTTTTTATGTCCGGGAGATGGACGAGGTCGGGTGTGTGACATGTCATTGCACTTAGAAGTTTATCTTCTTTTAATTCACCACATGGTGTTTATTTTTAGGGAAGATCCAGCAGGATGAGCGCTAAAAAAACCCCTCCTGAATTCCCACATCGTGGCTCACATGTCCGAATTTGCGCTTAAATGATGGGGGCAGCATTGAATTATCAGTAATATGTGGCACCAGGGATGAGCCTTGTAATCCCATTTAAAGCCTCTGTCTCACTGTGCGTCTCAGGGTAGGGAGGACCCTTTTTATTTTTTTTTTTTCTTGGAAGTGGAGTTGACCCCTGAGTGATCTGACCTGGGTGATCCAGACACTTCCAACCAGCTCCCAGCGCTGCACAATAGCTGCGAAGACACATGTCATCCTTCTTAAAATACTCAACAATGTCTATCACGTTGTTTCCCACTGTTTCTCTAAAGTTGTCCTGAGCCAAAAAAAAAAAAAAAAAAAGAAATGTTGCTTCTTCCTCATATTCATTGTGCAAAGGATAAATAGATGTACTGTGCGAGTTGAGATGCTGTCATTGTTTAATGGTATGCACAGGGCGGATATTATGTCTGAAATAGTGTCTGGGCGTAAACCCTTTTTGTCAGCTCCTTTCATTCTCTTATTGGAGATGCAAAAGCAAATGGATAACTGTCCCCCCCCACCGACCCCTTCCCACTGCTCTTGACAGTTCAGGCTGCCTCACAGACCCGTTTGCCCTCTTACTGGACCTCTCTCCGCTTCTGCAAGTGGAAATGTTGTCATTCTTTACCGCTGAAAATATTTGGGCAGAGACGCTGTGTTTAATTAAGAAAAGGCCTCGTTTTGCACACTGGCCTGTTGGAGGAATTTATGTAGTGAATTTGGTGTAAAGGCCTCAGTGGTTTGTGTTTAGAAATGTATTCAATATTCATTAGGTCTGCTTGAGATTTTTTTTTTTTTTGCATTCATCTAGCAGTCAGGTTAATATTGTACTCACTAATGAATTATCCAATTAATTGTCAGCATTGTTGTCATTAAAATAATTATTCTCATAAAATATGCAAGCATTATTTATCTTCACTTCAAGTCAAATAGATGAACTCACAATGTTTATTGATGGGAGTGAGATTTATTACAGCACACACACATACAGCACAAGTATTTCGACATTTTCCCGCAACTTTCGGATCAACAGAGCTCAAAATGTGCATCTCGGGGAAGCCCGTCTGCAGCGGTGTTATTGGTTGATCTTGCATTAGTTGCTTTCCCACCTGTGCCTGTGTCGGTTGTTGCTAAGGTGGGCCGCGGGCCGTGACCGACTGCGGCGATACGCATCTCTCAGCTGAAAACCAGGGTGGAGGGAGTGATGAGAGAGACACAGAGAGAGAGAGAGAATGAGAGAGAGAGAGCATGGCATGCAGAGGATGGCATCAAATCAGTCCTCTTTTCACCAGGCTGTCAGTCAGTCAGTCAGCCACTCGGTTCACCGTGGAGTAGACCCACTCGACTGAAGCCGCCGCGTTGTCAGCCCGACATCCTGTGAATTATTTGCACGTTGACGTGTACACAATCAGATTTTTGTTTTGTTTTTTTTAAAAAGCAAAGCAAATAAATAATTAACAAATGCACGTAAGGAAGGCAGACACCCCATCGCAAAAAACGCACAAACCCACAGCGAAGCGGTCGCATAAATTACGTAATCTAGCAGTACGGGAAAATATGTGTGTATAATCAATCGGACAACACATAATTCAAGTTGTCCTGTACCATAGTAGACGGTGTGTGCATCTGCAACAGTCAGACAGGCAGCCTCACTGTGGCTAGTTGATCCCCTTCTCATGTAATTATAGGGGAGAGGGCTCCAGCTGTACAGGCTGCGAGGCCAGGGCTCCCAGTCCGCTGGGATCAGGGCGGTGGTGGGCAGGCCAGATCAGGCCAGCTCTGCTCATCAGCCAGCCATTAATTGATATGTGCAGTCATTGTGAAAGCAACCCCCCCCCCCCCCCCCCCCCTTTTTCTCTCTCTGTCTCTCTCTCTGTTACCTACTGGGTAAATGCTGTGGATACTGGTGTCACTTCTTCATTTTCCATTTTGGTTCTGATCTGCTCTGTCTTCACACAGGCAACAGTGCAAGGCAGCTGCATGTACTCCACTGTGTGTGTCTGTGTATTATGTGTCCCACAGGGGGGCGAGGAGGGTGTTAAAGGGGCTGTAACACACAGGCGTTAGTCTGGGTTTCAGCCTTGTAGCTCTGTGACCTTGATCTCCAGAGTTCAACCCAGACAGGCGAAGATGTCGGCGAGCCGGGCTCTCAGTCGCCACGCGAGGCTAATATGACAAACACGCACGCGGACGATCAAAAGCACTGAATCAAACGCAGGATGTGAAGTCAAGAAGAGATCGTCCCGACCGCACAGTGTCACGCGCTAGATTACACACATTAGACAGAAACCTCAAATGTCGAGATTCATGTCCGTCGGTTTGTCATCGAAAGTATTCAGATCTGTGATGCCGAACTTTCACAAGGAGCAGAAATTCAGATTTATTTCCTCTGTGATGTGAGTTTTGAAGTTAGTGCCCCTGACCTTTGCTCATTACCAGGCCTTTTTAGGATCTCATTTTGTGCACTGAATGACTGTATAAATAAATGTGCCAGTCATTTCTCACTCAGCTGTACATTAACATCATGCTTTTGTCAGAAATAAGGACCAAAGTAAAACTGACTGCACAAGAATGACTGAATAACATAAAAAGCTGTAGAGAATATTGAAGATATTATCTGGAGATGAATATGCTATCAATTAAAATCAAGCTGTGTGAATGATTATTGAATCATTGTTTAAATGATAGTTTATGTACAGTTTTCCGCCTGTGTCATCCTGTACTTATGAATCGGAGGATATATTTTCCCCCCGGTTCATCCTTAGCCCCTGAGAGCTTGATAAGGATTGGGGGGTTGAGGGGATGGCGGAGCGGCGGGGTGGGGGGTAATCACGGACGTCAGTTTGATCTAAGAATAAAGAGTGGGGCAGATGAGGCGCTGACAGATAGGCTTGACTCAGTCCTCTCATGCCGGGGTGCCATCACAAGGAGCGTCTGCCTGTCTGGGCAGCCGGGGGAGTCGGGGGGGACTGAGGGCGGGAGATCTGGATGGTAAGAGAGGTCGAAGTGGTCTCAGAGAGAGAGGTGGGCACGGGAGTGGGCACAAGGAGGATCTATTATTTTCAAAATCTGTTTTTCTCCATCACTTGTTATTGCTAGTTGCAGATGAAATAAGCCTGAGAATGTGTATGCGTGCAGGGCGGTACAAGCAGGAGTTTACAGTGTGCATACGTGCACATGATTGATGATTCAGGCTATAGTCTGAGCCTTGAGAGAGTCCAGTGTCCAGGCGATTCTCCGGCCTTGCCCCCTTGCTCTCTTCCTGTCTGTGCTCACACAACACCAATAAGGAATGTGTCCTGAACTAAAAACCCCCCACAAAAAACACCTTATCCTCCCAACCCCGTGATATTCCTCATCTGTTTGCCCCGGCTTCCCATCTGAGCCCCCTTGGCGTTAAGGCCTTATTGAGTTTAGTTTGGCATTTTTTTTTCCCCCCTCGAAGTTCGTTAGCATTTTGGATTTAAGCATGTGCAATGTCAGGACTGCTTTCTCCCGTTTTTGACGTGCCGATCGGCGCCGCGTTTTCAGCTGTGTCATTCCCGCAGACAACAGCTTAACACAAACAGGCAAGCACACATCAATCAGAGGTCCTGAAGCAGAGAATTGTTGCTGCTTAGCATTCAGCCACGCTCAGCTAAGACAGTGGTAAATACCTCCAGTGTTGATGAGACGGAAGCTTCCTATGTGTGTCTGTTAACCCTCGTCACACACCATCACCGACCGCATCGCACGTCATGTCTGCTCTTTAGCTGCTCCACCTCTTGGATGTGACCTCTGCAAACTTCCCAGACCTCCGCTAATGAGCACGCCAAAGTAGCACAAGATGGAGGGAGAGGGGAAAAGAGGAAAACAGTCGAGAAAAAAAAGGGGGGGGGGTTGAGGATGCTGGAGAGAACTCCTGCACCTTTAATTATGATCAAGAGGTTTTCACCAAAGGACGGAGGCGTTGCAGTTCTGTTGCGCTCGTAAATCTGGCCCCGGATGCCGTATATTGTGTCGAACGATTACTGTACACCATTATAGTGCATATTCAACTGCCTCTCCAGCACCTGATTTGCATAATTGGATCTTTAATGAAACTTGCCTTGTGGAACAAAAAAAATACAAAAAAAGAGAGATGAAAAAAGTGGTTTTGGTGTGAGGGTGCGGGGAGAAGAGAGAGAGAAAATAACACGATGTAGATGAATGCTCCCTCAAAAATTTGTTGGACTCGATTTGTAAAAAGTGTTTTAAAGAGGTGGGAAAGGTGGTGGTGGTGGTGGTGGTGGTGGGGGGGTGACCTGCTCTGGCCCAGGCGCTCGCACATCAGCGGCAGTGCTACAAATAGGATGAGAAGTGACTGTGAAAGCTGTACATTCCCCGCCAGGTCTCGCGGGTTAAGACTACAATAGCGGGATATTCTCTAGCCCGGGGGGATTTCAGCTCCTCTTCTGTCGACACTCATTGCACCTACTTGTTACTCGGGGAAGATGGCTCTTTTGTAGAGGAGCCGATTCCGCCGCTCGCCTGGTGGAATTCCTCAGTCGCAAATATTTTGACAATGCCTAATCAGGAGCTGTCGTTTTTTTTTTCCAGTCTCCAGTTGCGTACCTGCAGTGCTTTTGTCTCACATACATGTGAATAAGGAGCTCCTTGCATTTCTTCTAATAATCTATCTGTGCATTTGTATGTTTGCCTAAAAGTTCTCCACTTGTTTGTGGCCGTGGTAAGGCATCCGTCTAATTGCTTAATTAAATTCCAACATGTCCTGTTTCCCTCGGCCTTCACGAGGTGAAGGTTAAAATCCTCCTAGTGCCACTTTCACGCCAACGTGAGGGCAATGGATAATAGCAGGTTATTTGTCTTGTCTCGCTGAAGGATCTATTGCTTAAAAGTGACAGAGAGAGAGGGAGGAAAAAAAAAAAACATTTTTTAATCAACGTGTTAGGAGGGAGACTATTAGGTGTAGCTCCTGTGTCTCCGCCACCAGTGTCCCCTTCATTCCATAGTGGGACAGCCGGTTGTTAATCGAATGTTAAAAAACACTGATGTTGCGTTAAAGCGTTTGCGTGCGCTCAGCTGCAGTGGTTTTCTGTCTCTCTCTGTGTGTGTGTGTGTGTGTGTGTGTGTGTGTGTGTGTGTGTGTGTTTCCACTCCACATCCGTGGGAGTGGATCATGTGTCAAAGCGGTTTACAGGTGGCTGCAGGGCAGCAGCTCTACAGAGAGGTGGAGGGAAGGCAGGCAAGGTTCAAGTACCTCAGAGGCTCTGACGGCGCTGAACTGAGCAACGGCGGCGTCTGAGAGGACCCTTTAAAAGCCTCCTTATCGCACTCCAGCGTTTCACTCTTTTCTCTCTGCCGCAGCCTCTGTCATCTCTCCATCCTCTCTCCTGCTCTTATCTCTCATTTACTTTCTTCTTTTTTTTTATCTCTTCTTTTTACCTCACTTGTCATCTGTGGACTTTTCAGTTGCTTTGTAGTCCACCACATCCAGAAATCGCCTCAAAATCACGATAGCATCTGTTTTAAGCGGTCGCAAATCCAAACTTAACTTTTCTGCCACTTCCGGTAAACCATAACTGAATTGTGAGATGAAAAGAAATTTATAAAATTCCTTTTTTCCCACATTTTCTTACTCTGGTAACACCTTTAGTCGACCTTCTGGTGGTCAGAACAGTTGATTTTCCTGCGGACAACTATCTCCCAGTTAGGGTGGTACTGGGAGCAAATACAACCCATTTTCCCCCAGTGCCTCCTTTTAGCACAGGTGAAGTAACTCCTGCGAGCTATACAGAGACAAGCTGCTCACGTCTTGAACTTTTCTTAAAAATCAGACAATCGTGTCGTCTTTTCTGGCCTGACGTACGCTGACATATGGGTGCTGCTTGAAAAGACTTTTACATGTGTGCAAACAGTAGGAGTCATTTTTTTTTTTATTCTTTTAATTGGTCAAATTTAAAAATGCTTAACCTGACAGAAAACATTCCTATTAGCCAACGAAGTAGCACATCTATAGATCCAGAGAGAAAAGAGATAAATATACAGAAGGCAGAGCGATGACAGGACGGAGAGGAGGATGAAAAAGAAAAACACTTAGAGAGAAACGCAGCGAGCAGAAAGGAGAGAAGCAGCGAGACAGAGAGACAGAGAGGAGGGATGATGTACTTAACGGTATCTGTAGGCTTCCTTCTCAACAAGCTGCTGCCACAGATCCTGGGAGCCTGCGTTGATAAATTCGGTTTGATAAAAGTCACTGAAATGCCGGCCTGTCTGCACACCTCTATTAAGCGCCGGTACATTTGTCACAGCCAGTGGAAGTCAACCAAAGGGTTTTAATGTCACATCAGGCTGAATTAAAGACTCAATCGAAAGCCCTGAAAGGTTTAGGTTTTTATTTCAAGTGACAGTGGTGGTGGTGCAGCTGTGGCTGGTGCTAAAGATTACTGGGCTCCAGTTGATCAAGGCAGTCGTTTTACATTTTATATTTGGCTATTGGGAATTTTGTGATTATTCGTTGCTCATTTTAGCCTGGATGCTCATTTTGTATCTGATGACTTTGAGCGAGAGGTGGGGAAAGGGGGGGAGAGTGTGTGTGTGTGTGTGTGTGTGTGTGTGTGTGTGTGTGTGTGGGGGGGGGGGGGGGGGCATCTCATGCTTGGCATTATTTTTCTAATTCATTTTTTTTAATCAAGAGAAATTAGATCTATGCAGCATTAATCATCAACCTTCCTTAATATAGCAGACTGAGGGAGCATTTAAAAAAAAGAGGGCTGCATTTTAAAAACACACAACTTTCCCCCTGAGAAGCCCCTTAATACCACATTACCGTTCTCCATTTATGCAAAAGTAAATAAGTAAACCCAAAAGGCAAATGAGCATTCCAGGCGTTTAAACACACAGCCTTCTGTAAACGCCTGGCGCAGCCGCGACCACATCTCCGAGGCGTAGCTGCCACGAGACGCAAAGTAAGGCTTGCTACTGTGCTTTTTTTTTTCTTCTTCTTTAAAAGGTAAATATATGTGTTTATTCTCCACGTTATTTGAGGACAGGATATTCAAAAACAAGTCCTTTTTTAAGCTTTTTATTTCCTGGAACATCATTACCGTAAGACAGTAAAAAGGCCTCTGTTAAATATCAGAGTTTATTAGGGGCTGTGCAAAACCTGCACCACCCTTTTCCCCAATAACTCAGAACAATAACCGTCAGTCGCTGATGAAACCACTAATGATGAATCTGAACTTAAAGAAATTCATACAAAATATTTGATCTTTCTGCTGCTTCTCCTTTTTCTGTCCATGCGCACACTCACTCACGTGCACACGCTCACAAACAATCAGTCGATTCCCACCTGGTGTTGTATTTAATTAGGTAAAATACACATCACACGCGTGCGAGCGTGTGCAAGTGCATTTGCTCGCCAAGAGCTGTCAGTCTTTCATGAACTACTTTAAAAAATGTTGTTCAAGGTGGGAGCTAAATACTATTTATCTATTATTTATCTGCGTTATTACCGGGGTTGAATTTGAAAAGGGAGCTCTCCGACGTGGGAGAATTCCCCCGGCGCCTGACTCTTTCCTTTTAATACCTCTTTTAAGTCATACGATACGCTCCCACCCCTGCTGAAAAAAGAAACCTTTAACAGATCTCCCGCAATTTCCGACAATTTTCTCAAATCATCTTTTTTTTTTTTTTTCAAACGGCCCACCTCATCTTCTCCTCTCTCTCCAGCCCCCACCACCTCCTCCACCTACTCCCCGTCTTCCTTTTTTCCTCTTTTGTTTTGATCCGTGTCTTTTTTGTTATTATTATTATTATTCTTGATCGTGAGCTGCAGTTGTTTTCTTCGCCTCGGGATTTTATCTCTTTTGTTGTGTCGTTCACACCAATCGTAGTAATGGGGAGAGAGTTAAGTGGAAGTGCTGTGGACCGGGCCCTTGTTCAGCTTGTCTGTCGGCCGCTTTGGTAAACAGGACTGTCAGATCTGTGGGAAGGGGAGGGGGGATGTGCATCCATGGTGTGGCTGAAGGCTCGAAGGGTGGGAGCGAGTTCACACTCTCAGTCTGCTCACCCGTTCACAATGTGTGTCCCAAAGACTGGGGGGTCATTTACAAGTCGCTGTTTCTAACCTTCTGTTACTGGGACTCATTAAAGGGAGGATAGGAAAAGGACGTGGAACACTCACAATTTGTTTAGCTCTCAGTTCGAACTGTCCCAGCGTATAATGGAAACTCAGTTTTGTACCAAATCACAGGCAGGAAAGTGACTTTTTAAAGTTCAGGTTCATTATACATTTGGATCTGGCTTCTTTAGGTCACGACAACACTGTGCTCTCCAAAGCGATTACTGACAATACTGTTAAAAGGAAGTCAGACAAGTGACGGAGCACGCAGTAAGACAACTGGATAGATTTTAAACAAACCGACCGAGCTGTATGTGAGTCAGTCGTTCTGCCAATTGTCTCAATAACTAAGCTCAGTACCACAACTTAAAAAAAAAAAAAAAAACCCTTGTAGTTCAAAAAGGATTTTTCCCCACAAACATCTGTAAAGCAATGTCGGTCTGCCACTTTGGTCTGGAGAAAACTATTGGAGCAGTTGCCATGACATTTGGCACACGCATTCATGTTGTCTTCAAAATGAATTATAATAACTTTGTTTTCATGGAGCACCATCAAAATTTGAATTTGTCCCGTACTTCTGTTTCTGACAAAAATGCACTCAAACCTGACATGTGATTTGTGTTTAATTAGTGTGCTTAAGTTAATTAGCAGACGTTAGCACGCTAACACCAAGATGGTGGACATGATAAACATTACACCTCCTCCGCACCAGCATGTTAGCATTGTTAATGCGAGCATGTTAGTGTGCCGTTGTTAGCATTTAGCTCAAAGCTTAGTACGTCCCAACAGAGCCGCTATAGCGAGGTTACTGACTTGTTAAATCATATGAAGATTCAACATTTGCCAAACTTCCCCAGAGCTTGAAACAGTTCTTTATACGTAGACACAAAAATCACAAGAAAACTCCAAGGTACTGTTTTTTTAAACAATTAAAATGTCTTTATTGTAATGGCCTAGTCAGGTTGGACAAGCGGCCATTTTATAATGGTATTCCACCGATAATATACAATATGTGTAGAACGTAGAAACAGTTTGGGTCTAACGCGACTATGCCATTACAATAAATGGAGTTTTCTTTTAACTTTTGTGTCTACATGTATCTTCATCCAAAGAGCACCTCAAACAAACAGTTTATAGTCCAGGAAGTGCTCCTACCCAAACGTTTTTAGTCTTATTATTATGTGTTGCTGTCATCAGTCCATTTTCATTTGAATGAATGGGAACCATCTTGGAATTCAGTATTCTGCTCTACAAACTGGCTTCCTGGTGTATGTATCGTATGCAAACAGTTTTTTATGCAATGAGGGATTATTACCGACATTTCAGGAGTGGTTCAGATAATCTGGCTAAACATTTGTTGCATCAACAGTTTACTGACCACTCTTGTTTCTCA
This sequence comes from Pterois miles, assembly GCA_947000775.1. NCBI lineage: Eukaryota > Metazoa > Chordata > Actinopteri > Perciformes > Scorpaenidae > Pterois > Pterois miles. The sequence continues at coordinate 2,270,290 of CAMQGK010000038.1, read as the reverse complement.
TTGCGTCTGACATTTTATTGCAGTGTCACCATGTTTATAGATCTCAGCAATGACTTGTTGACTTATACTTTCAGCCATAATTTTTATGTCGTTGAAAATTTGCACAGATAGTAAGGTAATTTTCAGCCACTGCCGTCCTGACCAGGAGCCTCCACGCTTTGCCTTGCCGGTGACCTTCTTGATCAGGACTTACTTCTGTCACAGGAAGTCCCTCGACTCTGTGCTCGTATCCTCCCAAACACCTGCCCACCAGCAGGACAATCTCATGGCAGAGCTGCTTCAGATTAGGACCTCAGAGAGGTTTGCTCCACAAATCTGAAGTTGAGGTGGAGTTTATTTCTCTCCGTCTCCCTCGCAGCCGCCGTCTCTCTGATTGCCGATCAGCCCCCGAGGGCTTTGAGGCGCTCTTGCTGGATCCCTGTGATTAGAGTAAATGGCCTCCCCCTCCTGCTTGCCGGAGATCAGAGTTGGTTTGCAGGGTGGGAGTGAGGTGGACTGAGGAGGACGAGGTGAAGTGCAAGAAAAGCACTGAGGATGAGGACCTGGAAATAGACGGAGGGAAGGTAAAAAGTAAAAGTTGGTTTGAGGGGTTGTCAGCGTGGAACAGGATCCTTTCGGTGGGTGTAAGTCCATGTTTGCATCACATCAGATTTTTGGTAGCTTCCAAATGAGGAAAAAAAAACTATCACATCAGCCTTTTAGTGGTAATTTCCAATAGGACATTTGGGGATTTTTGTAGCTCCGCTTTCTCCTATTTAGCAGTACGAATGGTGCGTCCCACAAGAATCGAACACGCCAGCAAATACGCCAGTTTCAAGGTATAAGGTGCAGCTTGTTATTGTTGAATATTAAAATAAATTGTAACGGAGTGCTATTTTGGCAATCATGTCCTCCTCCCAAAATAACATGAAGGTGGCATCTTACATAGAGGAGTTTTTTCAGACTCAGGGGAGTGATGGTCTACACCGGTGGATGGATCTGCTCTCCAGGCAGTGTACTTAGCAGAGCTGTGTGCGTGCCTGTGTGTGTTTTTTGATATGTGGCCTGTAATATAACGTAAGCCCGCAGGTGCCGAATCCTCCGTGTGTTTCTTGCCTCCGCCTGTAAGAAGTCTGCTTTTCCTCAGTTCGCCGTCTCTCTGACTCTGCAGCATGTACCAGTACCTGTCGCGCGCCTGTGTGTCTATGTGTGTCAGTTACTGCTGGGAGGGGCATGTGATCCAGCCGAGGCTCGTGTTCGCGTGGAGCCCAGCGGAGAGCAGCGGAGGTCAGTCTCCTCCTCAACACCCCTTTTTCATCCAATTTCTGTGGCTGCGGGCGGCTGCTTGCCGCGCTTTTGTTGCCGGAGGTAATCTGTGAAGTGATCTTAATTATGGAGGTTCGGCCTGTTCCTCTCTTCCCCCCACCTCTTCCTCTCTCTCTCTCTCTCTCTCTCTCTTTTCATTCTTTCTCTCTGTCTTCCTCTCTGTACACGCTTTTAATCAAAGAGCGTAGTTAGCTCGTAATGAGGGCGAAGGGAGCACGTGCGCTTCTGCTTACACATGCTGCGAGGCTTCGAGGAGGAGGAGAGCGAGCGAGGATGAAGAGAGTGAGGAAGGATGGGAAGGGTGGAAAGACAAACGATTTTACAGTTTCCACGACAGGTTTGTCAAGAAAACGATGTGGCGGACAAGTAATCTGGAACTTATTTTGAATTCTGTCATATGCAAACCAGAGTGGTATGAAATGTAGGAGTGCCAGCAAAACAATAGCAGTATTTATGGCTAAGGCCTATAAGGATAGAGATACAGTATCTATACATTTTGCAAGTAGAGAAAATTATAATTAAATCAATATGACATCTACAAGCGGACTTATCAAACCTCATTTTTTAAGATACACTTTTTAACTGAAAACAAAAATTTTCAGCCAGTATTGAATATAAAATATCATTAAGTACTGGATTTATTTTTGTTGTGTTTAGAATACAGTGTTGTATTAAATACAATAGATAAAATAAAGACATATAAAAGTTGTTGTATTCCATGGAGGAGCAGTGAGAGGGGTTATGAAGGAGGGAGGAGGGGATGGTGAGAGACCTAGAGGGAGGCGGGGAAGGGGTGGAGGGGGCTGAGGGGGCAAAGGGGAGCACTGGGGGTTGGAGAGAAAGGGAGTTAGATGGGATCCATTACACATAAACAGCCTAGGCATTGATGAGATGATCCGACGAGGATTAGGCTCGACAATCCTGATGGACACTGAAAAGGTGACCACGCGGGGAGGGGCGTGTGTGAGCGTCTATATGCACATGTGGAAATGTGTATGTGTGTATGTGGCTCGTAGCACAATAGCATATGCTGTATGGCCTCATTATGATGCCCCCCGTCCCCCGCCCCCCCCTCCACACACACTCACATCTCATCCCAACGCTGCCGCCGTCGCTCTTTAAGGTCGTGCCGGGAGCCATTTCCAGGTCACGGCGAGGCCAAAGGGCAGCAGCTGGGGCGCGAATGCCAATCAAGTCAGCGCTGCATCACTTTGAGACGCTCTAGTTCTTCACGTGTGAAATGTGTCATGATATCACTTAGCTGGTTTCAGTTCTTTCGCTTTTTAATTTCATGGCTTCTGTTAGAACGTGAAGCAGTTCAACAGGCTTATTTCCCTCTGAACTATGACTAAAACCGACGCTGATACGGTGCAACAGCAGTTCTGATGATCAATAATTAAAGCAGTAAAAATGCCAAACATTTGCTGGGTCAAGTTTTTTTAAATGTGATAAATTGGTCTGTCAAAGTTAACGCATTAACCGCACGTTAGATCACTATGTATCACTATGTATCACTAATTTTTCTAACGCAACTTGCAATTTTTAGGTTGTGGCAAGTGACGATACTGATATGAAACTAGAAAACCATCCACTGGTACCAACTATGTCAGACTTGCATTTTGCAAACGAGGTTAAATAATGCTCCAAACTTGGTGAGGAAAAATTGTCATGCCCATTGGTCGCTTGACCTTTGACCTCAAGATATGTGAATGAAAATGGTTCTGTGGGTACATTTTTTTAAGGTAAATGTACTACCTGTGAGGCTTTCTGGGCAGTATTTGTGATTGTTTAGTGTTTTAAATTGATTTCCAATAATAAATACATACATACATTTGCATATTTGCCCACTCCAATGTTGATAAGAGTATAAAATACTTAAACAGATAAAAAATTGTGCGATTAATTTGCGATTAATCACAATTAACTATGGACAATCATGTGACATCATGATTAAATATTTTAACTGATTGACAGCCCTGGTGATCATTTATTTTTTTTTTCTCTGTTTTAAATTATGGGAATTTCTTTGGTGTTAGAGCTGTCGGTCAGACAGAATTAAAAAGAAGAGAGATCAGTCACAAATTAAATAATCGAGAGCTGAAATGATTTTATCAATTAAATTGATTTGTTGAAATTCATCTGCTACAAATCTTTTGTTTAAGTCATTAAAAAAAGTCACTTGTTCCAGTTTCTCAACTGCCTTGATAGTAAACTGAATGTCTGTGGGCGTTGGAGTGTTGGTTGGACAAAACGAGCTGTTTGAATATGTCGACTTGGACTTTGGAAACTTGTGACAACCAGTCATGTAAGAATCATTTATGAGAAATACAGTATTTACTCCAAGCTTTATACAGAGTGCTCACGAACCCCGAGGTAGAAAAGTCCTGTGTGAAGAGACTTTATGTCTGTCTGAACGGTAGTTTACGAATTGTGTGTGTGTGTGTGTGTGTGTGTGTGTGTGTGTGTGTGTGTGTGTGTGTGTGTGTGTGTGTGTGTGTGTGTGTGTGTGTGTGTGTGTGTGTGTGTGTACAGTGAGGCTGCTAATTCCTTCGGGGTCAAGGGGAGGGGCTGGGGTTAAATGGTGTGACAGGAGAGGTCAACGGTGATTAGCTGCCATCTGAACTGATGGGTGGAAGATAAAGTGGAGAAGAGACAGGAAGAAGAAGAAGAAGAGAGGAAAGGGAGAGTTCAGGTTATCAGTTTGTTGAAATCATTGTGTGTGTTTGTGTGTTTCTGTGTTACGCCCCCCCCCTTTCCCGTTTGCACTCACCCCCCCACTGTCCCCTCCCTTTTCCTCATGTCCTTATATTATTAAAGGTTGCCTCCGTGCTTAAGTAAGGCAAAGCAGATGGCCCTTTTCATAAATCATGCTTATAAGATGATTACAGGCGTCGCCGCCCACCATTCTCCTCTTCACTTACGGTACAGTAGTGCTTACAGTTTTCCTCAAGGCCTGCTAATCTGGCTGTACTTTAAGAAAACACAAAGCCACCGCTAATGCTGAACTCTGATTATTTGTACCGACCAGGCGGGAATGGAGACGCCACAGTTTGAACCCTGAGAGCTGCAAAAAAAAAAAAAAAAAAAAACATAAAGGTGACAAATCAAGAAAAGAAGAAAAAAAAAAAGATAAGATTACTTCCCCTGCCAGTGCCTCCTCCTCCTCCTCCTCCTCCTCCTCCTCCTCTCTCCTCTCAGCGTTACTTGTTATGTTCCTGAGCTTTGGCGCAAAGTTGCTCAGAACAGGATGTTAAATATATAGCACAGGGGAGGGAGGAGGAGAGAAAGAGAGAGATGGGAAAGAAGTAAAAGGAAAGTGTGTGTGTGTGCGTTGGATTATGTCTGTGCCGTTGCACTATTCCTTGATGTATGCACCATGTCAGGCAGTCATTGTCTCCTGGGTAAAGAATGATAGTTCAAATACCTAGCATCTCTCCCCTGGTGCTCCAAATGCTCGCCTTTGAAGTTTTTATAATCCATCTGTCATCTGCGAGCAGGGAGGGCACATGTTCTGTACCACTCAATTACCAAATTCTCTTTTTGCCAGCTACAATGAGACAGGAAGCAAATAATATGGGCGACCCTGAAAATGAGAGAGAGAGAGAGAGAAGGGGTGGGGGGGGTATAGAAAGAGAGAAAGAGGGAGGAATTGCTTGAAATCCTGCGTTCCTGGCTTTCTCACGCACTTGATTGTGTCCCCTCGCTGCCTCTCATAACAGGAGAACAAAGCCTGTTTGTTGTGGGTGGAATGCCTAAAATGCTTCCTACTGTTACAATTATGAAGAATTTGATTGAATGTGTATTGTTTCAAGGGCTTGGCGATTTTGATCATTTTTAAAGTGCCTTAGATTGTTATTCAGCTTCCCTACTAGCAATAATAACCAGTCACCTAATCAAATTCCATTTGATATAAACATTTCATTTGTTTTAAGGGCTGGTTTAAAAAAAAAAAAAAAATACGACAAAAAATAATTATACATTATTCATTACTGACGGTTAAAGATGCACTCCGATAGGCTTTTTGTCCGTGGCTGGATGGAGAATCTAATGAAGTTTGCTGCAGTTTCTTGGTGTTAAAATCGCCTTTAATTGGTGAACGCTTTGTTGTGCGTCGCTTTATAGCCGCTGAGGCGACCAGAAAGAAACTTCAGATAACCGTCTGAAAAATAACAACAGCAGCGGTTGCAAATTACAGCTCCGAAACATATTTCATTTACATACGCCACAGGCCCCTTTTAAGGCGTCTACCTTTTAATTCTTTTTCATATTTAACACTCGATACAAAACAATAAAAGCCTCAGATCTCTGTGTCTGTATCCTCGTTTACATCGAACACCCCCCCTCGCCTCCTCCTCCTCAGCCTCCCCATCCGAAAGCATCCTCACTGGGAAGAAGATGAAAAGATTGTTTTGAAAAACTCGAAAGGAAATTTGACATTCTTTGGTTGCTTCTGAAACTTCCAATATTCTACCGTAATTGTTTCATACAAGTTATATATCTTCATTTGAGGGAAACGGGGGGATGAAGAACACGTCGGCGTCTTTCTTCCTGAATAAAAGGCAGCAGAACCCATCTGGTTGGGTGATCCACGGCTGGCCCTCTTGCGCTCATCGCTGAAATAATACTCCCTCTAATGACTCCCACATATTCTGAAATCTCCCTTTTGAAATTGGTCTTGGCAGATTATTTGCAGGTACTTGAGTTGCATCTGTTTGCAATTTTGCAAATGTGGAAGACTTTAATGCTGGGCAGGGGCGGGGAGCAGGGACGAGGCTATTTTAATCCCTGGGATAACACCGGCTGTCAGTGTGAACCGGCCTGGGCAGCAGCCTGGACCTTGACCCACATTTTGATTCGTCTTTATCCAGGTGACAATAAGTTTGTATGTAATGATGCTACATGTGTAGCCGCCTATATGTGGGACTAGGACTGGTTTTATTCTGAGCCTTTTTGGTGGTGTTTGATTGTGAAAGCAGATCATACTGTGCAGTAACAAAGGATGCACCGATGTGACTTTTTCAGTCCCGATACCGAGTCCCAATCCAATACCAGAGTTTAAACTGAGTCGAAGAGACTGGGGTCATTCTTTAATGTGTAAGACAACATCAGGCTTCACTTTAACATTGATTTCCTAACTTTGTAAAACAAAATGTAGCAAATAATACATAGAAATTAATTTACTGACTGCTATTTATTATTGAAATAATAAATCATGCACCAGCAATGTGGTTAAAAAATCTTCAATATTACAGGAATTGTAATTCAAGTATAAACCTGTTTAATGTATGAGCCCTGTGATGGACTGGCGACCTGTCCAGGGTGTAACCCGCCTTCACCCAATGCCAGCTGGGATCAGCTTCAGCCCCCCCGCGACCCCTAACGGGATAAACTGCAAACGCTTTTTGCGTCAGTATCACCCCGATATTCGATCTGGTATCTGTATCGTGCATCTCTAGCAGTAAGAATACACAAATATTCAAATAGAAATGTAAATGCTCTGGATTAAGTCAGAGCAGATATAATTTCATGATGCTTATCAGGCCCGATAAGTTTCCGATAATGGCAAATATATATTAGTATGTATTATTCCGACAATGAAGTTATACCTGATAAATTAAAGGCTGATAGAACAAAGTTAAGTTCATTGACTTAGTAAGCGCTGTCTACAATAGGTGGCGGTATACTCCTTTAAAGTTGGTTCGTGGTCTATCGATAAACACAGAAGAAGAACAAACAGCACGCTGACTAGAGAGCTAATAAACATGTCGATGCCGGCGTGGAAGTTTCAAAGGAAGACGACAGTAACTCTTTCTTACCCTCAGGTGGGCATAAACTACAGGTTATGGTGATACTTTCAAAATATAAAAAGTATGTGAACGTATCAGTTATCATCTGTGTGAAGCAGGTAATTATTGGTATCGTCCTTATCGTGCATCGTTAATAACCAGTGGTGGATTGTAACCAAGTACATTCAGTCCAGTACTTTACTACTTCAGCTACTGGTAGTTTTAATTGAGTATTTTCCCACAGAGGGACATGTTTACTCCACCACACGTACTTGACTGAGCTCCAGAGTTGGTGTTTTTGGAGTTTTTTCAGAAAAATCATAGATTTTGAGTATTGTGTATTAAGGCTTGGGTTGAGAAATGCCTCAGACTTATTAAATTGAATAAACCAGTTTGAACAAAAAAACAAGCTTATTGTAAAAAGCCGTTCACATAAAGCTGAAGACAGGCCTGTTTTTCATGTCTCATGAAAAGTTGACATTTTGGAGATTTCACAGGTTAGTGACAGAATTGGGATTTTGCATCAAAAATAAATGATCAACTCGTTTAAATGAATGTAGTATTGCAGATTAAACAGTACATAAAGCTTCCCCTTGACCGACTACATCAATAAAATGCTACTTAAACATTAATGCATGAGCAATTATAATGAAGTAATATAATATGATAGTGTAACGCACAGGGGTCATTCTTCCTCTGCAAGTATTTTAACTTTTGATACTTTAAATACATGTTGCAGATACGGATAAATCTCTGTTTCTTCTTAAGTTGAATCCACCAGTTAAAAACTAAAAACTGTTTTTTTTTTCATGGCTTGACATTTTGGAGATGCACGGTTTTCACAGGTTAGCGACAGAATTGGGATTTTTATTGAACAGACTAAGAAGTGCTGCAGGTTAAACGGTATATGAATAAGGATGCACCAAAACAGGTATTGGGCCGATACTGAGAGCTGGATTGGGTATCTGTGATAATGGGGCCGATCTATTCAATTCACCTCTATCTTTATGTGCTATATATATATATATATATATATATATATATATATATATATATATATATATAAAAGCTGGAATTTTAATTCCTGTTGTGAAGTTTTCACGAATTTGTTGCTGAATTAAAAAGGTTTACACTTTCATGTCATCAGTTTTCAAGATTTTTACCAAGGTACTGGTGCATGATTTATTAATTTAATAATAACAGTTCAGTACATTTATATCTATGTATTTGTAGAAAAGTTAGAAAAGTAATGATTAAGTCAGTGAGGCATACAGCTTATTAATTAAACACTGGCATTGAATCGATACTTGGCATTGGCCAAAGCCCAGGTATTGGTATTGGGACTGAAAAAGTCTGATCAGTGCATCCCTGTATATTTATATATATATATATATCAGTGTATATAGATAGCTTCCCCTTGACCGACTACAACAATAAAATGCTACTTAAACTTTAATGCATGAGCAATAATAATCATCCACAGGGGTCATTTTTCTTCCTTGAGTGCATTAATGTTTGATCCTTTAAATATATTTAAACTTTTAGTATTTTTTTCAATGCAGGACTCTTACATGTAGTACATGAAGTATTTTTACAGTAGTTATTCCTACTTTTACCAAAGAACATTGTTCCTCCACCGCTGCAGATTAGTCTCATGCATTACATTTCATCTTATCTCTAGATAATATTGCTCCGAGATCGCTGCAGGAGTTTGTCAAGTATTTGTGTTGTCCAGTATAAAGTGCAGTGATCAGCGAAGCTAAACTAAAGCTGAAATGATTGTGACTTCAGTCCTTATTATTTCTACCATGTGGTGAGCAGCTGACCAGCTTAAGCCTCCCCTCTTTATTCACCCCCGTCTCCCTCCCTCCTCCTTTTAAAACTGTAATAAGGTGCCCTATTGTCCTATGGCAGGGTGTACCGGGGCCACAGCCGAGCCCACCCGGCTCACTGTAATTGCATAGGTGGTTACAATTACATTAATTACATATTTCATCAACACTGTTTATCCAGCCGCACGGTAAATGAAGAAGCCAAACTTTTAACTCTCGTCTTTTGTTTTTGCATTTCTTGTCTGTTTCCCTCCCCTAACCCACCCCTTTCTCTTCCTTGCTTTTTTTTTGTGGTTGTTTTATTAGGAGCGAGGGGAGGGGAGGTGCCAGAGGAGGAATTATGCTGAAAGTGTATGCCTTGCAACTTTTCCCCTCCCTGTTGGAAATGTTTATTTGAACAGTAAGCTCATGATTTGAATATTTGTAATCCATGCTTAAATTTACAGGCCAGATGAACTTTTTGGCACAGAATGGCAACCATAAGTAGGATTTTGAGAAAAGCTTTACAAAATTTTAAGCCATGTGCAAGGCTTATATAATTTAGAAGGGGGGAAATATGCACAAATAAAACAGGCTCTGTCTTATTTACTTTACACGCGCAGGAAAAAAACTGCATCATATGGCGGCTGACGTATATATGCGTTAGCTATGTCCTTCTGTCCACACTTTTAGAAAACAGAATCTAAAGCTAACAAGACTTGAAGGAATGAAAAAGCCCCAGAGGCACTTGAGTTGTCGTCCTGTGCTGGATGGAAATGAATGTGCTCCATATTGACTTGTGCTGGCGGGGATGCCACCCATATTGTAGGCTGGGAGGTGGGTGGGTCGCCCCGGCGAGTGGCAGCGAGTGATAGAGAGGGAGAGAGAGGTCAGCGAAGCGGGCAGGAAAAAAGGAAGGCTTTCTTAAATGATGCTAATCAGTCCGGAGGGGCCTGGCCCTCTCTCCCTCATCAGCCTGCTGTAATTCAGATGTGCTGAGAACCTGGAATTAAATGTGTCACTGTGAGGCGCGTGCACGTCGGCCTCTGTTTGCCTTGCATCCACTCCTGTGCGCGTGCGTGCGCGCGGACACGCAGGGTGTTTAGGGGTTAAGTAGAACCAAATTAGTCGATGGGAGAACTAACAGCAGCGGGAGCTTTCTGTGTGGCTACTTCTTGGTGAATGTCAAGATGATTTAGCTGCTCTTCTGCTCGCCGTCTGTCTCTGAGCACTGGCCCTCCAATCACCGCTCCGGGGCTGTCTGTTTTGTGGCCCTCCGTGCAACAAATGAATATTAAATCTGCACTGGGCAACTTCACACACTGGCAAGAGGTTTACAGTCTGAAATATGAGGATGGTGGAGCCCAGAAATCCTGCAAGGTAGCATCAGTAAAGTGTCTTCTTCTGTAGTGTCTGCTGATGGAGGAGGAGGAGGAGGAGGAGGAGGTACAGAGAATAGCTTCGTATGTGTTTATGTGCTCAGGTGTTTTCTGAATTTCAGTGGTCAAATCTAAAAAAGTCAGTGGGAATTTATACACTTTTACACTGTATATGTAATCAAAGTCATGGACCTTTAACCCATTCAGGTAACACTGCATCAATTCTGACCAGGGCTGAGTTTATATAGCAAAAGACGGCTTATACTGAGGAACAGAAACATGCTTTTTTTTTTTAAATTTACCAAAGAAGCTAATCTTCTCTGTGTTAGATTTTCCATGCATGCAGCTGTACAACATCTTTACCCAGAATACAATGCGGTCTAAAGGCCAGTACGCACTGGGTGGGTTATGTGATTTTTTTATTTTTGTCACAGAACATGAATATTACGCATCGAAAAAAGTGGTCGAAGCTTTCACACTATGAAAAAATGCAAATCAGCAAATCACATTTTGTGGAATGGACATATTCAATATGTACCATATTTTTCGCACTATAAGGCACACCGGATTATAAGGCGCATTAAGCAAAACAAAACAGTCAGAAAAGTCAAACTTTATTCAGTTCATTTAATAACTCAATAACTTCAATAAAATTTTTCAGTTGTAACACATGAAATTGAAAACAGTACACTCACTTTTCAGTTCATTCCTCCTCCACAAATCCAGCAAATCCTTCATCATCAGTGTCTGAGTTAAACAGTTGGGCGATTTTAAGTGCGCCTTATAGTGTGAAAAATACAGTACATAATATTGTAGGCCAACCAGGAAGTTTGCATCGCCCTCGGTTCCCTCGACAAAAAGCCAATGGGATTTTTCCATTTGAGATTATTGCAGAAAATAAGCTCTGCAGCGAGCAAAATGTTTGATACTTAAGCGGAAATGCAATTGCCCAAAGTAAAGATCTAACAATAGGAACTACACCTCAGTCACAGTCGCATGTGCGCGAGTCTAAACAATGAAGCTGTGAAGGTGGACGAGTCTGCGTGATGACGTTTAGTAGCCTCGTTCAGCCACTTGTTAGCCTTTTTTAAGACACATGAAGGCACGTAAAGTGGAATATTTACTCACACATTTTATATCGTAGAAAAAAATGTCAAAATCTCTTCAGCTTGTGTTAACCACAGACCGTATTTCAGGCATCTAACTGAAAAAAAAAAAAAAACATTCAAAAAACCTGTTGACCTCTAGACGAGAGAACAGGAAGTGCTAAAATTCAGGACTCGTTCCCCTCTAGTGTACAACAACACAGAGGCTTCGTAGTCCGACCCAAACTCTGCAAACTTTTTTACGCCTTTCGACCTCGATAAAGGCAGCACAGACCAGATCCGCTCCTTCGCTTCTTACCTTTCACAATAAAAGCCCTAGCCATATACACTTCGTAACAGTTAAGCAGAGTCTAATTCACTCAGAGCATTGCACCAAAAGGAAACTCTATAGGAGGCTATACGGCAATTTATCTTTGCATTTTGTGTTTTATTCATCATGTCGTATAGTGTGTAAAGGCCTTAAAATTGGCAAAACTATAACAGGAACTATATAACATCATATCACCTGTCATCATCACATATAACATCAGGAACTATCAGATCAAGGAAAAAGTAAAGATGATACGAGCGTTCAAAAAACTATAGAGGTCCGATGTGCACTTCATAGTGTTGATGAATGCGTCCCACAAAGGTGTCTGTGTTGTCTTTCTTGCCAGCGAAGGGTGTATGTGTGTATTCTTGCTAACATATTGTGTGTGTGTGTGTGTGTGTTGGGTGGAGTGCGGGGGTGTGTGCGCGTGTGAGTGTGTGTGCGCGCAGGGACGCCAGTTGGGCTAACAGCTGAATCATGGCTCAGCCGCTGCCCCTCGTAGTCCTTGGCAGTTAGCGGTGTGAAAAAGCCTTCTCTTTGAGGGCATTATATAGATTAATGTGCTGTGCCTCGGGCAGAGGCACACACACACCTCGCCAGGGAGGGATCCTGACCGTGTGTGTGTGTGTGTGTGTGTGTGTGTGTGTGTGTGTGTGTGTGTGTGTGTGTGTGTGTGTGTGTGTGTGTGTGTGTGTGTGTGTGTGTGTGTGTGTGTACAGAAGAGAATCAGAGGACTACAGCAGCATAGGATTGTTGAGGTTTAAGTGTGTGAATATGTGTGTGGGTGTGTGCACATTTGTGATATTGTGCATATGTGTGTGGATGTGAGAAGGGACAGTTGGGGGGTGTTAACAAGAGACTGGGGAAGGTACTGTGAGTAAGCTGTGTGTGTGTGTGTGTGTGTGTGTGTGTGTGTGTGTGTGTGTGTGTGTGTGTGTGTGTGTGTGTGTGTGTGTGTGTGTGTGTGTGAGGGAGGAAGTGGGATTCAAATTTATTCTTTGTGAATTTTTTTTTGAATATGTTTTTTATGATTTTGAGCTTGTTTGTGGAAAAGTCATTCAGCGATAATAGAAATTCTGATTTTGATCATAAGTAAGTCGCGACGAAGTGTTAAAGATTTTACTTGCAGCCTGGGTTTCTGATGTGGCCGTGCCTGTTTACTTCAGCTGAATTCACAGATATTAGTGCGTCCTCGCTTTACGCTTCATTAACCAGAGTCTGAGTGCAGTAAATACTAGAGGCGGGATGATACACCTACCTCACGATTTGATACTATCAGGATACTTTTACTTTTAAATATTGTGATTTTGATTCAATTTTTTTGACACTAGACCATGGGAAAAGTTGAATCAGACACTTCTAGGGACTTTTACTTTCTAAATTGATAGAGTAAAAATGTTTGACAGCATATATGAAGTCATATGTAGGATCATTGTCAGTCAGTTTTGTCCTGCAAACTAAAAAAAAATCAAAGAATAAAGATATTTCCTTCACAAATTAGTGTTTTTTTCAACATGTAATGTTTTCTACTTCTGTTGAATATAATTCAACATATATAATATATATGTATATTTATTTTGTATATACAGTTGCCTTTGTTAGTGCCTTATTTTGAAAACCGGGCGTAGTCCCAGGTGTCTACTTCCTCTAACTTCTCCAAAGTGGTCTCTAGCTCTCCGTCAGCTCCGTTCTCTTTATCCATCCATGTTCAGCTCCATCGAGGTCGTTTGAATGCATTTAACATAAATGTCAGTATATGGTGATCTACAGTTGTAATGTCGGCCCATTTGACCTCAGAGACGAGAGCGACGGCCCACCGGACCGCATGTTACCGCGATACAATAACTTTTCCTGTCTATGACAGAGTTAGCTTGCAGCTTTAGTCGTGATGTCTAGCCACGTATGAAACCCAAAGTGTTTCCATCCTTTACTGGATGTGTGGTGTTTACACTGTTGGATTTAAAATGTGCGTGCAGATCGTATCCACGCAGATCCTCCGCCGTTTTCTGTTTCCTCATTTCGGCTCGCTGTGGTTTGTTTTGGTTGACGGATACGGAGCGGATATGACTTTATGTTTCCCGGACTACAAGACTAAAAGCGGTAACTTCCTTCTGCCTCTACATAGACTCAAATTAAGCAAATATATTGATTCTGGTATTGTAAAATCAATTTGAATATTGTAAAAAAAAAAAATCATGATCCATTGAAACATTTTTTCCCCCCACTTTTAATAAATACACGAGAATTCCAGCGTTTTCAGCCTAAATCGGACTGTGTGTCCGGATACTGTGTGCCTGCCGGGGCATCTGGGGAGTGGAGAGCTTTCCATCGAGGTATTTTTACGTGAATCAGAGGGTGTTTATGAGGCCTGGGTGACCTGAAACCCTTTGACTCACTCTCTCTTTCTCTCTGTCTGCCTTTTAGCTGCATTAGCTCTTAGCGTAGCAGAGTCAAGTTCAGGGTGTAGCCGAGCTGATATACAGTATCACAACAAATACACGCACAAATGCCACAGCTGCTGGAAGAAAATGCAAACGGAAAAGTACAACACTGTTCCAGCTGATGTTAAAGCAGAAACCTTGTAGGGGTAAACCGGAGACTTTTAAGGCCTCTCTCTTTCTCCGTGTTTCTTTCGCTCTCTTGGCTTTCATGATTGCTTATATTTTGTATGTTTCCCCTTTTCCTCGTTTTCCTCACTTTACCCCTTTGCTGAGAAGTATGAGGGAGATTTTCCTTATCAGGATTTTAGCACATTCCATTCAAGATTAGGCACATCTGTTGTTTTGTGTGTGTGTGTGTGTGTGTGTGTGTGTGTGTGTGTGTGTGTGTGTGTGTGTGTGTGTGTGTGTGTGTGTGTGTGTGTGTGTGTGTGTGTGGGTTCTGAGATTATTTGTGTGTGATATTTTTTTTCCCTGCCTCTGACATGTAGCCACGCATTCTTGGGACACATAAGTGCATGCATGCACATGTGTATGTTCATATACTGTATGTTTGCGTATATGTGTGTGTGTCTGTGTGTTTGTGTGTGTGTGTGTGTGTGTGTATGTACTCTCTGCAGCCAGCGGTCTAAATAATCTACTTTTGTCTGACAACGGCATCAAGTCGTGGAGGTGCACATATGCAGAAAGCTATTTGGAAAGGCCTCCTCGTAGCTGTCAGCTTTTATTATGCGCTGAGGTGTCATGTTTGTTAGGAAGCTGAGTGCAGATGGCAGAGTGGAAGAAATGGATCACTAATTTTAACAATGATTAATGAACAGAGATGGAAAATGAATTACATCGGACTATTGGAGGCAAGGAATATTTTCTCTGAAAATGTTAACTTCGGCTGCCAGGCAGCCGGCCGTGTTGTGGGAGTATATCGAGGAGGGGAAGGGAATGTGTGTGTGTGTGTGTGCGTGCGCGCACATATGTGTGTTTGCTTGTGTGTGCGTGTGTGCACTAAGGTGCAATTTTCCCCCCGCATCTTTTGTAGAATCAACACTTCACTGCTCTTGCCTATTACTTTACCGTTCGCCTGCTTAAACACTGCCGGCTTTATACACATTGTTCCCCCCCATCCACCCACCCCCTATGTGTATTGCACTACCAGTTAAGGTACACACTCTTTAATAAGGTAAACACAGGAAAGGTTAGACTGTCTTTAAATGTTAGCTATTTTCATTACTCCGCAGTGTGCTTTGATATCAAATCATAGATGTAGTGGATTTGATCAAGTGTCAGTAGCTGTGGTATTTGACTCCGGTAGAACAACAGCCTGTCTATACCTGCTGCCTTTGAATCCAGTTAGCAACATATTATTCATGACTCTACACTCATTTTTGATCATGTAAATTATAATTTTTAAGGCTGTCAGTTTATTAAAATATTTAATCAAGATTAATTGCAAATGTAATGCACATTTTTTATCCATTTGAAATGTACCATAAAGGGAGATTTGTCAAGTATATAATACTCCTATCAACATGGAGTAGCAAATATGCTGCTCTATGCAATTGTATGTATAAATTTATTATTGGAAATCAATTAACAGCTGTCAGTGTGCTGACTTGACTACTACTTGCCCCAGACTGCATGTGATTATCATAAAGTGGGCATGTCTGTAAAGGGGAGACTCGTGGGTACCCATAGAACCCATTGTCATTCACATATCTGGAGGTTAGAGGTCAAGGGACGTCATTAAAAATGGCCATAACAGGCTTTCCTTGTGAAAGTGTAGCCTAAGCTTGGTGCTCTATTTAGCTTCCTTCGCGCCAAGCTAGTATGACCTGCATGGTACCAATGGATTCCTTGGGTATTGTAGTTTCATATATATATCATCATAGTAGCTTCACAACTGAGCCAGCTGCAACCTCTGAAATATCGATTGTATTAATGCAAATTACTGAAAATCAATTAACAACGCAAAAGAATGACAAATATTCTCCAGAAACCCTCACAGGTTCTGAGTTTAGCATAACAAAATATGCTCAAATCATAACAAGGCAACATGTTTATTCCTCGCCAAAATATAGCATAAGTTTGGAGCGTTATTTAACCGCTTTTGTGACAAGCTAGTGCGACACGTTTGGCACCGGTGGATTCCTCAGGTTTTCTAGTTTCTTTCCAGCCCTGCAGCCTCTGAAAGATCGATTACGTCAATGCGCCAAATAAATTAGTTGCGTGAAAGGAAATTTGCTTGAAAATGTTACCATCGCGTTGCCTTTGACAGCACTAACCATTTTGAAGATGTAGGCAAATCAGCTCCCGAGCCTGTCCAGAAAAGCAACCTGATAGATTGTTTTTGACAGAGAAAATGTTTACCTCTCATACGTCGACATTGCAATATCATATGGCGGTATAAAAAGCAGACAACATGACAATCCTCATTGCTTGTGATCTGAGAGGAAATCCTCATAGTTCCCCCCCACCACACACACACACACACACACACACACACACACACACACACACACACACACACACACACACACACACACACACACCTACATCTGTGTCTCTGTTGAGGTTTGTCTGGTGGGCGGTCGGTGCAACGCGGTTTAATAGGTAGATGTGAACTATTTTGAATTTAATTAAGGGCCTGATGGGAAATACGTAAAGGGACGAAACAGAGCAACTTCTAGCAACATTGTTGTGTGTTTGTGTACATGTGTATTGTGCTTGCAAGGGAGAGAGAGAGAGAGAGACGGAGAGAGACAGAGAGAGAGGGAGATCTCAGGTTACGGCAGCATATGCTAAGCACTCAGAAAACATACACAATGCCTTTGGTGAACAAGGTAGTCGGTATGCCCTTGGGAGCCAATTTAGATTGTGACTTAAGGCGATATCGTGGCTTTGTGTGAGCGTGTGTGTGTGTTCCCTGTATGCGAGTGTGAGTTTTCTACTCTTGATGCTCCATTGAAACAGTAGTGGTGGGTAGATCTGGGTGGCCCTCCTGCAGACCCTCCACATCTGTGCTCCCCCTCTACCCGCCCCCCCCCCCCTCTGCTGTAGGACTGAGCCAGCTCCTCCATGCCTGGCTGCCTTTCCACATCCAGAAAAGCCATGAGAATTTGTTGGACCCGTACTTCCTTTGCTAGTTAAAATCCGAAGTAATAGCGCGAGCATGAAGGAATCACAGAAAAAGGAGCGCCACCTACAGAGAAGCATGTAAAGAGCATGGCGGTGTTCGCACTCGCACTGTGACTGACAGGTGATCTTTTGGGTGTGCTGGAACAACACAGCAGCCGTTTAGCTCTAAAGATTGAAGGTAAATATACAAAAACAAGATCTCAAAGATTAGCATCCAAGCAAACTTCTGCAGATACAAGCAAACGTTTGAAATGTCACATAAAATGAAATTTAAATCAGGAGCTGTTTAGTCAGCCGCGTAGAAATGGATCAATTAGCTTCTTCAGCAAAGAATAAAACAACCTTTTCCAGTGTTTTCCACCTTAATCAAGCTTTAAAACTTTTGACAGGAACTATAATTTCGTAGATCATGACTGGTGTGAAAAGTCGTTCAGGCCTCTCTCTGTGAGGCCTCGGCTTAAATGCCGCTCACGGAGGTTCATGCTACTTTAAATGGGTGTGGCAGTCTTTTACTTTGCATACTTTGAGTCGGCATGATTATTTTTCTGGCGTTACGCGGCGGCGGCTTCAAGGCTGGATCAGATAACATCCTCTGCTGTGCTGCGTAGGCTCCTCAGTTTTCTGAGAACAAAGCTTCCTATTTTGTTTTTTTTTTTGTTTTTTTTTTCCCCCACAACATTTTTAACTAACAAATGATGAACCTTGGACATCTCAGTATGTGTCCCCACTACAATTCTCTCATCTTGAACCGACAACATAAAAAGTAATAATGGGAAGAAAATGGAAAAAAAGTAAAAAAATTGATACACACAAGTAATTACAGTTAATGCGTTTGTTAGATTACTCGTGGATGTATAAATGACATCACATCCTCACAGGAAGTCCTGTGGAAAAACAAAGATGTGGGGGTTGGATCAACGCACAATGTTTTAATGGGTATTTCTCTTCTGTCGCCAGTGTTGCAAACTTGTCAAGCTTCAACCGCGGGTGACTGTGAATTTCCTGGTGTGTGTGCTTTGTTTACAGGCTCTTGTCGTCCTACCTTCTGTGGAGCTGTCGGCACTCTTCCTGACATCCGGCATTCATTGGAGCGGCGGCAGTCACACAGGTACGATCACACCGATTGATCACAGGGAAGGGGAGGATATTAAAGGTGTCTGTCACACTTACACGCCCACGCATGAATCTTTTGTTTTCATTTGAATCTTTATTTATGAGGAAGGGGGGAGTCAGTTGGAGCGCGCACTTGTTCAGGAGTGCCGTGCTTCTCGATCACACTGCCGAGACGTTCAGTACCTGTGTGCCCATTACATCTGTTGGCGGGTCAGTGGCTTGCTCTGGAGTATATCACAGTTATTTAAGAGAGTTAGTGATTCACAATCATCACCTCCATTTTTCTGGCCGCTAAATTGAATGGACAACTAGGGATGTCACGAGAACCACCAAGCTGTTGTGAAAATTCTGAAAATGACGTTAAGCGTTCAGCTTTTTAACTGATTAACACTGTCGGTTAAAGGCGTTAAAAGAAATATTAATAACTGATGAAAAAGCTGAGCAAAAATCAGAGGCGCGGCTTGTCAGTTTAAGGAGAAAAGCTGGTCCACCTTAAGAGCCAACGAGGGGGTCAAGACCTTAATTATTCACCGTCAAATAAACTGTACACACACACACACACTGTTAAACCTACGTTTACAGCTATAACGCCACCAGGTACACCACACCTGCTGCCACACACACCGGTAATGCTAGCAGCTGCTAACGTAGCACAAATACACAGTCTGTCGGACACTTACTATTGTTACGCCGGGCAGACATATAGCTGACAACCTGCTAAACTAAACTCAACGTGCGGTGGAGACTTTAACCGGGAACGTGGTTGCATGTCCGTAACACTACACACAGCACCGTGGCTGCTAAAGCTCCCGTACAGGTTAACTGGGGACAGTGAATGCAGCACCGTGGCTGCTAATGCTCCCGGACAGGTTAGCTGGGGACAGTGAACGCAGCACTGTGGCTGCTAACGCTCCCGGACAGGTTAGCTGGGGACAGTGAACGCAGCACTGTGGCTGCTAACGCTCCCGGACAGGTTAGCTGGGGACAGTGAACGCAGCACTGTGGCTGCTAACGCTCCCGGACAGGTTAACTGGGGACAGTGAACGCAGCACCGTGGCTGCTAACGCTCCCGGACAGGTTAACTGGGGACAGTGAACGCAGCACCGTTTCCTCCCGGGGCTGCTAACTGCAGACAGGTGAACGCAGCACCGTGGCTGCTAACGCTCCCGGACAGGTTAACTGGGGACAGTGAACGCAGCACCGTGGCTGCTACAGTAACTGTCCTGGATGGGTGAACTAGAGACTCAGTTGTCTGTTGTCAGTTGGCACACCGCTGCATATGAGGCACTAATCTTGTCGTTAATGGTTAATAATAGGTTAACAAGGTCGGTTATTCTTTAATTTTTTTTTCTCCAGTATTAGCATCCCTAATTGTGATATGAGACTAGATATCGTCTTAGATTTTGGATATTGTAATATGGCAGAAGTGTTGCCTTTTCCTGTCTTTAAACACTACATTACAGTAAAGTGATGTAATTTAAAGCAGACTTTTCTAGCTGTTCTATAATTTGTCTTTTACACATAGTCATTATATCCACATTACTGAAGATTATTTATCAAACATCTCATTGTGTAAATATTTTGAATTAAATTTCTCCACTGTGGGACAAATAAAGGAATATCTTTTGTGTAAGCACAAATGGTCAACCCTTACTATATTGTCTCAATATTGATAACAAGGTGTTTGGTCAAAAATATTGTGATATTTGATTTTCTCCATATTGCCTAGCCTTACAACAAATCTGTTTTGATATCAGCAAGAGGAGAGCTAGTTAACTTTAGCTGTTAGAAGCCAGTGGGTAGCACAGTCCTGCTTGGCTAAGTAACAAAGCTAACAGCTAACGTATGAAGGAACCATATTTGTCTCCACATTATGATGCGTTAAAGCTCTTTTCAGTAAAAATGAGTACTGAGCGAAGGTGACTGATTAACGTTATGATGTATGTTTAAATGTAATGTTATCAAATGTAGTAATGGAGTGTGTGTTGAAGTATATGGGATTTATTGTTTTGTTTTTGTTTTTTACTGTGGTATTGAATTGGATGTCAAGACGTGGAATTTCACTGGTATTGGTATTGACTACTAAATTTGTGGTATGGTGGCTTTCCACCAACAAACTCTTTTGGCTTTTATCACTTTTTTCGCTTTTTTTTTTGTCTATGTTGTCAAGTAGATATTTTGTGCGGTACGCAAATCTATAACATACTGTGCAGTCTGTTAAAAATTACATGAAATTGTATTATACTTTCGTGTTTTGTTCACATTGAACATGATGTTGGGACTAGAATGTGATTTGACAGTTGAATAGCATTTGGGACAAGGACTGCAAAATGAACACTCCTGCTAGCAGCTGAGAGTGTTTTAATCCTGGGTGTCAGGCCACATATGTTTGCACTTCTGGTTGCAGAAAGACCTGCAGGATATGTTGGTGATGTCACAAACTGACACCCAAATAGACGCCTCTGAATCATGCTACTGCTGCTGGTGCTCGCTAGGGGCGCGGCCTCTCATTGGGTCGGAGCCCAGTGTTCAGTCCACTTTTCGACCCAGATTAGGTTTAGCTCTTTAAAATAAGTACAGTTATGTAAAATTCAAACTAATAATTCACTTGATCACCTTTTGTCACCTGAAAAGCGAGCACTACAGATTTTAGTGGCAGCCTAATTAATATTCACAACCTGCTACCACCTGAACATGAGATGAGCAGCAGAATGTATGAAATGTTGATTAAATGTATCTGACACATGGAAATAACAGCTGTGGCCTACTTAGTTTTACAACCTTATTTTCATGAGCTATACTTGCACCAAATACTGGATGTCCAGATGCAGAACTATTGAGATGATTATCTTAAAATATTCATTTGACATCCATTAAAGATTAACTAGGAAATTCCTCCTGAACTTTACATGATGCGATCAGCTAGATCATTTCAAAATGTTTGACATTTTAATCGCAAAGGAGTTGATCTATGCCGGCTTAGGAAGTCTGTGTATTTTGCCCATGGAAAAGTGGACTTATGGAATTATTATTTGTAGGAAATACACTTGTTTGCCTTCTTGACAGGAGTTAAAATTAAAAGACAGATATGATTATTTTCCTGCGTCCAGGAGAGAGATGGTCCAGAAGACGCATCAGTAGCTTTATTAACTCAGAGATGAATCAGGAGAAAAAGCTAGAAAATTTCAGCCTTCATCAGGACAAAAACATGTCTGGGACCAATGAAAAAACTGATATCAGATGGAGATTTCTTTTTGCCTTATATTGATAAATTAGACCAAGGGATACAACAACACATTCAAGTATTAAAGGAAACGTCGTGCTCATTTTCAGGTTCATATTTGTATGTTGGATTTCTGCTAGAACATGTTTAACATGCTTTAATGTTCAAAAACTGTCTGTCTGAACACGCCTGTATTCACCTTCTGTCTGAAATGCTCCGTTTTAGCGCCGGTCTCTTTAAGACCCCCACCTGAAAAAGACCAGTCTGCTCTGATTGGTGAAAAAATATGGTGCACCTTTGCAGACGAAGTTGTGGGCGGTATATTTTTTTGAACCTGCATGTCACATAGGAAGAGGAGCCAAATGTGAATCCAACCTGTTCTCACTCCCAACGCGTTAATTACCGCTGTTTGGTAAATACCACACGGCATCGGAAACGAATGCACGGAGGCACCCTTTAGTGATGGTATGTGACGTACCGGGCTTTCCACTAACACTAATTTAATCCCCCCGCGGTGTTATTCGATGGTCGGAGCAGGTGACGTAGTATTAATAGCGAGAGTCCGTTCAGGGCAGGCCGGATGGGTGGTGGATGGGTCAAACAAACACAGGACTGTCAACCAGGAGACTGCTGTTTGTGTCCCATGTGAAAGTAAATGCTAAGTTGACTCATTTTGCCGCATCAGTCTTTAGTCCCGTGACTTTGCCGGTATCGTCAGCCCCGTCGGTGGTCGGTGAAGTCAACCACGACTGTTTACTTAAATAAGTGATTGTGTTGCCCAAGCCTAATGTCCTGTGAAACAAAAAGTTTATTTTGAAAGGACATGTAGAGAGAGTATATTGAAATGCCGTCCCTGGTCCGTCCAAATGTAATGCAAGAGAGATACCCCATGCGTTTGAGTTGGCAGTGAGAAGCCCACAAGAAAGTAGGTGTAACCACCCAGCAATAGAGCTGGTCCAGTCCAATAAGGGGCCAGTCTTTTCATTACACTACCCCCCCCCCACCCACACACACACACACACACACACACACACATACCTGTCAAAAAGCCACAATGCTGTCAATTCCTCTCAATGTAGCTCAAGGAGACAATTAGCAAACAGAGGTGACATGGTTAACAGGTGTGAGCCATTATTCCTGCAGCCGGAGGAGCGTGGCCACCATCTCTCATGGTGATGGGCCGCTATAGTGTGTGTTGCACTGTACGTTGTGTCTCTGGGTGAGTCGGTGAGTGATGCGACATCATATGACAGGTACAAGGGAGGGATATGTTGGCTTTATGGGGTTGGGATGCTGCATCCCGACTGGTTGTTTGTAATCAGCGTGCCATCACTATCGCCGTTGTCGTGCTCATGCGACAGGAATTAGACTCGTAGCTTCATCGTATTAGTCTTCACTCCCCTTAAATCTATACACGTCTATTCAACATCACTCCTCCTTTCGTCCCTGTTTCAATAATTACTCATCCACTCTTCACTTCTCTGTATTCTTTTAATTCGTAATAGACCATCGTCCTGAGGGTTAGTTTCCTGTGGAACAGTAATAGACGAGGGGGTCAAGCCGGTTTGTAAAAATTGATTGCTTGTAAAGTGCTAATCAATGGAAACCTTTTCTCTTGAAGCTGGGAAATTCATGTTATAACATTTATTATAAGATTCAGAGAAGCACGGATTAAATGTATATGGCAGCTGTCCTCTTCAGGATGAGCTGAATGATCACCCTGCATTCACATGTGCCTCACTAACGTGAAAAATGAAGACATATTTAACTACAAATGCAACACTCGGATTATGATATTATTATATTATTATTGATCGCATCAGATGCTCCGCACACACGTTTCTGTCTTCTAATAATAATAATACGATGTTACATTTCTCCAGTCAAGCCGTGCCTTGGTAATGATCTGCTGTTTTGAAACACATTTTGCCGGCTGTAGTTTTATTAATCAAATATAGCATGGGTGAGTCATGTCGTTTTGGCTTGTGTCATATCGGAGGTATGTGGCACAGATTTCCCTCATATTGGAAGCAGAGCTAACACATGCTCCCCTTGACGTATTCTCACACCATTTCTCACACAAAGTGCTCACACACACACACACACACACACACACACACACACACACACAAGATGACTTATCTAGAAAGAGATTCATAAACAGGCCCAAACACACATGGATGAGCATTTACAGACACACACATAAAACCTTGACATACCAAACCTGCTGCTGAGAAAAGGGCTACGACATTTACTTCCATTGACTGTCTATCTGGAGTAAAGACTTCAGTACAAGTTTGACATACTTGTACTTTAATTATTTCCATTTTATGTTACTTTATACTTCTTCTCTACTGCATTTCAGAGGGAAAAGTTTTACATTTTTTTGCCTCTACATTTATTTCATATTTCAGATTTTACATATAAAACACATGATGAGTGTATAAAATATGATGCATTTTTATAGAATAAACTACCCAAAAATGTAAAATTATCTCCACATTGGTGAAATGTAATATCAAAATCTAATGCATCATTAACAGTAATTAATCAATTACTATAAAATGATATAACACAGACAGGTTATTCTGCTGCTCTTAAGTACATAAATACTGTAAGTACAAATACAAATATATATATACGTGCATATATATATACGTATACGTGTGTGTGTATAGACAGCTTATTATGAGAAGAGTCGATGTTTACTTATTTTAAAGTTAGTGTGTAACCATATCGCCTACATAACCAAGCCATGTACAAAACCACATCACCTATGTAACCATGTCATGTATAACAAATGTACTTATTTTAACCCAAACCCCGACCTGTTCCTTAACCTAATCAAGTCGTAGTTACCTAAACATAACCAAATAGTTTTTGTTGCCTAAGACTATGCAAGGATTTTTTGCCTAAACGTAACAGGTTGTGTTGCCTAAACAAAACCAAGTAGTTTTGTTGCCTGAACCTAATCAGTTTTGTTGCCTAAACCAAACTAAGTAGTTTTGTTGCCTAAACATAACCAAGTAGTCCTGTTTCACCTATTCTGTCCTGTAGGTATGAGAATGTGTTGAGCCTAATCTTGGCCCCAGAGAAATGGTCTTAACATTTTGCTTTTTTTTATTTATGGCCATATGAGTATAGCTAGGAAGCATTTTGGACTATTTAGGCTACTGACAGTATGTATATGTCATAGGAAATATGTGGAAATAACATGATGTCAGACAAAGTAACCTGTTTTAGGAGGATTTTTTTCCCCCTGTAAAAAGACAGGAAAAGAACAACATAAGGTGCAGGGGTGGTGGGTGGAGAGGGGTCAATTTTCCCACAGTTTCCTCTTCAGTGTTGTTGGGTTAAGATTGTCACTGCTGTGTGGTACTCTACCCTGCTGGTATAAATAAGACATGATTGGCATCACAGCAGAGGAAAAAGTCTCTCTCTCTCACTCTGTCTCTCTCTTTATCTCTCTCTCTCTGACAGCCTTCATTTGCTGGAGGAGTGGCAGACTTGGTGGGAGTTAATGATTATAATTATTTTTCTTTTTTTTTCCTCCTTTTTTTTTTACATTGTGGGATAATTATTTAAGAGGTTCGTGTAGTCATTGTTGTAATCAGTAAAGAGAGATTACAGAAAATCTGCATGCCAACAGATGGCACTTGGCTGTTGTTGTTGCTTCATATTAAACCCAGTGCGGCTCACTCAGTAGCAGGCAGGCAAGAGTGAGGGGACAGTCGGAAAGGGGCCAAATTATAAAACAATTTGTCCTTCATCATAAATCAATTTATCATATCACTCCGTCCCAGATAAGAAAAGGAATCAAAAGTAGTTAGCATTGTGTGTTTAATCCCAAACCAGCTATCCCACCAGTACACTCCTCCTCTTCTCAGTGCGGTGGAGTTTTGGGACACGGTGGGAGTTGGTGGGGGATTTACAAAAAAGCCATTCAACACAACAAACAGCATTTGATCAGAGAAGCGCCGACCTCATGACTTTATCTATTAACACCACAGTGCGCTGCCATGGTTGTTCACACGCATCCCGATTCTCAAAGGTCAGCGTTTTGTTAGCTTAGCTCCTCTGGGGCACCGGCTGCTCCAGCGACCTCCTGGACTGTGAGCTGATGTCATTTTACATCACTTACATATTATATTGTTTTGTTTTTTTTTATAACATCTATTTCTATT
The DNA here is from genome assembly GCA_947000775.1 of Pterois miles. Taxonomy (NCBI): domain Eukaryota; kingdom Metazoa; phylum Chordata; class Actinopteri; order Perciformes; family Scorpaenidae; genus Pterois; species Pterois miles. Next base: position 2,244,503 of record CAMQGK010000038.1, on the reverse strand, counting down.
CATGTATTTTCTGACAAATGTGACAGAATCAGATAAATACAAAGGGTCGGGGAGCAGGAGGAGCATCAAGGCCGCTGGCCTACATTCCTGACTAATTGTATAATTGGAAAAGCTCTCCAAATGAGCAAGCAAGCCCCCCCCCCCCCCCCCCCCAACTACCTCCCCCTACTCACTTAACACCCCCACCCACACACACATACACGCCCTTCAAAGCAAATCACAAAAGAGCATTTTGGGAATAATAATAATTTCAAAAAGCGTCCATTATTAATCCCACACACTAGCATCCCTGGCAGCAGCAGCTAGGCTGGTTAGCACAGGAGGCACAGCCCCCTCCCCCCCCATACGCACACACACACACACACACACACACACACACACACACACACACATGCACACACACACACACACACACGCACACACGCACACACACTTGTTATGACGTACAGTATTTAGCGATCTGCTGGTGTTGTATTAGTGGGTAAACAACGATGTCCAGTGGGAAAAATCATTAAGTTATTCCTTAAAATACTTTATCCCAATGACAGTGTCAAAAAAGTGTAACTTCCACTTCACCTCCAGTGATTTAGTTAAATAGTAAAGAAGCAAAGAGACAAATTTTTGTGTGGTGGAATATAACAATTGAATAGAAATAGTTTTGTTTTACTTTTGTGTGGCGCTTTGTAGGCGGACGTTTGACTGATGTCATGTTGTCACTTTCAGTCCAAAATGGCTGAAGTGTAGCTCTGCTGCTGGCCACTGATGTTGCAATGGAACGAAAAATTGACTTTCACTCCTTACCAATATGCCAAATATCAAAATGATGATGGTTAAAATTGAAGCAGTGCAGGCTGGGATATAATGATGTATAGTTCCTTGCATGGCTTCAAAAACACTGAATCCTACAATTCCTACAATGCAACTTGATATTGTTTTTAATTATATCCCTTAATTCTCACATCTTTAAAATCCCAGGACAGTGTGTAACATTTTGGGAGATATATGAGCAGAAATGGAATATTCATTCATTCATTCATTCATTCACTCATTCACTCACTCACTCATTCATTGTCAACAGCTTATCCCGTTAGGGGTCGCGGGGGGGCTGGAGCCGATCCCAGCTGGCATTGGGCGAAGGCAGGGTTCACCTGGACAGGTCGCCAGTCCATCACAGGGCACATAGAGACAGACAACATATAGACAGACAACCATTCACGCTCACATCCACACCTACGGTAGAGTCATCAATTAACCTAAATAGCATGTCTTTGGACTGTGGGAGGAAGCCGGAGTACCCGGAGAAAACCCACGCTTACACGGGGAGAACATACAAACTCCACACAGAACAGTCCCAAGCCGGAATCGAACCTGCGACCCTCTTGCTGTGAGGCGACAGCGCTAACCACTACTACTACCACTATATATTTTCTGTAGTGTGTAAACATCTGAAACTGAGTGTTTTTTATCTTAGACTGAGCTCTTCGTATCAACATAGGGAGCAGGTCCTCTTCACGGAGACCGCTAGGTTGCTCCTCCATGTTTTTACAGCCTTGAACGGTCAAACCAAACATCGGCTCTAGAAAGGGCCTTTTGCGTTTTTACGTAACCTGAAGGCTGCCGTGGTTCTCCAACACATTTGTGAATTTGTAGTAACGTGAGCTGCGTAGGGTTAAACTGTGGTACCGCCAGCCGCCGCCTGACTTCCGTTACTCCTAAAGTGTCCGTGGTTTTGCACTGCGTGGCTCACGTTACCATCGTCTTAGAAAGGGAGGAGTGAGCGCAGGGGTGTTCGGTTGCAATCTGCAACCACAAACATAGATGTCGCTAAATCTTACACACTATCCCTTTAAACTTCATTCTATTGATCATATGCATACAGGTACATACATGAAATTTGACCTCTGCGTTAAACCCATCCTTAGGTGCAGTATCATCATCAGGGTTATTTTTTTCTTTAAGAGCCACAAACATTTGATTTTGTTTTCACAGTCTGTTTAGAAACCATCACGACAAGTGAACTGAGTGTCTTTAAAACACCTCTGCCCATTTTGTTGATCAAGTTGAAAGGCAGTCGTGTAAGCTTTCTTTCCATTTCATTTTTTTGTCATAAATAAACATTATTGTTCCCAGTGTGAGGTGATCTACCTGTGTGCTGTGTTAGCGCTCATATTTTACTGTTAGTACTGGAGCTCATGGTCAAATTGGATTTCCTGATTTATGGCCCCTGCCACGCGCCGTTCATTTCCATGGCTACTGAGGGACAGTGGGGGTGGGGGGGATGATTTCTGAGGTCGGCAGCGGTGTCTAACGGGATTGCGGGGTGCCGTTAAAACGAAGCCGTTAATTAATGCTATTGATCAGCAAAAAAATAGAGGCAAATGTGATTTGCATACAGCCCGAGTGATCAATGCATTAACCGATTTTTTTCCCCACCCCCTCTGAAATCTGATTTCCTGAGTTTTCAAAGTGAAAGAGAGAGAGTTCAGACTAATGTGGATCGATCGGGTCTCTCTCTCAGACAAGAATACAAAGCATTTTATTAGCCGGTGAAGGGTGAAACATACCAGGACAGAAGACGCAGTTTGAAGTTGGATTATGTATTTATGTCTCACTTCAGCAGGAAGACAGAGAACGGCCGTCTTCTGCCTTTACATATTTGTTATCCTCATATTTTTTCCCCCCTTTCAGAAAACATGCTAATAAGGTGATATTTCTGCAGGGCCAAACACAATCTGTTTCCTAAAAGGCAACAATGTAAAAAGAAAAAAAAAAACAAGCAAAAATGACAATAACAACAGGGGCATGAAAAAAACAAAAACACAAGAGGTGTTAAAAAAGCAATATGTTGTTTTTTTTTCTCCTCCTTTCTCTCCCTCCCTGTCAAGAGCAGCTTATTATAGCGTATTGATTTATAAAGCTTTAAATGTGATCCTCCATGTCCAAGTCAAGGGCAGGGAGTGAAAGAGAAAGAAGAAGAGAGGGAGGGAGAGAAAAAAAGAGAGGGAGCAGGAGAAAGACAGAGGGACGAAGGCAAAGGGAAAAAAGGCGTCTGGAGACGGATAGAGATAGAAAGAGAGCGTCCACGACAGGGGGAAGTGACAGCAAGGCATTTTCAGAGCCGCTCTGGAACACAAAAGGGTAATTGTTTTAGCCCAGATGTTGCTTTCGCACAACAAGCAGGATACAATGTTCCTACTGAGCTGATGAGCCCAATCAGTGAAATGATTAAAAATTGATTTTGTCCCTGTAATTACAGTATGTAAACTACTTAGCCGGGATTGCAAAGGAAGTGATTTTCTAATTACGTATATACTCTGGTGTCTAATGATTGGTTTTTTGAAGTAATGAAGAGAGGGTCCTAACGACTCCACTGTGTTCTGTTGTTGAAGGGAGAAGGCAAGAGAAGGGGAGCGTTGTGGAGGTGGAGGTGGTGGTGGTGGTGGGGGGAGTATGAGAGAGCATCGTTAGGGCAAGACAGCAGGCTTGGATACAAAAGGGGGGTGAAAATTGAATTTTTGCCAGCCGGTGCTAGCACGCTAACACGGGGGCCCTGTGTTCGTTTGCATGGGATCTGGAAGCTAAATGGGAGGCTGTGACTTCTCATGGGGGTCGCCAGGCCCTAACCAGCCCCGGCAATCTGGACCCTGCAATTAAAACCTCACGGGGGTTAGGGATTCAGGACATCACACATGCACAGGAGAATTAACACTCGTGCAGGCCACAAGCACACAGACATAAGCATATAACTCAGCCCTTCTGCTCTTCGTATATTTCACGAGCTTCATTCAAACAAAAAAATAACTTTTGATAGAAAATGAGGATTAGAGACCACAGCTGAAATCAACCCGATGCAGCAGTCGCCTCTGTGCCCTTAAATTCACAGCAACAGTCTTATTTTAATATATTGTGATTTACATGGCTACGACTGCAAAACTGTGCAATTTTTGAAAGAATGACGAAATGCAAAATAACACAATTTTTGTTTAGTCCTGAAGGCGTAGTTTAGGTATTTTGTGAAATGCGCTTACTTGCCTTCGTGCTGAGTGTTAGATGAGGAATCAGCATCATTGTCAAAATATAAGAGACAGCAGGAGACTAGCTTTACTTCCAGGTCTGCTTTCAGTCTTTATGCTTAGCTCAAGCTAACCATCTACTGTCTCCAACGTTATATTTAGCAGTACTGTTGTCTAATCTAAGTCTTGACACTAAAGCGAGATTCCCAATGTGTTGAACTATTCCCTTAAATACAAAATTGAAAACTTGTCTCTATCAAAATACTCAGCAACAGCCTTTGTGGTGTCATTTGACAACCCATTCTCACTGCTGACCCATCAAATGCCGCCGTTTGGTAAGTGCCCCTCGGCATCAGAAACTGACGCACGGTTTGATGAAGTTTTATGATGTGATGAACCAGGCTTTCAACCAGCTCCGTGTGTAAATCCAACTTTTACTTATTTTGTCAAGTCAGTCACATCAGTGATCAGTATCGTCAGTCCCGTTTCCTAACCCTAACTAAGTGGTTGTGTTACCTATACCTAACTTCCTGTGAAAATGAAAGTTTATTTTGAAAGGACACTATGCATGCACTATAGTGACGCAAGAGGGGTACCCTGTGCCTCGGTCTCCGATGCCGAGGGGCACTGACCAAGTGGAGTTGGGAGTGAGACTAAGTTGCATATGACCAGCATCTGACGATGGTTAATCTTAGCTAATATTAACATAGTTAAGATACATGTTGCTGTGTAAGTGGCTTTACTGAGCATCCTCCACTGACTTGTTATATGTCTGTTTTAGCATTTACTATTACTTTATGATTGCTACCTGTGGCAGCATTGGCTGTTGAGCAAGTTATAGTTATATATATATAATATGGGCTCTTTGACCAAAAACAAGTGGACCTTTGAGATCTTAAACACTCTTAGACATAGTTTGCTCACTTTAAACATCCTTTTCTCAAGCAGGTGTAAATTTGAGAGCTTATTGGCACGCTGCCTCCCTCTATCACATATTTTGGATGAAGAGTAAACAGAAAGGAGCCTTCTGTTCTGCTCTGTCTATTCATGTGTGCCACAATAGTAATTTAGTCATTTTTAAAATAGATTTTGGCTTAAACATTACTTCAAAAGTATTCAACACTATATTTTGTCCAACTGACTTATATACAAAAGCAAAGAGACCGTCTTTATGGTTGGTAAAAGGGGAATTTGTAACCCCTTAATCAGCAACCCAAATGGGGGTGGTTTTGGGAACAGGGATCTCCGTGCATCTTCCAGCAGTATGCAGCTGAACCAGGTGCTTGTTAGTTCCACAAACCATCAAGGGGGAAGAAATGGGGGACAGGAACTGAGTGATTTCCATTTAATTGTGCAGACAGGAAGGGGTGGTTGTGGGGTTTGTTACCTTATTGTGGATGGCGTCAGGTTCAGTCCTCACATTGCTTTCTGTGGAAACCTCTTTGAGATCCCAGCATCACTGTGACAACAGTTGGTTATTCTGCAACAGGAGTGCATACACAACAGAACAGCAGCATGTTTGAAAAGCTACAAGAGACTCCAGTTTGTACCATGTTTGTGCCTCTAACTTTGGTTCAGCATCACTTCATCTTATTCTTTTAATTAACTCCAAGAGTTGCCTTTTAATAGAGACCAGGGCCCCGTTTCCTGTTAACGACTGATCTTAGAAGTTAAGAATGTTTTTTTTTTTAAGGGTTTTCAAATGCTCTTAAATTTCTACATGTATTTCCCAAAGCAGTACTTAGGAAGGAGTGCACGTCCACGCTGTTAAGAGCTTCTTAACGTGGTGCTGAAGATGGTGCTGAATATAAAGTAACTTTGCATATTTAACTAGCCGTGCTATATATTAAAAATGCATACATCACAAAACGTAAATGTTGTAAATGACACAAAAATTGTTGGGCTGTCAGTTGATTAAAATATTTATATTAATTGCAAATTAATCACAGCTTATTTTTAAAATGTACCTTAAAAGGAGATTTGTCAAGTATTTAGTGCTTTTATCAACATAGGAGTGGACAAATATGCTGCTTTATGCAAATGTATGTATATAGTTATTATTGGACATCAATTAACACAAAACGATGACACATATTGTCTATAAACCCTCACAGGTTCTGCATTTAGCATAACACATGCTCAAATCATAACATGGCAAACTGCAGCCCAACAGGCAACAACAGCTGTCAGTGTGTCAGAGTGCTGACTTGACTAAGACTTGATCCAAACTGACTGGGACTATCATAAAGTGGGCATGTCTGTAAAGAGGAGACTGGTGGGGACCCAGAGAACCCATTTACATTCACATATCTGGAGGTCAGAGGTCAAGGACCCTTTTGAAAATGGCCACGGCAGTTTTTCATCGCCAAAGTTTAGTCCAAGTTCGGAGCGTTATTTGGCCTCTTTCATACAAGCTAGTATGGCACGGTTGGTACCAATGGATTCTTTAGGTTTTCTAGTTTCAACCATTGTCTTTAAAACTGAGCCAGCTCTATATATGATTCTGTACGAAAACAAAAACAGTGTAAACTGAAAACAAAATGTAGTTTTTGTCTGTAGTTTAAGATGCTCTCATTCTCGAGTTGATACGAGCATTTCGCCTTCCGTCATGATGATTTTGGGAAACACACCACAGTAAGAAAGTTCGTGAGATTGATTTTACAATCATCTTTCCCTTAAGATGCGTCTGAGAAACAGGGCCCAATCAAGCTTTCAAGGCCAGCTACCATTTTAATGTCCCTGTCGGGCTGTTGCACCAAATGTGGGTGATTGTTGAATCCATTTTTTCCCATAGGAAAGCAGCTCGTTCCCTCTCTGCCCCCTCTTTCGTTTCTCCTCTCTTTTCCCGTCAGCTTCAACTTGATGAGGTGTCAGAAATGCAACCTTTGACTCTGGTTGTAAATTAGAATCAACCATCAAGTCCGGTACACAGCGTTATTGTGGCGAGGCATGGAGACAACCAAGGAGTCACTCCATCAGACAGCGAATATAGAGATAAACTTACAGGGTCGCAGAGCACATAAAGAGCACATAAATCATAAGGCACAGAATGAGCCAGCGCCGCCTCAACCACGGCTGTACGCTCCCGTCCTCGCTGCTCTTAACACATCTAACAAAGCTCAACATATTTTCTTATCCTTATCTTCTCCTCAATATTCAATATTTAATTATGACTTTATTCATTTATTTTTTTAAAAGAGTTTTTTTTTTTTTTTTTTTCTGGAGAAATAAAAGGACGTGAGTTAAGCCTCTGATTATTGGGAGGGAAAGATCTGTGGTTTTTAGTTCCTTGGGAACATTAATAAGTGACAGAAAGCGAGATTAAGAATGCTGGGATGCGGCTAGAAAAAAAAAAAGAAGAAGAAAACGACAAAGCTTTGAAATGCTGCCAGTATCACCAACTGCACTCTTCTGACACAGCTGATTGTAAGAGAAGCCGATAGCGCAGCCAGGGTAGGCCTTTAATAATTCATTTAGTTAGGCTATGATCTATCATTTTGTACCTTTTGACATGCGATATTGAAATTTAATATTGCATCAATACAAATGATGTATTGCCAGTTGTCAGGAGAAAGGATGTGGATTGCAGAAAGATCTTTGCAAATGTCTTTTCACTCCTCTCTCGCTCTCTCTTTCCTTTCCAGAGCTTCATTGTACTTGAGTAGAAAGGCATAAGAGAAACATCTGTCTTTTTACCCCCCCCACCCCCTTTACTCCTGGCTTTGATATGTGTGTTTAAAAAAATGACAACTTAAAACGCTCAGGGAGAAAGTCTCCTGCTCAAACCAGAGTCAAGAGAGGAAAGAAGAGAGAAAAGGGGGGATGGAAGCGAGAAGCAGAGGGAACATGACAGCAGTGGCTGAGGGAGACGTCACACGTTGTCGAGATCTTTGACATGACTCTTTAGTGCGGTGAAATCCCACAGGCGATATTCGGGCTACGACTGGAGCGTTAGGTGCTGGGAACCAAAGGCTGCTGTTGCGGTGTCAGTCTAGCCCGACTCCCAGACTGCTTCATGCTCCCAGTCTGCTCAGCGAGATAGGGACGCACCGATAGCAACGCTGGCTGATGTCAGTCTGAAGTAGATTATACATGTCAGAGGATTTCCTCACCACTAAGTGCTGCCACCAAAGGAGGCGAGCTAAAAAATGAAAGTCGATTTTTTGAACATTTTCATATATAGATGATAAAGAAGTTAAGATTTCCATCATTTTATAGTGATGCCACACAAATGGAGGAAGCTGTCATCACTGTTGCTCAAAACAGTCATTACACTGGATGCAGTATTTGGTCTTGACAGTTAAAAAAAAAAAAGATGTATGTGTATATACTGTAGAGGCATTTGAATTGTGTGAGCGATACATTCATGTCTTTGGCCATCTCTAATGTGAAGGTGCTATCATAACTGCAAGTCATTTTCTTTCTTTTGAACAATAAATGCAGGTTACTTAGACTCACAAGAGTTTAGCCAAACATTAGACACTTCTGCCAGATAGAAACAATTATTCAGATTAGATTATATTCAATGACAATTCAATTTTTTTTTTTTTTCATCCAATGCAAACTTTTGTAAAATTCTTGCTTTATCCAACCCCCATTCTCACTCTCAACTGCTACTTGATCAGCGACACACCAACTTTTAATGTCGGTGTGAGATGCACCAGGCTTTCCTCTAACTTCAGTATGAACCCATCCACGTGATTATTAGACGCTCGTTGTATTAACAGCAAGATAGTCCACATACGGTGGAGCGTCGTTAAAAATGACGAAACAGCGTTGTGAATTTTGTCACAGATTGCGTTCATTCGCAGTGACAGCATGGTGGATGAGACACTTACTTATTTTACTATAGTTTTGTTACGTAACTTACAAAACAATTACTTTACTAACATCAGTTACGCAACAAACGTAGCCCTTTACGTGACAAACTTTTTCTTTTTTTTTTATTTTAACCGAAAGTACAATCTCTTCTAGATTAAGTAATTAGACCAAGTACTTTTGTTGCCTAAACCTAACCAAGTAAACCTAAAAACTAACTAAACTTGTGCTGGAAGTTTATCTTGAATAGTCACTATGTAAAACTAACACGCCGTCCGTGACACGTCCAAAACTGAGGAAGGGTATCGAGTGCTCCACAGACCAAGCTGCTGAATGTGGCAAGTTGGCATTGCATCTAGATACCACTATAAATAAATAGTGATAATAATAATAATAATAATAATAAACTTTGGTATGAAGTCTGGTGACCCCAGATATTCTTGCTGTGGGTATTTGGTATCATCTTTGTAGGAGCATTGATTGAATACTTCTATTCCCACTTGGACTGAAGTTCTGCATGCTCCAGAGCTCAGCTAAAGTGCTGCAGACATGCTTGGTGTGAATGTATCCTAACACCGCTTCATCACCAGCCACCGACGGCCCATGTCACATTCATTGTAAAAAAAATATGGCTTGTGATGGGCTCGATGATTACGGATGACGGTGCTGATGATGATAGTGATGCTGACAGTGACAATAATGATTATGACAATATAGAAGGTGGCCATTACAGTGATGCTCGGCATCATTCCTCACTGGTGAATTATTACATATTCAGCTAAGATACACCTAACCTTTACAGCTCTGACGCGTTTCCTCCGCATGTGCAAATATATTTCAACAGACAGATCGAAATGCGTAAGATGTTTTTTTGCCGTTGGCTGCGGCGTCTTCTCACGTGACTCCGGCTGAATCAGAGACGTTGACCCGTTATTATGTGGGTTTGTGCAAACCCCAGTGTCACTCTTGTTCCAGAGAACTGATGAGTGTGTGCAGCTGTGTCATTAACACCACGTTTGTCTCTGTATATTTGCATTTTGTACCACTGACATACGGATGTCAATTATACAGGGGAAGGAAAAACAGTTTAGGTGACGATCCCAGCATGCATTTGTGGGCTATTTATAACAGCCCCTCTCCGATTTCATGGCCCGCTCATTGAAAACAACACTTGACACTATTTCCGGTGAGGTTGTCTGTTTCACGCATAGCACTGCCTTTGTTGATTGCATTAAAGAAATTACTTTTTTTTTTTTTTTTTTTTTTTTTTAAATCTGTAGTGTAAACAGAGCACATTGTCGCTAATACCTGCATGGCTTCCTGGAAAGCTGACCTTTAGCTGTGCCCTGACACTGCTCTGAACATCGAGGAAGTCTGCCATGCTGGTAGGTGTCTGGGTATGTTAACAGTGGGGAAGAAAGGCACGGTGAGAGGGAGAATTAGGTGCAGTTGGGAGGTGCACTAGGTCGTGGTGCGCCTCCCTGCTCTCTGCCTTATGTCAAGGCTTTATTGTTTCACCTGCCAAGGTCCTGACCTCCCAGGATCCACCTTTCTTCCACTTTCCAGAAAACAGATTTTGATGCAGCCTGTTGGAAACCTGTGTGAGTGCAGGACACCCCAAAAATGTGACCATCACTGAGAGCTGCTATGTGTACTGTAGTGCTGAAAGGACTAATTGGATGGTCCAGATAACGGACTCACTATTTTAAGTCATTCAGAAAACATATCTAGCATTTTAAATTGAATATCTTCAGATTGTTGATTGGACAACACTAGCAATTTGGTAAAGCATTTATATAACATCTTTCAAATACAGAAGAGGAATAATCTCGGCCTGTCAAAGTTAACACAAGAATAATGCATTAATGCAAATTTGTTTTAACGCCATTAATTTCTTTAAACTAGTAATACAACTTGTGATTTTTGGGTTGTAGCGGGCTACGTTTTAAAGCTAGAGTGAAGATACTGGCATCGTATGAAACTAGAAAACCTGAGGAATCAATTGAATTTTCTTGTGGGGCTGCACAATTCATTGAATTTTTATTAAACTCACACTATGGCTTACTGCGATTTTCAAATCACATGAGGCACAACATTTGTTGAAGGTGAAATGTGTGTCAAAATACTGTTCTGTAAATGAAACACTGACTCTGGTGATGCAGAGATGTCGTGGCCTTTAAATATCTTGTTTCGTACAGGTCCACACAGAAATCACGCTAATCATTTTAGCATGTTTTTTAATGAAAGTGAGGATAATGATGTAAAAAGTACCGTTCCCTTGATTGCAAATCATTTTGCAATATCAGTCAAAACAATCACAATTAGATATTTTTCTAGTTCAGCCCCATTTTCTTGGTTGCAACCTTAGTGTCTCTGCTTGGTGTCAGACTCCTTTCCATCTTTTCCTTCCTTCCTCCCTTCCTTCCCTACTTCCTTCCTCCCTCTTGCCTCAGGGGTGCTTTCGGCAGGTCAACACCTCGGCGGGTGGGTCGTGGTGGGCCAGGTGACCTTTGTCTGTCATTGTTTTGCTCCTCACACCTCACCCAGGGAGAAGGGGAAGGAGCTTAGTGCCTTACACCTGCCACTGGCTTTACTGTCACGGCGCTGGGGGTGCGTTTGATTTTGGCGTGCCAAGGAAAGAGGCGAAGCTCCCAAATGGTTCGTATACATAACCAGCAGTTGGCTGATATTATACAGAGAGCGGGCGCACATCGTGATTGAACCTCTGATGGCCTCTATATTAACGTCTGCTCAGAGCTACTCTCAACCACGTCGAAAAGGAGCAAAACTGCTACGTAGATAACCATAAAAGTGATGTTAGATTCCGATTTGCGCTCCTGCGTGCGAGATAAATCGAGCCCACCTCGAGTGAATAAGGGGACGGAGATGAAATGAAATACCCAAATGCTGCCTCCGCTGGGGCCTGATTGAGTTCAGGTGGCTGGAAAGTGTCTCACCCAGGGCTAGTTGTCAGTGAAGGATCTGCTGTCTTCTCATCTCTCGGTGCTGCGGGGCTAACTGGCGAACATCGGGTGTGTTGCTTTGACGGATGTTCGCGTGCCTCCCGTGTTGCGGGGGGGACGGGCCGTTGACACACTTCATATTTCAAAAGGCAAGGTCTGAGGAAGAAATGAAGATTGATGCGGAAAAATGGCGCGGCAGCTCATCGCCCATTCGATACATATATTATCATTTACACATACGTGACACCTTTGTGCATGTCTGTATGTCTATATATACATATGCATGGGCATGATCCAAGGCGCCACACATATTCACATAGGGGGTGCGCGGCGTGGGGTGGGGTGGGTTTCCTCTGTTATTAGAACCATGTGATATAATTGCATTTGATCTCCAAATAAACAGGGAATCAGTCCATCTCCTTGGTGGAGATGGCAGATGTGATGGACGACCGCATTAGTGGTGAGGACAACATTAGATTTGCTCAAAATTATTGATCTTTTGTTTGTGAGCCAAGTCGGCGATAAATAACAGTGCATGGGAGATGTGACTCATTATCACCGTGCCAAAAGCCCGACAGACCTCTGTCAAAACACACTCTCCTTCCCCCTCCTCCTCTCTTCCTCCTTCCTTTCATCCCCGTCACTACAAACCAATTTAATCTGTTTTTAATCCTTCCCTCTTTTCTGTCGCCGGCGCCTTTAATGCGAGGCCTCACTGTCACTATCTGATTCCCTTAAAATTTTAATCCTGCACTGATAACCCCGTATTATTACATATTACACACTCGCAGGCGGCAGGACACTCACACATACGTGCATGCAAATATGTACACACACAGTGTTTAGTGGCTCTTTCAGTGTTTTTATTCCTTTTTACCTTCTTAGTGAAGAAAAAAATCCTTTTATCACACAATGGGTAATTTATATCCATTACCAGCGTTTTCAATCCTTTTCAGCGCGGCTGTCACTGCCTTTGGCACACTCGTGATTAATGTGATCTAATAATAGTCTGCCATTATATTTCCTTTAGTAAAACATGTACCAACATCCTATTCAGCTCCACGAAATTCATTGCCCCTTAAAATATTTTTTTCCCCTTTTCGTTTGAAAGACAAGATTGCTATTTTTTTTTCCCCTCCATCTCGTTGCCTCCCAGGAGGTGATTATTTGTTGGGGGTGGGGGGGGAGGGCGGTTAGTGATGGCACTTCCCTTATTTTCAGACACTTATTAGAATGATGAGAGGTGCCGTTATTCAAGGTGGTTTGTGTGGATGCATTTCGGCGTGTGGAGGTCGGTATGGGTGTGCGGTCCTCACACTGGTAGGTAACATGGCATGTGGGCAGTTTTACATCAGCACAGTTTGTAGGGCTGTCAGTTGATTAAAATATTATGACATAACATTTTCTAATATTGCACGGTTGACCATAGTGAATCGTGATTATTTTTTAAAAATAAATGAATTATTTACCTTTTTTATCTGTTCAAATTGTACCTTAAAAGGGAGATTTGTCAAGTATTTAATTTCTTATCAACATGAGAGAGGGCAAATATGCAGCTTTATGCAAATACGGTATATGTATGTATTTATTATTGGAAATCAGTTAACAACACAAAACAATGACAAATATTGTCCAGCTGCAACAACAGCTGCCAGTGTGCCGATTTGACTAAGACTTGCCCCAAACCGAGTGTGATTATCATGAAGTGGGCATGTCTGTAAAGAGGAGACTGGTGGGGACCCAGAGAAGCCATTTACATTCACATATCTGGAGGTCAGAGGTCAAGGGACCCCTTTGAAAATGGCCATGCCAGTTTCCTCATCGAGATTTAGCACAGGTTTGGAGCGTTATTTGGCCTCCTTCATGACAAGTTAGTGTGAAATGACTGGTCCCAATGGATTCATTAGGTTTTCTAGTTTCATATGATGTAATCTTCATGCTAGCTTTTAAACTGATCCGACTACAACCTAAAAATCTCAAGTTGCGTTCGTGAGCTAAAGAGATTAGTGGCATTAAAACAAATTTGCGTTAACATGTTATTATCGCATAACTTTGACAGTCCTAACTTGTAAAAAGTCTATTTTCATTTAATTCTCACATTATTTTGTGAAATTATCTTTTTTTTTTCAATTTAAATAAAAAAGTTGTCTCAAGGAAAAATCCATACGTCAACCTCTTAAATTCTGACGGCCCACCGATGAGCTCAACTCTATTCATGTGTGATGATGTTAGTCCCCATAGTAGCCATGTCATTGCAGCGAGACAATTTTTTTGTAATGTGACCTCACTGTATAAAATGACTGTATAAAATGTCTGTCTGTATAAAAAGTCTGACCATTAGTCAGACTAGTGGGGACTAGTCAGACTGCAGCGTTCGAACTGATGGAGCCACTTGGATAAGGGGCGAAACGTCTTCAGAGACAAATCTAAGTCCAGTTGCCTTTGATTCAATTTTTGCCAGAACCAAATGTCAAATGTTTTTGATCCCAAATCTCAGCATGACTTTTTCAGTGGTCTTCCTCAAGGTCTTGGTGTCTTAATGTGATATGTTGGAGGTATTATTGATCGTTTTAATCAATTCTCGAGTGGTAAACAATGGTTAAATTTAGCACCAAACCTTTGTAACAAATGGTGTCAATCCAGAACTGCTTCCCTGTACTAATTTTTGAAGCCCTTATACACTTCAACAATTTTAACTTTTAATTCACATTTATTTCTGATGAAAACTAAAACATATTGCCACACAGTGTAGAGCTGCATCTCAAATGAATGTTCAGGTTTCCAGTTTTCCGATGACGTACACCACTTCTATGGTGTCTACCACTGACTTTTTATCCACCCCTGAACATCCCCTGTCCTCCACCCCTACCGCTCTAAAACAGAGGCTGGAATGGTAACATGTTAATTAGCCATAGTGTTAACTGTAAATGATTTTAAAGACAAATATGTAATATATTATACCATCCAAACCACTGAACGCAAATATATCATCCTTCGGTTTTGTCTTTTAGAGCAGGTAGTGTGGAATGGGTGATGGAGAGGAAAGATGCTCTCCGTGGAATGTGTATAGGATTAAGTGTGTGTGTGTGTGTGTGTGTGTGTGTGTGTGTGTGTGTGTGTGTGTGTGTGTGTGTGTGTGTGTGTGTGTGTGTGTGTGTGTGTGTGTGTGTGTGTGTGTGTGGCTCTGTTCCCTCCCAGCCGGACAGCCTGAGCCAGTCTGCCACTCATGGGGCACGTTTCAGATGGGGCGGTGCCAACGCACACACACACAGACGCACACACACATGCGTGCATGTATGAAGTTGTGCACACACAAACACAATCCTGGCTCCCTCTCACAAAGAGGGTTAACCCTTACTGGGTTCTTAGACTTGTATCCAGGATGAACAGGTGGTCCCACAAAACATGGGCATCCATTTCCTCATGACTTATCCCAGTGTGTGTGTGTGTG
Organism: Pterois miles; assembly: GCA_947000775.1. Taxonomy (NCBI): domain Eukaryota; kingdom Metazoa; phylum Chordata; class Actinopteri; order Perciformes; family Scorpaenidae; genus Pterois; species Pterois miles. The sequence goes on along the minus strand of CAMQGK010000038.1, from coordinate 2,229,258 downwards.
TGTGTGTGTGTGTGTGTGTGTGTGTGTGTGTGTGTGTGTGTGTGTGTGTGTGTGTGTGTGTGTGTGTGTGTGTGAGGGGGGGAGGGCTAGTCAGAGACAGGGTGGGGGGGCCGGAGAGAGAAAAAGAGCACACATGACTGTAGCTTTCGGACACCTCTTGCATGTGTGCTAGTCTTGTTTGGTACCAGGGTGGCTGGTGTATGGAGCAGCTTGCAGAGGGTCCCACCGCTGTGTGAAATTGACATCAGATGGCCGTCGCGACAAGAACAATATTACATCCAGTTTCCGTTAAAAGCCAGGGAGTATATGTGTGCCGTGTGAACACTTGTTTATGTGTGTGTTTGTCGACACCTGACCCCAGAGTCCGACCGCACCAAACACAGCTGTCAACACTTTACGTCTAGGCTTTTTTTTTTTCTTCCCGTCTTGCTTTTTTCCCCCTTAATTTCTTTCTCTTGAATCCCTCCACCCAGGATCCCTCCATTAAAGATAACTTGTATTGAGCCACATCTAATTCCCTTCAATCCGCCTCCCCCTCCTTGTCTCAAGTGATCCCTTCCCAGCAGAGAAAATCGAAGGTAAACCACTTCTAAGGCAAAAAAAAAAAAAAAAAAAAAATGGTGTGTGCTCCACTTTGGATGTTTTAAATATCACCATCTGACGCATGACGAGACGCAGGGTTGTGACGGCTGCTTTGGTGAAACGCGTCAAAATCACAGTTTACCAACTGACCGCCGCGATAATGCGCTCAGCATCTGGTCGTCGCAGCACATATCCGAGACCTTCTCTGCCTTTCGATAGCTTGTAGTCTTTAATGTCTGAGGGAAAACACTCCACTGTATTTGTTCTTTTGTGATGTTTCCGTGGCTCAGCCCCTCCGAACCCCACACACATGTGAAATAGACGTTTTTGGAAAATATGAGTAAGTAAAGCAAAGAGTGAGAGAGAGGCAGAGAGGAGAATGGAGCCGAGGAGATAAACATAAACAGAGCAGCGAGAAAGAAAGAAGGTTTCTCTCTGAGTCAGCAGGTTTTAGTAAAGTCTGATTAAACGAGGTGGGAAATCGGTTGGGGTAGTAAATAACAGAGGTGTCAAAATGTTGCTTAATGACCTGAATATCTATTGCATGGAATATGTTACTGCAGATCCACGCAGTATTCTTTCTCCTTTAATGCCTTAATGTGCAGGAGTTCAGATGTTAAAACAACTGGATGTGAGCTGAGAGCAAGTTTCCTCAACATGCAGTACACAGTACAGTACGTTATCATTACTTTGTTGAGCCTGAAAGGCTTCCTACCCATAGTCCATCACTGTGATGAACACTGAATCAGTAGCCCTTGAACACCGAATATCTGCTGCTGCCGCTTATAATACCTTATAATTGTTACAGTCTTTAATGCACATTTTTTCCACAGTTTGATAATTTACAGATTTACTGTAATATGTACATGTCATCTGTTACTGTTTGTACATTTTGTAGTATGTGCATACCTGTCACTGTAACTATAAATCCTACTCACTGTACCTACAGTATATCGACGTCTCCACATGTACAGTACATAATGTACATAATCATCCAGTCCATGCATATTCATCCACTACTTGTATTGTTTAAAACACTTGACTTATATATGGACATTTTATTTTTATTGTTATTATTTTAGTCTTTTATTTTACTCTATTCTGTGTTAGTACGTTAAGAGAGCTGCAGTCAAATTTCATGTATGTTGAGTCAGAACTGTAGAAGATAAGAATCTTGATTCCTACATGAATTGATTTTTACCCCCATCCCGATTTTGTATACTTAATATTAATAATAATTTTACAATTTAGATGCTTGGAGGTTTAGTTCCTTCAGGTCATAGTAGGGCTGATCCGATTGCTTCAAAGCTTCAACTAGTAATTGACCTCCAAATCAGTATTCAAATGCTTTTGTTTTTATAATATATGTAAGTATATAATAGCAATAAATCCCAACATAGTGTATGAAATAAGGAGTAATCCCACAACATTATTAATTATTCATTTTAACATTAAAGCAGCAGTAGGTATGTTGGAGCAGATATGATTAAAAAAGGTATTTTATAAATTTCACTATATCCTGACTGTAGTGAATGAGGCAGATAAATAATAATAATCACGTGCCTCGTTGTCCTCCGGTGCTCCTAATGGTATCTGCAAGATTCGTAGACAGGAGGACAAAAATCCTGTCAGAGCTGATCTGGATTCTGCCGTCCAGCTGCCGTCAATGAGAGCCACGAGCCAATCACTCCAACTCCGATCAAACTAGGCAGGGCTGATCAAATATGAATCAATATTCTGTTACTGTAATGCCTGTTTTTTTTTGCCTCAGATGTTTTCAGAAACATCTTGTAGTCACTGTTTAGCTGTAACTTGGGACAGTTTGTGACCTGGCAACCATGGTGAGATCTGTTGAGGAAATACCAAGCACCGCCCACCAGCTGGAGCACAGCCAATAGGAACGTTCAATAGGAACTCTCTCTCCGAAGTGACCTGTGATTGGCTGAAGTGTGCCACACATTTAACATGACAAATTAATATATATATTTTCAGAAAAGTTAATGAAATGTTAACGGCGCAGAATGAAGAAAAGTTACTGGATGAGCAGGAGGTGGAGGAGAACGAGTAAGAGAGCTGGAGGTTTTTGCAGCACAGTCGATTCACCTTCCCCTCCTCTTTCTAGGGTGTCGGGTGGGGGGGAACCCCTCTCGAGGAGGGGATGCTCGAAGCAGAGAGAGAGAAGGGGAGGAGGGGGAGGGGGAGGGAGCAGTGGTGGCAGTGAACTCAGCACTTTCCTTATCTTCTCTCTCGCTCTCTCTCTCCCCCAGGGCTCCCTGATCAGTGGCGACCAGAAGCGGAGCTGAAGCTGAGGCTGGCTTAACGGGGCTAAGCACACCGTCACGCTGTCCAAGAAACCACCCCCACCCACTGTCTGAGGTGACTCAGGGCTTTCGGGGGAAGAGGGAAACGGGGGGATGGGGGTAAGGGAAAGGTAGCGGGTGTATTAGCTGTGCGTCATTTGGGTTAACAGGTATTTATTACAGACAGTGTAGTGCATGAATGAGTAAAAGTTACTGCAAGTGGAGGAGGAAGGACGCAAGGAAGGAAGAACGGGCTCGGAGGAGAACTGTCTGACGCAGCAGGTTACAGTTATGATGCAATATGTGTGAGGTGATGATGACGATCACAGTGATGATGAGGATGATCACGATAATGGCACAAACACATAGACGGGCTCACACAGCAGCTGGCTGGGACATCCGTTGTCATACGTGGATGTACAGAGGACCTGCATGGGCATATCAACAGATAATTCCTATTTAATCCCATCAGTTATCCGTTGTAGTAGGGTTACTCTGTCTGTCTTTAAGTCCGAGCTGGCCGTCTGTCTTTTGTCACTCTTCTCTCCGCTGTCCAGACCAGGAGCTGTGCACTGAGCGTGGCCTAGGTTATGTAATATCTACTGTAGGTATGCCTGTGTATGACTTTACCTGGGGCTTCAGATGCAGGGAGGGCAATGCGAAAAACATGAAGCCTAGGGAGGTGTGAGGAGAAGGCAGAGCCTTTGTCTGTCTTGACAGAGTGGAGTGGAAACCCCGCAGGCCTGTGTGACCCAGGCCTGACGCTCTGGCATGCTCCGAGGACGCGAGGTTAGTTCACCTGGCATCTATTTCTTGTCCGGCTGTGGAAATGCCTTTGCCGTCATATCAGGAATATCTAGCCAAGGTGCGGATGAACATGTCGCATGCATCTGTTAATAGCTGAGGCCGAATGGTAGTGATTTATTTTAGTTGATATTAAAGTGGGTATAGACTGCAACGCTGGTTTGGCATCGTAATGCAGTAGCAGAACTAGTGAACTCTTCTCCCCTCACGGCACCTTCTCTCATCCTTTCCTTTGCCAAATTTGGACGCTGACACTAAATGGATCTACCATAATTCAGATGTGAGTGGGAGGATATATATATACAGTATATGTCTGTGTGGTAGTGTGTGTGTGGCTGTGTGTGTGGTTGTAAAGTGAAGCATTATGGCAAAAAAAGCCTGAATAATTTAGCACTCACATTATTTTCTAATGCCATTCTTTAGAATCTGACTGTGTCACTCTAACAAATGCATGTGTCAGAAAGTTCAGGGGATTTTGTAGGGCGCCTGTGAACAGTGAGTGATGGCAACCAGCCGACTCTCAGCTCCCTCTTGTCTACCAACAGCTCCATGTGAGCCCTGCACACCATATTCCTTTCTCAGAACTAACGCCGTGGCGAATCGAAACAAAAAGGCCACATATTTTATTTATGTGTCAAAAGTGCGGTGAAAGGAGGGCAGGAAGGAGGGAGCGGGGCGTATCACTCTATCCGTCGGTTGATATCATTCCATCCATGCGGATCAATTCTCCCAGACAGTGGGAGATGAGAAAGGAGCGAGCGCGAGGAGGAGAGGGAGGGAGGGAAGGAAGGAGAGCTGAAATGGTGGTCGTATTGATTCGTCAAAGAAATACAGCGTTGAGTGTTTTGCTTAAACGTCCACATAAACCTGAGCTGTCAGAGGTGGGCGTGCACATACTGACATTTGGCCACACCGACATAGATTGTGGATTTTCTGCTTGGCTTAGCTGTACACAGTCCTACCCATCAACTTCATGTGGAAAGAGGCAAGTTGGCCCCTGCTTCTCTAGATTTGCTTTGTGGCATACTGTGCATCCAAAGTCCCCAGCCTTCGAAGGAAAAACTCCCTTAATCAGCCACATAGGCCAATCACTTTAAGCTTTTTACACTTCTGTGTAAATATGAAATCAAAGTCCACTTACTAGCTTTTTTTCTGGACCTTTCAACAGCATTTCTCAATATGCCTCAGCAGGTTGTAGATTGTGTGTAGACATGGACTGTGGATTTTATGTACCCTTTCCTCTTTTATCATAGTAATAGCCTACAATCAGTATAAAATGTATACCGATTAGAGGCGACCGATATATGATGCCAATTTTTTTTTTTTTGCCGATATCTATCCTGGTTTTCTGTTTTTGCTCCAGCAGCTGCAACAGCTTAATAATAACAAATGCTACAGAAAATTTCTTAACTTAAGTAAACATTTATTGAACACAACTTATGGTCTGTCTCGCCAATCTGCGTTTACTGTCGTAGTGACGTTCTACAGCAACAACACTGGGCTGCATGCACATGTGCCTGCTTGCTAATCAGCTTATTATGCTCAGGCATCAGCCAATGCCGATTATGAAAAACTGTCAAAAAATCGGCCAAATCGACCAAATAATCGGTCTACCTCTAATACCAATACAACGTGTATACTAATGCAACGTACGTGATTCATGACTAGGGTCTGAAATAACACCAAATGTAGGTACATTTTTGGCAGTGGCGGATAAACTCGTCAGGCCATCCTTTGGAGGCAGGGAACATGCGTGCGATGCACCGAGAATCAGTTCCCCTTGAGAACGGGTTCCCTGTTGTACTAAATATTACATTATGTTAAAGTATTATGTTACATTATTACATCTTTTTTCTAAACATAACCAAGTAGTTTTGTTGCCTAAATCTAAACAGTAGTTTCATAACATTTACCATGTGGCATTGTGCTTTTTTACCAGCATGATACGAGGCTGATATGAAACATATTTGTAAAAGTTTTTCTTTTTGGTTGTGGCGTTTGCAGAAATGATGCCAACATTTTTTTCTCGCAACTGGGTTGTACACTCCCATAATGCCTACCTGTCCCAGCCACTTTTTAAGCTTCACTTACTTTTCCATAATGACAATCACAACTTGACACCAATCTACACCCCACATTCCTACAAGCTCCAGACCATAATAACCATAACCCCTGATTCATGTTTTTGAAAATGATCATACATCTGCAGCTGCTTAGGCTAATCGCATTCCTAAATTGTGAATAACTACAGCAACCTTGGTAAGAGTGGAAAGAAAAACACTACAACATTTTGTTAAGATATAAGCTCAATTAAGACCACCCACATAAATTTAGCTGACTGTGGCGAAACTCCCACATCTAGAAAAGACAAAGACAGCAACTTGGTGCTTAATTGGTTCAAGAAATCTGCCAGTGATCCCGTTGTGTTTATCCACTCTCAAAATAATGTAGTCAGTCCCATATTTGACCATGGCGGGATAGAGAAAAGCTCTCTTGCACTCTGTGACTACATACCTGGCACAAGGACAAGAGTGGAGGGGGTGCAATGAAATTAAAGAGCAGTTAAAGAAAACTGGAGAAAAGAGCAGAGAGTGTGCACAGGGCCATAAAAGGGATAGTTTAACCATTGATCGAGAGCAGTGGTGGAAATGGCAGCTGTAAATCAATTTTATCTTGGAGCAGCTAAAGAGTGTTTTCTAATGAGGTTAATGCCACATAATGGCTAAATTCTTCTGCTTAAAAGATGCCCTCAAGGTGGTGGCGAGAGATAGATGTCGCCATGGAAAGCTTAACACCTCACCATTCAGCAGCAAGCAGACGGATGCCTTCTTCTTGCAGGAAGATTGTATCTTAAATGATGTTAAACCTTTATTCGTTAGATGGTTTCAGGGGGTCATTATATCATTCAGTACACCTTTGTCTAGACAGCTTGTTGTATCGATGAATGGATAAATCTGTGGCTGAGATTGGTCATTTAGTAAATTATTCAGTCTGTGTTGTCCACTTCCAATATGAGTTCATCCCTGACCACAACTACAGCATGTAAAATGAAACAAAAACTATTTCCACATTTTCTAAAAACCTCTATCAATCAAATTAGAACAAGTGCGGCAGTTTTTTTAAAAAAATTTTTTTGAATACCGCTTGTCATCTCAGTGCTTGGCAGCAGGCAGGCTAGCATGTCAAACTAGAACAGGCCGGGTACTGCCTCTGAAAAGACAAACTGACCCAGCACTAATAGATTGTGAATCAAGTTGACCTCTGGCAAATAGTAGTGTTTATGAAATCCTTTATGTTTTGGGAAATGAGGCCTGAACACCCCGCTCTACACACAAGTATCTACACACACGCACACACACGCACACACACACACACACACACACACACACACACACACACACTCTTTTTTCCATCAAATACACATTCATCCACCGAATCATGTAACATATGCGCTAGAATTAAACTAAAATAGGTTTGTAAAACTAGAATAGATAAAGAAATGATATAGAAATTAATTAGGTGCATACTGTACACAGCACAAACAAGTAAGATATACAGAATTATACAAAAAGTACACAAAGACATGGATTAACGCTGTACATACCTCAGACTAGATTACTTATAACTCAAGCAAAGGTCACTTTTTTAAAGCTTGCATGGCTGTAAGACTTTTTTGTATATAGGTATTCAATACCTGCATCCAGGGGGAAGTTGGGGGATAAAGTGCTGGTAGACTACATGATCTGGTTCATGTCAGATCAGGGATGAGATATCTGCTGACCAACTAAGTTATCTTGAAGTGTTTAATCTCATTGGTGACTGTAAATATATGGAAAATAACAGATGGCACCATCGAGAAGAACTGGCTTAATAACGTTAAGGTACAGGAGAAGAAGATGGGGGTTATAGACAGGTGATTTAGTTAATGGATGCTGCAAGGTGTGACAACACTGGTAAATATATATGGTAATTTCCAAGGTATCCGAAAGACTTGACTCTGTCAATACTGGATCCAATTTGACTCTTTACATAGTGAGCATTATCAAGTCTTATCGGACATTTGATCAAAATGTCACATCAGAATGAATTTACTTTAAATGGTTTAAAAGCTGGTATATCATTTGTACAAAATTGTGTAATAGCAGAGGTTCAGAAGACTAGCCAGAAGACTAGTGTTTTCTCAAAATCCCCAGACCTGACCCAAGGGTGAAGTACTACTTTGTGCATCCAAAGACAATGTTTCTTGTGTGTCTTGACCAGAAACAAATATACAGGGCTTCAGTGAGTGGATGGCAGCCTGAACAGTTGACAGTTGTGGAATTAAATGGGTGGGTGAGTTTTCGAAAGGCCAAGAATGTTGGTTCCAAACCGGAGCTTGTCCAAAGGTAATTACAGTGTGCAAAACATAACACAAGCAAAACGTCAGCTTCTATAGTTTGGTCAGCCAGCATCTTTGTTTTTACGCTTTTTTGTCTCCTAGATGTGCTCGTCTGCACTTCTTGCTGGGTCGGGGTGGAGAGAAGTAGGTAGAGGGAGGAGAGTCAACAACTGGCAACCACAACCGATACGTGCAGGGATTCCCAAAGCATCCAGTATCAAGACTAATCACAATCTAGCTAGCTAGCTAGCATGTCAGCAGACGCAGACGTGTTGAAATATTACATTACACAAATTACATTAGACAGTAATGGAAGGGATAGGGATATAAGGAATCCTCTTTGTCTTCAGTGAGAGTGATCCAAGGAGTATGTAAGCTGTAAACGAGACTCCACCAAAGGTTGTTGACGGAAAAGCTGCTCATAATCAGAAATGTGGTGGAGACACTGTGGGTGCATTGCATTATGGGAGAGGCTTGGAGGACTCAGGTAATACCAAACGGGCTGAATCATAGGCATCATAGTGGTGGTGGCTGTAGCACTGATGTACGCTACTTAAAGTCTGAATTAGTCCGTCACTGCCCACATACCGTATATCCATCTAAGCCTGTTGTATTCATTCACTACCAACACCAGAATGGCAAACCACTGAGACAGACAGATGATAGGTATTTAAAATAATGCTATCATATAACAGTGTCTGCGTACCACTCTGATGTGTGTGTGTGTGTGTGTGTGTGTGTGTGTGTGTGTGTGCGAAGAAAAAAAAAAAATGAGTACAACCAGCGTGCGGCATGAAACTTAAGGAAAGTTCATCTCCACAGACCTCTAGCATTGATCACTGGGGCCCTAAAGCTATTATCATGATCTAATTAGGTTTAACATAAGTCTGTGTCACGGCCCGGTGCAAGGCTGCCTTGTCCCCAATTCCACACTTTCACAGCATCCCTATTTAAAAATAGCACACATGTGCCACACATACATGCAGTGAATACTAATAGTTTTTTTTCCTCTCTGAGATCCACTTTAATGTCAGACTGAGGTCTAAGCAGGGTGAAATGATGTAATACACGAGGCCATGAACAAACGTGGGGTAATCTTCCAGGTTTCCCCTCATGTGTTGGAGCCTGCTAGTACTCTGGCAATCTGTCAAACAGAACTTGATATAAATTGCATTTTAAAATAATCTGAAATAGGGAGGTAAATTTTGAATATTGTTTTTTTTAACCGACCCTCGTCAACTGATTATTAACCGTTTACAGACGAAATTAGTACGTTTCACGCAGCGGTGCTATTTTTAGTGCCTAACAAGCCACCCAGCTGCAACAAAAAGCCGATGCACAACCATGTTAAATCCATCATTTGTCACCAGCTGCAGTGTATGAGCAAAACAGAGTCCCCAGTTCACCCGTCTGGGTGAGTTACTGTAGCAGCCACGATGCTTCGTGGATTGTCCCAGTAAGGCTCCACCACGTCATTTAGCTGCGAGGTTGTCAGCTGTTTGTCTGCCTGGCGTACTCAGAGAGCATGGCGTATGTAAATTTAGCAAGTGTCGGGTTGAGAGACAGCGTTTGGGTGTGTTGCGGTGATGCACAGCCCAGCGTACCTTAACGAGTATCCGACAGATCGTAAGTGTGGCAGCGGTGAGTGTTGGCTTGTTGGTGGCGTTATAGCTGTGAACGTAGCAGCGCAATGTGTGTACAGCTTGTCGGTGAGTAAATGCTACAGCTCTCGTGCTAGCCGCTTGCTGACTAAAGTAAAAGCATTTAGTTAGCAACAACACTGGCTCAGACTCTCTTAAGGTGGGCTGTTAAGGTGGGTCAGCTTTTCTCCTCTAAGTGATTAGTTCTCAGGAACGCCTTGAGGGAATTTCTTCAAATGTGCCCCAGTGACTCAGTGATGAACTGATTAGATTTTGCTGGTTAAAGGTCAAAGGTCAAGGTCATTTTGACCTAACAAAATACGTTTTTATGCCTCCGTATCAGCGATAGCGGTGGCCGTAGGTCAGATGTTTTCGGTTTGCCCGTCCACCCATCCGTCCGGTTCAGCGCTACCTCAGGAAGTCAGGAGTTAACGTCTTCAAATTTGGCACAGACGTCCACTTGTAGGAGGATGAACTAATAAGATTTGGTGGTCAAAGGTCACTGTGACCTTTTAAAACATGATTTTGGCCACAATTCAAAACATCCTATGTTAATTTTTCACATAAATGTCTAATAAGTTAAAATGATGATGATGAAATGATATGTTGGCCAGAGATGGATGTAAACTGTGACTTGATTGCAGCACTGATATAAAACAGTAGTACAGTGTAAAAAGTAAGAATAGGTAAAAATAAATAAATGAAATTAAAAAAGATTAGTGTGCATTACGACAAGTGATCTGTTTTCTGTCGTAAAAATTACTACATACTCGTCTCACAGTTGTGGTGTAACGGTAACATTAATTTGACCGTGTAGATTTTAACCAGCTCTCTTCGACTCTCTTTGTGTTCCTGAGTCGGGAGATGATCTGAATACCTCCGGCTCAAAAAGGTGGAGAAGGTGAAACGTGTAGCCAGTGACCTAATAAGAAGACCTTTGAGGCACGGCCATTAATACAGCTGTCAAAAAATATGCCGTAATAGAAAACTATATTTAATTTGTTTTATGCACCTTATATCTGGGCTGTGGTTGCTTTTAATACAGCTGTGAATTACCCACTCTGACACCTTATTCATTTTCAACATGATTAGCGGCAGTGGTGTGCATGGCTGGCGCAGTGGGTGGCTGTGGCCCAGTGCACACACTCATGGGCTCATTATGCCATTGCGCAGGTGTAATGGAATGACCCCCCCCCCCTCCACACACACACACACACACACACACACACACACACACACACACACACACATACAAGGCCTTGCATGTACAAACTCGAGAACATGAAAGCTTGCACACAGACTGAATACAGTGGGTCCTCCTGGCCTCTTCACAAAGCAACTTTTTTTCAATGTTGTACAATCTGGGCATCCACTACAGTCTTATTATTTCAGGGCCAGACTGAGGGACCGTGCTTCAGTCCCAATATAAGGAAAGACAAGTTAAAAAAAAAAAAAAAAAAACGTGTTAAGAGGACTCCCCTCCCTCTCCACTACTCCTGTGTCCTCTGTTATTATGAATAGTGGCGGTAAGAGAGAAAAGCATATACTCCATTTGAATCCGTTCATGGTTCCTGAAGGACCACTCTCACCAGATGAGAGCCCTTTTTCTCCCCCCCCACGCCCCCCCTCCCTCCCTCTTTTGATTGATATGTGAAATCCGTCTCTCTGCGCAGCTCTAAAGGCAGTCCCTGTGTGTGTCTGAAAGGTGCTCATTGTTGAGCAGAGACCACTTTGTCAAGAAACAATCCTGTTCCCAAGGAAGCTGAGAATGTCTTAAAAAAGATACAGGCCCTTATTGTGTACATTTGGGGAACTTTAATTTTGCGTGTGAGGTCATTTTAATCCTGATGAATTTTTATAGTAGCCGTTGTAGTTCAATGGCTGGTCGCCCTAATGCTCTAAAAGAAGGGGCAAAATAAAGGAAGAATGGGGAAAGAATGAAAAACCCACCCACAGGCCTGGTGGACAATCCTAAACTTAGTGTGTCACAGAGAGCGCGGAGGAAGGCTAGAGGCCTTTGTTGATGGACACATTGGGATGTATTTAAGTTCCACAAAGGAGATCCCCTGAATGGAGGCTTGATTTCTGCTACAAGGTTTTAAAAATGCGTAGTCTAAGGATAGATTTGCCACGGGATAAAGTTTGCGTAGGGTAATCTCTTAGGCCACAGACGCCGATGGGAGTGAACCACCCAAGACCTCGTCTCTGAACTGATGCCAAAGAGGGAAAAAGGCAACAAGCTTCGACATGGACATGCATCTATGGCATGATTGAGCATTCGTAATTGGCATATTGGATTCCTCCAACCCCATTTCATCACATTTTGACCGAGGCCGACTTTCACAATGGAAGTCAGGCTTATTCTTTATGATAATAGATGGATAAACCGCTCCCTTTGTGCAAACTAATGGTCTTATTTGAGCAGCAGTTTGTCTTTTTATCTGAGCTGTTTTGTTGTCGGTTCGCCCTCTGGCCTTGTGTAGGTTCAGACTGGACGCGAGCCTATTAGGCAGACGAGTCGACGCGTAAACACGGAGCAGCTGAATATGTGATGCTAAACTGGGTAAAGTTAATAGATTTGTGTACACTTTTTTTTAAAGCAAATTGAAGCACTAGATAAACACATAACTTGTTTTATTTTGTTGCTTTTTTCCAAAAATGGTGCGCCGTTGCAGGAGGCTTGCTCATCACCATTGTGGCTAAATGGGAACTGGATCTTATTTGAGAAACGGCAGGGTGAGACCAAACAGCATGATTCATAATGGTTATTTATGTACCATGTTGCTGAGACTCAGCAGGGGGCAAAGGCATGGTCTTTACTAAGTACGTCTCTGCTTAGTTTCTCCTCAGCCGGGCTTTTCTTTCCTGATAAATATTTCTCATATGGTTACCGAAAAACACATCATCTTGTTGTTTCTGATCATCCCCGAAATAATGAGTGCATGAGTTTGTCATCCTCCAGCAAAGAAACGAGGTGCAGTCAAACAAGTTTTGCTGGTACGTGAGACAGATTGCACAGTTTTTGGGTTACCTCGAGTTTGGCGATGCAAATTCCAGCATCTCACAAACGCACACATAAACATACCACCACTGACACTTGTTCCCTTTCTTTACCTCTAACTGTCCTTTATTTCTCTCTCTGCTTCTCCCTCCTCCCTCTTTTCCCTCTGTTCTGAGATGCAGAGATCCAAGTGCGCAATGGTGCATTACTGAGGACACCTGCTCTGTTGATGTGGCCAGGCAGATTGACTGTGTACTCGTCAGTGTGTGTGCATGCATGTGTGCGTTTATTCATTCATCAACTTAGGCTGAGACTGGGACCAAACCTACCAAAATGGTTCTGAAGTGAATCTGTCCATTGCAGCCTCAAAATATGCATAATGGGCTTTTGATTCTGCAGCCTGCAACACCCCAAACAGTGCCCTTCTCAAGGTTCGGCACCAAAAACTAGTAGGACCGTGTGTTAAATGGTGAGGTAGATAGTCATGATCAAAACACATATTACAATTATTTATTAGTTTTTAGTAAAGGCTCCGATCATATACCATTGATTTAGATCACCTTGAAACTATTTTAGTGTGAGACAATTCAGGTGAACAGAGTAAACATAGAAACTAATAGATAACACTAAGATAATTATTTCTTTTTGTATTACAAGTTTTCTGAAATGTTATGTTTAAATAAGCAAATGAGGCACTGTCTTATTAAATATATGCCAATATGCATACATTTCCAGAATGGAAATCTAAACATTGGATAAAAGCAGGTTAGAAACTCTCGTCTAAAGGTTTTTTTTACAGAAGGAGTTTTGGATATCTCTTTGTATCACTCCATAAATCAGACAATACTGTCAAAAGCCATCAAAAAAATAAATGTTTGACATGTTTTTAGAAATGAATTGTTCTTTAAATCTTGGTAAAAAACCTTCAGAACATACTGAGGAACGAAACTAGAAAGTTTAGAGTATGTGAGTGCTACTGGAGAAAACAATCTTTAAAGATATGGATTGTAAAATTCAATACATTTTTCAAGACGCCACAGATGAATGATAACATTTGAACTGATAGACAGATAGACCACGAAACTTCCCCAGTTGATTACTTGCATCCAGATGATTATTTTCCTGAATTGTTATGTTTAAATATGCAAATGAGGCATCTTATTAAATATCCGATAATTTGCAAACATTACCAGAACAGGAATTTGAACATCAGATGAGGCCAAAATTCTTGTTTCATATTACAGTCAAAGGGGATTGTGGATCTATTTTTATTACCACATAAATTGGAAAATAGTCAACATGTTTTTAGGAATAAAATGTTCATTCATAGCCTGGTTTACAGAACAAACCTCTCTGATTGTAACTGGAAAGTTTGGTGGATGTTAGAGGTACTGAAGTGGAAATTAATGGAGAAAATGGCCTTTAAAGGTATGGATTGTAAAATGCATACGTTATGCAAAACACTACAGGTGAAGGGAGTAAAAGACAACTACTACATATCACCATGAAACTTCCCCAGTTGAGTACTTACATTAAGACAGTAATTTTAAAGCTGTCAAAGTTAACACGATCACGCAAGTTTGTTTTAATGTCACTAAACACTTAAGATACTGGCATCATATGAAACTAGAATCTAAGGAATCCACTGATACCAGCCAGTAATACCAGCTTGTTGCAAATGCTTGACTATGACTTTGAGGCAAGTCAGCACACTGACAGCTGTTGGGCTGCAGTTTTATTTTCCCGCTAAATGCAGTACCTATGAGGGTTTCTGGACAACATTTCTCATTGCTTTGTGTTGTTAATTGATTTCCAATAATACATTTATACGTGCATCGAGCAGCATATTTGCCCACTCCCATGTTGTAGTATTAAAGAGTATTAAATACTTGACAAATCTCCCGTTAAGGGACATTTTGAATGGATAAAAAATGTGCATTACATCTGCAATTAATCTTGATTAAATATTTTAGTCATAGTCAAATCAGCAGACTGACACACTGACAGCTGTTGTTGCCTGTTGGGCTGCAGTTTGCCATGTTCTGATTGGAGCATATTTTTATAAGAAATGCAGAACCTGTGAGGGTTTCTGGACAACATTTATCATTGTTTTGTGTTGGTAATTGATTTTCAATAATAAATATATACATATTTGCATAAAGCAAGTGTGTTTACCCACTCCCATGTTGACAAGACTATTAAATACTTGACAAATCTCCCTTTAAGGTACAATTTGCACAAATTATAAATGTGCAGTGAACTAACTATGGACCATCATGCGATTAATCGCGATTAAATACTTAAATCAATTGACAGCCACAATTATGATGATTATTTTTTGTATTACTAGTTTTCAGAAGTGTAGTGGTTAAATATACAAATGAGACATTATCTGATGCTAATTTTGTGGATTTAGGAGAAATCCACAGACACAAACAGAGAACGTAGTACAATAAGCACCTAAATGTGTTTTTTTTTTTTTTTTTGGATGTTTTCTTCCCGCTAATCTGAAAGCAGATGTTAACTCTCAAAACTGACCAGTGCATGTAAAACAATGTCTCTGCCTGTAGTGTCTCGCCGTAAAATGAGAATAGAAAGTGGATGCATATGGAACAGTAAGAAGATACATCTGTGGAAACAGACTGAGTTTTGGTGGCTTCACCCTCTGCGACATCCCTGAGAGAGAAACTTCAACCTCGTGTCCCAGTAAAAAGAAAAAACGGTGCATCCCTCCACTTGTCACTTCCTTAATTTCTCAAATAAAAAGGAGAGAAAACTGTTTCCAGAGGGTCAAAATGGACAAAGGAGGGAGAGTGCAATGCCTAGGAGGGCACAATATGTCCTGTTACATTATACTGTACTTTCTCTTTTTGCTGCGGGAGGAGAGGAAGAAGAATACTTTTATTACTGACATTTGAATGAGTTCTGTTCCCTCCTAAACCTGTGCCCTGTACCCCCACCGCACCCCAACCTACATACAAAAAAAAATCCTATTCACTTAGTATGTAGGTCACATTACAGTGGTGTCTAGCTATTGGATATGGGCTTAGATAACTGTTTGTTGAGTATTAAATGCTTTCGCTGCCTCAGCAGCCTCTGCCACTGGTATTTCTCACACAACTGTGCAACTGAAAGGAGGCAGCGCCGCAGCAAAAATCATGTCACACACACACACACACACACACACACACACACACACACACACAAATACAAACACACACACACATGCTTTCAACCTCTGATGCTTTTTGTGTATACTTAAAAAAAAAAAGAAAAATCCTGTTTGCATAAAACATTCACTTTTCTCATATAAAAAGTGCCTTATGCGAAGTTGAAAACCGGTTGTGAAAGCAAGTTAAAGCAGCATCTGTAAATGAGGACTGTGCTGCGGTGAATAGGAGGTAAACCCATTGACCTGAGGTGCCAACTCAAGCAGATGAGTCTTTGCTTTTCTTTCCTCTTATCCCTGTTTGCTTTGGGTGACCTTGCTCACAAGCCCTGATGCGGTATGTTCACATAGCACCGGGCTAATAGCTTAGATAGGCCCCAGCGCGGCCAGTACTTTCCACCCAAAACAACCCTCCACATTCGACCCTTCCCTCCTCAATTGTACACGTCCACTAGAACCGCTGCAACCTCCCGGTTTGAAAATGTCCAGGCGGAGGTGCAGGGCAGAGAGGGAAATTGCACCTGCTTTTATATCAGCAGGATCCGGGCGAGGAGTGAGTGTTCGCTTAAAACAGAAAGGCGGGAGACGAGAGGGGCACCTCGCCGCTGTACAGTTTTGCCCTCTGTTGTCTTTGCATGAAATGAAAGATGCAAGAAGTGTGTGTGTGTGTGTGTGTGTGTGTGTGTGTGTGTGTGTGTGTGTGTGTTGTGAGTTATCCTCCCCTCCCTCTGTCCTTTGTATGAAATGAGCCCAGATGGTGATTGATTTTTCAAGTGCTGACACCCCTGCTTGAGAAGCACCCCTCCTTTTTACACACACACACACACACACACACACACACACACACACACACACACACACACACACACACACACACACACACA